>CM068960.1:75122277-75136148 GCA_035128595.1 Eptatretus atami | reverse complement strand
TCATCTAGTTGACGAGAAATTTGAACAGGATTGCATAATAGGTCATTGAATTCATGCATTCAACCAGCAATTATTTCTGAGGACTAAAGGACAACATCGGCCGAATTTCTAAAATTGTTATTTTCCTCCAATTGACTTGAAATTTGAGAGGATTTGCATATTTATTATTGAATTCAACACCATTATTTTTAAGGTCAAATTTGTTTTGTGGATGTCACAAGTATCGTACCATGCACCACATCTTTCTTGTATATTTGTTCCTGTACGTTTTCAACCTCTGCCAAATTGCCCCAAAATTTATTCTACCACAATATTCCTTCACATGGAAGGTCAATGTCACAATAAAAGCTTTCAATTCTTACCAAAATTGATGTAAAACATGAAACAATGGCCCTTTGGGTGACTGAAGGAATGTTGCAATGAAACGGACAGTAAACACAAAATCTGAGCAGTGGTGATCTGGCAGAATATTTGATAAATCACCCAAAAGGAAATGGGCCTTCTTTCCTCTTGTTTGGCATTTTCTACAAGCGATGCAATGTCGCTTCTTTCCTATGGTTTGCACATGACACGTACCATGGAAAGAGGCCTTTTCTATGGCCCTGGCATTTTCCCCAAGAATGACCACATCATCATTGATGTGTGTAGCTCGATGTGAGGCGTAAATATAAAGCAGAGGAAAAAGATGATAAATATTAACATTATAACAGGAGAAAATGCGGAGAAATATAAGAATGGAAAATGTAAGAAGAGAACAAAAGGTTACCTGGTTTCCTTCAAACTTCCATCGGACGATTTTCCTCGAACCATGTGTGGTTCACAATCTCCTGCAAAACAATGGATGTGTTGGAATCAAATATAAATACGATCAGGAAACACCTCTATAGTGTAGTAGATAGTAGAAAAATCGTGCAAATTATGATACAAGCATCAAATTGGCATTTCTGTTCTGCAGGCTTTCTGATCAAATCTGCCCGATTGGCCATTTGAATCCAAGATGGCGGCCATCTTGAAAAATGGCCGCCAAGTTAGCCTCCGAAGTTGACTTTTTGCTTAGAAGTATTTGTAGTTGTCCGATTGCATGATCTAAGTGTGGATTCCTATGTTTTCAAGCCTGCGGAGTGGAAGCATACCATGACTACCTCTCTGAGTCTAACAGATCAGATCTAACCTTTGAAGATTGGTGTGAACAACGGAGGCAAGAGAGTCCACAGTTCCAGTTCTGGAGTCTGGTGCTGGACATGGAGCTCACCATATTCACCCTGATCCGCTCATTCAGAGAAGGAGACTTCAACCTGTACCGTGAAGCACTTTCAGAACTGGCGCCTTACTTCTTTGCGAATAACAATGTCAACTATGCGCGATGGATCCCAGTTCACCTCCGAGATATGATGTCGCTTGAGCAACAACATCCAGATGTGGCCAGGGAGTTTCACAAAGGGAACTTCGTTATCCACAAGTCTAGAAGAGAATTCTCTGCCCTGGCAATCGACCAAGCCCACGAGCAAAATAATGCAGTCATCAAAGGTACGGAGGAGCAATTGGGTTGACAGAAGACCCAGCAGCACTTCGTAGATGGATGGTCGCTGGACCGGAAGTGAGTCGTCTAGTAGCTGGATAGGAGGCCATGTCTGGTATGAAGGATGCAACCAAACACAGCAGACCCATGAGCAGACACTGAGTGCCCAGAAATCTTTCTTGAAAAGGTGAAAGCACTCACTGCAGTAATGCCGAGATGGGCAACCCATTCCAAGAAGATCAGCCGACCTACTGGTACTAGACATGAAGAACATTGCAGACCCATCTCTAGCCGAAATGTAGTCTACACATCACCATCGGGGCAAAGAGCAGTCCATTATTCATGGAGGGGCTACACAATGAAGGTGAATCTCCTTTCTATCATCAATCAAGAAAAACATTGTTTCTTTCTTCAAACAAGAGCAAGCTGGGGAATTCTAAGGAGAAAGTCCTGAAAGACAACTGTCAGCTGTTCTCATGACTGTTCATCTCATGCCAGAACAGGCGGTGTGACTTGCAAGAATTCTTCAAGCATGAGAATCAGTCCACCCTTCATCTCTCAGTGACAGCGGCTAGCTTCATACATGTCAGAAGTCACAGCTGGCTGAAATTCTTGAAGCCAAGTGAACATTCCAGAAGAGAACCAGGAGATGCAGTCATCATTGATGGCTCAGCACTTTTCAATGCCCTACCTCCACGCACTTCAAAGATATTTGTGACTATGCTAAAGAAGACATCATCCCAAAGGTGGAATCCTATGGTGCGGGTACGAGAGGGTGGACGTAGTGTTTATGTGTACAAGAAGTCAAGTCTGAAGTCCGAGGCAAGGTCGAAAAGGGGGCAAGGAATCAGAAGAGAGTGACAGGAACCAGTAAGACCCCAAGTAACTGGAGAAGCTTTCTTCGACATGACAGCAACAAGACTGAGCTGTTTCACTTCCTTGCGGAAAAGATGTGTGAAGCACAGACAACAAGCACAGTCATTGTCACAAAAGGAGAAGATGCCATTAGCAACACAAGGAAGTCACTGGATGCTGTGTTCCATGTTGTCATGAAGAAGCTGACACTCGAATATTTGTACACGCCAGGATGCAACGACGGATGGTAGCAAGTCCTTATCATTAAGGCTAATGACACGGACGTACTAGTCATAGCAATATCTGTACTGCCATCCTTACAGGAACTAGATCTTGAGAACATGTGAATGCCTTTAGCCAAGGAGCAAGGTGCGATGGATTCCAATCCATGAGGTAGTTTCTGCAATAGGGCCTGAGAAAGCTAGAGGGATCCATACTTCCATGCATTCATTGGATGTGACATCGTGTCTGCCTTCCGCGGTAAAGGGAAGAAAACTGCATGGCAGACTTGGAACGTCTTTGATGATGTTTCTGAAACATTCACCAATCTCAGCCAGCATCCAACATTGATTCGTGATCTTGACTGCAGAGGCTGGAGATATTCGTTGTCCTCATGTATGACAGATCAAGCACAGCCACTGGTGTGGACGGAGCAGACTGGCTCTCTTTGCCTGCAAGCAGAGGCCGTACAATTCAATTCCATCAACACAGGCAGCCCTCAGAGAACATGCAAAGGCTGCAGCCTATCAGGCTGGGATCATGTGGGACCAGGCAACCATCTCCAGTCCAGACACGAGCAGTCCCGCTGAATGGGATGGACACAGAAAGGAGAGACGTGGCAGATATGTTGGACAACACTACCCCCTATTGCAGCCAGCTGTCAGGACTGACCAAGTGTTCCTGTAAGAAAGGTTGCAACCGGAGATGCAAGTGCTTTCATTCAGGGCTCCCCTGCACAGCACTCTGCAGCTGGAGGAACATTCGCATGGTATGCATAACTTTGAACATTTACTCGCCAGGGCCCGGTTGCAGAAAGGCCTTAGCTTCATATGACAATCATTAAAGTGGTGCAAAATCAGAAAAAGTGTGTGTCAGGGGGCTTTAAAAACAGGAAAATCCACTCCAGCAGGCTTGAAACAATAGGAATCCACACATAGATCATGCAAATCGAACAACTACAAATACTTTAAGCAAAAGTCAACTTCGGGAGGCTAACTTGGCGGCCATCGTGAAAAATGGCCGCCATCTTGGATTTTCAAATGGCCAATCAGGCAGATTTGATTAGAATCCCCGGAGAACAAATGTGTCAATTTGATGCTGGTATCATCATTTGCACGATTCCTCTCAAAAATTGCTGTTATCTGCCCCACTACTACTCGTGACAAGAAAATTTTGATCCACCATTAACAGGTAGCAACCCCAGCACATGTGAACATTCTTGTTCATGTAAATAAAACAGTTGAAAACTGTATCAAACCCTCACCTGCATCGTGAATCTTTCTGATGGATCTGTCAGAAGCATCCAGTCAGAAGGGAAACAAAGCTTACTCGCAGAGGGTGGCGGACTGTATACCACAATGAAGTCATACGTGTCAGGTGACACCTGTAAAGAAGCAAAACAAATGTATTTGTCATAGAATCCCAACCAATCATCACAATCGAACACTTACATTTACCTCATAAGCATATTCCAAGGAACCACTCATCAATGCAATAACAGACTTGACTCTCAACTAATAAAATACATTTTGATTCATCAAATATTTATGGTGTACAACACAAAAGTTTTCACTTTGCACTTAAAAACAAATCCTCAACTCAATAATTTGATATTGTGTTTGTGGTTCATTCGGCTGAGGGCGAGCAATGGATGTCATTTATTCCTGATACGTGAAACACACTGCAACCCATTCCTGCAGAAAACTGACTTTTTGGAACGCCCGCTGCATTTTCCATTCACTTATCATGTAACTTTGTTTGAAGATAGCTTTTACCACTGCACATATTTGCAATTTCATCAACTTGGCTGTGGGATGGCTTGAAGGCCGTAAAAAACAATTGATGAGTCTTTCCTTCGTGTTGAGAAAGGAGATGCACAGAGCACACTGCACAAGCCAAACCACATCCACACATACCACCAGAGATGGATTGAGGCCAATTGAACCCGAACCAAAGAAAACCAGGAAAAGGCAGGAATCCCAAATTAATTTCCCTGCAGTTTTCAAGGAATTCCCTGAAGAAACATGAGCTTGGGCTCTATTTGTTTGAAAGCTTTTCTCAGCGCAAGCTCGAGAACTAGACTTGCACCATCTCCAATCTCTATAAACGTGGCGTGCCAGGGGTGTGACATGATTGGTGCTGGTTTGGGACAATAGACAACATAGAAGGTAATGAGCATGAAAATATTATCTTGAACTTTGTATTTGCTGGAACTTTCAGTAAAATCCTTTTTCATCCCATTTTCATAAGGGCCTCAGCCGACGTTCCACGTCATGGTCACGGATGGTGGTCGAAGCCTATTACTAGAGAAATAGATTTGGAAAAATTCAAATCTGTGGCAGACAAAATTAAACGTAGCCCAAAATACTGTCCCAACTTTTAGTGCATTGTGTTGAAATAAATAAAAAAAGAAAAGAAAATCAGTCACAAACAATAATTACAAAGAGAACACTATATATAATATAATAATAATAATGTAGTCAAGTTTCATTGAAATCATGGTGTGTAGTTTTTGGAGAAGAGAGGAAATACCTATTTTGGGGGGGGGAGGGCGAGGTGGGGTCAACCCCCCCCATAAAACCCCTTAATGAGCGCAGATTTTGATGCAGTCAATACACCTTCGTTCGGCATCAGACACGAAGCATGTGACCAAGTTTCATCAAAACCGTGTGTTTGGTTCAATCAAGCGATAACGACTGAGGTGTTTACGGTTCACTGACTGACTCCCTGTCTGAATGACTGACTGACTCACCTCCAGACACTGCTCAATCGGATAAGCTCACCTGACTAAAGTGTAGGTGAGGTAATAATACCAATTGAAAATATGACTGTGATCTAACTTTCCACAATAATAACATGAATTATTGCATGTTTAGAACACGAGATGTACAAAAAATGGTGGCCAATGTGCTGTGGCAAAAAATAAAAGTGAAGGATGTGGCGAACCATCATATCTATTACAACAAAGCAAATCCCTCAACTCAATACACCCTCAACACACCCATCACTCACCAAATCATCAGATATACCACAACAAAACAAATCCCTCAACTCAACACAACCCTCGACACAACCATCACTCATAAAACCATCAGCTATACTACATAAAACATATACCTTCACTCAACACAACCATCACTAATCAAACCATCAACACTCCCTCAGCAGCATCAGCATCCCTTCACACCACATTCATGATCAAGACACCATTATAAACAATACTCACTTTAATAATGTCCTGTCCATTAAATTGAAGTCCAAGGAATAATTTTGTGAAAACGATGCCAAGCGCCCACACGTCGGCTGGGGACCTTCGTACTCAAACTCTGAGACCTCAGGCGCCATATAGCCAGGTGTGCCACCGAAGGCAATAATGTTTTCACCGGGTGTGAAAAATAAAGCAAGGCCAAAGTCAACACCTTCAGGACCCCCCTGCTGCAGAGTATATTGACAAGCTGGAGAATAAACAGGAATCAATGCGTTAAAAAAACATCAACCTTTGATGATAAAATGTGTAAAAAGAAAGAATCAAATTTGAATGTGAAAGGCAGGCAGGAAAAAAAATTACAAGAAGAGAACATGAAAACAAACAACAAAATAAACATCCTCTACCAATGTCAGGAGTTTATACAATATGGAGGAGCTTGAAGCAAGAGTGAAAACAAGGAATAAGAACAATAGTCACAGTAAGTGAGACTTGGTTTTGCTGGAGACAGGCCGAGAAGGCCACAGGATGTAGAGGTGTGATAGGAAGAGAAATTTGAGGAGGTGCAGCAATCAAGGTAAAGGACAATATTATATCAAGTGAAAGGGTGATATGAAGGAGGGAATTAATGCAGATGGTTCTGTGTGTATTCGAAAGTGACAAATCCAACCCATCACGATGTTGTTGTTGAAGATTGCATTTTAATCTGGTTTGTTGAGAATCCCATGAGAAGGAGTGGAGTGTTAGACCTCTCTTTAGGTATAACTCGAATATGTGGAGAAGGTTGAGGTAGAACAGCATTTCTGGTCAAGTGACCATAACATAGTGTGTGTAGGTGGATTCTGTTAAGATGAGTTTGAGATTATAGAATAAGGCTATTAGACTTTAGGAAGGCAAATTTTGAGAGTACAGGAGAGAGGTCGCATCGATTGGGATAAACTAATCGGCAATCAGTAACAGAGAAACGGACAGCCTTCAAGGAGAAAATGTTCAACAACATCTTCACAATGTCATGGTGAATAAAGATATCAAAATTAACACACACCAACAATGGATGGATCTGTTTTTCAAAGGCTGCAGTTGAGCTGGAATAGATATTTAATTTTGTTATCTTCCTTTCTAGTTAAGTTGTAGGATTCAATAACTGTGCAATGAGCACAAAAAATGGTCGATATGTGACAAGCACCCCCACCTCCCCCCTCACCTTGTTGATTCACCCAACAACATTAATTTTGTTCTTTCCTGCCCCTCCACTCCCCCCCACCATTCCCTCCCCCTTCACTCCTTTGTTGTGCTGCAGAAAAAAATTGTTTTCATTGCAGTATTACAAAGAACATATCACGATCTGTTCTGGTGTAGTTGGTTACCTTTATATTTCGATGTACAATGTTGTGGCTGTGCATGTATGCAAAAGCAGAAGCCATCTGGAATGAGGAGATAAATATTAAAACATGGAGACAGATTGTCATTGCTAAGATTTTACAATTTCGAGTTCAATTCTTTGTCATCTTTCAAAACATGTCGTAAACATCATATTGATGCGAAAAGCTCTTTCAGCTCACCTGCTCCATGAAATGCCAAGCCTCTCTTTCCGTAAATGTTCCCCGTAAAGCAACTTGGTCTTTGAGTGTATCTGCACACATGAAACAGAAATATACAGGGCAAGGCAATAAAATTTTCATTTCTCAGAAAACACGAGTAGAGGAAAAGTTGTTTTGTTTTTGAAAATTTGAATGTTTTATTGTTAAAAAAACACAAAGGATAAAGATAAAATTTGTTTGCAAAATCGAAAGTCATGGAAGAGTAAGGGGAGAGAAAAATATATGAGGAAAAGGATGATGATGACATGAGATGATGGTGCACCGGCTGCTTGACATCTTGGAGGGGAGAATGTGATTGAATAGTTTCCAGAGGGCAGTTGCACAAATAGGAGAAAAGGGGAACAAAAGAGTGGAAGTGTGTGGAAAGTGTGGACATTGAGTTTAACCAAGAGGGGGTTGCTGGAGGAACTTGTGTGTACTGGAGGAATGGAAGATCGTCAGAGGGATGAGGTGGCATGGGGAGCTCGACTGCGAATCAGCAAATCTGGACGTTGGACATGTTACTCTCTGTGTGCAGAACAAAATCCATCCTCTTGTTTTTTTCCTCTTCCTGTTCAGTCATTCCCTTGTTTGTGTGCAATATTGTTCCACTCTGAAGGTGGTGTTACTCTCTGTCACCTCAGTGTTCCAAGACCCTCTGTTCTTTTGAAAGATGCAGAATGAGAGGACCCACTCCTCTGCCATGTGAACGTAACTGGCCATTTGTTTCAGCCTCATCACAATGATATGCTGATAGTGTTGAGAGCTTTATATTCCACAGAATGCAGATCAGTTTGTGGTGCTGCCATCTCATCACTGAGGTGAGAGCTTGCATCATAACAAACGGATATCCTGGATTCTGTGGAATCTAAAGCTCTCAACATGTCTCCATTGAACGACACAGAAGTACCTTGTCGGCTACGAGTTTAAGGAATTTTTGGAATGATGGAGTCTGCAACTCAGTTTGGAGACAGCTTTGATGTATGATCCACACCGTGGCTGATGGTGAGGCCTATGAAGTCAAGGACCGAACCACTTATTGTGTCTGACCATGGAAGTAGATCATGGTTGTTTTTGACAATCCTGCCAAAGTGACATGGTGAGACTGAGATTTGTCAGAACTGAAAGATGTTCCATTTATCAGAGCAACAAGCCTTGACTTCAAACATTTTTTGTTTACTTTCCTATTTGGATCAACATTCATGGTTGAGCTCAATACAACATACTGCTTATCGGGACATCAGACTGTGAACATGAGAATATGAAACTAAAGATGTTAATGCCATATTTTCTGCTCTTTTGTTCCTCATATATACATGGTCGAGCATGTGCCTCAGAGAGAGTATAAAAGGCCCCAACAAAATTAGGACATCATAATTCATATTTATTAATTACTAAATATTTTTGCTGCTGAAGTAAAAGTCAACTTGATGGTCAAAAACAGTGGATTTTCAGCAAATTATATCAGAAGCCTCACCTCCATCCACATACTCCAGAACGAGGAAAACTTGATCAAGCATTGGATTTTCAACGATGTCAATAAACTTCACTGTGGAGAAACAAGACAGTGGAGCACAAGTTAAGATAACATAAGAAACTCACCCAAAGTCAAACACTTTTAAACAACATGATGAACATCCAAATTTTGTGTGACCCTTCAAATGACAAGTAGTTACCAGGTGAGGGTCAATATGGTCCTTTCACCATTCATGATCTTGTCTGTAAGTATTTGGCGGGCACCCCACCACTCACAAGTACATCGATAACAATAAACATGGGTGTTGTAAGGCTAGTTCATGCCTGAATCCCAAGTCATGTAGAGGACACTTAGGTTAAGGCAAACAACTAATGAGAATTGTTGCGATAGGACGATATTCAGCGAACACACTGCTCAGATGAGGTTGGCTAGTAGATTTGATTTACCGTGTGTGGCTATCTCATTATTACCTCGCCAGCAGAGAGGGTATTGCATTTGGGTCCATTTGTCTGTTTGTTACTTACGAAATCTAAAGATTTCGTAATATTGACTTCCGTCGTGTGTTTGTGTGTTTGTGTGTGTGTGTGTGTGTGTGTGTGTGTTTTGTTTGTGTGTGTGTTTGTTTGTAGGCAAGATAACTCGAGAACGGAAGAAGCTACCAATGTCAAATTACACCACGTGATTCAGGAGGGTGATGTCTACGGCTGATTAGATTTTGGTCAAAATCGGTCAAAGGTCAAGGTCACAGTGAGGTCAAACATTCCATTTTTGATGGTTTGGGACAGAATCATCGTAGAAACTTCTGGTTTGCGTCACTACCTTCTCTAGAGACAGCTTTTATTAGACAACGTCAGAGGTCAAGGTGACGATTTCGTAAGTACCAGTCTATGACTGCTTGTTTGTTTGTCCGCACAGAACATGAGTGTTTTTCTCTGCAACTGCATGTGGATTGAGATTAAATTTTCAACACGGACGACTACTCATGCAGAATGTTTTAATGATAATTATGTCGTCAAAGGTCACGTGGTGTGTTAGCCATGTTGGAAAAAGGAAAAACTTTGGACCGTTGTATCTCCAAAACCGCACCAAGGAAAATCTTGAAACTTCGCACATGACAAGTACTCCTCATGGGAGTAATTATGTTTTACCTCCACCACCGAAGGTGAAGGAGGTTATGTTTTTTGCCCCTTTCTGTCTGTTTGTGTGCAGGCTATCTCAAAAAGTTGTGGACGGATCGGGATGAAATTTGTGGACAGGTTCAGTGTGTGACAAGAATGAACTGATTAGATTTTGGTGAAGATCCGGATCGGATCCGACTATAGAATTTAAGTGATTCTTCACCATTGAGAGATAGGGCCAAACACGAAATATAGCACGATATTCAAAACTTTGTGGACGGATTCGGACGAAACTTGGTGGCTGGTTGGGTTTGTCGCAAGGACGAATTGGTTCGATTTTGGTGAAGATCTGAATCCAGATCTGGATACGAAAAATTATTGAATTTTTAAAGTGATTCTTACCATTGAGAGATGTGGCCAAAAACGATATAGTGCTGTCTAGCATGATATTTCAAAAATGTATTGGGCCCTTGTGGATCAAGTAATATGTGGCAGAGGTATGTGCTCTACCGAGTGCCTTGTCATTTCATGATGTCATCGGTGCCTTCGTTATGACGTCACAATGGCATACATAGAATGCTACATCCGATCAGCATGAAAATTTTTGAGGGCACCTGGGGATAAATAGTCCACAGAAAAAAAAATGATGACATCATCAGTTACATGGTTCAGCAGCCATATTGTTTTTAAAAAGACAACCTTCAAAAATCTTCTCTGAAACGGCTGAACAGATCGAGGTGAAACTTTACATGTACGACCACCGATCATGAGGAACAAAACGTTCACAATATGACGTCATATATCACGAGGAAACTTCACAAAAATGTTCCTCGAACCTTGGGGATACCAGAGTATTCATGAATAATTCATAGGTCACATGGTCTAGCAGCCATATTGGTGAGCTAAAATCATTTAAAAATTCTCTCTTGATCCGCTTCATCGATGGATGCGGAAATTCACAATTATGATCTAGTTGTGATGGGGAATGTATGTTTTAAATTTCAAACTTGATTGGACACGGTCTGGCAGCAAGAATTTTTTTTGTTGATATGGGTTCTTTCTAAAAAATAAGGCCCACTTGGCTGTGCCTGGATGGATTTGAGGGTGGAGGAGTAGCAGCTGAAACCTGAATTCTATTCAGGTTCTCCTATGACCCAATGTAGCACTGTACCTATTGGTCTTCCATTTCATTTGAATTAAATTTTATTTTAATCCCTTCTGAATTCATATTAAATAATAATAAGCATCATGGAGTCGGGGTCAGTGTCTCGTCAAAGCAGGGTTGCATCACAGCGGGACGTCTTGGTACCGTCAATCACTGCCTGCAGTTATAAAGTGGATGTATAGTTACGTCTATTATTAACTAACGTAACATACCAGTTCCCATCATGTACAGGCCGTTTTGGCTGCTGGGTGCATCATTGGTTTGGGGCACAGCTATGCCGCTGAAGCAGTGCCCCTATTATACCAGTACACTGGTGCTCAACTTGATTTTTTTAGAAATCTAACAAAGTTGTTGACCTTTGGCCAATGTTGACCTTTTGACCTCAAAATCAATAGGCTTCTTGCTTATGACCAAAGTCTACCATGTCGTGAAGTTTTGTGAAGATTGTTTTAAAATTGTGACCTGTAGGTGACTGACAAAGAGAAAAATCAAACAAGAAAGACGATACTTGCAAAATCCACCCCCCTCTCCTTCCCCCCAAAAAAGTTGCCATGGATACATCAAATTGTCCATTTCATTAAGATTAAAATTGACAATCGTAATCAAAGCTCAGGTCAATCGGAATAAAATTGATTATTTTTCAGATGAAAATTGATGTTTTTAGAAGTTTGACGTTGAGTGGACCTTTGATCTTTTGATCTCAAATCGTTGGTTTCCCAATTCAGTGACCCAATATGCAAATCATGTTCAACTATCAAGTCAATCAGATGAAAAATGATGATTTTACAAATTTGACCTCAAACTCGATAGATTTGTCAGTTGTGACTACCTCTACAACTTGGTAGTTTCATGAAGATCGGTTTAGAATTGTGACGTGCAGGCGATTGACCAACAAAGAGAATAATAATGTCGACCGACCAAATTTACCGGCCAATATAATGCCTGCTCAGATTAAAGTCACAGCTTGGATCTTGAGGATATACCAATGGAGCTGTCAGACCTAAATCCTTTGGAAATTAAGCTGATCTCACTGAGGATCCCATTCATGAAAATGGTGGCAAGCAACATGCAATTCAGGGGCCTGCAGTAAACCTTCCCATAGATCTCAAACCTGAGTGAACCCCACTGCCAAGGTTGTCATCACAAGCTCAGATGGTCCCTGGAAAGCTCAAGAGAAAGCTGAGTCACAAAAGTCACTCCACCAGTATGTACGACCTGTCAAAATTCTGCCTGCTTTGCAGTCAAAGTAAAATAATCCACTGTATGAAGACATACAGATCAATACCTATTGGCTGGATGATGCAACACAAGATGATGCTGTTTTCTGGGAGGCATTGTCCTCAGAGCACTGTCCACCAATGCTACAAGCAAGCAGTGAAGCTATCCATCCATTGGGACCATACTCTGTACAGAGCATCGGTGCTGCTGAAGCAGTCCCCCAAGCCATTTGGGCACAATCCAGGATGCGTCACCACTCCGACACAGGATA
Organism: Eptatretus atami; assembly: GCA_035128595.1. Lineage (NCBI taxonomy): Eukaryota > Metazoa > Chordata > Myxini > Myxiniformes > Myxinidae > Eptatretus > Eptatretus atami. The sequence continues at coordinate 75,123,521 of CM068960.1, read as the reverse complement.
CTCGAATGGCTCAATCATCCCAGCCAGCTGGTATTCATTTTGCTGACCTCAGGAGATGACAGACTGAGTCAACCCCACCTGGTATTAATTCAACGAACCAGCTGGATTTGAACTCAAGACCATCAGATCCCAAGCTCGCCACCCTAACCTTAATTAAGCCAAAACCTGGCATTGTTATCTGAATAACCCTGGTGCTCCACTCAATGTTATCCCCCATTTGGTACCCAGCACACGATCATGGCCAGAAAGCGCTCCCAGAAACTCACACTCCATGTTAATTCTGGAGCTCCATTGCGCAGCTAAGTTTGGGGTCAAATGAGGCCATTTTTGCCTTCAGAGCCTCGAAAGGGGCAGGACTACATCTTGGGAAAGCATCTGTGCACCAATGAGAATGCTGGGAAATGCCTACCAATCGTTCTGATCAGACTTTGGGCTCCTCTCTCGCCAGACGTCTATAAAACACCAACACTGGACAATCAGATGGACAGGAATTATATGCTATGCATCATTTTGTACCAACTTTTATATAATAGTGTGTATAATTGCATGTACATGTCAGTTAAATGTTGATTTGTGTTAAATTGAACACTCACGTGCAAGCTTGGTGTCCAGACTTAACCACCGTCAGGATATGTCCTCCCATGTGGGAGGATGGTGCTCCACTGTATTGGGAGGGGGAAGAGCAAGGAAGGGACAAAGAGAGAGAAAGAGAGGGGTGGTTCCGAGTGGGGGGGGATGGGGTAGGGAGTAGCAGAGCGAATATGTATGCGTTATGACACACACACACACACACACACACACACACACACACACACACACAGTAGTACTTGGCTGATATCAGCAATGTTTCGGGAATCGGCAGCTTGGAGTCAGTGTGATTACTGACTTCAGTACGCACTGTATACAACCCAAAAACTTTGAATAGTTCTCACCAAAAAACAAGGTTGCATTTATTTAAACATTTCAGGGATATGTTCACAAACATTAATCTTTATCAACAGCTGCGTGTGACGGGTGAACAAAAAAAATTTGGCTCGGTAATTTAGAAAACACGTTAATACGGCAAACGGCTTGGAAATCAGTTGTTATTTCACAACTTGCTTAGAATGACGGAGCATGAACAACTCGCTCAGGATGATGGAGCAAGAACAACTCGCTCAGGATGACAGAGCACAAACAACTCGCTCAGGATGATGGTGCACGAACCACTAGCTCAGGATGACGGAGCACGAACCACTCACTCA
>CM068960.1:75105278-75118101 GCA_035128595.1 Eptatretus atami | reverse complement strand
CTACCCCCTAAATGATTCCCCCTGACCCCACACACACAATCCTTCCTCCACACCCCTCACACAAACAAACCAAAAACTTCTCCCTTATCTACGGCATCCAAACTATCCCCTGCACCCGACACTCTCAAACCCTCACCCACATTACACACTCTCAAACCCTCACCCACACCCCACACTCTCAACCCTCACCTGCACTGCAAACACTCAATCCTTCCCTCACCCCACACACACTCAAACCTTCGCCTGCACCCCAGCCACTCAAACATTCCCCCATACACCACACACTCAAAACTTCCCTCGTGCCACACACACTCAAACCTTCTCCCACACCACATACACTCAAACCTTAGCCTCACCTTGCCCATGAAAAGCCTCCCCCCTCCCCATCTTGCACCCTCCCAACACTTCCTCCTCCTCTATCTCTCACTGTGTGAACCTCAAACATCTGAGGTCTCGAATCAAACCTGACATATCTCTCACTCCAGGCCACTGCTGATAAAACAGACATCATCTGTTTAACGGAATCCTTCCTCCCAGAGGACATCCCTGACTCCAGATTGTCTCCCCCTGGTTATTGTCTCCTCTGATTTGATAGGCCTGAACTCCACCCCAACGGTGGAGTTGCACTTTACATAAAGCACTCTATTTCTCACTTGCCCTTGTTCTGGCTGCAACTTCCATTCTGCTCCCACCTCTTCTTCACCTGTGTATGGTATTGTCCCCCGAACAGTGACGATGCCATCCATCTACATCTCTCAGACAAAATGGGCAAACTTTTAAGCACTCATCCCCCCAACTCTCTTTTCCTCATATGTGGCAATTTCAATTGTCACCATGCAAATTGGTTGGGTGTTTACCTCTTTCACCAGCAATGGCAGGACCAGCAAAGGACTTCTGTTGGATGACTCAATCTGTTAACCTTTCCAACCCAGATTTCTCCCAATGGCAAAGCCTCCCTCTGGACTTGGTGATGACCAACTTTCCTGCAAATGTCTCCTGCTGTTCCTTGCTGCAATTGGTTCATCTAATAATGTGCTTGTTAGTCAACAACTCTTTGGCTATTCTCAGAGAGCTGCCTCAATGCCGGCAGTCTGGCATTTTCCCTCAAGCAGATTGACAGGGACTGCAAACAGTCATCTCTCTTCAGGACTCGTCTCCCCCTTTCTATTGCCCTGATGTTAACTCAAACCAGGGAATCCTTCCACAGAAACCTGCTCTTTCTCATGCACAGATTCATCCCGTCTCACCTTCAGGCCCATAAGTACATCCTGTGGTGATTGTAGTTGTCTGAAACAACTTGCCTTACTTCTCTCCTGGAAGGCTAATCTGACTGAAGGCAATCTCAGTGCATTCCAAAAATTCCACAATAAGTATGTGTCCACTGTCATTAGAGCCAGAAAAGAACATCTGTCCAACATCAAGAATGGACTAGCCTATAGTACATTTTCTCCTTTACCACATATACATACAGCCAGGAAGGCCTAGAAACGATTGATCAATCCAATGAATGCATGGAATTGTAAATGGGATTTCCTTTACTAGCTTTTCTTACAAGGCTCCTTATATGCGAACACTACCTATCATGGATTGAATCACATCGCACCTTTGCGCTGCCACACACATTGTTGGCTTAAAGGCATTCCACATGTTCTCAAGATCTAGTTTCCTGTAAGGAGTGGCATAAGATATTGCTATGACTTAATTACGTTCCAGTGTCATATATAGTTCCATATATGTAATGTAGATTCGCTACCCATGCCGTTACGTTGCATCCGCTGGCGTGTACAAATTATTCGAGTGTCAGCTTTTCATGAAACCATGGAGACAACAGCATCAGTGACTTCCTTGTGTTGCTAATCAGGCATCTTCTCCTTTTGTGACAATGCGGTGCTTGTTGTCTGCTGTTCACACATCGATCTTTCCGCAAGGAAGTGAAACAGCTACAGTCTTGTTAGCATGTCATGTCGAAGAAAGCTTCTCCAGTTTACTTGGGCGTCTTACTGGTTCCTGTCACTCTTCTTCTGAGTTCCTGGCCCCCTTTTACGACCTTGCATCGGACTCAGACTTTGACTTCTTGTACACATCAAACACACGTCCACCCCTGATCGTACCCGGTCAGCAATAAGGATTCCACCTATTGGAGATGATGATCTTCACTTTAGCATAGTCATCAACAATATCTTTGAAGTGCGTGGAGGGTAAGGACAATTGAGAAAGTGGCTGAGCCATCCAATGACTGACTGCATCTCCGCCCTTGGTACTTGTCTCGGAACTGTCACTTTTGCGCTTCAGAATTTCAGCCAGCTGTGACTTCTGAATGTATGAAGCCTGCGCTCGTCCACTGAGAGATGAAGGGTGTACTGATTCTCATGCCTTGAAGAATTCTTGCAAGTCACACTGCCTGTTCTGGCCATGAGATGAACGTATTGAGAACAGCTGAACAGTTGTCTTTCACGAGACCTTTCTCCTTGAACTTCCCCAGCTTTGCTCTTGTTTGAAGAAAGAAAACAATGTTTTTCTTGATTGATGATAGAAAGGAGATTCACCTTCATTGATGTAGCCCTCCATGAACTAAATGCGACTGCTTCTTTGCCCGAATGGGATGATGTGTAGGACTTACACATTCTCGCGTAAGAGACTGGGTCCTGCAATGTTCTTCATGTCTAGTACCAGTAGGTCGGCTGATTCTTCTTTGGAATGGGTGGTTGCCCATCTCCGGCAATCTCCAAGTGAGGCTTTCACCTTTTCAAAGAAGATTTCTCGGGCACTCAGTGTTCTGCTCAATGAGTGCTCTGCTCGCTTGTTGTTGCATTAACTTCTTACGCAGACATTGGTGCCTCCTATCCAGCTACTAGACGACTCACTTCGGTCCAGCACCGATCACCATCTACGAAGTGTCGCGGGTTCGTAGCCAATTGCTTCTCGCACCTTGGTACATAGGCTCCGCAAGATTTCGCTAAGGCCCTTTGGCTGCTGATATCTAAAACAGGCAGGCATTGATTTTTAGATTCGTAACGATCCACTTTGTGACATCCATACTTTTGCTCGGCGAGATTTGTTGATTGCCGGCAGTTCTTCTAAGACTTGTGTACGAAGTGATACCCTGTAAAACTCCTGGCCAATCTGGAGTTGTGCTCAAGCGAACATACTGGAGGTAATGGATCCATCGCAGCGGAATAGTTGTACCATTGTGTATTCGCCAGGGAAAGTAAGTGTACGAGCGCGCACAGTTCTCGAAAGTGCTTCACGGTACAAGGATCTGTAAGTCTCCTTCTCATAGAATGGAGCGGATCACGGGGAATATGGTGAGGCTCTTCCTGTCCAGCACCAGACTCTCAGACTGGAACTTGTGCGAATCTCTTGCCTCCTTGTTACACCAATCTTTCATAAAGGTGTAGACTCTGATCGTTGACTCAGAGAGGTAGTCGATGGTTATGCTTCCCATCGGCGGCAGGCTTGAAAAAATAGAATCACACACTTAGATCATCGCAAATCGGACAACTACAAATTACTTCTAAGCAAAAAGTCAACTTCGGGAAGGCACAAAACTTGGCGGCCCATTTTCAAGATGCCGCGCCATCTTGGATCTTTCAAATGTGCCATCTCGGCGGGCAGATTTGATCAGAAAGCCCTGCAGAACAGAAATGCCAAATTTGATGCTTGTATTCCATCAATTTGCACGATTTTTCTACATCTACTACACTATAGAGGTGTTTCCTGATTTCGATTTATATTTGATTCCAACACATCCATTGTTTTTGCAGGAGATTGTGAACCACACATGGTTTCGTAGAAAAGATATCGTGACTCGAGTAGGTATAACAGTTTGAAGCAGAGACGCCGTAGGTAACCTTTGTTGGTTGACCTTCTTGACTCATATCGAATTCTGATAATATCGCGTTGAGATATTTCTCATGTATATTTAGATTTTCTCCTCATATTATCCCATCTCTGTTCATATTAATATTATCAAACTTTGTCGTCTCTGCTAATAGCGCCTCAGTCGACTACACACCAGTCAATGATGATGTGTCATTCTGTTTGGGAAATGCCAGGGCCATAAAAAGGCCCTTGTTCTCATGGTTACGTGTCACTGACCAATAGCTTGGAACAAGAGAAGGAGAGCGACATTGCACTCTGCTGTGAAAATGCAACCAAGTAGATAAAGTATAATGGTTTCGCTATCCTCCCTTTTTGGTGAGTGATTTATGCAATATATATGCTGCTGCCAGATTCACCAACTGCTCTAGATGATGTTGTGTTTACTGTACTCGTTGTTGATATGCGATTGACTTCCTGTCAGTTCACCCCAAAGGTGCCATTGTATTCATTTTTACATCAATTTTGGTAAGAATTGAAAGCATTATTGTGACATTTGGAACCTTCCATTGAGGAATATTGTGGAGAATAAATTTTGGGGCAATTTGGACAGAGGGTTGAAAACCGTATCAGGAACAAAATATACAAGAAAGATGTGGTGAGCAATGGTACGATACTTGTGTGACATCCACAAAACAAATTTGACCTTAAAAATAATGGTGGGTTGAATCAATAATAAATTGCAAAATTCCTTTCAAATGTTCAGTCAATTGGAGGAAAATTAACAATTTTTAGAAATTCGGCCGATTTGTTCCTTTAGTCCTCAGAATAATTGCTGGTTGAATGCATGAATTCAATGACCTATTATGCGATAATCTGTTCAAATTTCTTCTCACTAGATGGAAACTGTTATTTTTTTTTAGAAATGTAAACAAAGTTGTTGACCTATTGGCCAATGATTGCACCTTTTGACACTAAAAAATCAATAGGCTTCTGCTTATGACAAACGTCTACCATGTCGTAGAGTTTTGGTGAAGATTGTTTATAAATTGTGACCTGTTAGGTGACTGACAGAGAAAAAATCAAACAAGAAAGACAAGCTTGCAAAATCCACCCCCTTCTCCTCCCCCCAAAAAGTTGCCATGGATACATCAAATTGTCCATTTCTTAAGATTAAATTGACAATCGTAATCAAAGCTCAGGTCATATCGGAATAAAATGTTGAATTTTATTTCCGATGAAAAATTGATGTTTTTAGAAGTTTGACGGTTGAGTGGACTTTGATCTTTTGAATCTCAATCGTTGGTTTCCCAATTCAGTGGACCCAATATGCAATCATGTTCAACGATCAAGTCAATCAGATGAAAATTATGATGCTTTACAAAATTTGACCTCAAACTCGATAGATTTGTCAGTTGTTGACTACTCTACAACTTGGGTAGTTTCATGAAGATCGGTTAGAATTGTGTACGTGGCAGCGATTGACCAACAAAGAGAATAATAATGTCGACCGACACAAATTTCTCGGCCAATATAAATGCTCTGCTCAGATTAAAGTCCACAGGCTTGGATCTTGAGGGATGATACCAATGGAGCTGTCAGACCTAAATCCCTTTGGAAATTAAGCTGATCCACTAGGATCCATCATGAACAATGGTGGCCAAGCAACTGCAATTAGGGGCCTGCAGTTAACTCCCATAGAATAACTCAAACCTGAGGTGAAACCCCTGCCAAGGTTTCATCACAAGCTCAGATGCCCTGGAAAGCTTCTAAGGAAAGCTGAGTCACAAAAGTCACTCCCCAGTATGTACGGACCTGTCAAAATTCGTGCCTGCTTTGCAGTCAAAGTAAATAGTAATCCACTGTATGAAGACATACAATCAATACTTATTGCTGGATGAATGCCACACAAGATGATGCTGTTATTCTGGGAGGCATTGTCCTCAGGCACTGTCCACCCAATGCTCAAGCAAGAGTGAAGCTCTCCATCCATGGGACCATCTTCTGTACAGAGCATCGGTGCTGCTGAGCAGTCCCCCAAGCATTTGGGCACAATCCAGGATGCGTCACCACTCCGACACAGGATACTCGAATGGCTCAATCATCCCAGCCAGCTGGTATCATTTTGCTGACCTCAGGAATGACAGCTGAGTCAACCCCACCTGGTATTAATTCACGAACCAGCTGGATTGAACTCAAGACCATCAGATCCCAAGCTCGCCACCCAAATAACCTTAATAAGCCAAAACCTGCATTGTTATCTGAATAACCTGGTTGCTCCACTCAATGTTATCCCCATTTGTACCCAGCACACGATCATGGCCAGAAGCCTTCCCAGAACTCACACTCCATGTTTTCTGGAGCTCCATTGCGCAGCTAAGTTTGGTCAAATAGGCCATTTGCCTTCAGAGCCTCGAAAGGGGCGGACTATCCTCTTGGGAAAGCAATCTGTGCACCAATGAGGAATGCTGGAAATGCCTACCAATCGTTCTGATCAGACTTTGGGCTCTCTCTCGCCAGACGTGCTATAAAACAGCAACACGGACAGATTCAGCATGGACAGGAATTATATGCTATGCATGATTTGTACCACTTTTATATAATAGTGGGTGTTATGGCATGTACTGGTCGTTTAAATGTTGATTTGTGTAAATTGAACACTCAACGTGCAGCTTGGTGTCCAGACTAACACCGTCAGAGATATGTCCTCGCCAGTGTGGAGGATGGGCTCCACTGTATTGGAGGGGGCAAGAAGCAAGGAAGGGACAAAGAGAGAGAAAGAGAGGGGTGGTCCGGTGGGGGGGGATGGGGTAGGGAGTTTAGCAGAGGCGAATATGTTATGCGTTATGACACACACACCAACACACACACACACACACACACCACCACACAACACACACAGCACAGTAGTACTTGGCATTGATATCAGCACATGTTTCGGGAATCGGCAAGCTTGGAGTTCAGTGTGATTACTGACTTCAGTACGCCCACTGTATACAAACCCAAAACTTTGAATAGTTCTCACCAAAAAACAAGGTTGCTTTATTTAAACATTTTCAGGGATATGTTCACCAAACATTAATCTTTATCAACAGCTGCGTGTGAACGGGTGAACAAAAAAATTTGGCTCGGTAATTTAGAAACACGTTAATACGGCAAACGGCTTGGAAATCAGTTGTTATTTCACAACTTGCTATGAATGACGGAGCATGAACCAAACTCGCTCAGGATGATGAGCAAGACAACTCGCTCAGGATGAAGAGCATCAAACAAGTCGCTCAGGATGAATGGGCACGAACCACTAGCCTCAGGATGACGGAGCACGAAACCACTCGCACTCAGTGGATGACGGAGCACAACCACTCACTCAGGATGACGGAGCACAAACCACTCCACTCAGCATGACGGGGCATGAACCATCTGCTCAGGATGATGGAGCACACGAATACGTCGCTCAGATTGACTGAGGCACGATCCACTCGCCTCAGGATGAGGGCACCAACCACTCGCTCAGAGAGGAGACGAACAAGTCGCTCAGGATGAACGGGAGCACGAACCCACTCACTCAGGGTGCGGAGCAAGAAACACTCGCTGAAATGACGTGGTGCGGCATAAGCGTCCGCAGTGAGTGAACGATTTGCTCAGAACGTTATAGCGCGGTAACTGGCTATAGACTGAAGGGTGCTCGGCAAGTGGCTTTAAGCACTCAAGCAAAACCTCAATAAATGGGTTGAATAAGTAACGGCTGCCAGCGTGACTGCATACCATGTAGGATCCCTTTAACTTTAAATCCAGGTTCACTATACATGCCAGAAAGTTAAAGAAATAAATATGAATTTGTTTCAAAATATGGCTTTATACAAAAAAATTTGCTGTTAATGCAGAACAACCCTGAAGAATATCACAAAGTTTAATCGCCATGAAAAAACATTGCAGTTAATCCGTCATGTTGCCTGCTCGTTTGTGCACTGCGTCTCGTGGTACATTGTTCGGGTCCATGCAAACGTTATAACTTTGATTTTAAAACGTCCATTTTTCATCCAGATTGGCTTTGTTCCCTGAAAGAGCACCTCGCGAAATCTTGAAGAATATAGACGCAAGATATGGCAGACGCTGGGAAAGCATTCCCTCGGGACAGGGCACAAGGTCTCGCAGTGAATGCATCAAATCTACAGCTCAAAGAAGCTGTGTTAATTTTGGCGCATTCCTAAATTTCTTGCCTCACTCAATATAATTCTCCAAACAGTAGAAAAGAAGTTTAATGCTTTGGAAATTTCACATTTTTTTGTGTTTGTAAGGAGAAAAGAGGGAACTAACTTTACTTGCTTAATGGAAATAGGTATATAGCGTTAGTTTAGAAGGACTCTTATTTCTTTAAATTTTCAGATTTCACTCCAGATTTTGACACTCATTTGTCCGGATGATATCGACCCTCAAAAGCAATATATTTTGATGAAACACTTATAATTAGTCTGTAGAGTAGATCATGAAAAATCATTCCATATCATGCATGAAATCACTCCAAAGTTCCTAATTTTGAAAACGTATAGCACTGACAAAAGCGATGTATCCAGCGGTTCAGCGATGACAAACAGGCATTGTAATTATATGAGTGAGGAAAGTGAAAAAAATTCATCATGAAGAAATCGTTGTGACCTGTTCTAGGTCAAGGCCATGGTTGAGCAGGCCAAAAAACATGTGGCTTTCAGACCCAAGCAAATACCTCGGATACGCTTAAACTCCCAAAGAGCGAGGTGGTGTGAATGCTCCTGATAAAGGATATAATTAATAAGTCTGTTAATTATTTGAAAGGGGTTGTTTTAATTAACCCAAACACGCCGATTTTCACTCTTGCACTTCCTTGGAGTTCCCTTCGTAATGCATGCAAAGTTTTCAGCTGTGAAGGTTTTCATTGTCTTGGAGTATGGAGACACACCACACACAACAACACACACACACAACACTGACACACTGCATTTATGAGTCACAAGAGAAAAAGGCAGAAGGGCAGTTATAAAGTATACAAGATGACAAAAAACAAGGAATACAAAAAATCCAGATGCAGTAGAGAACTCCACACATCAAGAAGCAAGACATGAAGTGAACACACAGCAATGACTACTTCAGAGCAACTGAAAACTTCTCAACAGCAAAATTGCAAGGATTAGAAGCAAAACACAGCCAAATGATGCATTCTGCCCTCCCGTACTGCGCAATCTCCCAGTCATTGTGTTGTACTCAGTCAGTTGTCCCAACTATCTGGGTTCAGGAGCGAACAGTTCAAGCCGATGAAACCTTTGTCGCTCTGATGTTGAAGCTGGGGCCACTCGCCGTAAAATACAAAACACACAGGAATGGCACTTTGTGTTGAGGCGCGGCGTGATGGTCATGTTAACCCTCGACCAGTCAAAGATCCCCGGTTAAGCACATGCTAAGGTTACCTAGCATTGGTGATATTTTCTGTCTCACACCTGTCTCTCTCTTCTCTCTTCTCTCTGCTCTCTTCTGCCCATTCCATTCCCTCTCTCTCTGTCCCCCTCCCCACCTCTCTGTACCCCCTCTCTCCGTCCCCTCTATCACCCCATTTTCCCCCTCCTATCTCTCCTCCCATCTCTCGTCCCCTCTCAAGTATTCCCATCAGCGAAGTGACGTAAATATATATTGGCATATTTTGGCCCAATATCTCAATGATGAAGAATACAATAATTCTCGTATCCCAGAATCCGGATTTGGATCCTCACACAAAATCAATCACTTCGCATGGTCACACACCCAACCTGTCCAGCAAGCTTCATCTGATCCGGACCAAAACTTTTTGGGGGCCCAATGTTTCATGGCTGGATTGCCTTCGTCACCTCTTACAACATGCAGGGATTAAGGTGTAACCTATTCACCAGGGCACAACACCAGGGACAGCACACACCGATACTCATTAATGGCGACCTCAGAAGGATACAAGGCTGAGTCGACCCCATATGGTGTTAATCAGCAGCCAACGGGACTTGAACTCAGGACCCTAGGATCCCAAGCAGCCACCCCAACCACTAACAACACCAGAGCATTGGGGGGGGGGGAGGAATGGGCGTGAAATGGGGGTGGGGGGGCGGTCCAGGGTGTTAAAAAAAACTGGAGCGAAGTCAATGAGCGCCATCGCAAATCCTCACTTCCACCTGAAGCAAAATTTGAAAGATACAAAACAGGTTCCACCAGGAATGAACCTATGTCAGGCCCACTATCAGTCATAATTGCTCAGGAATATAATCTCAAAACGGATTCTCACAGCTTGGGAAAGTGCCGCACCACAGGACTGGGTCTGTGCTTGATCCATCGACAAACAACAGCTCAAGCACCAAACACCTTTGTGGATTTCTACTACTCAGATCATGATCGCTACCTATCCATTATTATGACCTTCTACATGTATAAGCACCTTGCCTCTTGGTATAGTCACTTGTTTGTTTTATGGTTTTTTTTGTAATTGTGATTCTATTTTGGTGTGGTATTTCTGTGTGTAGTGTGATGTGTCCCTGTTTATAAGTGCCAACCCTCCTCAGCGTGGGTAAGCCGGGTGAACAGCAGGTATCACTGCGTGCTGGCTAATGGACTTACGAACATCATCATACTCAAGGATTTCCAATGAACCTGGCACAGAGTGCCAGCTCATGTTGTCTGAATGTTCCCTTGCGGTGCTCACCTCAAGAGCAACTTGCAGCACTCCAGGTGAAAACGAGTCTCCACAGAGAGCAAAGCAAGACCAGGGACTTCCGGTTCAGGTATTTCCTGACGTGTGTGAAATTCCGAGTTCCTCATTTCCACCCCATAAGCTGAGTTTTCCGAAACTGATTTGTGTGTTTTTTTTTGTCTCTGTTCATTCTCGGTGTTTCATTTTGTTTCGTATTGGTCAAGGCCAAGGTGAACGGCCTTCCCTCGAAGAAAGTGTATCTTGCTGTTCTTGATTTATCCTGGGTATATTCTGGGGAATCTTGCTTCCATTTCCAACACTATCTTTATCCTCTCCCTTGCTTCCAAAAATGAAAACAAACAAGCAAAAAATATTTTATTTTTCACTTCATAACATTCTCATTTCACCTGAATTTCCTTCAGCTTCTCGTTCTATCATTCCCTCCCACTATTTTCTCCAAATTGAATCTACATTAAATAAATAAAAAATATAAACACTTCCTTAAAAAAAAAAAAAACATTTTAAGAATGCATTTCAACCCTTGTCCACAATCTCGTTTATCAATGCATATACATGTTATTCTTCTCCACCACGATATATGTTCCTTATCTTTCAAAATAATTATTTTTCTGAGCTTATGTCTGGCTCGGCACAGGTCCACAAACCTTTCCCTCCCTCTCCCCCCTCACACCCCCTCCGACCCCTGGATCATACAGTGCAGCGTTTCTCCATGTGTTCAACAAGTGATCTTATATCCTTCGTCATTGTCAAAGTTGGGAAGTTGGAATCAGAATAGCAATCACCCTCCAAAACACCTTCAAAGCTTATTGTCCCCCCCCCCAACCTATCCCCTAATGATTCCCCTGACCGCCAACACACAATCCTTTCCTCCACACCCTGCACACAAACAACCAAACTCCCCTTATCTACGGCATCCAAACATCCCCTGCACCCGACACTCTCAAAACCCTCACCCACATTACACAACTCTCAAACCCTCACCCACACCCCAACTCTCAACCCTCACTGCACTGCAAACACTCAATCCTTCCTCTCACCCCACACACACTCAAACTTCGCCTGCACCCCAGCCACTAACATCCCCATACACCACACACTCAAAACTTCCCTCGTGCCACACACACTCAACCCTTCTCCCACACCACATACACCCAAACCTTAGCCTCACCGTTGCCCATGAAAGCCCCCCTCCCCATCTTGAACACACCTCCCAACACTTCCTCCTCCTCTATCTCTCACTGTTGACCAAACATCTGAGGTCTCGAATCAAACCTGACATATCCTCACTCCAGGCCACTGCTGATAAACAGCATCATCTGTTAACGGAATCCTTCCTCCCAGAGGACATCCCTGACTCCAGATTGTCTCCCCTGGTTTATTGTCTCCTCTGTGATAGGCCTGAACTCCACCCACGGTGGAGTTGCACTTTACATAAAAGCACTCTATTCTCTCACTTGCCCTTAGTTCTGGCTGCAACTTCCATTCTGCCGCCCACCTCTTTCTCACCTGTTGTATGGTTTGTCCCCGACAGTGAACGATGCCATCCATCTACATCTCTCAGACAAAATGGGCAAACTTTTAAGCACTCATCCCCCAACTCTCTTTTCTCATATGTGGCAATTTCAATTGTCACCATGCAAATTGGTTGGGTGTTTTACCTCTTTCACCAGCAATGCGCAGGACCGAGCAAGGACTTCGTTGGACTGACTCAATCTTTAACTTTCCAACCCAGATTTCTCCCAATGCAAAGCCTCCCTCTGGACTTGGTGATGACCAACTTTCCTGCAAATGTCTCCTGCTGTTCTAATGCGCAATTGGTTCATCTGATAAGTTGCTTGTTAAAAGTCAACAACTCTTTGGCTAAGTCTCAGAGCTGCCTCAATGCCGGCAGTCTGGCTTTCCCTCAAGCAGATTGACAGGGACTGCAAAACAGTCATCTCTCTCAGGACTCGCTCCCCTTTCTATTCACCCTGAGTTAACTCAAACCAGGGAATCCTTCCACAGAAACCTGCTCTTTCTCAGCACAGATTCATCCCGTCTCATCTTCAGGCCATAGTACATTCCTGTGGTGATTGTAGTTTCTGAAACAACTTGCTTACTCTCTCCTGAGGCTAATCTGACTGAAGGCAATCTCAGTGCATTCCAAAAAATCCACATAAGTATGTGTCACTGTCATTAGAGCCAGAAAAGAACATCTGTCAAGCATTCAAGAATGGACTTTCAACGGTCTCTCCCTCTCTAGAACCTGGTGGCTCTTTTTAAGTCTGTCTCTCAAGTAGAGCTCCCCTCCATCCCTTCGCC
>CM068960.1:75077560-75095807 GCA_035128595.1 Eptatretus atami | reverse complement strand
TGCGGAGTGAAGTGTTTTGTGGTGGCCGGAGTGCAAATTCTGCCACCAGACTCCTAGGGAAGGTAACCAACTGCAGGAGGACATCCAGACACAGTTGGCACCGCATATGGATGGCCGTTGGCTTGCAAGCAGCTCCTCCACCCTTTGGCACGTTTTGTATTCAATTCTGGTGGGTGTCCACGGCCATACATCTTCCACATCAGGGGGATTTACCTGGTGGGGGAGCTGGTTTCATCACCAACACTCAACCATGAACAGGTTTGTCCAGGTTTTATATGATACCTTCATGCAGGTCACAGATCTGATCTGGCCTGACCTGACCTGAAAATCTGGGCTTGGGGCCACCGTATCAGGCAGGCTGTTTTGTGCTGACTGTCACAGCACAGTGCAGAGAGCCTGTCCTCAAGCAATCCCCCAACCCAATCCTCCAAATAGCCAGAATACAGGTGTGCACCATGACATCCTGTCCTCAAGCAATCCCCCAACCCAAGCCTCCAAATAGCCAGATTACAGGTGTGCACCATTATGACCAGCGATAGCTTGTGTGCACATTGCAGAAACTTTGACACCTTATTTTTCTGTGCATCAGGATGCATGTTGCTCCATTTATCGTATTTTATTTGAACTCCGCGTGAAAACAGATAAACAGGGGTGAAAACTTAACCTCCATCGACCTTCGTTGATGGAGGTAAAAAAATAAAAACGCTTCAAAAATGTAGTTTAAAATGCCTTACTCTGCTTATTACTCAGGAACAATTACCCATTCATTCTTCTTCTTCATCAAAATCTCTTCCTTTTCTTTTCCACAAGGCTTATTTCCTAAAACCACTTTATTCCTAAACACTTAGTTCATCCAGCTTCCTCTTTCACCTACAGCCGGATTTTCCCAATGTCTTCAACCAAAAACATTCGTACCACCCCACCTATGAAGTCGCAGGTTCACCAGTTTGGAAATCCTGAGACGTCCACTTTGCATAGGTTGTGTGAACGTGACAAAAATTTCCCCTTCAAGTCCATTCATGGTGTCGAACCCCTTCATGTCAGTGCCCTCCCCCCATCTTATCTGCTTCCTCATTATTCCACCCCATCTCTGCTTCGGTGCTTCCACTTCAATCATCACCCTTTGTCTCCCCCCTCAGCTTCCCCCTCATTCTGCCCTCCAGCTTCCCCTTCATCCTGTCCTCTCTGCGACCCCCTTCCTCACTCTCACGCTTTTCCCCGCCCGGCTTCACCCGTTCCCACCCCCCTGCTTCTTCCCCCCCGCATCCTCTCCTTGCTCCTTTCCACCTTTCTACTCATTATCAGCAGCTCCTCTCCCTTGTCCATAATTATGTGGACTGAAAACATCCGAGGCTCCAACTTGACAGATCTCTCAATCCAGGCTGCTGCCGATAAACCACTCATATCTGTTTAACAGAACCTTCCTCCACAGGACATCCCTGACTTCTTAGAGTCTCTCCTGGGTATTGTCTCCTCTGGTTGATCAATTTGAACCCCTTTCTATGTACATTGGATTTGTATTCTATGATGTACAATCTATGTACATTGGATGCAGTCGAATTGCTATGTACATCAAAAACTCCATTTTCCACTCTCCTTGTACTGCTCTTACACCTCCCAAACCTCAGGAATCCTCTGGCTGTGAGTTCCCTCCTCTCCCACATCCTGTTTGTCTGTGTGTTGTCCTGTCCCCAAGCAGTGACGACTCCATCTACAACATACTCAGAACCACTTTTTGACCTCATGCCCATCTCTCTCTCTCTCTCTCTCTCTCTCTCTCTCTCTCTCTCTCTCTCTCTCTCTCTCTCTTCACTCCTCTTCTCTCTTCCTCATATGTGATCATTTCAGTTGTCACCATGCAACTTGGCTGGGTGCTTGGTTCCTCTTTCACCAGCCATGGTACTTCAGCAAAGGATTTCTGTGACTCCATGGGACTGGCTCAATCTGTAAATTTTCCCATTTGGATTTCTGTCAATGGAAAATCCACCATTCTGGATTTTGTGATGACTGACTTCCCTGCCAATGTATCTTGCTCTTCCTCTGCCCCAGTTTGTTCATCTGATCATGTGCTTGTGAAGGTCAACATCTCTCTTGCCATTCTCAGCTGGAGAACAGCCTCAGCACCAGCAAGTTTGGCAGTTCACTCAGGTAAAATAGCAGGGGGTCCAGTTCTCCTAGTCCAGTTTGCCTGAGTGAACTGCCAGATACTGCAAGCAGTCATTGTACTTCAGGACTAGTCTTCTTTATCTACCACCCCTGATGTGAGCTCAGCCTGGGAATTCTTCCACAGACACCTCTACTCTCCCTTATGCATAGATTCATCCCATCTCATCTTCAGTTATCATACCCATCCAACTGCCCATGGTACACTGAATCCTGGGATGAGGCAGTTGCCTTGAAATCTCCTCTCAGAAGGCAAATCCAACTGAAGGCAACCTCAGACCATTCGAAAAAGCACACAACAAGTGGGTGTCCACTCTCAGGAGAGCCAGAAAACAACATATGTCCAACCTCAAGATTGAAGTTTCAAACTTGTCTCTCTCCTCTAAAACCTGGTGGCACCTTGTCAAGTCTGTCTCTGGTGTATGTTCCCCATCCACCCCTTACCTCTCCTGAAATGGTATCACAGCTGACTCTGCTCGTGAGAAGGCCGAATGCCTCAATTCTGTGTTTGCTTCGAAATCTTGAAACCACAACCCCCTCTCTATCTCTCTGTGCCAACCCTTCCCAGCCACAACTGTTCCTGGACTCTGTATCTTTTGCACCTGAGAAGATGGAGAAGTTTCTGACAAGTCTTGGCTCTGTTAAAAACAAAACCTGTCAAAGGGCGGAGGAGCTCCTTGTGAGCCAACGGCCATCCATATCTAGTGCCCAACTGTGTCTGCGACGTCCTCGCTGCAGTTGGGTACTTTTTTATTAGGGAAGGTTGTGGCAGGAATTTGCACATCCCGGCCACCGTAAATGCCTTCTTCGCAAACACAACAAAAACGCGAAAAAAATCTGAAACCACCACTCTGTGGGAAAGTACTCCTGTGCAGCTTCCCTTCGCAGGGCAGCTCACGGATGACGGGATTGGGGCAAGCTTCGGGACCGCCCATCTTTGATGATAGGAGGGAACCACGGGGTAACATTCCTGGGTCAGTTGCGGGAGAGTGTGTCGGAGTGGTGCTGAGGTGTCGTCCACCAGACGGCGGTTCTTGGGTAACTGAGGCGGTCCTTCGGTGTGGTGCCTGGAATGTCCTATCCTAAAGAGATGATCACCTGTCTTGTTGTCATCTGAGCTCAAGCGTTTGACATCGGGATTGCAGCTCTCTCTGAGGTTGGAGACCGGATTGGCGGCGAGATAATGGTGGGTGGTTACACCTACTATTGGTCTGGTCCCTCTGATGGTTGCATCCCAGAGTTGCTGTGGCTGTGTCCAATAAGCTGACCCCAATGATAATGAGGTAACACGGTCAACGAGCGTATTATGAGATTAAGATGTCACTCCTTAAGGTGTCATTTCCCTGGTCTCTGTTTATGCTCCGACTGAGGCGAGTGATTCACGTGAAGGACGCATTCTACGCCACGCTCGATCTGTGGTTGATCAGTGCCCCAGACGAGATACTTCTAGTCTTGGGGGATTTCAATGCATCGACTGGAACTGATAGGGATGGTTATGAGATGTTTGTGTCAATGGGTCAGGAACTATGACAAGAATGCACTAAGTTTCCTTGACTTTGCAAGAAGTCATGGACTTAGGGTGGCTGTTCATGGTTTCAGCGCCCACAGCTCATCGCTGGATTGGTATTCCAACGCTGGCGGTGCGGCAAAGGAGATTGACCATGTCCTCATTGACGGTCGCTGGAGGATGAATCCAGAACTGCAGGGTCTACCCGGAGTGCTCAGTTCCTCAATACTGACCAACAGGCTTGTTGTGCAACTCTAAAGCTGCACCTTAATCCTGGAAATGGTACCATCCCAGCCTAGGCTGGCTGTTGGCAAGCTCAGGGATGAGAGAGTAGCTGAGGAGTTTGCGAACAGGCTGAGTGGACACTTGGGGGGTCTGGGTGCTTTGGGGGGTCCTGAAGAGTTTTGTGGAGTGACTATCAAGACCACATACTTGATGTTGCCCGGTGGATGTCTTGGGAACTCACGCAGGCAAAGAAGAATTTTGTTCTCAAGGGCACTGGTACCATTGACAGCAAGTCGCAGGGCCAGGCTGAATGGCAAAGCTGAGCTGTTCAGGGAGCTGAGGCGTAAAACTGTACGTGCACTGAGGGTGGAACAAGGAGGCCTATGTGCGAGGAATCTGTGAGGGGTAGAGCATCACCTGTGGACAGGTGATTCTCGCCCGCTTACAGGGGATATCGCGCATTGCGTTCATCCAAGCCTCCCTCGGAGCACTGCAGTTAGAGCAGAGAGTGGTAGGCTCTTGACAGAAGGACTCTGAAGTGAAGGCCCGCTGGGCCGGTTACTTTGAGCGGTTGTACCAGCTGATGCCCAGCTGTCGAGTTGGAACGTCAAGTGTGTTACAATCCCTGTTGCTGACCCTCAAATTCACTGTGTCCACCTTCGCTTGTGGAACAACGGGCTGACGGTGAACCGGTTGAAACGGGGCAAAGCTCCGGGATCTGTGGCATCCATGCTGAACTTCTCAGGCTGGTGGAAATGCTGCCTCGTGTCGTTGCATGCAGTTTTGTGCTCTGCTGGAACACGCATCATCCAACTGACTGGAAGAGGGGCCTTGTTGTTCCTCTCTGGAAAGGGAAGGGTGATCGCCAAGACTGCAACAACTACCGAGGGTGACGCTGCTCTCAGTGCGGGCAAGGTCTTTGCTCGGATAATTCTTGATAGGGTTCGCCACCATCTGCTTGAGCACCCAGCGTCCAGAGCAAGTCAGGCTTTACACCAAAGAGGTCAACGATTGACCGTATCCTTGCTCTTCGTGTCCTCACCGAACGCAGACGAGAGTTTCGGCAGGGGCTGCTTGCAGCCTATGTTATCTTCGTAAAAGCGTTCGATTCAGTGAATCGGGATGCCCTCTGAGGATTCTTGTCTTCGTGGGTGCCACCAAAACTGATCGATCTGATGTCTGAACTCTAACTCTGGTACTGAGAGTGCTGTGAAGTGTGTGGTACCATCTCTGACTTATTTCAGTTGTTACTGGAGTTCGTCAGGGGTGTGTACTGGCCCCACACTTTTCAGCATTGTATGGACTGGATTTTAGGGAGGATGTCGGAGAGATCAAGCTGCGGTGCATCGTTTGGGATGTCAAAGATCTCGGACCTTGATTTTGCAGATGATGCAGTCATCTTTGCGGAGGACTTTAGATATCTTGGGGGCCCTCGAGGTGCTGAATAAGGAGTCGGAGCCGCTGGGATTACGGGTTTTTGGGTCAAAACTAAGATCCAGGCTTTCGTGACATCTGGATGCTGCTGTCTGTCTGTGTCTGTTTGTGGTGAGGATGTAAGAGGTCGTGGAGAGATTCACTTACCTTGGAGTGATATTCATGTCTCTGCTGGTGTGAGTCAGAGGTCAATAGACGTCTGGGTCGGCCCTGCGGAGTCATGGATTCACTGGATCATGGGGTGTGGCGCTGCGGTACCTGTGCGGGAGGACGAAAGTCCGAGTCTTCAGGTCCTTGGTACTTCCAGTCTTCTCTATGGATGCGAGACTTGGACTCTGACCAAGGATCTGAGACGGAGACTTAATTCCTTTGGTACCAGGTCTCTTCGGAGAATTCTTGCTATCGCTGGTCGGATTTTGTGTCCAACGAGCGGTTGCTGAGAGAGACTCGGATGAGATTTGTTACCTGCATAGTCCGTGAGCTCAGTTGCGGCTGTATGGACATGTGGCTCGTTTTCCTGACGCTGATCCTGCTCACCAGATTCTCTCAGCGGGGAGTCTCGTGAGTGGAGGAGGCCAGTGGGCCGACCACGTGCCTCGTGGTTGCAGCAGGTTGACCATCATCTCAAGAGATGGGGATGGGCCTGGCATCTGCCTGGGGATGGCCAGACGGAGGCCCCTGGAGTACCGGCGGAAAGTGGACGCAGCGACGCGCTGTTCTGGCACATGCTCCCATACCTGACCTGACTTGGCTCTGACTCTTCATCTGGATGAGATGGCATCAACTCACGTGTTCTAAAATCCTGCTCTTCTGCTCTTGTCATCCTCTTTCTGCTCTATTCACTTGATCCTTCTCTCTGGGTCAGTTTCCATCTGCCCTGGATGTTAGCCATCATCATTGTAATAACAAACATGGTGCAAAAACAGATCCTTCTAACTGCAGGCCGGTTAGTTGCTTCTGATTATGAGCAAGGTCATGAAATCAATAATTGCAATCCTTCTTTTCTCCAACGACCAGATCTTAGATCATCAGTTCAGTTAAATACCTTGCACATGCTGCTTTGACTCTCCCAACAATGGATGGAAGCCCTCAATCTCAGACATGACATCTGCATCTCTGGACATCTCTCGAGTATTTGATACAGTCTGGCACCCCATCTTAATATCCAAACTCTCTGCTTATGACATCCAAGGCCACCTACTCGCATGAATCACTGACTTCCTCCACTCCGTCGTCAGCGTTTAGCTCCTAATGGGATTGTGTCATATCCTCAACTTGTCAAGGCTGGAGTGCCCCTAGGCAGTGTCTTGAGTCCATTCTTGTTCCGAGTCTTCATCAATGATCTTTCTCATTCTCTGGAAAATCCTGCTATCTATTTGTTGATGATTCACCCACATCATTCATATCATTGGAATGGTGCATCGTGACAATAGAAATGACAACGAACATGTCAGTGGATTTGCAAACTCATCATATGAGAGACGGTGTCGTTTTGCCTTCCGTACCCATGTGAAGGATATAACTCCCACCAGGTCTGCCAGATGTTTGAGTTGGACTTCAGTGAAGAACCACTGAGGAGAGGGCGTCTATCAAAGAGAGAAGATTCCGACACATGCAACGAAGAGACAATGGCCGATTTGACGTACCCCTACCTCTGAAAACAGATAAGATCAACTTCTAAACAATAAATTGATGTCAGTGAGATGCTCAACAGATTGAAGGCAAAAATGATCAGCTTCCCTGGATATCGGGATGTTTACCAGTCTTCATGAAGGACTTAGTTGACAAGGGCTATGCTAGAGAGTCTCAGAGACTGAATTTTCTCTTGACATGGATCTGTGTGGAACCTACCCCACCATGGTGTATATCACCCAAGGAATACTGGAAGGATAAGGATCGTCTTTGATTGCAGTGCGGAGTATGAAGGGAAAGTGCTCAAAAGACACCGACTGTAATGCCCTGATATAACCAACAATCTCGTTCGTATTCTGTGCTGCTTCCGCAAGGAACAGGTGGCCTTCAGCAAGGAACATATTGAGAGCATGTTCACCAAGTTAGTGTTGTCATGAAGCGCTGCAATTTCCTGAGATACTTGTGTGGGAAGGATGGCAAACTGGAAAATCCACCAGTGCAGTATCGTATGACTGTCCACCTCTTTGGTGCAACCTCCTCACCTGGATGTGAAAGCTTTGCTCTCATGTCTGCTGTTGATGCATTTGAGGACAGTTGTGGCAAGAAAGCTGCAGATTTTGTCAAGAAGGACTTCGATAGAGACACGGGTTGAAGTATTTCGCTACACGTGCTGAGGTCCTGCAACTGATAGAGGACAGCAGGTGATGATATAAGAAGGGAGGTTTCCATCTCCACAAGTACAGGTGGTGGACAAGAAATGAAAACACCTGCGGAAATAAGGGACACCAAGTATATTGAAAATAGCAGCTTCCACACAGTTGAGGCCCTGTGTTAATGAAGCAATAACATCCCAGCATGCTTAGGGTCATGTACAGTCGTGGCCAAAAGTATTGACACCCATGCACGTTTTTCAAATATTGCACCATTTCTTCCAGAAAATTGTTGAAATTAAAGAAATAGTTAGGTGTCCACACATGTATTTCTTTGCTTTGCAGTGGACAAAAACAAAAAAAAGCTGAAAAGTTATTAAATCTTAGCTTATTCCACATAGAAATCCTAAAATGGCCCTGACAATATCATTGGCACCTTTTCGAGTTTTGAGAAATAATTAGATTACAAGCAGGTGATTCTCCTTTACTTTGGAATTGAACTCACCTGTGGTGAGTTGCAGGTACCTGCAATATAAAAATCACTCATTAAACAGTTTGTGTGGAGAAAAGGAGTCATTCTGCTGTTTTGTGTCACTGTGTGTACCACATTGAGCGTGGAGAAAAGAAAGAAAACCAGAGAATTGTCTGAGGAGGTCAGACACAAGATTGTCGCAAAGCATGGACAATCTCAAAACTACAAGTCCATCTCCAGAGACCTTTGATGTTCCTGTGTGCACCGTACGCAATGTCATCAGGAAGTTTAATTTCCATGGCACTGTAGCCAACCTCCGTGGACGTGGCCGCAAGAGAGGACTCGATCAAAGATTGCAGCAAAGGTTGTTCGAATGGTGGAGAAAGCACCTCGATCAACTACCAAACAGATTCAAGCTGACCTTCAGACAAAGGGTACGACAGTTTCAACTCGCACCATCCGTCGCCAACTCAATGACAGGGGGTTCTACGGTGGGAACCCCAGGAGGACCCACTGCTGAGAGAGAGACATAAGAAAGCCCAACAGAGTTTGCCAAACACACCTGAAAAGCCCAATCCTTCTGGGAGAATGTCCTGTGGAGAGATCCTTTTGCAGTGAAGGATTGTTTGAATATGCCTGGTATTGTTTTATGGTTAGGGTGGTGGGCTTAGGATCCTAGGATCCTGAGTTCAAATCCCACTTGCTGTTTAATTAATAGCAGGTGGGGTTGACTCTGCTGTCATCCTTCCAGGTCGGCAAATGAGTGCCAGCTTGCTGGTATCCTGCATCAAAGTGGCGACCCGTCCAGGATGTGCCCAATAGCCAAGAGACTGCTTAGGCAGCACCAATGCTCTGCGCAGTGTAATGTCCCAATTGATGGATGGATGGATTGTTTGAATGGTGGAGAAAACACCTCGATCAACTGCCAAACAGATTCAAACTGACCTTCAGACACAAGGTACGACAGTTTTCAACTCGCACCATCTGTCACCAACTCAACGAAAGGGGGTTCTATGGTAGGAGACACAGGAGGATCCCACTGTTGAAGAGAGACATAAGAAAGCACGACTGGAGTTTGCCAAAACACCTGAACAAGCCAAAATCCTCTGGGATATGTCCTATGGACAGATGAGTCCAAATTAGAGCTTTTTAGTAAAGCACATCATCTCTATGTTTACGAAAACAAAATGAAGCCTTCAAAGAAAAGAACACCTTCCTACAGTCAAACATGGAGGAGGTTCAGTGATGTTTTGGGGTGGCTGTGCTTCCTCTGGCACTGGGTGCCTTGAATGTGTGCACGGCATCATGAATCAGGAGATTACCAAGGCACTTTGGAGCACAATGTTCAACCCAGTGTCAGAAAGCTGGTCTCCGTCGAAGGTCATGGGTCTTGCAGCAGGACAATAACCCCAAACACACTTCAAAGAGCATCCAGGAATGGTTCAACACAAAATGCTGGACTGTTCTGAAGTAGCCAGCAATGAGTCACACATCTAAATCCTATTGAACACCTGTGGGGAGATCTGAAAAGAGCAGTTGGAGAAAGCACCCTTTAAATCTGGGAGAACTGGAGCAGTTTGCACAAAGAAGATGGGCCAAACTGCCAGTAGAGAGGTGCAGGAAGCTCTTTCATGGCTACAGGAAGTGTTTGACTGCAGTTTTTTGTCCAAAGGCTGTGCTACCAAATATTAAGTCCAGGGTGTCAATAATTTTGTAAATGCCATTTCTTTTATTTTCTGATTTAATAGGATATATAACGTTCTGAATCAAAAACAAAGGTTCTGTAATATTAACAGTGAAATAAAGAATTGTGGAGACCAAATACTTTCATCAATTTCAATCTATTTTTTGAGTTTTAGTTATTGAAAAAAATGCAAGGGTGCCAATATTTTTGGCCATGACTGTATAAAAATGCTGCACAGCTCTGGTTACCTAAACTGTAATAATGGCTAGCATGGCTGCAGAGGAAAAACCTCAGTGATGAGTTTTTGCCCTTTTTAGCAGCTTGTTAGCCTTGTTGTGTTGTTCTTGTGTGCTTTGTTTTCCCCATATCTTGTCATCTTTTGTTACCTTGTATTTTGTCATGTTCATCCTGTGTTTTATTTCGTTTTTCCCTTCCTGCTTTTCCCCGGCCTTCCTCTGTCTGGTAAGCCGTGCTCACCAGGCAAGAAGGTAGCTTTGTCTTCCTTGCTACCACCTCCTTCCCTACCCCCTCTTTCCTAGTGTTGTCCCTGCCCTCCCCAGTTTGAGAAGGCAGGACCCATTCCACCAAGTGAGGTACTTGGACGGATGGTATTGTTGGGATTGCTGGAGTTCAAGGCTGAGGATTTTCATTGCCCTCTCCTTGGTCCAGGATTTGAAGTATCCTTTCAGTCAGCTGAAAGGCTTGCTTAGTTTTGTGTGAGGTGGATTACTGCTCGGTCAGCTGGGTCTCCGGCTGACTGGCGGTTGTGGCCCTCTCTGACCATGAGGGGATTGTGACGGTCCGCCTCTCCGAGTGTTATACTGATCATGATGTGCTGTATTGGTTGTCTAGATATGTTTCTGTGAAGTCCCCACCACGATATATCCGAAATTGACGGGACTCGGCAATATCTGGTTAAGTTTTGGGTCAAGGAGGATGGCACTGTGACCCATATCCATAATGGGATAATGATTGGGATGGACCGTGGGCAAGTGTTTTATACAGGACAGTCGAAAATATGCGGCAGATGCAGATGCTGGCCCCACCAAGACTCGGTGCAAAAAACAATTTTGCTCAAGTGTGGCCAGTTGGGACATGTAAGGGGACACCACCTCTCAGGTGCGGTGCAACCTTGTGGTTCACTGGGGCACACCTTCCATTCCTGCCCACAGAGCTATGCTAGCAGGATGCGTGTCTGCGGGTGGGGGTGGGGGTCTTTCCCTGGAGACTATTATGGGTGCAGTGTCTGCCTTGCCTGCTTTGTTATCTCCTCCCCACAGATGAGATGGAGGTGGAGGAGGAGAGGAAAAAGGAAGAGGAGGGAGGAGCGGGAGGAGGCCGCAGTCCTTGCGACCCAAGCATGCAGGACCTGGATGTGTTACATCAGGTGCTGGGCCCACTGAGGTGGGAGTGGACACATGCGGAAAAGGTGGTTGCGCTGGTGGTGGGGTCGGAGGGAACAACCTCCATCCAGAGACCCAGCTACCGGGGTTGAAAGCGATGGCCTCTCCGCCAAGGATACGGGGATAGATACGGGAGATGGACATTGAAAAGGCAACGAAGGAGGGGCCACGAGGGCAGAAGACTGCCTCCCTGGGCAAGGCCTCACATGGTATATGTGGCATACCCCCCATCATCATCGGTGGTTCAGGCCGGCGGCATGGGGGTGATGTCAGGGAGGTGCGACAATGGCGATGATCCTGAGGTCATGTGTGTGAGCTGTGATTAAACTCCTTGCCTGGAGGTCGAGTATCTGAGTAATTATTACATTTGGCGATGAGTATAAAACGGAAAGTATGAATTTTCTGTGTATTCATTTCTGGTGTGAATCATGGTATTTTCGGCAAATAAATTAATTTGACGCGGACGTTGAAGACTGGGTGCAATACACAGAGCGACTGGTCAGTACTTCATCGCTAACGACATTGGAGATGCAGGCAAATAGCAAGCTATATTACTCAGTGAGTGTTTGTGAATCTAAAACGTACGGTCTCGTGTGTTAGTCTGGTGTCACCGGCGAAACCTTCTGATAAAACCTTCAACGAACTCCGTGCGCTCATCCAAGAACATCTTCAAGAACATCTTCACCATCGGTAAATTGAGAACCACATTTGCTACACATGGGTTACCCACAACCTTGGTGCCAGTTAATGGGCCATCATCACCAGTACAGTACAGAATTCAAAAGTTTGCAGATATCAATGAATCAACCACATCACTCAGCTCCGTACCATCCAGGTCCAATGGGTTGGCTGAACGTTCAGTGCAACCATTTAAGGGGGGGGGGGGGCACGAAGAAGCTCAAACAGGGTAGCATTGAGTCAAAGTGCCCGGTTCCTTTTCAATCCCCGTATAACACCCACTCAACCGCCGGGCGAGCACATTAGCACTTGGTGGGAAGGAAGCTGAAGACCGGTCTTGACCGATTACAGCCAGATGAGTCTGTAAAGGTTTGCAGAGTGCAAGTGAAGCAGAAGTCCTGGCATGACAGACAACCGAGGTGAGACTTTTTTAGCGTGGGAGATCGTGTCTACGTGCTCAATTTTAGAAGTCGTAATTGCTGGCTGGAAGGAAGTGTTGTAGAGAAATTTGGTTCTTCCATCATCGTGAAACTCTTGATGGCTGCAATGCGAGGAGACATGTGGGTCACGTGACGCTGCCAACCTTGATGTAACCGTGTGTATCTGGTCCATCCGAACCATCCGTCGAGGCCAACACACGTGAAAAGCCTGCAAACATCATTCCAGAGGGCAACGCTCCAGAGAGGCTCTTGCAGACAACCTTCTCAGGCTCAGGGTGCTCCTGCTGTGGAGGAGGAATGTGAACAACCTCTCCTGGAGCACCATTTTGGAAGAGTGGGTACTCCGTCGCTCTTCCCGCCTCAGAAGACCCCTCCTAATCGTATGGATTTTTTGTGGGGTTGCGACATGAGGCCGTGGCTGAGTTATGAGTGTATTTGGATGAATGGTCGGTTTGCAATTTTAAGTCTAACTAGCCGGGGGAGGCGGCGATGGTTTGTGGGCATCATTGAGGAAGCCCGACCGTAAAAACCCATCTCTTCCGTCAAAATTGACCAAATCAAATCGGATTTTTTACATGTTGTACTTATGGACATTACGCACAGCTTCGAGGAAATGAAATTGCGAGAAAAAAATCGAGAAAAAAAAAACTGCGGATTAACCTCACGGTTGGATGAAATAAAGTAGTTCTCTGAAAGTAAATGTACGTGTGTGAAAATATTATTTTTTAAAAAGCAGGGCTGGCCGATCTACATCAAATTTTGTATATGTGTGGAGTACCCAGGGTCCGGTCATGGGCAAAAAGAAAAAAAAAATCCCCCATGAGAGTTTACCAACACAGAGTTTGATTTTGGTGTCACACTGATCACCGCGACACGACTCAGAGACGGGACGGGACGAAATCACGTGAGTGGGAGGAGCGAACGAACTTCCGCGCCAAACAGCGCGCTCCGAAAGGCTTCACCGACGCCCGACACCGCCTAAAGCTCACGTGACGTGTGTGTTACGTCAGCCTGCAATTTTGCTTTTATAAATCTGTGTAACCCGTGTGTAATTATATTCTTTTACAATACTATAATGTGAAAAATATTTCGATATGACTCGCTCTTTTCTTAATTCATATAGGGAGAGCGGTTGTTTATATGTGGCGCCGTGGCTTAGTGGTTAAAGCGCCTGTCTAGTAAACAGGAGATCCTGGGTTCGAATCCCAGCGGTGCCTTTTATTTATCACCCAACGTGTGAACCGCGTCCCGTGAGAGTTTTTATTTTTTTTTTCTTCATTCTTTGATGACGTTGAAACCTCGATTCTGATTGCGATGCACGTGACTCTCCCCCCCCCCCCCCAAGGAAAAAAAATTAACTTCGGCTCAAAGGGGAAATGAACCTTTTCCATGGAATTCTCGTCAAGCTGAAAACTTTATCCTATTTTAATATCTCGATTGAATCTATCAGAGGCGTATCACGATCAGAGGAACGTTGCGGGGAGGCGGGTTTTGGTCACGTGTTCGTGAGATGGGTGCGTGCTCCATTCGATCCTCCACACCCTCCCACCCCACTCCCGCTCACCAACTCCTCCACCACTCCCTCCCACCGAATCCCTCCCACCACTCCCGCTCACCACTCCCTCTCACGAATCCTCTCACCTCGTGTCCTTCCAATAATGGCCGCTAGAAGTCACCGCGATCTTCGCTCTCTCGTTTCTGTGGGGACTTTGTCGTGAAAGTTTCATTTTTCGCCGTTGTTTTTATCTTTGGACCTTTGAGTTGGATTTTCAGTGTTTTAAATGTCCGTTGAGTTTGTGATCTCGGTTAAGGATGTTTGTGGGATTTGCGGTTCGTGTCATGAATCGGTCAGTGAGGTAATTTTTGTCAATCGTTAATTAAACCGCATGATTCCATTTTTATTGCTGTGGAGCGATCGGAATCACACGTTATGCAAGGTCACGTCCATTGGCTTGAGCAGCCGGTTTGGGTCCACTGTGGGACGGAGGTCCGTCCTCCTCAGCATGGTCCATCTTGTTTCGTCGAGCGGTTTCAGAGCTATCCCATGATGCAGTGCGCGGAGCCATATTGTTTGGAGATGAGCGAAGTGAACGAGACCTAACGGGGCCCAATATTAGCGTCGCCTTCCATTGCAGTAAGTCGAATAACGAGATAAACGTGATCGATGGTAGAACTACTGATGCTGTTGTTGCCAGAGAAGTGAATACAATCCAACATGCGGCGCGCACGGCATTCGATGCCTCCATGGATAGCTCTGAAAACGATTCAATCAATTTGAGACTCGTCGGTTCGATCTTTGAGCTACTACTTCATCCAGGGCTTCTCCAGGTTGTCTGTTTGTAATTCTTGGTGTCCCTCACGGTTGTCTGTGCTTCTTGCTTCTCGTCCGGCCCATTCACATTTGACTGTTTGATGTGTCCATTTTTTTTCACCGTCCTTCCCAATTTCCATAACCACGTGATGATGACGTCATCGCCGGGCCTGAAGGAAGGAGAACAGTACTCAGTTTTTACTCCGTTTGTTTGTTTTCTTGTTTGCCGGCGATATCTCAGCCATCCTTTGATCTAGGAAGCTGAAATTTGGGGACAAAAGTGAGATGTGCTTTGCAAAAACGTTATTTTTCACTTATTGATTGATTAATTGTTCGTGGGTGCCAGCAGTGACCACTATTTTCGTTCTGTGTTCTGTCTCTGTCTGTCTGTCTGTCTGTCTGTGACTCTCCAGAGCATAGCTCCATGACGTTTGATGCGATCTGATGAAACTTGGACACAAGCTAGATATCTAGGTCTAGTTGTGTCTTTTGTATGAGGAGCGTCCCACGCCCCTTGTGGGCGGAGCCACGCCCATTTGAACTTTTTATTTATTTTCTCGATTTTTTTTCTCGCAATTCATTTCCTCGAAGCTGTGCGTAATGTCCATAAGTCAACATATAAAAAAATCCCATTTGATTCGGTATTTTTGACGGAAGAGATGGATTTTTATGGTAGGGCTTCCTCAAAGCTTCCACTAACTCAATTGTACTATCGTGGCATTGTTAATAATGCCCACGAACCATCGTCGCTCCGGCTTGTCACTTATATTATTTTCGATTTATTAATTCCTTCTTTCTTTTCTTCCTCAATTGAGCAATATCTCAGGCACCTTTTGAGCTTGGAAACTGATATTTAGACACGACGGTGACAATATTGTAATATTGATTAATTGATTATCAATTAATTATTCATTTTTTGATGAACTGTTTAATTTTCAAAAAGTTACAGATTCAGGATGAAACGGTTGAGGTTTTGGTATACTATTAGCCAATTGATGAAGAAATTAATTATTTTACAATTTTTATTTATTTGTTTCAATATGCAAGTCATCGCTCGATTATTGTACACCGCTACTTCCCAATTCCGTTTCGATGCGCTGCTAGGTGAGCAAGTATCATTTGTACACATTCACCTCAGAAGTACACTGCTTCTTCCCAATTCTGTGTCCATGTGCTGCAAGGCGGATTGCTGGCGCTGTTAGCGTGATGGATGGATGGACACACAGACATCTCTTAAACAGTTATGCAGAAATTCACCAAACTTTGAATTTTGATCAACACGTGGAAATAAGGTGAGAAGAGTCTCATTTTGGCTCCGTCCCCTGGGACTTTTGGGGTGAGGTCAAAGGTCAGATACCAAGAACTTTTTGATGAAACTTTGTATATGCAATTGGCATTGGGTATTGCATGAAATATGTACTGATATTTATATTATATATCAGATTTGACCCCTTGTTCATGCCCCAGGGGGTGGGGACTTGGGTCCCAAGCATCAAAACAGGAAATATTTTAACTCAATTTCATATTGGCCATTCCTGGTGGAACTTTTTGTCTTCTTTCAACATTGCTTTCGTTAGGAAGCGTGGGAATTTGCTATGGCGTGCCTTGCTGATCACCGCAGAGTCCCTTTTGGACCTGGCAAGACAGGTCCAAAAAAAAAAAATTTTTTTTTTTGCTCCATCTCCATGATCGGATGCAAGACCACAGTGATTGTAAATTTTTTAATTTTCCTTTTCAGACACAAGAGCGGTTTGGTTCAATTACTTTTTTAGTTTACCAAGCACTACCTATCCTGCTCTACTACGATTCTCCCTTATTCAAACCAGCAATGGCAACTGTGGCTCTAGTATGCCAAAAGTTTTCAATGTGATGTCACATCCATCCCAATTAGGTCACAAAATCCACATCTCATTGCTCAGAACTTGTATCTTTTAGGAACTTTAATTGGCTGTGTTAGTTTATTGTGTGCTGTGAAACATATTTCACTGTAACAGAGGCCATCAGGTAGAAGTTTCTCTCTCATCCTCTTTTCCTGTTTGTGGAACTGTCAATTGCATTCTTCCTCAATGCAGTGATTCAAGCAGGAAGTTCACCACCATCTTGTCATCCCCATCTCGAAGCGCAATCTTTTCTACAACTATTAACCCAACCTAACCTAACTCGGTTAATGCGCATGTACGCGTGTTCATTCCCTTCGTGGTTTTGTCCGTATGTGCTCCTCTGTCAGCTCGTTCTTCCATGTTCCCCGATCTTTTCGACAAAAAAGTCATGCGGTACATCGATTGGAAACCTTCCACTCCGGAATTGTTTTTGTGCATAAGGTCATGAAATAGAAAGACATTGTTCAAAAGAACTCTCCATTTGCATGTATAGATTGCTGTCATTCAATAGTATGCAATAAAAAGTTCTGTATGTAGTATAATAATCACTTTTCTTACCTTTGAGGAAATGTCCAGTCCAGTACGAGTTTCCACAAGGTTCGAAAGAGCTGATGTGATTCTTCTGTATCGATGCTTGGCATCAGTGTCCTTTTTTTAGATTTTGAGAGAATGCTCTTCGTCATGTCTACTCGGCTAAATGTGATTTCAGTCCTGGCTCATAATTATGACGCATCGTTTGTTTGGCCTGTTCCACTCATCAGCTAATGATTGTCAGCATAGCCTTATCCAATGCCTTGACGACACTTGAAGGTTTCTGTGCTGACATCAATCAATAAGTGAGTGAACGGGAGATTGATTGCATTGATGAGAATTTTTTTTGTGTACAAAGTCGAGGATTATGGAAGAGCTGAAACGTACAATGGATCCGAACATAACAGAACAAAAGGTACAGTGGAAAGAGAGTGGGAGTTGGGGGGGGGGCATCAACTGCAGGTTTAGGGAAATGGAGGGAGACTTGGACAAATGAGGAATATGGGGTGGTAGGGAAGGATGTATGGGACAGACAAGGTGGATACAGAAACAAACTCTCAGGAAATATAACTGAAATTTGGAAAGAGGTGCGGTTAGGGAGTGTAATGGGTGTAGAAAAGATCATGGTTTTGGATGGGGATGATCTTAGATTGTGTGAACAGCTGTCTTGAACACCTGGAGGGAAGAGAGATTGAAGAGATGTTAGAGGAAGTGGATTAAAGTTGTCAACATTACCTTTTTGTAGGAGAGGGCAGTGATTCAACCTTTGAGGATCACTGATGCTACAAATGTAATATGTGACCCTCCAGTACAAAACCAGTCGGAAATCGCAAAAATTCAATATTGGGTTTATTTGAAAGCCCATAAAATAAGCTTCACAAAGTGTATCATCATACATGGTGGTCCGTCACAACTGACCGAGATATCTTCGATGAAGTTTTACAACACACGTTATTGGAAAATCGAAATAACCGGATATTAGCTTCTGGAGTTTGAGAAACTATTGCTGGTATACGTTGCTAAGACTTTTGTTCTCAAACTCCAGAAGCTAATATCCGGTTATTTCGATTTTCCAATAACGTGTGTTGTAAAACTTCATCGAAAGATATCTCGGTCAGTTTGTGACGGACCACCATTATGATCCACCGTTGTGAAGCTTATTTGATGGGCTTTTAAATAAACCAATAACTCGATATTGAATTTTTGCGACTTTCACTGGTTTTGTACTGGAGGGTCA
>CM068960.1:75038755-75062091 GCA_035128595.1 Eptatretus atami | reverse complement strand
GGGGGGGGGCATCAACTGCAGGGTTTAGGGACAAAATGGAGGGAGACTTGGACAAATGAGGAATATGGGGTGGTAGGGAAGGATGTATGGGACAGACAAGGTGGATACAGAAACAAACTCTCAGGAAATATAAACTGAAAATTTGGAAAGAGGTGCGGTTAGGGAGTGTTAATGGGTGTAGAAAAGATCATGGTTTTGGATTGGGGATGATCTTAGATTGTGTGAACAGCTGTCTTGAACACCTGGAGGGAAGGAGAGATTGAAGAGAATGTTAGAGGAATGTGGATTAAAGTTGTCAACATTACCTTTTTGTAGGAGAGGTGCAGTGATTCAACCTTTGAGGATCACTGATGCTACAAATGTAATATGTGACCCTCCAGTACAAAACCAGTCGGAAATCGCAAAAATTCAATATTGGGTTTATTTGAAAGCCCATAAAATAAGCTTCACAACAGTGTATCATCATACATGGTGGTCCGTCACAAACTGACCGAGATATCTTTCGATGAAGTTTTACAACACACGTTATTGAAAATTCGAAATAACCGGATATTAGCTTCTGGAGTTTGAGAAACTATTGCTGGTATACGTTGCTAAGGACTTTGTTTCTCAAACTCCAGAAGCTAATATCCGGTTATTTCGAATTTTCAATAACGTGTGTTGTAAAACTTCATCGAAAGATATCTCGGTCAGTTTGTGACGGACCACCATGTATGATACACCGTTGTGAAGCTTATTTGATGGGCTTTTAAATAAACCCAATAACTCGATATTGAATTTTTGCGACTTTCAACTGGTTTTGTACTGGAGGGTCACATATTGCTAATTGTGACGGGCATTTGAGTCGCTGATAAAATGCTCCACCAGTGATGATCAAAGCAGAAATTAAAAAAAAAAAGATTTGAGGAATCTTGCATTGAGCTCTCTACTATTCATGTTGTTGGACAAAGTGCAAAGTGCTCCTGGAAAGTGCTGGTGCTGCTTGTGCTGCTGTTCTGGCTCGAGCTTTTTCAGCCGGATAAATTGTTTAGTTTCAGCTGTTTTGTGTTGCAAAGCTTCTGTATCTGGCTTTATGTGCATTTATCTGCAGCTGAACCATGCTTTGTTTCCCCATTTTCTACTGCCTTTTGCTCCCACACATTTGCTCTTCATTTCCAACTCCCACACTCTTTTTGGCAGGAAAGCTTTAGAGTGCTCGGCATTCTGATCTTGTGAAAGATAAACATGCTGTGACCAGAAAGCTTTTGATAATAGATTGGCCGTATCTTGTCCATTGGTATGAAAGTTTGTTGCTTTAAAAAAAAAAACAATATGTAGGTTTTCATTTCTCATCTTGAGTTTGTGAAACGTGTTGAGCATGAGAACCTTGTAGTTTTGGTGGGTGTAATGGTGTACCCTTTTACTGTCTTTTTTCCAAGCACCGGATGCACATGCAGGAAGGGCCTGCCTTCTATTGTTTGGATTTCCTTTCAGATCTGTTTCCCCCTCCCATCCTCCCCCCCAGCCCCCCCAGCAATTTGTGCCTAATGTCTGACATTCTTTAACTCTCTCGAAGTTATGAGTTTGAGTTGATCTGACATTCCATCGTGGATTTGTAAACGGTTCCAATTTCATATTTGAACCTGGTGACGTTGCCTTGGTCATGAAAGTACAGTACGTGGTTAAAAATAATTTCTGCATGATTACCATAACAGTTGGTACTGTATTAACGATGGCAAAATCCTCCCCCTTCAATCCCACAATCGAAATCTATATCTTCCCCCTGCAAAGTTTGCCACCTTTCATGCATCACAAAATGCTCGGCTCTAAATCACAATTGACTGTTACTTTTTGCCTCGTTTCCATGCACCGCTCAACCCGGGTTGAAATTCTGGGCTCGAGTTGATCCGGCTTCTCTCCCAGCTTCTCCCACGGTTCACCTGTCCGGTCGACCAGAGTTGAGTGAAAAGTTCCCGTTCCGAAAGACCCGAGTTTCATACGCACGTGGGTGGTTATTTCGTAACGGCCCTTGCCACAAAACCTATGGATTGGATTTAGTTGCGTTGCTTCTGACCATCTTAACTTACATGCAGCATTTTGTTGTCAGATAGTGTGAGCACACCAAGTATGGATGACCCTGAAAAACAAAAAAATGGTTACCTCATTCATATGATACCTTCAATTAATTATCGGCCAAAATGGGCTTGTAAGCTTTTATATTTGGACCTGTCTTGCATTCTCGAGTGTTTTCAGAACTAAAAAGACTCCTCACGTGTTTCATAGGCGTTGCTAAAGTAGCTCAACAGCCAGATGTTCTCTTCCTCCTTCCTCCTTCCTCCACCCGTTTTCTTTCCCAAAAGCACACTCGGCATTACCTTGACTCTTTCAGTAATTTTAAGCAGCATATTCAATGACAACAGGGTGTTTTACAAATTTGAAATCTTTAGTGAAGTGGTTTTCAGCACTCTGCGTGTGACTGCCTTTGTGGTTGTGAGGTACCCTTTATGAACCCATTTCATGAAATGTAATCTGACACTCAAAATATATTCAGAAATTTTTCATAAATAGCCTCTGTCTGTCTTTGTCTAGGCCGACACAGTATGAAACAAATATTTGAAACTTTGATAACCCCATGCTGGGTAAAGTTTGAACATTTATATGCGTTGTGTTGACGAGGAATTATATGCACTTACCCTTTTTTTGTATACTTTGTCGAGGCTCATGTAAGAGCCAATACACAGAAAATATAACAAAGTGAGATGGTCATGAGTGCGAGAGGGAAGCACAACAACAGTAGGGAACAGACACATTAGGAGATCTGTGTAAGGGAGAGGGATTGGGCATGGTACATGTGGTAAACAAGATGGGCACTACAGGAACTTTCAGGAAGGAAAACAGGTAATTTGAAGGAGGTGGGTTTGGGCTGGATTAAAGGGTGTAGAAAATAATGTTTTGGATAGGGGGAGATAAGAGATGGTGTTGAACAGCTGTTTTGAAGACCTGGAGGGAAGAGTGGGATTGAAGAAAGTATGTGACTTTGTTCCAGAGGTGGGGAAAAAGAGGGATGAAAGAGTGAAGGTGAGCAGTAAGACTTGATTTTGGCAGTTTTACCAGAATGGAGTTGCTGGTTGACCTTGAGCACCCTGCGAAAATATTGGGGGGACAAAGCACAGACAGAGGTGGGGAGGAAAGGCTGGAGAGGAGTCGATAGAAGACAGAAAGACCACCAACCTGCCTGTGGTGAGATGATGAGAGACCCAAAGCCTCAGTTTCATTGTGGGAGATACCAATGATCCTAAAAGCCTTGGTTTCCACATTGTATGTGGTCAGGAAAGGTGTACCAAGGAAGGACTTCGCATGACAGAGGATGCTCAGTTGGCGACTGGCTTTGGAGGCCAGCTTGGAAATGTGGCTTTCCCAGGAAAGATCATGGCAGATAGTGAGACCCAGAAGCTTGAATGAAAGAACTTCTTCAAGAGGATTGTTGAGAAAGTCGATTGGGGGGTGGGGGTGGGGGGTTCCAGACAGTCCTTTTGGAGAGACATAGTGAGAGTGAGATTTGTCAGGATTGAAAGGCATGTTCCAAGTGTTTGACCAGCTTGTGATTTTTATCCAGGTCTACCGAGAGTGAGGAGGCTGTTGCCTGCCGATCTGAGGGACGAGAGATGGTACGGCAGAGGGTGGCATTGTCAGCAAAAAGACAGCATTTTCCAGAGAGTTGGAGAGATCATTGATGAAAACCAGAAAAAGCATAGGGCCCTGAACACTGCCTTGAGGAACTCCAACCTGGACAGGAAGAGGGGATGAGAGAGAGGCATTAAGAGCCACACTGACTGCGACAGGAGAGCAAGTCCATGAGCCGAGTGGAGATTGCCTTGGATACCATAAGAAGAGTTTGGTTAGCAGTGTGGGGTGCCAGACTATCAAGAGCTCACGATATATCTAGTTTGATGTCTCTCATCTCATGTCTGACATTGAGGATCTCCATCCATTGTTGAGAAAGCAGAAGCATGTCCAGGGTAGAGTGACCTAGTCTGAATCCAAATTGATGATCGGAAATCAAGCCATTGGAACAGAGGAAAGATTTAATGTCGGAGGCAATGATGGATTCTATGACCTTGCTGATGATTGGGAGCAGGCTGGAGGGAGCATCCTTAAGACAGCAATGCAGGAAGTCATTACCACCAGGGATCTGGAATCGTGCACAACCTGTATGTCATTCTCATGGATTACTGTGGTTTACCTGACATCGCTCAGTTTCATTTATTGTTCCTACACAGGTAATCCTTGGGACATGAGAACGGACTTGGGGGGGGTCAAGTCAAAGGTCAAGGGGTCAAGGTCATCGGGTAACTTCAATTTCTCAATTTCATCCGATCGAGACGGGACCAACGCCATTCGACAGATAATCAAAATTAAATGACACAGTTGATTGACGACATTCACTTCCGACTTCCGGTTTTCGAGTTATGACGTCATAAATTGACTAAAACGTCAATTTTTCATGTTTGTTTGTCCTTTATAGACGGCCAAACCGTTGGATAGAATGAGATGAAACTTGGCATATGTGATCCTTGGGAACGGACATAAGGGGATCAAGGTCAAGGTCAAGGTCACCGGATAACGTCAATTTCTCAATTTCATCCGATCGAGACGGGACCAACGCCATTCAACAGATAACTGTACCCGCCCATGGGCGGGTACTTTGCTAGTTATTTACTATGTTACTAATATTTGACTCGTAGGGCTGTCAGGATGGCCGATAGGTATGCATTCTAGCCACCAAGCTTCTATCCATTCTGGTTTTGAATCCCGACCCAGCTATAGACTGTCATCCTGGTGTTTCACAGGCAGGGTGATTCATCAATGTGTGTGGGACCATCCCTTGGGCGGACAATAAACGGGTGGCCCGTCTTCTAGCATTCGTTAGTGGATGTTATTCCCATGGTGTCCCTCGCGAAGAGCAGGTGAGCTATCACCGGCACCATGAACAAATTCCAAATTCCTGCCCTAACTACTGCTGGGAAGGCAATGGCAAACCACCCAGTATAACCCTTGCCAAGAAACTGCTTCAGCAGCACCGATGCTCTGAAAATAGTACGGTACATCAGAATCAGAAAATCTTTGACAATTCCGTGAGATTGAGCTTGATGTGAGTACATGCTGTGTTTGTATATTCCCAGTTATTTGAAGTCTTGCAACCTGCAATCAGGTTGTTGGTATTGTAACCATTCATGTTTATGACAAGTTCTGAGATGAGTAATTAGCATAATGTGGCAAATAATTGAATTGGCAGAAGCTTGATAAAATCGCTTTGTGTTGTGAATGCAGGGTTGTCCACGCAACAGTCAGGAGCGAAGCCTAGTGTTCGCTTAGTGGTTAGGGTGGCTGGCTTGGGATCTTAGGGTCCTGAGGTTGAGCTCATTTGCCACTGATTTAACACCAGGTGGGGTGAACTCAGCCTGTCTTCTTTCTGAGGTCGGCGAAATGAGTACCAGTGTATTATCGAGGCACAGCATCAGCTGTACAGCCGTGCCCCAACAAAATGATAGCTACCCTGCAGCCAAGCTGCCACATGCAAGAAGAAGAAGAAGAAGAATTCAGGGGTGCTAAGTCTTTTGTCCCATATTTGCCTCCACTACGGAAGGTGAAGGAGGTTATGTTTTTACCCCTCTCTGTCTTTGTTTGTCTGTTTGTGTGCAAGATATCTCAAAAAGTTGCTGACGGATCCGAATGAAATTTTGTGGACAGTTTCGGTGTGCGACAAAGACAAACTGATTAGATTTTGGTGAAGATCCGGATCTGACTACTAGAATTTTTAAAGTGATTCTTAATCATTGAGAGATTGGGCCAAAAATGATTTTTAGCACGATATCTCAAAAAGTTGTGTACGGATTCAGATGAAACTTGGTGGACAGGTTGGGTGTGTGGCAAGGATGAATTGATTCGATTTTGGTGAAGATCCGAATCCGGATCTGGATCTGGATCTGATAATTATTTCATGTACAAAGTGATTCTTCCCCATTGAGAGATTGGGCCAAATACGATATATAGAATGTTATTTACCCTCGCCGAAGGATTCGGAGAGGGTATTGCATTTGGATTCCTTTGTTTGTTTGTCCGCACAGACCTTTCGTGTTTTTCTCCGCAACCGCTTGTCAGATTGAGATGAAATTTTCACCATTACTCATGTGGAATGTTTGAATGATAATTATGATGTCATAGGTCACGTGGTGTGTTGTGGCAGCCATATTGGAAAAAAACTTTGGACCTCTATCTCGGAAACCGCACCAAGGAAAAAATTTAAACCTGGCAAATAGCAACGACTACTCATGGGGAATGGGTATGATTTTCTTGTGACACCATAGGTGCACTCGTTATGATGTCATAATTGCATATGTCGAACACAACATTCAATCGGTATGAAAAATTGAGGGTCATCTCGGGATAAAATGGTCCACAGGAAAAAAAAATCATGACGTCACCAGTCATGTGATTCAGCAGCCATATTGTTTAAAAAAAAAAATAAACCTTCCAAAAAAAAAAACAACCTTTGAACCTGGTGTTGGCTTAGCAGTTAGCGTCTTGGCTTGGGATCTTATTGTCCTGAGTTCAAGCTCCGTTGGCCGCTGAATTAACACCAGGGGGTTGACTCAGCCTGTCATCCTTCCGAGGTCGGTGAAAAGAGTACCGGTGTAGCAGCCAAAAGGCTGTACACGAAGGGAAGGGGTGTTGATGGATTTATTAAAACCTGGTATTGGTGTGGTGCAGGCATGGTGGGCCGAATGGCCTCCTCCTGTGCATAAAAATCCTTGTAAAAATATTCTTCTCTGAAGTGGCTGAACAAATCGAGGCAAAACTTTACACGTATTCTCGGTAAAGGATGAAGAGGAACAAAAGGTTCACACATATAATGTCATTGGTCACATTGGTTTGGCACCCGTATTGGATTTACCCTAAAACCTATCAAATACACAACTCAAAATAAGTCCTGCTGAGGGTTTGCAATCTCTGATTGCTCTTTTTCTTGTTCAAAAAGGTCCTGGGCCCGATGTGTTCTCGTGGATCGGGCATTGCGTGGAAAATCCCATCTAAGTAGTGCTAGTTAGATAATGCGAAGTATGAAGGTAATTATTACTAATATTAAACCATTGATTCATAAGAATAGAAACAAAGAAAATATTGGGGGATTTTTTGTATTTTTTTTTTTAAACAAGACCATCATCATTTTGTATGCAGCCTGTGGTCGCTGGTTGCATCTTTGCTGGGAGCGCCACTGTGCTGCTGATGCAGTACTCCCTGTTTCCAGTAAGCTGGTACTCATTTTGCTGACCTCTGAAGGATGACAGGCTGAATCAACCCACCTGGTGGTATTTAATGGCATGATCTCAAACTCGACACCCTAAGATCTAAAGCCAGCCACCTTAACTGTTTAGCCAACACCTTTTAAGCCAATTAAACAATATGTCGGGTTGGCTCAAAATACCAAAAGTAAAGAAATAAGGTTGTGATTATTGCTTGATGACATAATTCAAGTCACCATTTCAATATAACAATGTCTAACACCATGTGAGCCATTTCTACATCTTTCTTTCTTCCTTTTTGTTTTGTACTTGTAAATAGCACATTTATTTGTGCACATTTGTACATTTATTTTGTAAATAAATAAAAGTTTGTTCTTTAACTTGCAATGGATAGTTTTGAATTGGATTCATAACTCTTACCTGACCGTTTGAGGTGTTTGTGATTGCACCAGTGTCGGTTGGGTTTGTTGTGCTCAAACATCGAGCCAGTCAGATGTTTGATAAAATTGAATAAAGGATGGAGTGATTTTCGTGTGCTGTTCAGTGTGACCACTCCTTGGCTTTTTCACAAGATCTTGGCTGTTCGTTGTTCACCTTGGCGTCTTGGTTTTCTATAGGTTTTCTATTATCATCGCTTTTCTGAAACCTTGTGAATTATTGGCTTTTTTCATTGGCTCACCTTGGCATTTATGAAAATGAGGAGTGGTCACACTGGTGCTGTTCTTATGTATGTGTTGTTCTATAAAGTATACTTTAACGCAGGAGGCCATTTGACCCATCAAGCCGACACAACATCAACACCACATTAATCCAATCTATCAGTTGAATCAACTTAGTTTCACTGGGAAGGGAAGACGGGAAGAGGTGTGTCGTTGATTGTTATCTCCATATGCAGGTTTCAGAAGGTGGAATGGAGTCCTCTCAGGGCTCGGAAGTATCCACCTCCGTTTCGGTAAGGGATCGCGATTCATGGAGCAAGCTGTGAAGTTTTCGAAAGTGGACACAGGTTATGTTTTCACTTCTGTCTGTCTGTGAGCAGAATATCTCAAAAGTTAAAGAAGGATTTGGACAAAACCTGGTGGACAGGTTGGGTGTGTGACGAGGGCAATTGATCAGATTATGGTGAAGATCCGAATCTGAGAATTTAAATATTTTAAAAAAAGTGATTCTTCACCATTGAGAGATCGGGCCAAAACCGATATATAGCACGATGTCTCAAAAAGTTGTGGCCAGATTATGACAATACTAGGTGGATGAGATGGTTAGGTGACAAGGACAAGCCTACTATATTTATATTAAGGTCCGGATTCAGATCTGGCCAGTCAGTGGGATACAAAACACAAGCTTTTCAGCCTGGCGGAGGTATGCATTCTACCGAGTGTCATTCTTGTTCTCAAAGTTTTGTTTCAATGGCTCTTTTCACGATTGTCAGTCCTGGACAGCTTCCAACTGTAGTTCGTTTGTGGTAATATTTCCAGGGATTTTTTTTTTTAACTTCTCCGTAAGGTTCTTCATCATTCCCATTGCTCCAATCATTATCTGTCACTGGTACAATTTTGGCGTTCTTCAGTTTCCAGGATCTTTTCCCTTCATTTTTGAGGTCTTGGTATTTGGTCATTTTCTTGATTTCTGCGTTAAGACCAAAATCGCTGGTACTGAAACCTCAATTAGCAATGTCGTGTTTTCTTTTTTTTATCGTTCCAAACTACTGTACTATATCCGATCGCAATGCTTTGTTTTCGATGTACACACTCGATGGGATCATCAGGTCATATGTGAGCGTTACTTTCTTGTTCTCAATTAATGTTTTTATTTCATGTTTCCATGAGTTTTTCTGGGACTGGGATATTGACGTTTTTTGCAGATGTGCCAGCATTTTTGTGTGCATCTGCTCTGACATGAGTTCCTTTTTACATCCCGATAGGAGGTGGCTCGTGCTTTGTTTCCACCTTGCAGAACCTACACCTGTCTGATTGACTCGGTCCCGCCATTTTCTTAAAACCATTGATGTAGTGACCTTGGCCTTGGGAATTTATTACCTCTGCCACCGAAGGTGAAGGAGGTTATGTTTTCACCCCTTTCTGTTTTGTTTTGTTTGTGTGCAGTATATCTCAGTTGTGGACGGATCCGGATGAAAGTTTGTGGACAGGTTCGGTGTGTGACAAGGACGAACTGATGAGATTTTGGTGAAGATCCGGATCCGATTACTATTTTTTAAAAGTGATTCTTCTATCATTGAGAGATTGGGCCAAAAATGATACATAGCACGATATCTCAAAATTTGGTGGACAGATTCGGACGAAACTTGTTGGACATGTTGGGTGTGTGGCAGGGGCGAATTGACTCAATTTTGGTGATCTGAGTCCGGTTCCGGATCTGATAATTTTTTAAGTGATTCTTCATCATTGAGAGATAGGGCTCAACCAACATATACCATGATATCTCAAAAAGTTCTGGATGGATTCGGACGAAACTTGGTGGACACGTTGGATGTGTGGCAAGGACGAATTGATTCGATTTTAGTGAAGATCTGGATCCGAGAGTTATTTAATTTTTTAAAAGTGATTCTTCACCACTGAGAGATAGGGCCAAAAACGATTATATGGCATGATATTTCAAAAATGTATTGGGCCAGATATGTTCTCGTGGATCAGGCATTTCGTGACGGAGGTATTCATTCCACCGAGTGCCCTCCTAGTTTATTTTGATTCATTCTCCATTGCAATTGAGGATAACGTCTTCTTAGCCACTCCAATGAGATGTCTGTTTGTGCCCAATCTGTCCAACTTATTAATTAATTTATTTATTTATTCTTTACCTTCCTGCTCTTTTATCATTTTCCCACTTGTTGGTGCATATCTGTTGATTTTTTTTTTGTTTTAGATTTTTCTTTTGTCTTTTTTGCAGTCATTGGGGCTGTACACGTTGCAGTTTCGATTTCAGATGTGATGTCTTGTTTTCGTACCTGTCTTTGGAAAATTTGCCTGGTGGGTTAAGGATACCTTTTCTGGCTTGCCGTCTTCGTGTTTGCATCTTTCCCCTACTCCGCCAACCCGACAGTTGTCAAGCTGTCGACTTTGGTTGGGATCCATCAGGCCGTTACCTCCCTCTCGCAGGTACATTATTGGGATGCATTGATGTTTGTAAACCATTTTGTGGATAGTCAGTAGTTTTCTTGTTTTGATATCTAGTTTATTGATTCCCACTTGAGGCCAGTTTATTATTTCACAGCTGTATTGGAATACTGCTATGTTGAGTTGGTTTATGGCTTTGATGTTGTTTTTTGGGGTGATATATGTTTTCAGGATCAGCCTCGTTTGACGTAGGCATTCGTTGGCGATTGTTTTGCACATTTGTTTGTGACATGTTTGGTGGCCCTCTTCTACTACGAGGTATTTATATATTTCCTTCTCTAGTTCCTTTATTGGTGTATTTAGGTCGATTTTATGTAATCCGTTTTTGTTGGTTTACCCTGTACGAATGTGCACTTGGCACACTTGTCTGTGCCAAATTCCATCTGAGTGTCGTGTGTGCGTTCGTGCATGCAATTTTTATTCTTGGTATTTCGGGTGGGTTAAAGGGGTTTAACGGAATTCAACACTTGTGTATAAATGGTTTGTTCAATTTACAACAATCCCTAACTGGCATTCAGACATCCAAACTACTTTTTATAGTTTCCAGCAAAAACTTTTTTGGGGGGGTTAAATGGTGACATGCTCGTACAGTAAGATGTCGCTTAACGTGACTCCATAGAACGCCGATTCGTTATTCAAATCTTTGTTCTGAATAATTAATTTTACTAAATAAACTCAATAACAAGCAGCACACACCGCCATTGTTTGTATGCACACCTCTGAGCCAATCTAGTGTGGGTTGTACAATAGACTTTGCTAGGTTGACAAGTCTCAACAACACAGACAAGATTAAAGCTTCTGCCCAGTCCACCACTTCTTTAACTAAAACAAAGTTTTCTTGTTCAAGAAGCAGTTTTTCAGAGAAGATGGAGAGCCAGTTAAGCTTGGCGCAGCATGTGCACCACAGTAACTCACATGGCATCCGTATTGGTGGTGTCGCTGCGAGCTCTGACAACCAGGCAGCCCTCCAATTCCCCGAGTGGTTGTTTACCACGTATATATTAGT
The DNA here is from genome assembly GCA_035128595.1 of Eptatretus atami. Taxonomy (NCBI): domain Eukaryota; kingdom Metazoa; phylum Chordata; class Myxini; order Myxiniformes; family Myxinidae; genus Eptatretus; species Eptatretus atami. Next base: position 75,050,668 of record CM068960.1, on the reverse strand, counting down.
GTTTGATAAAACAACAAGCTGGTAGGCGACATGGGTGGTCGCTATATAATTGCATACCAGTCATACAGTTTTTGATGGATCGGGCTGAAAGTTTTTGACAGAGGTTGATTATAGTGCGCATAAAAGTGCGGAAGCCGATTTTTGATTTTCGAAAAAAAAATGTATAAAAATATTTTTCGGATTTTTTTCTAAAATTTCAAAGTCCCGTTGCTAGGCAACGGTGGCGTCCATAGCAACGGTGCTCAAAAGCATACAACTAGATCCTGGTATGAACCTACCAGTCAAGTTTCATCAAAATTGGTTGACTCCTCTGGCCTCCAGATCTGTCCATTACATACATACAGACAGACGGAAAACCTGAGAATAACAGTAGTCTCGCGACCACCCAATACATTTACTATCTGTCGTATTATTATTGGCGCTATCACCGATACCTCAAGTGAAGCCCTCACGTGCCGCTCATGTGCAAGAAATAACACTGTTGGGAACACATCTCCATATAAACAATGGTATCATGACCCCTTTTATCGCGTTTTCGATTAGCCCTCTCTTCCCCAGGAAAACATCCTGAGTGCTAAGCGAGGTATTCCAGTGTATGGAACACAAAAGAGGTTGAGGAATATTTAAAAGTTGAGATAGGTACCAACTGTCTTGTTCCTTTGTGAGGCCGATTAAATCTAAACAAAGGAATATCTAATTCGTCACTTGATTGGTCAGTGATGTGATGTGCTTCCATCCATCCTGCTTCCTGAGCCCATTTTGAGTGTGTCACTATAAAACGCCACCAAAAAAACCCAAAAAACATTCTCTTAACAAAACAGACATGGAATGAGTCATCTTGATCATGGCGAAGGCTCGTGTCAGTCTTCCTCAGTTTATGTTCTGACGAAGGATTAATGCCCAAAACGTTAACGTCTTGCTTCCCACGGTGGTTAGCATACCTCAATCAATGTTAGCCCCTTGTTAATTTTAGACGTGGCAGAAAGTTTTCTACCACTGCTATCTTTCCCAATTCTATGGTCTTTAACAAGCCATTTAAGACTCCAAATGCTGGGTTTAAGACTCCAAAGGTGGGGGGGATTGCCAAAGATGAGCCAAGTAAGAGAAGACATTTCCCACAAGGTGTGCGGTGGGCAGATATAGTGAGCACACAGTGAACTGTGTTGAGGTATCCAGACTTGCTTATTCCATTTAATTACCATGATTTACCATCAACCTCGAAAGTGACGTTTTGATAACAATAACAGATTTTCAAAGCAAACAGGTAACTGGCAAACACGTAAGCATGGCTAAACCGTCGCTGTTTTGTTTCCCAATTCTACTCATGTGTGTTTTTTATTTTTTAATGTATGGTGTAGAGGTATCACTTACCTTTCAGCTGGCTGCCTACTCCAGATTCGATTCCTGACCCAACTACAAGCTCTTGGATTGATGCTTCGCAAAGTTCACCGTCCCTCAGATGGACGTTGAGCCAGGTGGTCCCGTCTGCTCGTGTTAGTTGGTGGATGTTGAAGATCCGACGGTGTGTTTTTGCCAAGAGCGGGCGAGTTATCGCCGACACCCTTGACAAGTAGCAAATTCCTACTCTGACTGGAGCTAGGAGGGCAAACTCGAGCCACCCAGTGTAATCATTGCAATTGAGTCTGCTTTGGCAGCACTGAACCCATCTGAGCAGAGGCAGACCATGTTGACAATGCAGATTAAGATTCCACTATTCTGGTGCTATGTATGAGAGAATCATTGTGAATGAGTTGCATCATCCATGGATGATACAAGACTGGTTATTGAACTTTTGAGTAGCTAAGATTAGAACTTTGCAGAATGGAATTTGTTGGCTTATTCAATGAATGAAGAAAGATTTCGAGATTGCTTTTGCTTTGTTTTTTTTGGTAAAATCGTTGCTTTATTATAAAGTTGGTCGTTACTGACATGGAGGAGCATGTTTTTCATGATAAATAAATGAGATTTTGGGTGTTTTATTTCTGCTATAAGTGGTGTTGGCACATTATCCCCGTCTCCTCAGCCCCCCCTTGCCGGTCCTCCCCCCACCCACCCCCCCTAATCACCCACAATTAGGCCCCTCCCAACTCTTTTTTTTCAAATGCCCCCGTTTCCCCAATTTTTTCCTTTCCTAGATCTGTCTTAGACTCGGTGTTGTAATGATTAGAGCGTCTGCTCTGAGTCCGAGAGGTTGGCAGTTCAAACCCCAGTCGAGTCAAACCAAAGACTAAAAAAATTGTACGTGCTGCTTCCTTGCTTGACTGTCAACATTCAAAATGATAAAGCGGACACAAACAACACTGGGAAGGCAATGGCAAACCACCCAGTATAACCCTTGACAAGAAACTGCTTCGGCAGCACCCAACGCTCTGTAAAGAGTACGGTACATCATCAAAATCAAATATCCGTCATGGAGTTAAAAAGCAATTTCCATTTTGTGGTCATGGGTAATTTGCCACCTTTCCGGAAACATGTTTTGGGTGGATTTTGACCTTACAGCTATGGCGTTAAAGCTATTTGAGAAGTCACCCTCGTGGCAATCTGGAGCATCCAAGTGACTGTGGTATCAGATAAGTGTCCTGGTTGATTGATTTACAACTCGATGGCAGAGAGAGAGATTACCGGTATATTCTGTTACATTTAATTTTGACCACCACCGAAGTAGTAGATGCCAAGCGTTTCCGACATGACATCTGGGTGTCAGTTTGTGTGCACAATGTTGCAGATTCCCTAGAAAATCATTCAACTGAATTGCTGTCAATATTTCACCATATCATTCAATTTACCCAGGATGTATTTCTTTTATTTGTAATAATTCCTGATCTTTTTTTTATCCACTTGATCAGTCGATTTTGTTATTCTGTTTGTCTGTTTGTTACTTGCGAAATCGAAGATGTTTCAAGTATATTGGTCATTCGATTTCGGTTCTCTGCCTGGTGTTGGCTTAATGGTTAGGGTGATGGGCTTGGGATCATTGGATCCTGAGTTCAAATCCCCCTTGGCTGTTGAATTAATACCAAGTGGGGTTGACTGCCTGTCATCCTTCAGAGGTCAGCAAAATGAGTGCCAGCTTGCTTGTATCCTGTGTCGGAGTGGCGACCGGTCCAGGATTGTGCCCAATAGCCAAGGAGACTGCTTAGGTAGCACCAACGCTCTGCACAGTGTGGTCTGGATGGATGAATGGATGGATTTTGTTATTCTGCCTGATTGTTTGTTTGTTTGTTTATCAATCGCCTACACATCACAATTTTATACCAATCTTCATGAAACTTCACCATATGGTGGAGTTTGCAATAAGCAAGCAGCATATTGTTTTTGAGGTCAAAAGGTCAACATATACCAAAGGTTAACAAATCTGTCGAATTTCTAAAATCATCAATTTTCATCCAATTGACTAGAAATTTAGAGGATTTTTATATCGGCTTACTAAATTCAAGCACCAATTATTTTTGAGGTCAACATAGGCCAAAGGTCAACAACTGGGTGGATTTCTAAAATCCTCAATTTTCATCCGATTGACTTGACTGTGCACCTCATCTTCCCTTCCCTCTCCACGCACCTCACCTACCCTCTCCTCTCCTCTCACCACCACACCCCCTTGCCCAATCACCACCACCCTCCCTCTACTCTCGCCCACCACTTCTCCTCTACTCTCCCCACCACCTTCTCCCTCTACTCTCGCCCACCACCCCTCCCTCTACTCTCGCCCACCATCCCCCTCCTACTCTCGCCCACCATCCCCTCCTCTACTCTCGCCCACCATCCCCCTCCCTCTACTCTCGCACCACCCCTCCCTCTACTCTCGCCCACCACCCCCTCCCTCTACTCTCGCCACCACCCCCTCCTCTACTCTCGCCACCCCCTCCCTCTACTCTCCGCCCACCACCACCCTCCCTCTACTCTCGCCACCACCCCCTCCCTCTACTCTCGCCCACCACCCCCTCCCTCTACTCTCGCCACCACCACCCTCCCTCTACTCTCGCCCACACACCCCCCTCTACTCTGCCCACCACCACCCTCCTCTACTCTCGCCCACCCCTTCTACCTCTACGTCCACCCACCCCCCTCCCTCTACTGTCGCCCACCCCCCCTCCCTCTACTCTCGCCCACCACCCCTCCCTCTCCAATTGCCCACCCCCCCTCCCACTTCACTGTTGTAGCACACCATCCCCCCACCTCTCCTACTGTCAACCGCTTTCTCGTCAAACCACCCCCTCCCCTGCCCCTATATGATAATAATAAACAAATGTTCTGATTGAACCATCCTCATGATCCTATCAGCCTGTTGAAGGAAGGAAAACTCAAAGAAAAGGATCGTTTTTCCTCTGGGACACTGATGTGTCACCAATGCAATGTATCCCAGTATTGTAAAACCTGAATTTTGTTAATCATCATGTTGTTTGTTTCAATTGAATAATGTCTCGTATTGGAAATCAATCGGTGCAGTCATCTTGCTGAGTAACCTGTAGCCATGCTTCAGTGGCATTCCTTTTCACAACGATGCATGGAAATCGAAGCAATTGAATGGTGTATGATATGGAGGTTCACCAGTCTGTCCTTTTCATGCTTTGCCAACACATAAGATTCCAATGTTCTTGCATGGCTCATTCTATTATAAGCACCACTCGTTTTGTGGAGTGAACAATGTGCCACTCAGGTGATTATTGCTGCTTCTTTATTTCCCATGAGATAAATGTTTGACATATGGAAGCTTCAACAGACTCGTTGGTGATGCATCTTGTTTTGATATATTCCGGATCCATTAGTGTTTTGGAAAGATAGCATGTTGGGTAAAGGGCGCCGTCGGAGCCAGGAGAATCGCCACCTTACTGTGCTTGTAGTCTGTCTTTCTTCTGTCTTTCTATGCAGGTCAGGAATCAAAATGGGAAGTTTTCAATGGTCACATGGATTCGCAAACATTTATACAGTGCAAACATCAGTCCTGGGCAGTTGTGTTTCTGTCTTGATGACTTGATCAACGAGACAAAAAGCTTGACGTGAGACGTGCATAAAGAAGCCCTTGATAAAGGGAAATGACATTTAATACACCGGTGGTTAAAACAAAACATCACTCATGTTTGGCATCATCCAGTAGCAATTTCTTGCTCAACTTGAGAATGTCATGTCGGCACACGTGGAAACATCAGTTTTTAAAGATCATTCCGATGCACATGCATTGCTTTCCATTGCAGTGCGGTACACAAATGGAGTGATCGACATTCGGCTTCGGCGCAGATGAGGTGTCAGAGGCATGTTTTTTTGTTCTGTTTTTCACCTTTCAGCTTACAGTACCATCACAGATATTTTACTGAAGCAAATATTCTTCTTCCGTATGCAGCACAAGGCTGTGAGTAGCATCGTTGGCTAACTGTGTGGCTGTGCTGCTGATGCGGTGTCTCCCTGTATGTTGGGGCAGGAATTTGGAATTTGTCCATAATGCCGGCGAAAGCTTGTCTACTCTTCGGGAAGGACACCGTGGGATCTTTAGCGTCCACCAACTAATGCTGGTAAACGGGGATCCCAGTTGAACATTCATCCGAGGGCCAGCGCACACATTGATGCCTCGCCCTACGTGCAAGACACCAGGATGGCAGTTTGTAGCTCGGTCAACATTCAAACCCCGAGCTAGGTGACTCAAAGGCCAGTGTGCATACCTCGAGGCCATCCTACCAGCTCTTGAAGGAAATTATATGTTGCAAAACGATGGACTTTCAGCGTGACATACATGCCAGTCATTCTGCGTGGGCCTTTGATGCACCGGGCCACTGCTAAAAGGCAACGGGCAACAGACCCACACTGTTTAGGGATGGAATTTGGCCATAGTGCTGACACACAATGGCCTACTCTTGCAAAAGACTGGATCTTTAACATCCACTCGATAATGGTCGCAGACAAGTCCCCAGCTTAAAGCATCCATCCGATGGACGGTGCGATCTTTGATGCGATATCTTGCTTGTGAAATACCAAGGTTTGTAATCTGCTCAGGAATTGAACCCAAACCACATGGCTCGAAGGCAAGTAGGCTGCCTCTGAGCTATCCTATCAGTCCTATGAAGGAAGTACAGTGGGGTTTGCAGTGGTAGGTGATGGTGGTTTAAAGCTCGCTCAAAATGGCACCCAATGCAACTCAAAGATTACAAAGAAATTATGCTCAGGAGGAGGCCATTCGGCCCATCATGCCTGCGCCACACCAATACCAGATTTTAATAAATCCATCAATACCCCCTTCCCTTCGTGTGCAGCCTTTTGGCTGCTACACTGGTACTCATTTTGCCAACCTCGGAAGGCTGACAGGCTGAGTCATAACCCCTGGTGTTAATTCAGCGGAAAACGGGGCTTGAACTCGGGACCCCCAGGATCCCAAGCCACCACCCTAACCGCTAAGCCAACAACAGGTTATTCCAGAATGAACAGCACCCATTTTCGTATTTCATTTTAGTTTTCAAAAATTAGACAAGCATGTCGGGCAGCATGAGCTAAACCGGTGAAAATATTCCTTGTGACGATTCACATACTTCACACTGAGTCAGTTGGGAACCTCAGAGATGGCTTAGCAGCAATAAGTGTTGGTTTTGAGAGATTGTGGTCATGTATTGGTGCTGAGTTTATAAAATATTGTTCCAATAACAAGTCTTATTCATATTGAATAGACACACTTTGATAACATATCGTCTAATGTCTTGAATCTGCTTGGGAATTGCATTTTGTTCTGTGTCAGTTTCGAGTGTAATACACTGAGTACTTGATGTTTACTTGCTGAATCCTTTGTTTCCATGTGTTTTTTGGCATGTTTGTTTTCGCTCTTTCATCGTGATGGCATTTTATGGTAAAATCGATACGCGGCTGAGTTTTCACCTCTGTTTAACCACATGGTGTATTTTCTTCCAAACCCTCGTGAGAGATTTAAACGCACAGGGAGGATCGGACCAATAGATACTGGGATGAAAGCTATTTTCGACCCATTTTAATATTTCACATCCAGCATAGATTTTGGAGAGGAGGGAGAGTCGTAGATTGATTACTCTATTTTGCTTTGCGACCAGAATGTAACTTCATCAACACCAACTTTGTTTATTTCTACAAATCAAACATATGCCCTATTAGTTGCACCATTGCTGAAGAGTGGCTGCCAAGATGGCCTCCAAGCTGTCTCGACTGGGTTTGAATCCCGACCAAGCTATAAACTGGCGGTGATTTGTCAATGTATGGGCAGTAAATTGGCGTTCCGTCTGCCGGCATAAGTTGCTGGACGTTAAAGATCCCACGATGTCCTTCGTGAAGAGTTGGCAAGCTATCACACCCATGACCTTATTACAAATTGCTGCCTTGACGTACACAGTGCAACCCATGACCTTATTACAAATTGCTGCCCTGATGTACACAGTGCACTGCTTCAGCGGTACAGCTGCGCCCTCAGCCAACGACGCCACCCCTCAGCATTATGCTGAATATGACCAGAAGAAGTTTGGATTATTTCCTAGTCACTCAATTTTGGATTTGCTGAGCTGCTTCTCTTTCAACAATGTAGGGGAGACCCTAAATGGTAAACAAGCAGTCAGAGCTGTCTCTGGACATCCTGCAGGCATTTGACATTGTCTAGCACCCTGCTCGGCTTGCCAAGCCAACTGCCTGTTGCATACACGACTGCCTTCATTTCATACCTGGCTTTCTGACTTCTTCCACTCACACTGTCAGAAGCACATAGCTCTGAATGGTTTCCTTTCATCCTGTCTTGCAGTGGACATCGAGGCAGTCTTTCGCCCATTTTTGTTAAAGACCTTTTAAACGATTTAAAAATCCCCTTTTTTCACTCTCTGCAGATGATTCCATATAGTACCCTGTTCAAAAGAAATGAGGTGAAAGTAGGTGCTTCCTCTGCTGACCAGAACAAGTTTATACTGTATACTGGTCTGACACATGGAACATATAATTCGATCGAGGCAAATCTCACATTCTCACCCTGTCTTCCTGGAAGAATCATATCTCCACTTCCTTGATCAAACTTTGGAAGCAGTTCAATCCCCTGAAAATCTCGGCCTCACCATTGGCAAATACTGTGCTGTACTACTTCTTCCAAAGCCAACTGTATATCCGGTCATCCTCCATTGTCCAACGGCCTTCCTTGGTAAATCTGAGCTTCTCATGGCTTATGGGTTTTCTAGCTTAATGCAGTGCTACCTCCCCTTGGAAACCGATGTTACCACGTCACAACTGTCTCTTGTGGATGCTCTGGAATACACAGCCCTCAAAATTGTTGGCATCTCACAAATGAGTCGAAACGTAACGCCTCATGCTCTCTAATCGCACGCAGTTTGGTGGCTTCTTTCATTTTTTTTTCTCCCACCTCATGATTTGCTCCCTTTATTCTTCCAGTCACTTCAGGATGCACACATTTTTACCAGTAATCCACTCCTTGTTAGCGTTCCAAAATCCAGGCTTACTACTCCATCCTCTTTTCATCTTTTCTCCTGCTTGTGTAATTACCGCTCCAAGTCGGTTCAATCACCTCTCCCCACCAGGCCGGCTCCAAGTCGTCACGACACCATCATCTCGTGTCATTTTTCCCTCTTTATTCACAATATTTTGTAGCCCATTAACCCTCACGTCATCCACTCCTCATACTTGCACGTTACTGTTTCTTTCCCTTTATTCTTTCTTTTTCTCTTCATTCAATACCTTGCTTGTCTTGTCTGCCGATTATCCCACAGCCCTAGTGTCAGTTTCTTGCTCTTTTGCATTCCGTCATCCTGCTCATCCTTTTGCCTAAAATTTGGATACAAAAACAGTTTCTTCAAAATATAACTGTGAGCAGTCTTGCACTGCCTAATTACCTCCACCACCAAAGGTCGGGGAGGTTATGCTTTCACCCCTGTCTGTCTGTCTGTCTGCCTGTTTGTCTGTGAACAGAAGATCTCAAAAAAGTTGTGAATGGATTCAGATGAAATTTGCTGGACAGAATGGCTGTATGGCAGGGACGAATTGATTCGATTTTGGTCAAGATCTGAATCCGAATCTGGATATGAGAATTATTTAAGTTTTTTAAGTGATTCTTCACCAATGAGAGATAGGGCCAAAACCGATGTATAGCACGATATCTCAAAAAGTTGTGGACGGATTGGGTGTGTAACAAGGACTAATTGATTCAATTTTGGTGAAGATCCAGATCCGAGAACTTTATTTTTAAGTGATACTTCACCATTGAGAGATAGGGCCAAAAGAATATACAGCATGATATCTCAACAAGTTGTGGATGGATTTGGATGACACTTGGTGGATGAGTTTGGCACTTGACAAGACAAGCCAATTAGAGTTTTGAGGTATGGATCCAGATCTGACCATGAGTGGGATACAAAATATAAACTATTCAGCGTAGCAGAGGTATGCGCTCTACCGTGTGCTGTTGGAGGATATTATGATTTCCCAGGGGATTCGGGCTGCATCATTTGAAGAATTTATTTTTAAAAATAATACAGGATTGTCATTTGCAGAATTTTTTTGTGCTGCTCTTTGCTAACATCCCCTGCAAGGGTGTATATATACATATACATATACATATCTGGAGGTTGAATAAGAATAAGCTTGAATCTGATTTGAACTTTTGCCTGAGTGTTGCATTTTGGAGTCTGCTGCTGACCTCTGCTTTGAGATTGCATCACATTGCTTTAACTGCTGTTTGTGCAGCTGAACCCATTATACAGTAAACCCCCAAGACTGAAACTTTAATTACAGTCTCATTTGTATGTTGTGGTATTACTGCCATGTTGATTGCTTCTCTGAAACGGTGGAATGTCATTACATTGTGTTGTTTTGAACAACACGTTTTATCAAGCCATTTTGTTTTCAGAACCTCCCCTTGTTGAGGCAGACATTGCTAAGATCACTTTGCTAATGAAACTTGTGTCGTCTAACCTCCGTAATGCTGAGAGAGCAACCAGGCCGCAGATTAATTACTGAAAGCATTTCCTGCCCTCGGTATGATACACAATTAAGTTGGACCCCACCTCATGGGGAACATGAACTTGCCAAGAAATTCCAAATGGACGTGGAAAAGAATGCAACTTTGGCAAAATATCAAATCCATAATTGCGTAGCTTTTTCCATTATGACCCGTGTGTTTGTGCTTTTGCCTTTAAGGATAATTTAAACTAAACCGATGCACGTGCAATTATTGGAGTAAATTGTTTTCAAATGTTGAGCCAAAAGTTTTCTTGTTAATAATGTATATACTTTTTTTAAAACAAATGAGTCCTTGCAATATGCTAATGGAATTTATTTATGAGTTGAGTTACCTCCCCACTGAAGGTGGAGGAAGGTTATGTTTGTCTGTCTGACTGTGAGCACGGTATCTCAAAACTCTTTGGATGTTATTTGGACGAAATTTGTTGGACAGGTTGGGTGTGTGACGAGGACTAATTGATTCGATTTTGGTGAAGATCTGGAACCGAATACAAGTATTTTTTAAATTATTTAAGTGATTCTTCACCATTGAGAGATGGAGTCAAAAACGATATGCAGTATAGCATTATATCTCAAAAAGTTGTGGACCGATTATGACAAACTTGGTGAATAAGTTGGGTAGGTGACAGGAACAAGCTGATTAGATTTTGGTTAAACAAAACGGAAACTGTTCAGCCTGGTGGAGGTATGCGCTCTAACCGAGTTTTCTTTCTAGTTAACCTCCGCCATCGAAGATGGACGGAGGTTACTGTTTTCACCCCGTCTGTTTTGTTGTTTGTGAACAGTATTAGGAAAAACTCCTGGACGGATTTCGATGAACTTGGTGGGGGGATTAGGATGGTCCAAGATCATGCCATTAGATTTTGGACTTGGTCCAAAAAAAAACTTTTTTCAAAAAAATTTTATTTATTTTATTTGAAAAATATTTGAATTTTTTTTTTTGCATTTCTACATGTTTTAAGTGATTTCCAACCCCCCCCCCCAAAAAAAAAATTGTTGGAGAAAAAAATACAAATTTTGCAACTTTTTTTTCAAAAAAATTTCGATTTTTTTTTTTTGGCATTTCTACATGCGTGTCGATCTAGTTTAGTTTATTCAATCGTGGTTCAGTAGAGTCTGATCCGTTTTGACTACATGAAAGGATATCAGGTTCACTTAAGTGACCCAGCAGTATTGGTGGCGGAGGTATGCGCTCTACCGAGTTTCTTTTGAGTTTCTCTTGTATTGAGGGTGGGAAGAGAAATCTCCACACTGGCCTTTGTAACATTTCATAGGAGTTGCAGATTCATTGTTTTGTACATTATTGGTTCTTTTTCCACAATGCCTCCTTTAATTATTTTTATTCAATAATAAATAGAAACCAAATGTATACCATCATTTGGAAATAAACTTGAGATATAACTTGAACTTCAAACTTACTATATCTTGATTTATATCGTGTCAGTTCAGGTCAGATTAGATCTGTGACTTGCTACAGGTACCATGTAAACCTGTACTAACCTGTTCCGGAGTCGGCGACTAAACCGTCTCCCCCAACAAGTTTCTTGGTGAGGAGGGTGTATGATATGGACACCCAGCAGGATTAAAAACAAAACCTGTCACAGGGCGGGGGAGCTCCTTGTGAGCCAACGGCCATCCATATCTAGTGCCCAACTGTGTCTGCGGACGTCGGGTTACTTTTTAGTAGGAGGATGGTGGCAGGAATTGCACTCCGGCCACCGTAAAACCCTTCATTCCACAAAACATTCTAAAAGCACAAAAAAATCTGAAAACCCACTCTGTGGGCGTGCCTCCTTTGCAGCTGCCCTTCGCAGGGCAGCTCGCTGCATGACGGGATTTGGGCAAAGCCTTCGGGACCCCCAATCTTTGATAATAGGAGGGAAACCACGGAGTAACCTTCCCGGGTCAGATTGTGGTACTGTGTGTCGGGGTGGTGCTGAAGTGTCGTCCACCAGA
>CM068960.1:75027679-75038401 GCA_035128595.1 Eptatretus atami | reverse complement strand
CATCAGAAAACGAGCTACATGTCATACAGCCGCAGCTGAGGCTCACGGACTATGCAGGTAACAAATCTCATTTGAGTCTCTCTCTGCAACCCTCGTTGGACACAAAGTCCGACAGCGATAGCCAAGGATTCTCCGAAGAGACCTGGTACACACGGGAGTAAGTCTCGCTCTATCGAGTGCAGCCTTGGCTGCTGGTTGCATCATTGGTTGGGACGCGGCTATGCGCTGATGCAGTGTCCCCTTACCAGTACACTGGTGCTCATTTGCCGACCTCGAAGGATGACAGGCTGAGTCAACCTCCTGGTGTATTTTAATTCAGCGGCCAACGGGGCTTGAACTCAGACCCTAGGATCCCACGCCCCACCTAACCACTAAGCCAACACCAGGCTGAATGGGAGTAAGTCTCCATCTCAGATCCCTGGTCAGAGTCCAAGTCTCACATCCATAGAGCAAGACTGGAAGCACCAAGGACCTGAAGACTCGGACTTTCGTCCTCCCGCACAGGTACGGCAGCGCCACACCCCATGATCCAGTGAATCCATGACTCCCCAGGCCCGCCCAGACGTTTGTTGACCTCTGGCTCACAGCCAGCAGAGACATGAATATCACTGCCAAGGGAAGTGAATCTCTCCGTGGCCTCAACATCGCCACAAACAGGTACAGACAGGACAGCAGCATCCAAGATGTCATTAAAGTCTGGATCTTAGTTTCGCCAAAGGAAACCCGAAATCCAGTGGCTCAGACTCATTCAGCACTCGAGCGCCCCAAAAGGATATCTAGAGTCCCCCAAGATGACTGCATCATCTGCGAAATTAAGGTCAGAGATCTTGACATTCCCAAATGATGCACACAGCTTGACCTCTCCGACATCCTCCCCAGAATCCAGTCTATACAAGTGATAAAAAGTGTGGGGGCCAGTACAACCCCCTGACAACTCCAGTAACAACTGGAAATATGTCAGAGATGGTACCACCACATTTCACAGCACTCTTAGTACCAGAGTGCAGTTCAGACATCAGATTGATCAGTTTTGGTGGCACCCCACAAAGACCAAGAATCCTCCAGAGGGCATCCCAATTCACTGAATCAAACGCTTTCAGAGATCACAATAGGCTGCAAGCAGCCCCTGCCGAAACTCTCGTCTGCGTTCGGCAAGGACCCAAAGACAAGGATACTGTCAATCGTTGACCTTGGTGTAAAGCCTGACTGCACTGGATGCTGGTGCTCAAGCAGATGGTGGCGAACCCCATCAAAATTATCTGAGCAAAACACCTTGCCCGCAAGGGATTGTAACAATATGGATTGTAGGGATTGAATAGCAATACGATAGCAATCGGATTGTAACACCCTGACCTCCAACTTGACAGCGGGTGGATCAGCCTGGTACAGTCGCTCGAAGTAACCGGCCAGCGGCCTTCGCTTCCGACTCCTCTGTCAAGAGCCCACCACTCTCAGCTCTAACTGCAGTACACCGAGGGATAGGCTTGGAGGAACGCAATACACAATTCCCCTGTAAGCAAGACGAGATCACTTGACCACAGGTGATGCTCTACCTCCCTCACAGATTCCTTGCACATAGGCCTCCTTGTCCACCCTTTGTGCACATACAGTTTTACACTTCAACTCCCTGAAACAGCTCAGCTCTGCCATTCAGCATGGCCTGCAACTAACCCAAGGAGACCGACGTCTGGTGGACGACACTTCAGCACCACCCCGACACAAGTACCACAATCTGACCGGGAAGGTTACTCCGGGTTTCCCTCCTATTATCAAAGATTGGGGGTCCCGAAGGCTTTGCCCAAATCCGTCATGCAGCGAGCTGCCCTGCGAAGGGCAGCTGCAAAGGAGGCACGCCCACAGAGTGGGTTTTCAGATTTTTTGTGCTTTAGAATGTTTTGTGGAATGAAGGGTTTTACGGTGGCCGGAGTGCAATTCCTGCCACATCCTCCTACTAAAAAGAACCCGAGTCCGCAGACACAGTTGGGCACTAGATATGGATGGCCGTTGGCTCACAAGGAGCTCCCCGCCTGTGACAGGTTTGTTTTTAATCCTGCTGGGTGTCCATTCATACACCTCCTCACCAAGAAACTTGTTGGGAGACGGTTTAGTCGCCGACTACGGAACAGGTTAGTACAGGTTTACATGGTACCTGTAGCAAGTCACAGATCTAATCTGACCTGAACTGACACGATATAAATAAGATATAGTAAGTTTGAAGTTCAAGTTATATCTCAGTTTATTTCAAATGATGGTATACATTTGGTTTCTATTATTATTGAATAAAAATAATTAAAGGAGGCATGTGTGAAAAGAACCAATAATGTACAAAACAATGAATCTGCAACTCCTATGAAATGTTACAAAGGCCAGTGTGGAGATTTCTCTTCCCACCCTCAATACAAGAGAAACTCAAAAGAAACTCGGTAGAGCGCATACCTCCGCACCAATTACTGCTGGGTCACTTAAGTGACCTGATATCCTTTTCATCGTAGTCAAACGGATCAGACTCTACTGAACCACGATTGAATAAACTAAACTAGATCGACACGCATGTAGAATGCCAAAAAAAAAAAATCGAAATTTTTTTGAAAAAAAGTTGCAAAATTTGTATTTTTTTTTCTCAACAATTTTTTTTTTGGGGGGGGGGGTGGAAATCACTTAAAACATGTAGAAATGCAAAAAAAAAAATTCAAATATTTTTCAATAAAATCGAAATTTTTTTGAAAAAAAGTTTTTTTTTTGGACCAAGTCCAAAATCTAATGGCATGATCCTTGGACCATACCTAATCCCCACCAAGTTTTCATCGAAATCCGTCCAGGGTTTTTTCGCGTAATACTGTTCACAAACAAAACAAACAGACAGGGGTGAAAACAGTAACCTCCGTCATCTTCGATGGCGGAGGTTAACTAGAAAGAAACTGTAGAGCGCATACCTCCACCAGGCTGAACAGTTTCCGTTTTTGTTTAACCAAAATCTAATCAGCTTGTTCCTGTCACTACCAACTTATTCCCCAAGTTTGTCATAATCGGTCACAACTTTTTGAGATATATAGCTATACTGCATATCGTTTTTGACTCCATCTCTCAATGGTGAAGAATCACTTAAATAATTTAAAAAATACTTGTATTCGGTTCCAGATCTTCACCAAAATCGAATCAATTAGTCTCGTCACACACCCAACTGTCAACAAATTTCGTCCAAAATAACATCAAAGAGTTTTGAGATACGTGCTCACAGTCAGACAGACAAACATAACCTTCCTCCACCTTCAGTGGGGAGGTAACTCAACTCATAAATAAATTCATTAGCAAATTGCAAGGACTCATTTGTTTTAAAAAAGTATATACATTATTAACAAGAAAAACTTTTGGCTCAACATTTGAAACAATTTACTCCAATAATTGCACGTGCATCGGTTAGTTTAAATATCCTTAAAGGCAAAAGCACAAACACACGGGTCATAATGGAAAAGCTACGCAATTATGGATTTGATATTTTGCCAAAGTTGCATTCTTTTCCACGTCCATTTGGAATTTCTTGGCAAGTTCATGTTCCCCATGAGGGGGGTCCAAATTAATTGTGTATCATACCGAGGGCAGGAAATGCTTTCAGTAATTAATCTGCGCCTGGTTGCTTCTCTCAGCATTACGGAGGTTAAGACGACACAAGTTTCATTAGCAAACTGATCCTGCTCACCAGATTCTCTCAGCGAGGGAGCCTCATGAGTGGAGGAAGCTAATGGGCCGAACACGTGCCTCGTGGTTGCAGCAGGTTGATCGTCATCTCATGGAGATGGGGATGGGCCAAACATCTGCCTGGAGGATGGCCAGACGGAGGCCCCTGGAGTACCAGTGGAAATTGGACGTAGCGCCGTGCTGCTCTGGCGCATGCTCCCTCCCATACCTGAACTGACCTGATTTATATTGAGTCATGGCTGAGTCATGGAGTCATCCCAAAGAATTAAACATGACTCCATGGCTGAGTCATGGAGTCATCCCAAATAATTAAACAATGGTACATGCTGCTTCCTCATTTCACTGTCGAAATTAGAGAGAGCATGGATCAATGCTGTGGGCTGGCATTCCATGGGAAGGGAGGAGGATTTCTCCTTTAAAACTGACTGTGGACAGAAAAGAGACGTCGCAAGATGGCTTTGCTGACACCCAGAGCGCTTTGGGAAGTACGTCACTTCCCTCAGATAACCAACTACAGTATGTTGGAAGTCAACGTGCGTGCGCGCGTCAATATCAGCTCTTCCACGAGCCTTCGACCCTGTTCGCAAATATAATACAGGACTCAACATTGTGGAATAATGACATATTTACAAAGAAAAGGAAACGAAAAGTACTTTTAGCTTCACACTTTGTGTAGGTACCTATAATTATCGGTATTTCTTCTAAATGTATTGAGGGTCAATGTTAAAGCAGATATGATGTACAAGACTCGAGTGCCTATCTTTTGAGACTCAGCATGAGAATGTGGGCTTTAACTTTTGCTGAAGACTTCACTTCATCACTTATCACTTGATATTTGGACACACTCTGAGTACAATTTAATATCATTGGCAAACTTAATGCTGTTGTTACATCCTTTGAAGTGTTTACAATAATTTATAGGCAAGACAATGTGTGTCCATGGTAATTTATTAACATAACCATGACAGCGCTTGATGTTGCTGCAGTCTGGTTTTTCTTGCTGGCTGTTTACATCCAATTATCGGTACATCAGCAGCATGTATTTTTTTTCATCAATGAGAAGCTTATGTTTAATCAGCCAATAATAGTAGTTCTTAATTGGGGGGGGGGGGATGCGGTGCTCTCCCACGTTGCCTGTCATGTCGTGGAAATCACTACTAATTAAAATATAGGCCTATTTGTAGAAATTGCACTCTACTGTTGACAAGGGGTTAGACCCAGGTCTTGGAACAGTTGGATGTGACTGGATAGGGTGGGTAGAGACAGATAGTGGTTGGGGACACAGGGTTTGGAAGCAAACTAAGAATTAAGTCATTCAGCCTTCTCACAAGCCGAGTCTGCTCTGGAGACATTTGAAGAGAGGGAAGGGATAGAGGGGAAGCATACTCCAGAGACCAACTTAAGGTGTCACCAGGTTTTTGAGCAGGGCGACAACTTTGAAAATTCATTTTTTTAGGTTGGACAGATGTTGATTTCTGCCTCTCCTGAGAGTAGATACCTACTTATTGTGGACTTTTTGTAATGCACTGAGATTGCCTTCGGTCGGATTAGCCTTCCAGGAAGAGAAGGCAAGTTGTTTCAGAGCAACTGTCCCACCACAGGATTCAGTGTACCATGGGTGGGGAAGAGTGGTGGGATAATTGAAGACAAGATGGGATGAATCTGTGCATGAGAGAGAGCAGGTTTCTGAAGAAAAATTACTGGGCTGTGTTAACATCAGGGGCAGTCAATATGGGAGACCAGTCTTGAAGAGCTTGCAGTCCTTGCTAAGATGTCTGAGTGAACTCAGACTCACTGGTGTTGAGGCAGCTCTCTGAAAATAGCCAGAGATGTTGACTTTCACAAGCACATTATCACATTAACCAATTGGAACAGAGGAAGAGCAGGAAGTATTTGCGAGAAAGTTAGTCATCACCAAGTCCAGAAGGGAGGATTTGCCATTGGTAGAAATCCGGTTACTGAAATGCCATGGCTGGTGAGAGAGGTAGAAACACCCAGCCTAGTTGCATGATAAGTGAAATCACCATGTGTGAGGAAGAGAGAGAGTTGGGATGAGTGTGAAAAGTTTGTCCATGTTGTCTGAGAGAAGAGAGAGTGGATGGTGTCATCACTGTTTATAGGAGGACGGTACAATGCACAGATGAACAAGAGGTGGGAACAGAGGGGAACTCGTAGCCAGAGGTACTCTTGGGGTTGGGGAAGTGTAAAATCAGTTCAAGGATAGTGAGAAATTGTGTTATTGATGTAAAGTTCAACTCCGCCACCAGGGCGTAGGTCAGGCCGATCAAATCACAGGAGACAACTAGAGGGGGAGCACTCGGTAGAGTGCAAAACCTCCGCCGCCAATACTGCTAGGTCACTCACTGAACCTGATAATCCTACTCCTTTCAAATTTGACGTCAACAGTGCTCATAGAGTTATAGTTTGCAACTTTCCCTTTTACTTTTAACTTTTACATACTCAATTCATTCGTCATAACTAGATTCCTTGAGACAGAAATTGATTTTACGTGGGTATATCCACTTGAAGTTCCAAAATCAGCCAATTATAATTGTGGCATGTTTTTTGTTGGAAATCACTTATAACATGTAGAAATGCAAAAACAAAAATCGAAATTTTGTTGAAAAAGATTTGCAAAATTTTTTTTTCTCTAACAATTTTTTTTTGGGGGGGGGGGGTGGAAATCACTTATAACATGTAGAAATGCAAAAAAAAGAAATCGAAATTTGTTGAAAAAAAAGTTGCCAAAATTTTTTTTTCTCTAACAATTTTTTTTTTTGGGGGGGGGGGGGGGTTGGAAATCACTTAAAACATGTAGAAATGCAAAAAAAAAAAAATTCAAATATTTTTTCAAATTGGCCGCCATAGCGGCCATATTGGATTTTGGACCAAGTCCAAAATCTAATGGCATGATCCTTGGACCAGACCTAACCCCCACCAAGTTTCGTCGAATCGACGAGGAGTTTTTCCGTAATACTGTTCACAAACAAACAAATAAACCAATGTCACCCTTAGGGTGACCCGTATCTTGCCAAAAGGTGACCACGTGTGACTTCTTAAGGTCACACTGAGGTGAACAGAGCTGCTATCCACCAGCAGCGACTCCTTGAGGAATATCTGCCTATGAGAGATTCCGATGAGAATCGTTCTACAGAGTAACCATGAAAAATATGCGTTTGCCTCATAACGTCACCAAATGACGTCATAATGTCTCAAGCTTAACATATCTAGAAAGCACTCATCGAGGTGTTCAATTTGAGGTATTACACGATATGGTACCTAAGATTTCAAAATTTGACCTTGGGTCAAAATATTCGACCTTAGGCACTAACCATGAAGGTCAAGGCCAATCGCCACCAAAAACTAATCAGCTGAGCGCCAGACCATGTACTACATTCCCTAAAGTTTGGAGATGATTCGATTAAAATTACTCAAAAAATAAGGGTTTCGGCGACCTCCATTATTTACCGCAAAGTGACCTTGACCTTGACTTGACCTTGACCTTTTATTGTGCTGAAGGGTATTGTAATAATACTACGATATGTGTACCACAAGAGTTTCCGATGAGAATTGTGCTCTACAGAGTGATATAAAGGTGAAAAATCCAATGATTACAGACAAACAAAAAAACTTACCAAGTAACAGATCTTGCAAAAACTTCGTTTTGGCAAGATAACAAACAAACAAACAGACAGGGGTGAAAACAGTAACCTCCATCCATCTTCGATGGCGGAGGTTAACGAGAGGGGAGCACTCGGTAGAGTGCAAAACCTCCGCCGCCAATACTGCTGGGTCACTTAAGTGAACCTGATATCCTATTCATTAGGTCAAAACGGATCAGACTCTATGAACCACGATTGAATAAACTAAACTAGATCGACGCGCATGTAGAAATGCCAAAAAATAAAATCGAAATTTTTTTGAAAAAAAAGTTGCAAAATTAGTTTTTTTTTTCTCTAACAAATTTTTTTTTGTGGGGGGGGGGGGGTTGGAAATCACTTAAAACATGTAGAAATGCAAAAAAAAAATTCAAATATTTTTCAAATAAAATCGAAATTATTTTTAAAAAAAGTGCAAAACTGTTTTTTTTTTCTCTAACAAATTTTTTTTTTTTGGTTGGAAATCACTTAAAACATGTAGAAATGCAAAAACAAAAATTCAAAATATTTTTCAAAATGGCCGCCATAGCGGCCATATTGGACTTTAGACCAAGTCCAAAATCTAATGGCATGATCCTTGGACCATACCTAATCCCCCACCAAGTTTCGTCGAAATCCGTCGAGGAGTTTTTCGTAATACTGTTCACAAACAAACAAACAACAGACAGGGGTGAAAACAGTAACCTCCGTCCATCTTCGATGCGGAGGTTAATAACTGGGGAGATACCGAAGGAGTCGGGACGTCCTGTGGGAGGAAGGATTCTGTTAATCAGATTATGTCCAGTTTATCGGCAGTGGCCTGGAGTGAGAGATCTGACAGATTGGAGTGGAGGCCTCGGATGTTTGAGGTCCACACAGTTGGAGATTGGAGGGGGGAGTAGGCTTTGTGGGTGTGGTGGAGTGAGGGGGAATGTTTGAGTGTGTGGTCCAGTGTGACCACTCCTTGGCTTTTTTCACAAGATCTTGGCTATTCGTTGTTCACCTTGGCGTCTTGGTTTTCTATAGGTTTTCTTGGCGTATATGTTTTCTATTATCATCGCTTTTCCGAAACCTTGTGAATTCTAGGCTTTTTTTCATTGCTCACCTTGGCATTTATGAAAATGAGGAGTGGTCACACTGGTGTGGTCTGTTCTGTTGGGTGATCCATTCTGTGTTCTAGCTCTTCCACGAGCCTTGACTTTGTATACAAAAAAGCAGAAGAGAAGAACTTGCATTCTCTTCCTGGAAAGCAAACCTGACCGAAGGCAATCGCAGCTCATTCCACAATGCCCCCAACAAGTTTGTGTCCACTCTCAAGATCCAGAAAACATCTGTTCAACCTCAAGAATGAACTTTCAAACTTGTCTCCCTCCTCTAAAACCTGGTGGTACCTAGTTAGGTCTGTCTTCAGAGTATGCTCCCCTCCATCCCTTCCCTCTCTTCAAATGCCACCACATGTCCCCAACCCCACGCTGCCTGTACCCATCCTTCCCTATCGTACCCAACTGCTCCTGGACTGTCTTTTGCACCTAAGAAGGTGGAGAAGTTTCTGTCAACCCTCAATTCTGATTCTTCAACTTGAGCCGACATCAGCTCACATGTCTCTGCTCCTCTCTCTCACAAAACCTGCTCTGCTGCTTTTGCACATCCTCTCTCTCTGCCCTTTTCACCCTGTCATTTGCATTAGGTCATCTTCCATCTGCATGAAAATCCACCAACGTCACTGCACTACATTAACCAAAAACCGTTCCCCTGAACTACAGACCTATTAGCTTGCTGCCAATCATCAGCAAAGTCATGGAATCCATCATCGCAGTTGATGTGAAATCCTTCCTTTTTCTCCAATGGCCTCATCTCAGATCACCAATTTGGATTCAGAACAGGTCCCTCTAGCTTGGAAATGCTGCTCCTACTCTCCCCAAAATGGATGGAGGCCTTCAATGTCAGATATGAGATCAGGTCATCTCTGTACATATCTTGAGCTTTCGATATAGTCTGGCTTCCTGCGTTACTCTCCAAACTCTCTGCCTGTGGAATTCAAGGCCAACTCTACCAATTGGCATTCAAGGACTTCCTCTACTCTCATAGCCAATGTGTGGCTCTTAATGGAATCCTTTCATCTCCTCTCCCTGTTAAGGCTGTCATGTCCCTAAGGCAGTGTCCTGGGCCCTGTGCTTTTTCTGGTTTTCATCATCAGTTTTCATCTCTCTGACTCGGGGAAAATCCTCTTTATCTATTTGTAGATGACTGCACCCTGTGCCGTGACATCCCTCATCCTTCAGGCATGTGGGCTGCAGCCTCTTCCCTCTCTCCAGACCTAGACAAAATTACCAGCTGGTCAAACACTTGGCATAATGTCTTTTAATCCAGACAGGTCTCTCGCTCTCTCTGCTCTCTGCTGCTCTCTCGCTCTCTCTCGCTCTCGCCTCAGCTCTCGCTCTCTCTCTGAATGACCTGTTGGCAAACCCTCCCATTTACTTTCTTTACAATTCTCTTGAGGAAGTTTGGTCACTCAAACTCTTGAGTCTCACTATCAGCCATGATCTCGCCAGGGCAAACCACATTTCTATGTTTGCTTCCAAAGCCAGTCACCGACTAGGAATTCTGTATTGCACAAAGTCCTTCCTTGGCACACAAGAACTCCTATCTACCTATTAGGCCCTCATCCACACCTTGATGGAGTACTGCCCTCCCTGGTGCCCCTGCCTTACACCCTGCTCAGCTTGATGCCCTGGAAACCAAGGCTATCAAGATCATTGGAATGTCCCACGCGAAGCTGAGTCAATGGGCTTTCACTTTCCCATCGCAGATAAGTCGGTAGTCTCTGTTCTTCTACCGCCTCCTTTCTGGCTTGCACCCACCCCCCCCTCTTTCTGTGTTTGCCCATCCCCCCCCCAAACTCCAGCTATCTGCAGGGCACATGCGGTCCAACAGCAATTCTTCCCTCCAGGTCTTCAAAACAGCTGTTCACCACCATCTGCAGACATCCGCATCTGAAACCATGATCTTTTGTATCCCCGTTAACCCCACCCTCCTCGACCCCACCCTTCCACCTCCCACCCCACCTCCTTCCAATTTTGAGCTTTTCCTTCCGGGGCGATTGCTTCTCTATCCATCTTGTCCACCCTGGTGTATCCTCCCCTACCCTCTTCAACCCCTTATTCCTATGGCATTCCTCATTTATCCAAGTTTCCCCTAATTTTTTTTCTTCAACCCTGCTGTTAGGGTTCCCCCCTCTTTTTACTGTTCCTTTTGTTTTGTTGCGTGATTAATTCTGTGTTCTAGCCCTTTCACAAGCCTTGACTTGTGGGGCATTCCATGTCAAGTGTACACACCCTTCCGACACTAATACCTCATTTTCTCCCCATATGTTGGTCATTTATTCACT
>CM068960.1:74996541-75012964 GCA_035128595.1 Eptatretus atami | reverse complement strand
TTTTCATTAATGCAAGGGGTGATGTGTGTTATCTGCTCATTCAACAACTTGATTATGTGAACGATAGCTAACCATGGAAATATGCCTTTTAACTTGGTCTTGGAGCTGGTTCAGCAGCAGGAGATGCCTTCTTGTTTTTATTTTTTTGTTTGTCGGAGTAGTAATAAGTGACACAAAACAACGATGGGTGGAATAAATTAATTATGCAACACCCTCCATCATTTAAATGTGTGTGGCGTGGTAGGAGTCCAAACGAATGTGATTTGCATAGTTGGATGAGGACCATTTTTGTTACGTGAATGAAGGGTGTGGCTTCCCATATAGTTTTCCTTTGTTCCAAGCGAGGATGAACGATGGTGCAGGTCATCAACGTGGGACAAAAGTGTGTGGAAGGCACCTGAAGAGTTGATAACCAGCAAAAGGGATCCACATAAAGATTCCGTGAGGGGTAAAGTGGTTGTTTCTGTCCGTTTGACACCTAATGTCTAAGTATGGGCTTGTGTATTGATATGTGTGCTGAACCTGATGTTAACGTTTGTTTTTTTAATGTTTACCTCAACTTGCATCATTAATTTTTTTTCTGGAATATTGATATGTTTGGTTTTCGTTTTACTTTGCCAGTTAGATTCTCTGATAGGACAGCGTCAAGTCACGTCACTGATCTAAAAATTTTAAAGGTTTTTCAAAATGTTGTGATGTATGTAGCATTTGTTGGTGGGAGGGTGTTTAAAGTATGTATGTATGTATGTATGTCTAACAGGATAGTGAACATTTAACTTTGAGCTGTATAGCCTGGGTTCGACTCCCCACTGCAATATACACTTTGAGAATCCTGTGCTTTGCTGGCAGGACAATGCATCATAAAGTGCAGGTCGTTCCTCCCTTGGATGGACATTAAGTTGGGTGTCCTGTCTACTACCCTGAGTTGGTGGTTGTTAAAGACTCCATGGTGTCTTTTTGCAAAGAATAGGTGAGTTACCTGTACAAAGTCCAATTTCCTGCCCACATTAGCTCCAGTTGAAAGTTGGACCTGGCCAGCCACACTGTGAAAGACTTGGTACAAAAACGTTACATGGAAGACCCACAAGGTGGGAATAATTGGGGTCGTTTAAAGGTTGTATATACCTATATACTTACATTTGAATGGAAAATTTAGCAATTAGTATTGATTATTAATGCCACGAGCTGAAACTGCCAGAGCTGTGCCGAGCTATCGCTCTAATTGCTCAACACCAAACACCTAGTGATCATGAAAAACACAACTCTGAGTAAGCCTAACACCCTTACGGATTCCATTACCTCTGCCCACCAAAGGGGGACAGAGGTTATGTTTTCACTCTTGTCTGTCTGTCTGTCTGTCTGTGTTCAGGATATCTCAAAAAGTTGAGGATGGATTCGGATGAAATTTGGTGGGCAAGTTGGGTTTGTGACAAGAACGAACTGATTCGATTTTGGTGAAGATCTGGATCCAAGAATTTGAGTGAGTGATTCTTCACCATTGATAGGGCCAAAAACGATGTATGTATCGCATATCTCAGAAAGTTGGACAGATTCAGTCAAAATCCAGTGGACGGGTTAGGTGTGTGTGACAAGGACAAATTGATTCGATTTTGGTGAATATCCGAATCCCAATCCTGGCTCTACCGAATGTCCTTCTAGTTGATAACTGTGATTATTTTATCTCACAATAACCAGGAACCTTTAAATGTTCTCCTCGGATTTCACGAGCTTACAGCTACCTGTTCAGCATTTTTTTTACTCACACCTGTTTTACCTTGATCACTTGGTGAGCTCTTGTACGCACGGTCTGCATCTCCTGCACAGATGAAACATGTGGTTCCTTCTCGTGGTTGCTTCTTTTATTATTATTTTTTCTTGGGAGAGTAACGTGACAGCTTTTCTTTATGTTGGTGTTAAACTGCTGATCATTATGAATGGAACCTGAAGTTAACTCCGATTCTGACATTTTTCACCGTAACCTGTGTATAACCTCGTAAGCTTTATGAATGTTGCTGACCAAGGCTGTAAAAACGATACAGCATCTCACATTTCATATAATATATATATATATATATATATATATCCATCCACCCAACATTGTAAGCTGCCATTGTACAGAGTATCGCAAAAGTAGTTTCAGTGATTTTGATTTCGAATATTGGTAAATGTTAATGCTGAGCAATGTGATTTTTATTTAATTTATTCCCAGATTTATACTCTAACCTTGGAGATTTACCATGAATAGATGGATAGATAAAGAACGTGCTGTGATTGTTGAACTGTACTTTACAAATGGAAATTCGGTTGTTCAAGCGCAACGAGTCTACAGACAGATCACGACACTACGTTTGGGATACCTTGTATAAGTTTCCTTTGCGAGATGGAGGTTATGCCATGAGTAGTAATTATCGATCTCGTATCCACGCATTAACCTCTGTTAAAGGGCACGTGTGTATGGATTCATGGATGCTTTGGGAGTCTGGGGAACTGACAAGGAGCCAGTCGGTCTGACACTCACGTTTGTGGGGGAGGAGGGAGGGGCTAATGAGAGGGGCGGGGGATGTAAACAAACACCCAAATAATCTCCTTTGAACCTGCTCTCCTCCCACCATCTCTGGCATTCTTACCTTTCGGGGTTCGTAAGAGCTGATATCTTATCCCCGTTGTATATATACTTCGCTACTGCGTGCCCCTGTCATTTGAGACGCTCCTCGCACGCCTTTTTCAATCTTTGCCACATTTGGCAATCCTCCAGGGGGGCAGCATCAGCGGCTGCACCGTTATGTCGGGATAGTGGGGCGGGAGTTAAAGTCAGGGAGGGTGGGAAGCTGTCCGTCTGGCAGGGAGAAACGAGAAGAGAGAGAGAGAGAAAGACGATCGAGCAGTTGAGGATAGACAGCATCCGAATTGGCACCTCCTCTGAGACGGACTCGCCTTGAGATCGGTCGGGGTCAGTGTGAGGAGTTGTTGAACTTATTCCTACTCCACCTCATGGGAACCATGTGAGTTTTAAACCCCCCTCATTTCCCTTTCATTTCAGTGTAAGCACAGAGATCATCTCTTTCCTTCCCTCCCCGTCCGTTGTCTGTTGGTTTCCCTACTACATCAACTGCTCTGCTCTCTGGTACATGGTCTGGCTGTTATGTACAGTTGCTTTTCATCTGTCCCTCTTCCAAATCCCTCAAACCTCACCATGTTTTCTGGTAATCACCTTTGTGTCTTTGCCCGGGACACTGCTCCCTGCACACCGTCCGAGATTGCTGATGGATGTTTTGCCTTCCCAGTGCGAGTCAGCTCGAGCCACAAGCTGTCAACGCATGTCTGGGCCGCAGAGCTGTGGTGTCTTATCACACAGTAATGTCGTTCTTTTCTCCACAATGTTAGTTATATACTCTGATTTTGAATTGGTGGACTCTATCCTGGGTTATAATATATAGGTATGAACGACCACAGATGTCTGAAATATCGAAATTTATAGCCCTGAGCTGGACCCAGAACTTGGAACAATGTAGTTCCAAACAATTATTGGACAAGTTTGCACGCAACCTGTCCAAAGCAAGTCGGGGTTTCTCCGTCTTGTTTTGCAGATAGGTTTTGTTCACCACTGCTCCGGTTGGTCATTCATTTAATGGACTGCAATTGAGATTCAATTTGACGCCAAGATGAAAGAAACTGTAATATGATCAATTTGTAATGTGTATAGATTACTATTTGTAATGTGTAACGATCTCGAAGCTCTTTGGCTTTCACCGAGCACCTTCTCTCCCATGGTTTGATTTATTGTTGTTTTGTCCTGTTTTGACGTGCTCAAGGTTTCAATCCCGAAAGGCCTGCGTCAATGGCTCTTTCGCCCTTCAGTGACCTGAACGTTGGCCAGTTTTGTCTCGTTGCACGGCTGTACTGTGGCTTTGTTCCAAAAGCACATCAACCGTTAAACAAGGGCCACAACCGTTGACACAGCATGGCGGAAAGCTAACAAGAACAGGCTGCTTCTCACTCTGGTTGGAGTTGTGCACAAACCAAAATAAATCTGCCTGGTAACCAAGTCTCACTGGATGGGGATCCAGCTAGACCAGGTTACTACCTTGACCTTCATAGCTTTGTGTTAATACTCTCCATTAATCTAGCCTCTGCTGGCCACCCCTACTCTCAATCCCCTCCTCATCCATTGCATCGCTGCTGAAATTTCTCAGTGGATTTAAAGCTGTCTGTCTGTTCAGTTCATCAAGCTGACCATGTCATGGTTATTCATCAGATTGCCTAACTTTGTATGTGGGTGACCATTTCAGGGAATTCAGTCTTCCGTTGTCGATGTGCACGCAATTAAGTTTGTTTACAGATGTAAAGCCATTAATTACTTGGCTATAAGATTAAATTTATTACATAACTGTGCCTGCTTGTTTTCAAGAGATGCACCTTTGTATGAGAGCATTTTGACAACGGCCTGGTCATTATACAAGGAACTTTGGCACAGGTGGAGGCCATTCGGCCCATCATGCCTGTGCTACGCCAACCCTGGAAACCATCACCCATCCACACACAAGCTCCCTCCAAGTCCTGCCAATATCCCTCCTGTGCCCCTCTATTGGGTGTTGTATTTATTTATTTGTTTGTTTCATTATTATGAATCTTTGTATATTTCATTTTATTTTAGCTTATTATTAACAGATATAATAGTGCTTGTATTTTAGTATCTCCTGAAACTTGAACCGATAACTTTTTCTGAGGTGTTTATCCCCCTTGTTTACTCCTTCCCCTTTCCATCCCCTGTTCCTGCAAGCAACCATCACACACAGCACATTTAAAATAGCATCAAACTCATTTCAAAGCCTCACCAGCCTCAATTTGTCTTAACCCATGCCACCCAGATTAAAAATATCGATTTGTTTGTTATCCTAACTAGCATGCAAGACCCTGGTACATACAATCTTTGCATAATTGCAAAAAAAGTGGTGGTGGTCGTTTGTTGTTTGTGTGGTCCTTCCGTGTATATTATATTTTTATATATATTCCTTCGAGAAGTATTACTATGTATAATTTTGAGTACTCCTTCCGTGTCCATCACACCTTATTCTAAAGTGTTCCTGTTGTCAAAGAATGGTATAGATGTTTACATCTCACCCCATTGGAACCACAACATTAAGCTCCAAGCCATGCTCGAAGGAATCTTCAGGATTAAATGGATACGACGTTTTATGACTTTGAAATTATCATTCCAATTAAATCGATTATTAGCTTTCCAATGACACTTTTTATTTTTCCATGACAGCAGAACGCTTTTCCAATATAGCATGACACACACACACACACACGCACACACACACACACACACGTATACGTGCCACACACACACACACACACACCGCTTCTTTCAATAATATATACCATTGTGTTTCATATTTTTACATTACAGTATTTTAGGTGACTCTCACCCTAATAAATATGCATGACATTTACAGGTTTTCTAAGTGATTTTTCTTCGGAAATGTATTCTTGAGGATTTTTAGAACAAATTGGCGAAAGTACACAAAAACAAATTGCCCCCCTTAAACTCCTGGAGGCCCCTTTGTCCCCCAGGTCCCCCCCCCCCCCGAGAGGGTTGCATCTTGCAACTTCCATGTTTAAGGACCGATTCTCACAAATGATGCGTCGTATGAAAGCTCTTCTCAAGACCAAACTCTCGTGCTCAAAAACACACCAAAAGTTGCCTCCATTATGCCTTTGGAGGGCTCCTTTGTCCCCCCCCCCCACAATAGCCCCCCCCCCCACCAGCATTTCAGAATACGTCAGTCACTGATTATTGATAACTTCGAATTGAAAATGATTGAGTTTGAGGAAATTCCAGTGGCTCTCACTGTTGCTACCACAAGTAAGTCAGATATCTTTTTCATTGGCTGCTGGCTGAACATCCCTTCATTTCTTCAGAAACAGGCCCTCCTTCTTCAAAAGTGTCATCGTCGACAGAGGCTCGGTTCCACATTGCTTTCAACCGAACACCAACTCGACATTCAAGGATTATGCGGATAAGTTTTGCTCTTTCATCCAGACTCAACTGTCAAAATGCATGCACTTCAATGTCATCTTCAATCGTTACTTTCAGGAGAGTGTGAGAGGAACCGGAATGAGAATGCATGACAGAGAAGGTTAGAGTTCCATCCAACTTTGCGGGATTCTTGAGAGACTCGAACAACAAGAAAGAGTTGAACCATCTACTTGCTACAGCTGGATTCAATATACAAATCCCAACACAGACCACTTCATCACCTCTTCCTCATCGGTCATCCACATTGGATCAAGTGTCCAGATGGAGGGAGACTGTAATCATGAAGAGGTGGACAGCCAGATTATGGTCCACCTCATGAATGTGGTACGACGGAGGATGACTTCTGTGAGAATTTGAACAGCTGACACTGATGTGGTAGAGATTGTGTGTGGTCAGTACCATCGGTTCAATGATGGGGTGGTGATTTGGATTCAGTTCATCGCTGGTGGAAACATTACTTGGATCGACATCGAAGAGCTCTACGATTCCTTGGGACCGATGGCGAAAGCTCTCCTTCTCTTCCATGCATTCATCGGTTGTGATGTTCTGTCTTCCTTTCGAGGAAAAGGCAAGGTATCTTTTGCCAACCCCTTGAAAAGCTACCCTTGGTTCACCAAAGTGTTACAGCAGGGGGAACACTTCATGGAGGTTGAGGAGGATTGTGATCTCTTTTGAGAAATCCAGAGGTTTATTGTGAAGGTGTACAACTTGAGAGAAGAAGAGACACACGACATCAACATCTTCAGGAAGAAGGCATTCTGCCAAGGAAAGAGGGATATGCCTCAAATTCCTCCCACAAAAGACACCCTTCTCCCAACACACCCGACGCTCCATCTTCCAGGCCAACATTTAGATGTCCTCCCATGAACAATTGCTCCCAGAGGTGTCTCCAGCTATGGTTGGGTGGAAGAAGGAGGAAGGGGGGAAGGGATGGGCACTGTCGTGAATAACGAAGCCCACTCTCTCAAAAGTGGCAAAGGTGTTTATCCAATGTGCCTGTAAGACGGGGTGCGACACAACAAGGTGTCGCTGCAAGGAAGAAGTGTGGTGCTCGGACCTCTGCCAATGCTGATATCGTCAATGGGGTTTACACGTGAATTTGTGATCGAATTTGTAATATCCATTTTTAGCTCGCCTGTTTGAAGAACAGAGCTATAGCGATACCCCCGGCGTGAGCGTGAGCGTGAAAATGTTAAAGTTTTTGGTGCAAGTTATTTCTTTTCTAATGTTTTTATCTACCACACTATTTTTTACTGATTACAATATACAAATACATATATTGCTTTAAAATTATTTGGATCAGACTTCACTGCAATGCTTTATAAAAAATATTATTAGACTAGTCTTTTAAAAACGATAAATGTATAAACAGGCGAGCATTGGGTGGCTTTGACACCACTCTGGTTCCTTTTGTTGTCAGAGAATGTTGCATTATTGAAATTCATCCAAAAATTAATGAAAGTTTGGCAACTGATGAGTTTTGCTGATTTCTAGATCGCAGTGATTTAATATTCTTGTTTGGTCTTAAGAAGAGCTTTCATATGACCCATCATTTGTGAGTAATCGTTCCTCAAACATGGAAGTTACAAGATGCATCTATCTCGAGGAAGGGGCGGGGGGGGGACAAAGGGGCCCTCCAGTGGCGTAAGTGGGAGCAATGTTTTTTTTGTTTGTTTTTTTAAGCAAATTTTTTCTAAGTATCCTCAACAATACATTTCCGAAGAAAAGTCGCTTTTGGCACAACCTGTAAATGTCCCATTGTCCTGGTCCCTCACTATTGCATTTGCTATACTGTTGCCCAATCGTGAATTTTGCTACCTTAGTAAGCACAAACTGTATTTGTGGTTATCCACGAGCCTTTGCTGTTGTGGAAATGATTTGCCTATCAAGGGTCTTGAAAGTGGTTGATGTCAGATTGACATTATCATGCTCAATTACAGGGTGGTCCAAATGTTCTGTTGCCCCTTTTTGCAAGTAATGTTCTCTTATAAGCCAGCTTTGTGAGGTTGGTTTGTGTTGTAAATAGAAACGGTTATGCACAGCATTACAAAATCTTGAATGAATAAGTTCCATTTGGATAAAAAGTTGGGTAACAAGACATCTGGACCAACCTTTTCAGATTCACCTCAATGTAAATGAATAGCTTGTGTGAGAACTGTTTGTTACCTCTGTCAGAAAAAAAGTCAATATGCTATGCCATCCAACTGTTGAGCCGTTTGGTAAGATTTTCTTCATACCTGTAACCCCATTGGTCATCCGATGGCTAACTTAGGTAATGAATGTGGCTTTAATGATTACTGTTATCAACAGGTTCTTGTGAGTTAAAATAAAAAAAACAAAGTTCTCGTCCATTGAGATACTTTTCCAGATGTCGGGTGCATGTAGTTGCCCCGGTATAAATCCCAACAAATCGCGTCAAAGCGGTCATGACGGCCGACTGATTCGATCGTTCCAAGTCAGATCACAGGCCTGTTTTCCATGACACTGTATTTCAATAGAACCACCGAGCCAGTCGATGCATCACGCTAATCCGTGCCGTGTATCCGTTACACCTATGTCAACTGAGCAAATGGCTGGACGCCGACACCATCTCGTCCTGGGTGCTAATCACCTGAACCCAACCTGCCTTTTAATGGATGTGCATACTTCCTAGCTATCAGTGAAAGTCGAATTCACCCTGAGACCATCTGGTTTTAAAATGTATTGGCACACGAGGCGGGGATAGAAAAAGGAAGCAATACTGTACAATAATTCCCTCCACAAAGCAGTACGCACCTTTAATTCACCAAATTAATGGGATAATTACGTATCTAAACCTTAAGGCATCAGACACCCCTCAGTAGAAAAGACAATATGTAGAAATGGACAAGACTGAAAATACCGCAGGCTGCACAAGGTTCCAAGCGGCGGCACGGCTTTTCAGAAACGGTCTGAAGCCGTGATAAGGAGCTCGCGCGAGCTGGGAGAGTGGGCGCAACTTACTTGGGTGGGGCGTGGCTGCCGGCTGTTCTGCAATGACAGTTCTGTGGAAGACCCCGGACGACGAAATCGCGCAGACTCTATGGCTTAGCTCTTCTGCGACTTGCACCCAGCACACAGAGCTGGACACGCTTTTTATACACTCGGCCCCCATTACAATCTGTTATGCACTTTGCCGCCCCCCGCTCGGCTGCTTTTGGCTGGTCACCCGGTCCACGAGTGGGGCTGACCCTCCATCAACCTTTTACCCAGTGCTTTTGGCACGCTTCGCTGTCCTGCCTCGAACCGAAACTCGTGCTGATGGCCCGTCGGATGCTTTAAAATAATATTTATTACCGATTACAAAGGTGGTAATAACATTTAAAAAGGGTGTCAAGTATGGTGTTCTGGTGTAAGGGAGGTCATATGAAGGAATGAAAGATTGATGTGGGAGGGAATGAAGGGAGAGAAGGAATGAAAGGAGGAAGTCAAATGGAGGGTTGGCCTGTTGTGGTGGGGTGGAGTTTGATTAAAGCCTGTGTGAAACTAACAACAGTTTCCTGGTGTGGGAAAGCAGTTTTAGACAGACACATGTGGGGAAGGTTGAGAACAGCTTTCTAAACATAAAACGACATATTGCGTCTCACAATTAAATTACCTAGCATGTTTATTTCTAATACATGTAATGTGGGAAATGACCATCGTTACAACATGGAAGGTTACCCCCTAGAAGGCATTCCCACAACACCATGATTGCAATTGCATAAAGTTGCACTGAACTAAGGTCAGAACTTTGATTTATCTTCCTTTTGAGCTAACCAAGGAGAAATTCCTGAACCAACAGCCACCACAGAAGCTGACAAGGGCCTAAATATTTAAACACTTCATGTTTATGGTGAGAGTGAGTGGGGAATGGGGGGAGTTGGGGTGGGGTGGGGGCAGAGGAACTGGTGTGCAGCTTTTCCTGTGTGGATTGCTCAATGACAGCTGGCTAATTCCCAGAAAAGATGCCTTTCTGCAGTTATGCAGGAAGGGAATCGAATGAACGTCTCTGCTGGGAAAGAAAAGATTGATAATTGTACCTCGTCTTCCCTATAATACCCGTCTCGTCAATGGAAAGGGGATTTTGTGAGAATTTGCTTTCCATCCAGCGCCATTTTGATGTCGCTGTCATTTTAAAACTCCATTTGTGTCATTTATCATTTCTTGCCGTCCTTTTTATGGGTGAAAGGTGAGTAGACCGGCATGCTCATTTCTGCATGATAAATTCCCATCAATGCCATCCAGTCTTATTTGGCCTCGCCTGTTCCCGAAGGGTCGGGTGAAGCGAATGCATTGCATGCGAACGACTCTAATGTAAATCGTTCATACACAGATAGATGTACTGTAATATACATGCCCGGGTGAGGCACTGTCTGCATTGTGTTTCTCGTTTAATCCTCAGTCCTGTTGATCACACCACAATTCTCACAAGAACAGGAGGTGTGTGTGCGTGCGTCCGTGTGTGTGAGATCTGCATTCTCAGATCTGCTGTAATCTATATACCTAGGTGGTGTTCTGCATTGTTCATTGTTTTGTTACCTCCGCCACCGAAGGTGAAGGAGGTTATGTTTTCACCCCTTTCTGTCTGTACGTCTCTTTGTGTACAGGATATCTTAAAAAGTTGTGGACGGATCCAGATGAAATTTTGTGGACAGGTTGGGTGTGTGACAAGGATGAACTGGTTAGATTTTGGTGAAGATCTGGATCTGGATCCGACTACTATAAATTTTTTTAAAGTGATTCTTCACCATTGAGAGATCGGACCAAAAAAGATATATAGCACGATATCTCAAAAAGTTGTGGACGGATTCGGACGAAACTTGGTGGACACGTTGGGTGTGTTGCAAGGACGAATTGTTTCGATTTTGGTGATGATCCAGATCTGGATACGAGAATTATTTAATTTTTTAAGTGATTCTTCACCATTGAGAGAGAGGGCCAAAAATGATAGTGTTGTATAGCATGATATTTCAAAAATGTATTGGGCCAGATATGTTCTCGTGGATCAGCCATTGCGTGGCGGCGGTATGCGCTCTACCGAGTGCCCTACTAGTTTATTTTTGCATCTGAAACTTTCAGCTTGTGTACCATTCGTGAGTGCTGATTGTTTTTCGTCTTGTTGCAGAAAAGGTCATTGATATGGACTGGATTTGAGTGAATATTTTTTGCAAAATAATGTGATTGGAAAGCATTTCATCATAACTTGACAGCAATGTTCTGATGCACAATATTGTGACTGCAAAACAGGACCAATCTATTTATATATTCTTATACAAAGGACCGTTGATGGTGTTGTATGCAGATTTACTTCTCTGCTTTCTTTGGAGAGTTTAAAATGCTATAATGATGCACCTTGCCTGCACAATCGTTGGGGGCCGTTTTCAAATGGTTGTAATTGTGTCATTCCTTGTTCTGAATATTTTCCTTTGCAATATTTTTGTGTTTCTTTTGTGTATTTTCTATGTTTATGGTTATGGGTTCAACGAAACCTTTGTATTGTGAATTCTGAGCAACCTCTTATTACCATACAAATGAAGCAAAACAGCAGTTCTCATGAATAATGCCCGATTAGCATAGCTGATGCCTCAGGAGGTAATTCTTGCATTGCATTGAAACTCAGTCAGGTTCAAAAGTAAGAGGATTGATTGTGGATGTTTGATTGTAAATTGAAACACATTTCTTTTCTCAAATTTGGGCGTATCGTATGCCCTTGTACGAAGTTATTCCTCGAAGGTTGTTTGGCAAGTGAAATCGATGCTTGTCAAAGTCGAAGCATATGTATGGGATGACTTTGAATGTCCCAACCCATCTCCGCAACAGTACCCATGGTGAATTTATGCCTTGTGAGGATGACAATTATTGTGCAGTGAAGTAACACCCTGAGAACATACCTGGTCACTATTTATGTATAGCTTGTCTCACTTCCTTGAGTATCAAGTCACTCTCGTGTACTGCGCCTTGAAGGATTACTCATGTTCAGGAAATTCCACGTGATTTAAACTGTTGCAGTCCCAAAATACTTTTGCCATAAACTTTCTTGCAATGGTTTGAACCTCGACGTGTTTTGTGTGTGCACTCAAAGCTCGTTCGCTTTGACTCTGGCGTGATTTGACCTGGGTCTCGTCGTATCTCATCGTATTCTTCAGTAAATCGTCTCCCTTTCGCTGGTAGCATTCCAGGAGATCTGTTGCAATGGCCAGACGAGACTTCTTTTAAATGACACATTGCACAAAACTTATTGAATTTCAAGTGAGAATAAATGATTAACTCGCTTCCCACACTGGCATCAAATTCTGTAGTTTAGCATATGATTATCCAGTGAAGTTTTTTATTTTTTTTTTTAATTATTACTTTTTTTTTTTTTCTTCAAATCTATCTGATTAACCCAATTTTTGCTTGAGTGACAGCAGTTAGTTTAATGTGAGTTCTCCCCATTGTTCACCAATTTGCAGTCATTTCTCAATTTACAGGACCACTTAAACACTCCACTGTGAACTTAGACATTCGTTACAAATGTCCTGCATGCAGTTTGTCGTGAATCATTCCCCCAACGCCCCACCTCCTGTTCTCCATCACATAGAACCTACCGATGCACCTCAATTGGCCAGAGCACACTTTACTTTTTAGCCACCATCTTTGTTTTACCCAGAATGCTTTGGTTAGCATTAATGTCATTCGCCATACAACTTGCTCAGAGTAGACAATATCATTGCCCAAATTTTTAGCATATATATGAGGCCTGGCGAGGAGTGATGTAAGCGACATTTTTTAATGATATGATTATGATAGGCTCGGATGATAGGGGAAGGGTTAAAATAGTGCTATATGGCATTAACTCCAAAATGGCCGATGTGGCCCTTACATCACTCTTACACATTGTGTAAGCAAATGAACCATGCTTCCCCATTGTCTCAGGTACCTCATCTGCATTTGATTTTTCATTTATTTATTTTCATTTATTTATATTTTCATTTACGGATGCTTTCTGATGGTTCTATGATTTTAAATTTTTTGTCCTAGTGTATCAGCTTTGTCTGTTAGTACACAAAATTACCATGCTTCCCCATTGTCTCGAGTCGCTCACCTGCTTTTTTTTTCATATTTTAAAAAAATTATTTATATTTTCAATTCTGAATATTGTCTGACTATTCTGTGATTTTTATTTTTTTTATTTTTCCCGGGGTACCGGCTTCGATGTCCATCGACACGCAAAATTTCAGCTTTCTACGTCACCAGGAAGGTACCGATCTCCAATATCAGTCATTGGGTCAGTGAGTGAGCGAGTGGTTAGAAACAGTGATTTATTTATATATTTATATATATATATATATAATCTGTAGTGTAAATATACTGTGTACAGGTATCCCCCACTTAACGAAGGTTTGCTCCGAGGAATGGTTTCATTTAGGGCTATTCATCGCTCAACAACGTCTTCATTCACTACAACTGTCTAGAGATTGTGCAGTGTCACTTCTTTTCCATGGAGGGATTAACTTTGCAGAAGACTTGGGAATAATTAACTTTTCAGAATGAAAGGGTTAAAATAACCATCTCCCCTACCACCTCCCACTTCTGCCTTCTGTATGAAACTTGGACTCAAGATTGTTTTGGTGTTGCAACTAAATTAACTTCATTATTGTGTTACTGTCTTCATCATTAGGTTAACAATAATATAATGTCACTTGCAACTAAAACAATCGTTATTCCAAGCATATGGCTTTGCTTTTTGACCAAAAAATTATGGTTAGGAAACGGTCTAATTTTCCTGGAAGAAAGAAAGGAAAACAAGCTCCCACATAACGAAGGTTCATTGTATATTCTACAATGAACAGTCTATTTCAATGTTGAATCATCCCCTCCCTTCCCTTTGTAGAAGAAGCTTCTTTCAAACGTCGTCATTTTGTGCTTTATTCGACATTTGGTTTCATAATTCCGAGGGGTCTGGATGTCACTAAGCCTTGGAGTGACACCCTTCTGTCATCGTGTCATAGTTGGCTGGATTTGTTGAGCTATCATGTTGTGGTGTTTGTTCATTCCTGGTGTAAAAGTCACAAATTTGAATGGTCAATTTCTTTCTCCTTTAGTTCTTTCAATAACTTTTAATGTCGTGTCTTCCTTTTTATTTATTTATAGTTTACGTTTCTTTTTTTAACTTTTACTCATTAAACCAAACTTATTTCCCACAGGTATTTAACGGAACTTTACCTTTTTGGGGGACATCTCGCTCTCATTCTTCAACTGACTTCTTAATCAGAATCAGAATCAGAACTGACTCCACGTAATGCCTGATCCACGAGAACATATTGGGCCCATTACATTTTTGAAATGTCATGCTATAATCGTTTTTGGCCCTTTCTCTCCATGGTGAAGAATCACTTTTAAAAATCATAGTAGCCAGATCCAGATCCAGATCTTCCGCAAAATCTAATAATTTTGTCCTTGTCACGCACCCAACCTGTCCGCAAAATTTCAAACAGATCCATCCACAACTTTTTGAGATATCCTGCACTCAAACAAGCAAACAATCAAATAAGCCGGTAGGCGACATGAGTGGTCGCTATATAATTGCATACTAGTCGTACAGTTTTTGACGGATCGGACTGAAAATTTTTGACAAAGAGGTTGACTATAGTGCGCATAAAAGAGCGGAAGCCGATTTTTGATTTTCGAAAAAAAATATATAAAAATATTTTTCGGATTTTTTCAAAAATTACAAAGCCCTGTTGCTAGGCAACGGTGGCGTCCATAGCGACGGTGCTCAAAAGCATACAACTAGATCCTGGTATGAACCTACCAGTCAAGTTTCATCAAAATCGGTTGACTCCTCTGGCCTCCAGAGCTGTCCATTGCATACATACAGACAGACAGAAAACCTGAGAATAACGGTAGTCTAGCGCCCACCCAACAGACAGAAAGAGGTGAAAACATAACCTTCTGAAACCTGCATATGGAGATAACAACCAACAACCAAAACACATATATATTGTTACGGTTGTGGAAATTTGCAATACACCAGAAAGGTCCTCAGGTGAGATATATCGATAAGTTCATGTGTAGTTAGCCCACACCCGTTGTTTAGAGGGAATATGTGTGATTCATTCGGGCTG
Source organism: Eptatretus atami (assembly GCA_035128595.1). NCBI lineage: Eukaryota > Metazoa > Chordata > Myxini > Myxiniformes > Myxinidae > Eptatretus > Eptatretus atami. The sequence continues at coordinate 74,997,814 of CM068960.1, read as the reverse complement.
CGACGCTTTAGTTAGCCGTTTTTCTTTTGCTTTCGTTATTTTGGTGCAACCACAACGACAACCATCGCCACCAGCCTCTTCACAACCAACATCTCAACAACCGCGCCATTCACACCACGACGCCACCTTCAAAACGTTCCCCACCACCATCTTCGCCACCACCCACCTTACGAACGCCATCCTACATCCACGCTGCAGCACGATACTCCGCGGGACGGGTGAGAGACTCGGATTGTGCACTGAAGGTTCTTGCGGAGCCCGGGGAGAGGTCTCCCGCCGGACATCTCCCGCCGAATATCTCCCGCCTGAATCTCCCGCCGAATATCTCCCGCCTGAATCTCCCGCCCGAATTTCTCCCGCCTGAATCTCCAGCCTGGATGGTCGTCTCGCTTGATGAGAAGGGGGAGGGGTGGGCAGCTCGCTCCCGATTGGTGGATGCGCAAAAAGGAAGTCGCCACTTTTGTTTCTTTGGGTTTTGTGTAAATGTGTGTGTGTGGTGCCAGTCCGTCAAGTTTAGACCTGCATAAGTGCCAGTGTAATTATTATATTCGGTTGTAGCTCTGCGTTTCGTTTCTGCTTTTGTTCTTGCCTCTGTATACGTGCATGATTAATTGTTGCTGACTGGAAATACGTGCTTCCGTGTGTCGCGCATTAAATGTGCTTGTCCAATTGTTCCCCCGTTTCGCTTCGTCCTTTCCTTTGTTGAATCTCCATCTTGCATCACGTAAGGGATTGATAGTGGGTTTAAAACACCCGGTAACTAATCTGAACCGTCAAGGTCGACGATAACTCCGCTCGGTTATCCCTGTAGCACGGAACGAGCCGCTTAAGCGGTTCGTGTCCGGAGTCGACCTGTGGCGTGTACAACCCTCGGTAGGTTTCCCGTGCGAGTACTTAGGTATATCGACTTTCGGCGATTCACCCTATTTCGTGCGAGTAGAATGCGGACTGGTTGCGGTGAGGTTAAACCCCCACCCGTGACTAGCTCCTTGGCGATAGTTCCAAGAGGGTCATGACTAAATTGTCCGTTCCGGTGGGCGACGCGGTCGCCATTCGAGTCAAGCGGCCAATCGCACGCCGGACGGGCCAGAATTCGTTAAAACATTATATATATATATATATATATATATATATATATATATATATATACGCAGACGGACACGCAGAGACAGAGGCGCAGAGACAGACGCGCAAACGCATATTGCCTTTTATTAGTATAGATATATTGTTACGGTTGTGGAGGTAGATGGAAGAATTTAAAAGGGTATTGTGA
>CM068960.1:74946227-74959183 GCA_035128595.1 Eptatretus atami | reverse complement strand
ATATATATGTATATAATGTGTATATATATATATACATATGCAGGGTGTTTATAAAGTAAGTATCTATTTCAGTGAAAAGGGGTTAGTTGGGTAAAATTCAAACACAATGCAATAGAAGGCATACATTTAATGAATACTTAAGCATATGATTCTACATGGACACCATCACTATCTCTACAGAGCTCAAATCTGTCAGCACCATTGCAAAATGTATTTTTGAGTATTTCAGGGGTTATTTAAAAAAATAATTAATTCACTGAAACAGATACTTACTTTATAAACACCATGTATGTATGTATATATATAATATATAATATATATATAATATATAATATATATATATATATATTATATATTATATATGTATAGATAGACATATCAGTTGAAAGTGGAACTTTTTCGCTTGCAACCATGTTGGAAAAATGGAAAAACTTTGGACCTCTATCTCTGAAACTGCTCAATGGAAAATATTGAAACTTAGACATGTCAATTACTTCCAATGGGAAATGAGTGAATTTTAAAAAAAAAAAATTTTTTGATGATGTCAAAAGGTGGCTTTGTTATGACATCATATTTGCATAACGTAAAATGCTTCATCCGATCAGTATGAAAATTTTGGAGGTTTATCTCAGGCTAAATTGTTATGGGGAAAATAAAATTGATGACGTCATCGGTCACATGTTTGTAGCCATGTTTTTTTTTTTATGTAAAAGACTTCAATAATAATATCGGTAGAGAGCATATCTGTTAATGTCGCATTGTCAGAGTGCGCGTTCTAGTTTACATGGTGTGTGTGTATATATATATATATATATATATATAATATATATATATTTTACACTACATACATACATTATTTTTTTTTTCGAAACCTTTGAATAATACAGGGGCTGCAAAAGTGGGTATACAGTAAAGGATTATACAGTATTACCAGTATTTATTAATAGTGGTGCTAGGATTCATTTAATACTAGAATTCATTTAATTCATTAAAATCATTATTACCATTTTTAACATTTTTATTATTGATATGCTTGTATAATCAATAAAATACGTTTTGTACGCGCGTTTTGTTTTTATCCCCCGCCGCGTGGCGGAAGGGGGATATTGTTGTCACCCAGGGCGTCCGGCTGTCCGTCAAAAGAAGAAGTCGATTGGCACGATGTGGTGAGGTCGCAAAGACCCACCGTGACTAGCTCCGCGTTTGTTACCGCAGAGGTCACGACTGATTGTCCGTCCGGTGTGCACTGTGCGCGATTCGAGTTAGTGGCCGATCGCACGCCGTGCGGCGGCGCGAAATTCGCAACAATTTTATGGTATATATATGATATAGTTATATAGTATAATGTTGTTATGTATGTATTATTGTTAGTATAATGTATATAATATATACTATTTATACACAGGTGAGTCAGAAGTAGCACCTGATTCTGTCATTGATTGTTGTTTTGCCCATTTGTATTACAGTGTACAAGAAGGTATGAAATAAGAGATAACTTGTTAATCTCTACCATTTAGTTCAACAAAAAATTATTACGGAGCTGTAACAAGCTGTTTTAACTTGCAATTGTCAAAGTGCCCCTCGTGATGATGCACAAATTACAGCCGAGCAGGCCAGAGCGGCACACACGTCTGCAGGGTTCGATCATCATTTCTTCAAACTTTGCATGATTTGAGCCTTCTTTATCCTGAATGGTACGAGGCTTTTTTCAATGATAACAAGGTTCTTTCTGTGAGCCCCCAAAGAAAGAAATCTGGAATGTGTAAGGTGGGGAGCGTGCCGGGCCACTCAGTTCGGTATCCGCCACTCGTCCATTTTTCGCCAAATGGGCGACGAGCGGCACCACAAAGCCAGGGCGGTCCTTTGCAAGAAGGCGGAGCCGGCAGCATCGCCGTGCACCCAATGAGAGCAGCGCCGGGGGCAGCGGACCCCGCGCCCCAAAGGACGGAAGAAAGGAAAAAGTTTGCGTTCCCATCTGCTCCGAAGCGCGTTCGTCCTGGTCTGCGGCTGATGCATCCCGCGCATCCGAGTGCTCGTCTGGCGGCGATTACACAAGCGTCGACCATTTCGTCACGGGAGATTCACCTCGTCTCGCCTCCTCTTGGGTTCGGTCTGTCCTGGTCGCGTTCTTTGGGCGACTGGTGCTCGGGAAGAGTGCAGACGTCGAGCCCCGCGCGAGACGAGCGCAGGTAGCCAGCACATTCTTTCCCTCACTCGTCTTCCCTCCGAGCGGAGGGGAATAAGACCGTCGAGCGTCCATCTCTTTCTGGGCTATTTGTGTTGGCGTGTGGTGTCCGTGGGCCCCTATCTGATAAGTAGAATTGTTAAGTGCCTTTTGTTTGTACATTATTTGCATTGCTTTAGTCGGATTAACTCTTCCCTTACGTGCTCCCACTCTCCCCCCCCGATTATTTGTTAATAAATTCCCCACTTGTTGATGTACCAGCTCGTAATTTGTCATTTCTATCACTGGTGCCGTGCCTGAGAACAGGGAATTAGGAGGCCCTCATCTGTTGCCGTAATCTGCAATTGGCCGGCTAGGATTATGGTATTCTCCGCTCGGGGTAACGACTCGGATTCCGGCTTCGATACGGCGCCGGATCGGCCAGATCCTGCCGAGGGTGAATTTCCCGGTAGTTTGACAACTGGGGTATTTAGGTATATTGAAATTGGCAATTGACCCTACGCCACGTGGTCGACCTATTGGCCGATCTTCGGTTCCGATAAGGGACCGTGACCTTTCGATTTATCTGAAAGGTATGACTAATTCCGGTGTGTTCGATGGATGCCGACTCGACTGCTCCCTAATGCGGTCGTGCTTGCACCGCATACCCGGCCCCATCAACAAATATATATTTTGTATATATGTGTATATTTATATATATATAATATATATATATATTATATATATATATATATATATATATATTGCAAATTCGCCCGGCGGATCGGCACGTGCTCAAATCGCGACGCTCCCCCGACGGAAACACGTCTACTCCTCGACTGAAGCGATCAGTACTGTTTCGGCTGACATCCAGCGATCGTCCACCAAGCAGCTGGATCTGTTTGATTCAGTCCAATGTTTAAGTTACCAGTCTGTCGATGAACCGGGAGCGACGCATGGTTCAGGTTACTTCGAAGGCACTTAAGACTCGATTCGTGTGATGTGCCATAGATGCGGTGTATGGGCCTCGGACTTTCCGATTAAGTCTGACAGTACTGGGTCGTCCACGCGCACTCAAACCTTTGAAGAGATGTAAGAATTAAAGGAACGCGCGGGTTTAACATTCACTCCAAAAGCTTTTCCGCTTGTACACACAGAACTATAGCACCGTATTACACCAGCAACACAGATCAATAGAAAAGCTATTGATGAAGAGAGCAAAAGCTACAACCGACTAATAGCGCAATCATCGCAAAACTGTACTCACAGAACTTTGTGCTGTTAACTAAGCACTGCCATATGTATCTAAACTTCACGAGACCTTGACAAAAGAATGGTAATCGCGCGACGACCAATGCTCTAAGTCACTTGCGGTCTCGCTCAGGGCAACCGACTCTCGCTACGACGCAAGATCCTCCGCGTGTTGCACTGCCGTGTGGCCCTCAAGGACGAGCACACAACGACAAGGCGCAAGGACAGAGAACAAACCGCGCAGACGTAGAGAACACAGAGAGACCTTGGCAATACCGCCGCCGTTCTGCTACTCCTTCGAGGCGCTCGAGAAGGGTTCTCCGCCTCACCCGCGATTGGGGAGGAATCGTTGGGGCAGGAAAGAACACAGGAAGACATCGCATCCTCTCGCTGTGTGGGTCATCTCTAGCTCGACCTTCGCGAACGCGTACGTGGACGTCGAGGATGGGTGTTGGTGTGAGTGGAGTGTGGTGGTTGTTGTGGATGGGTGCGCTGTGGATGGTGGCGTGTGCTTGAGGTGCTAGTTGGGTGTTTTTCGAATGCAGCAAACTGACTTAACAAGTGGCAGCAACGTTATGCAATGTATCCCTCACAATGGGTTTGGACTACAATTCTTGAATACTCACTACAGCGGATGTGTCGGCGAATTCACAGCCGTACATCCTTTATAATATATATTTTTATATATATTTTTATAATATGCCAGTGTACACATGTAGGAACTACTTTTCTTGAAAGACAAGGATCAGGTGCCCCAGACAGGCTAGGATCTGTCATTTGAATGTCACAACACTGTTCAGTCTAACTGTCAGTGCCTGAGTACGATTCATCTGAATCGTAATGACGTGGAACGCAGGATAAGCTCCATTAAAGCAACGATTGTTACACAACTGTGAAGACATTGGATGTGTCTGTGCACAAGGTGAGGCACAGCAATACCTTGAATTGGAGTGTAGGCCACACGGTTTCGAAGTGCAGATTGCAACTGCTGTAGAGGTTTTCATGTCCTGCACAAATGGTGTTCCTGTGGGTATCAAGGGGAATGGTCGCACCACCCAAATGATTCGATCCGTAACACGGCAATGTTGTAAATACGGTCTTGATGGAGAGTGGTGTAGGCACATTAATTTGTGCGTGTCAAGTAATGGTGTCATGTTGTGCTGAAAGACCTATTGTGTGTACACTCAATATGAAAATGGTGTATTCTAGCATACGATAGTGAAGTAATCATCTTCAGATAAAAAAAAAGAACTGCGTTAAACTAGTGGCAAGGACCAACATCTGGTGACATGGAAGGTCCTGCAGTTCCACGCATGGCAGGACGTGAGATGGGAACCATGATAAGTACTGCCCTCATGCTTGTGTACAAGATTGAGCAGACGGTGTGTCGTATGGTGGTGGTGTATGTTCCATGGCACACATGGTTGCCTGGATAAACATTAGAGTATTGTGTCCTTATGAGATCCACAAATCTGAACATTCATGAATCAAGCATCCTTAAGCATGATCATCTGTGGAATGCATTCTCGCAGGGATGCGATGCCACTAGGATTTCAATAGAATGGTTCATGACTGACAGTGTCATCGTAATTCAGTGCCTGCAGCTCATTGGTACAATAATATACGAGGGACCCATCTACGTGACTGGAGGGGTGGAAAGCCGATTCATGAGATATTGAGCAATAAAAACATATCGCAAGCTTGCACACATACTGATGAAGTACCAACTGGTGGCCTCCTGTGGAATTTCGATGCACCTGTAACATTCGAATGAGGGTGTTCCTGAGCCAAAGGTCAACATATTCGTGTTTCCTAATGTATGTGTGGATCCAGTCTTGCCTGCTGTGCCCTTTGAAAGTGATTTCGTGCATTGTATTTCTAATACTATATTAATAAAGATATATTACTACATAGATACAAGGCAGACACTTGTGCATGAGGTACGGAGCAAAGATGTAGGACTCCCATTTGTGCCCTGACTACTGCTCAGACAGTCATTCTGTAATCCTGAGCCGAATGGGTACATGTAACGATAGCAATGTAAAATGCCTAATTGCTCAGCAGACAATTTACGTGAAATCTCCAAATCACACTCTGATTGGATAGGATGCCTCTCATTCGAGGTGAAGTTAGTAACATCTACGATGCAGCGACAGTGTGCTTCTTGATTAAATATATATATACCAGCGAGTATGCTCGCTTTGAGGGCTCAGATTCATGCATTTGCAAAAAATTTGCACTTACCAAACGAAGTATAGGTGGGCAATCTTTTCTATGATGTCAATGAATCTGAAGTCAGGATGAATCACTCATTGCTATTCCAATCGTATTTATGCAATCATCCTCTACCATCGTTCAATACAATCCGATAACCATAGAACATCACAGAAGGACGGGCCTAGCAAAACACATTTCAGGACTAGCAGTAACATTTAATATAGATATGACCCCCATTCATCTCGATGAGGACAGACTGATTGAAGCCTCATCCGCAGCGAGACTGTTGGTGGATAAAAGTGTTTTACGCGACACAAACATTACATTATTGTCAATTATGAATCTCCACCTTCGGATGCTACCTAAGTCGGACGGTCTTCAGGTCAGGAAAATCAAAATACAATTGATTCATATAATCGAAAGCGCAGCAATTTCACCGTGATTGTCTCTCAATGGACATCATGATGCGAATCATGTACAAAATATAATGTTGAGACTTTATGAACATCCACCCCGTTAGGACATCGCTGACCAAAACATTCCACAAGTAGCGGGCTAGCCCAAAGACTGGAGGGTTTGTCAGACCTAGCAGATAGAACTCGCTTATTGAAGATAAATAACCAACTGAAACCTATGGTCAGGCACAAAAGATTACCATACAGCATATAATGCTGATGCCTGTTGACAGTGTTTCGACAACAACGACTTTCCCTCTGCCTTGCATGCTCCACCATCGGGCAACGTATGCAGTAGAATATTTATACTTTAATGGGTACATCTCCCAATGCCTACTGTCTGTCATATATGTAAGATCTCTGTTAGGTGCATCATGAGGCCTGGCAGCTTTACTTGGTCACAATAAGAACTCTGTCAAAATAGATACAAAAGACAGCAGGTTGTATAATTTCTCTTGGGCTCATCGAAAACTATGCTGAACATTTTTCTTTGTCATCCCCCGCATTGTGACTGTTAAGACTGATTTTGCCATTTCGACACTGTGTTTCTAACAATTTACTTTTGCTTATATCTATGTTCTGTCGTGCCACATCAAGTGCTGGTCTTCTTCAGGCACCGAAATATGATCAAGTTTCAACGTACCAAAAATAATTCATTTTTTTTCAAGGAATACAAACAAGCTTGTACGAGATTATTCTCTTGTTATTTTTTTTATTGGCCTTGCACAGCATAGAAATTTTTTTTTTCAAACTAAGCTCCACTGTCAGTCCCACCTCATTATATCCAGTTAAGTAACGAAAGGATTCTCGAGCAAACTCAGAATTTCCGAAGTGCTGTATTTTGGATAAAACTACTCTCGCGTGTGGTCTACAGGGTAAAGCACAACATATTTGGCCGTAGTCTTATAGATTTAAGCTATCATATGTTTTATTAATTATGAGTAATAAATTGTGAAGTTTGACCATTTCATCTTCTCTTTCTTTCTTTTTTTCCATGGGCTGTTTGGAAGATCGAGGAGTTGTATGGCGTATGGTATCCCAGCATGCGCTGCAGGATGGTGCAGAAAATGATGACTGCGTATGAGAGTCGCCAGGGAGCAGAGAGGCTAGGGATACTTTCTGGAGGTGACAAAAGGCTACGTGATTACACAGAGGTTTGCTGTTGCACATTCATCATAATCAAGCCTGTCCCCACGCTGCGGAAGATGGGGTTTTGCAATCACTTCTGTTGTGTCTGTCTCTGTCTCTGTCTCTTCTTGTCTGCTGTTCTCTCTGTCTCTGTCTCTGTCTGTTGGTCTGTCTGTCCTCTGTGTCTGTCAGGCCGTAACGTTTGTTTTTTTTTTCATTGAGCTTTTGGTCATCAAAAATTTTCAACAAAGCTTTAGTCTATGAAATATGGAGAAGGCAAATTAATAAATTGGTTTTGAAATAATTTTACTAATTATTATTACCATCAGCAGAGGAGAGGTACTGCTTTGAAGTCTTCCTTGTCGGTCCTGTCTGTTACTTGGCAAAAAAAATCTTTTTGTTGCCAACGTGTTGATTGCCTGGTTAGTTGCTTGTCTGTCCGCTCGCCACAGCCCAAACACTCAAGCCAATCATTCTGAAACTTTGCAGATTGAAGTCCGTGCGATGTCAAGCGACAGTTTCAGGAGATCAACAAAAGCAAATTTCTAAAATTGTCAATTTTCAATCCGATTGACTTGAAATTTGAACCGGATTTTCATATCGCTACACAAATTGAACTACCAATTGATTTTGAGGTCAACATAGGCTTAGGCCAAAGGTCAACAACTTCAGGTGCAATTCTAAAATCCTCATTTTTCTTCTGATTGACTTTAATTTTGAAGAGGATTTGCATATCAGGTCACGAATAAACCACCAACTATTTTTGAGGTCACCTTAGCCAAACGTCAATATGGCCTGAACATTTCTAAAATTGTCAATTTTTCATCCGATTGACTTTAATTTAAAGGAATTGCATATCAGGTCACCGAATTCACTCACCAACTATTTTTGAGGTCACCTTAGGCCCACCGTCAATATGGCCTGACATTTCTAAAATTGTCAATTTTCATCCGATTGACTTGGAGTTTGAAAAGGATTTTCACATTATTCTCAATGAATTCAACCCACATTCTTTTGTGAGGTCAACATCGGCCAAGGTTAACAACTTTGATGCAATTTCTAAAAATCCCCAATTTTCGTTGGATTTGACTTGAAATTTGAAGAGGATTTGCACATCAAGGTCACTGCTACTCTCTTGTCGTTACTCCACCATGAAGGTGATGGAGGTTATGTTTTCACCCCTTTCTGTCTTGTTTGTTTTGTGCAATGATGAACAGGCATTCGAGTGAATGCATAAATCGTGCCGCTCAATGAAGCTGGTTCCCTGAAATAACATTGCAGAAAATCCACCATTTGCCTGCTCGTCTGCAAGTGTCACGTGGTACATCGGCTTGAGGTCCGTGCAAATGTTTTTTTTAATTTTTTTATTTTTTTAGCTTCCATTTTTTTTCTTTCTTTTTACCAGATTTTGGTTTGATTCCCTGAAGAGCACCTTGCGAAAGCTCCGAAAATGTGACACAGATCTGGCAGATGCAATGGATAGGCAGTCCTCTGGGGGACAGGGTGGCAAGGTCTTGCAGTGAATGCATTAAATCGCACAGCTCAATGAAGCTGGTAAATTTTTGTACATTCCTAAATTTTGTGTTACTCAATATGTTGTCCAAACAGTAGAAAAAGATAGTTTAATGTTTTGGCAATACACATTTTCTCTGTGTATGTATGGAGGAAAACAACATAGCCTTGCTTGCTTAAAGTAAATAGGTGTATCGGCTGAGTTTATCAGACTCGTTATTTCTTTAAATTATCAGATTCACAACAGATTTCGACACTTATTTAATTCGACGATATCGATCCTTAAAAGCGAAATTATTCGATGATATACTTTAATTAGTCCGTGAGAGTAGATCGTGGAAAATCGTCTCATATAAGCATGGATCACTCCAAGCTCCGAATTTGAAAAAACTTATCGTACTTAACAAGGCGATGTATAACAGTGATTCGGAGCGATGATGAACAGGCATTCGATATGAGTGAGGAACGTTAAAAATAAACCTTTATCGTTTTGAAATCGTGCGACCTGTGCCAAGTTAAGACATGGTTGAGCAGGCCAGAAAACATGGCAGCTTCAGTCCCCCAGCAAGGTTACCCAGGAAAACACCTTAAGACCCCCAGACAGCGAGTGGCCAAGGATCGCCTGATGAAGATATAATTAAATAAGGCCGTAATTATCTTCAAAAGGGGTGTTTAATTAACCCAAACACCCAATTTTCACTCTTGCACTTCCTTAGAGTTTTCTTGGCGTGCATGCAAGTTTCAGGCTGCTAGGTTTTATCGTTTGGAGTTATGGGGAGGATAACACACACACACACACAGTCACACACACACACACACACCCTTTATTAGTATAGAAGATTATACTGTGTCTACAATGTGCAATGGTGACCAACCTTTATGGTTTGTGATTTTGCTTTATGGAGGTGGTGCTCATGGTTTGCGCAATGGAAAGGAGGAATAAGAAAACCTCTAGAAGCCCTTTGCAACGCATATCCGTGTCCCCATTAAACCATGGATGGGCTATCCAAATCCTATAACTACTGTATTCTCAGGAGCCTACGTACTTGGATGTACGATCATTGGGGGGCTGGTCCGCATAACCGCACAGTATGTATACTGTATTATATATGTATTATATATTATAATTATAATATATGTATAGTGGTGAGAAAAAGTTTGTGAACCCTTTAGAATTTTCTGTATTTTCTGCATAAATTTGACCTAAATGTGAGCAGCTCTTCATCTGAGTCCTAATAATTGATAAACAGAACTTGATTAAATAAATAGCATACAAAAAAAATCGACCTTTATTTATTTGTGAGCAAATATGATCCAACATTCAATTTCTTTGTCTGAAAAAGTGTGTGAACCTGACAGGTTAATCAGCTCAATTAAGGGGTAATTACAGTGAGGTGTTTCAATCAATGGGATGACAATCAGGAGTGAGTTTTGGTGGCTTGTCCTATATGAAACATAAAAACTTTGTTCATCCACCATCAGAGTCTGGTCTTCACCACACAGGTGTGTGAAGCATGTCATGCCCTGAACAAAGAGATTTCTGAGGACCTCAGAAAAAGAGTTGTTGATGCTCATGGTCGGAAAGGTTACCAAACATTTCTAAAGAGTTGGGCTCCACCAATCCACTGTCAGGCAGATATTGGTAACAAAAATGAGATAATTCAACACCATTGTTACTCTTTCCGTCTCTTGTCGTCTCACGAACCAATCGCTCAAGAGCAAAGCATACAATAATCCAGATCATCACAAAGAACCTCAGGGTAAGTCAAAGAATCTGCAGGCCTCTTCTTCCATTGGACTGTCAGTGTCATGAGTCCACCATCAGGAAAACACTGAACAAGAAGAACAAGAACAAAAAACCACTGCTCTCCAAGAAAGAACATTGCCCGCTGTCTCAAGTTTACCAAAGACCACTTGATGATCCAGAAGGCTATTGAATAATTCGTTGGACAGACGAGTTGAAAGTGGACTTTTTGGCTTAAATGAGAAACGTTATGTTTTGGCAAAAACCAACACTGCATGTCCAACATAAGAACCTCGTCCACACCATGAAGCATAGTGTTAGGAGTATCATGGTTTGAGGCTGCTTTGCTGCCTCAGGACCCAGAGGCTTGACATCATTGATGGAATATTGAATTCTGGATTGTACAGAAAATTCTTCAGGAGAATGTCAGGGCATCTATTGGTGAGCTGAAGCTTAACAGAAAATGGGTCATGCAGCAAGACAATGATCCTACACACAACAGGTAAATATACAACAGAATGGCTGAAGCAGAAGAGATTTTGTGTTTTGGAATGGCCAAGATCAAGTCCACACTCTAAACTCATTTAAATGTTTTGGCAGAACCTGCAGCAAGCAGTTCATGCAAGAAAGTTCACAAAATAATCTCTGAGTTGAAGCAGTTTGTAAGGAGGAATGGGACAAAATTACTCCAAGCCGATGTACAGGATTGATCAAGTACAGGATCAACAGGATCAAGTACAGATCAAGGAAACGTTTGGTTAAGTTATTGCTGCTCAAGGGGGTGCCACCAGTTCCTGAACGTAAAGGTTCACATACTTTTTCCGACAAAGAAATTGAAATGTTGGATCATTTTGCCTCAAATAAATACATGAAAAAGTACATTTGTTTTTGTAGTTATTTTTGTGTAATCAGGTTCTCTATCGATTATTAGGACTTAGATGAAGATCTGATCACATTTTAGGTCAAATTTATGCAGAAATACAGAAAATTTGAAAGGATTAACAAACTTTTTCTCAACCTGTGTGTATGTGTGTAGTATGTATGTATGTATATATATTATATATATAGTGTATATATATATATACATATGCAGGTGGTTTATAAAGTAAGTATCTATTTCAGTGAAAAGGCGGTTAGTTGGGTAAAATTCAAAACACAAGCAATAGAAGGCAATACATTTAATGAATACTTAAGCATATGATTCTACATGGACACCATCACTATCTCTACAGAGCTCAAATCTGTCAGCACCATTGCAAAATGTATTTTTGAGTATTTCAGGGGTTATTTAAAAAAATAATAATTCACTGAAACAGATACTTATTTATAAACACCATGTATGTTGTATATATATAATATATAATATATATATAATAATATAATAATATAATTATATATATATTATATATATATAATATGTATAAGATGAGACATATCAGTTGAAAGTGGAACTTTTCGCTTGCAACCATGTTGGAAAAATGGAAAAACTTTGGACCTCTATCTCTGAAACTGCTCAATGGAAAAATATTGAAACTTATTGACATTCAATTACTTCCATGGGAAATGAGTGAATTTTAAAAAAAAAAAATTTTTTGATGATGTCAAAGGTGGCTTTGTTATGACATCATATTTGCAAACGTAAAAGCTTCATCCGATCAGTATGAAAATTTTGGAGGTTTATCTCAGGCTAAATTGTATGGGGAAAATAAAATTGATGACGTCATCGGTCACATGTTTGGTAGCCATGTTTTTTTTTTTATGTAAAAGACTTCAATCAATAATATCGGTAGAGGCATATCTGTTAATGTCGCATTGTCAGAGTGCGCGTTTCTAGTTTACAGGTGTGTGTGTATATATATATATATATATATATATAATATATATATGTTTTACATACATACATACATTATTTTTTTTTTGAACCTTTGAATACATACAGGGGCTGCAAAAGTGGGTATACAGTAAAGGATTATACCAGTATTACCAGTATTATAATAGTGGTGCTAGGATTCATTAATACTAGAATTCATTTAATTCATTAAAATCATTATTACCATTTTTAACATTTTATTATTGATATGCTTGTATAATCAATAAAATACGTTTTGTTACGCGCGTTTTGTTTTATCCCCGCGCCGTGCGGCAGGGGGGATATTGTTGTCACCCAGGGCGTCCGGCTGTCCGTCGGGCGTCAACATTATAGCTGTGAGTGCGATAACTCATAAACTGTTCGCCATATCGATTGAAATTTGGGTCACAATGTACCACCTGAAAAGGAAGAACCCTATTGATTTTGGGCGTGGCCGATCCAGATGGCCGCCCAAGTCGGCCATCTGAAAAAAATTTTTTTGTAATAAATGGAAAACCGCTTATCTGATTTCAATTATTTTTGTTACTACGTTCCTCACCCCTGGGAACTTTTTCGAGATGATGACCAAATGGTGTCTTGTTTCCAATGCACCTCCTCATTATCTGAAATGTATGA
>CM068960.1:74875621-74888923 GCA_035128595.1 Eptatretus atami | reverse complement strand
GGTCCCCATTCCAACTACGGCCGCTACCCGGCCTCTGTCCCTCACATGTCGCCGTCGTCGCCGCCACTCGACCCACGCACACCTGCGTGTTACAACGCACAGACTCCACTCCATTAAACTCACACCGGGAGACGCGGCTGCATGCTCACACATGCCGACCGACACACCTCTCGGGATTGTAACACCATGAGGTTCTCCACTGTCTATGGGGGTGCATCGAGGATTATTTGCTACACGACTACAGCCAAGACCGGTCCAGCTTATAAAGGGGGTGGCGGGCTTGTAGGACGGGCATCTTATTCGGCGTTAGAGGGTGAATTTAGCTGCGCGTTTCGCGTAACTCTTCGGCTAGCGTGTAACTGAGGGGGGGTCGCAATCCTTCAATCACCAGGCTGTGGGACGGAGGTGGGATTCCGTGTGTGTTAGCCTTGGGACACTGGGATGGTGTTTTGCTATTCCGTCTCACGTGCACATCGCAGGTGTGGTGGCGAGGAATGTCGCTATCAGCACATTTGTACTGCGGGTGTGGTTAACGGCAGTGTGCGTAGAGGCAATTTAAGTACCAGTCGCACCGACAGTAAAATATTTTCAGGTCTGTTGAACTTCGAATCTCTGATGGTTCTGCATTGTTTCGGCTGTCTACCGGAATCGGTATTCAATTCTCGTTTGTCTGTGTACCCTCTCTCAGGTAACTAGTACTGCACGGGACTCGCAGCTACTTTTATGAGGGTGGGGCTTAATCCTTAATCCGGCGCGTAGCCCAATAAAAATCAAAGATCATGTATCCAGAATGTAAAGTTTTCTAATTGGTTTTTCTTCAAAAGTACAGAAACTGAACATAGCAAGTGGGATATTGGTGTTTTTGTTTTTCGTCAATGTAAAAGGATGTAGGTGGACCCATAAACTCGGACATATCCTAAGTACGTCGTGTAACAGGTGGGACTGGTGCCGAGAAATTATCACAGTGGACAGGCGAGATGGTAAATATCCATTTTGTTCTGCGGAAGTCTGGTGTGCGCGGATAAATGACCCTGGCACCATAGACTTACGTCCGATATGTTCGACTCGTCGGACTGGGTTCCGCGTGTTATTGAATAGAGTAGGTTCGCGTTTCGTTAAACTATCGGGGATAACAAACCGATCGAAGGAATGTCATTATCTGTTAGATCGCCTCATGAGGATGCGTTGGATAATTGCTGAATTAATTACATTCTTGGCAGTAGCATACTGGGTGGTTTTTGACTTTTGGTGCCTTCCTTCTTGTTTCTGTCTTGACTCCTCCTTTCATTCCCATTGTTTTTCTCGCCCCGAGGTGGAAGGAGTGTCATTTTCAACGTATCCTTTGTTTGGGTCCGTAATAAGAATATGAAGTCGAGATCGCGATACGGCAAAGGCACCACGTGACGCAAGCGTAATTCTGTGATGTGAGCATATTTTTTCATATTCCAATTTATTATCCATTCTTATTATGCTACGCACTTACTAGACTACAGTATGAACTGCACTGCGAGTACTGGTGCTACGTATTCGTTTACAAGCTCCAAACCATATGCAGGAATCTAAATGTCACAATGCAAATCTATGGGATT
Source organism: Eptatretus atami (assembly GCA_035128595.1). NCBI lineage: Eukaryota > Metazoa > Chordata > Myxini > Myxiniformes > Myxinidae > Eptatretus > Eptatretus atami. Next base: position 74,887,334 of record CM068960.1, on the reverse strand, counting down.
ATCTCGATCAGGGTTTGGATAAAATAAGACTGATGCGCTTAGAGGTGCAGCTCGACTGCGGCAACTGTTGTAGAGCGAGCGACGCGGTGCTAGGACCCTAGAGCGCGCGATACTACTTCCGGCAACATTACTACAATTTTACTTACTAAGACTCTGTGACTCCTTTAGGCACCACATCACGTTACACCCACTCGTATAGTTACTGAAAACGATAATAGCGACTAGAGGGCGCGACGTTCCCTCTGTGCGGAGAGTCCTTCGGTCGACGCCCGTTATTGTCCCCATTTTCCTCCGCGCTCTCTGCCTGCTTCGGATCAGACTGCTTTGCGCGAGTCTGTCGAGACATCTCTTCCGCTGTCGCCCAACAGATCAACAGCCAGATGCGTCTGTTTCTGTCGCGGCTATGGCTGTTCAGCTCGCGCTGGTCTGGCTACTTGCCTGGTTGTCGAAGCGCCTTCTGGTTGACGACCGGGAGCACCGTTCTGTCTGAGCGAGCAGCGTAGAGAGATGCAGGCCACGCCAGTAACTCCATTTAGTTTGTGACGTAAAGAAAGATAGCGAGCGGAGCAGTATGTGGAGCAGAAGACAAGTGTAGCAATAACAGGCACGAATCGCACGAACCATGAGAGCGACGTACGCAGCAGGCACGTGGTGTTTGTGGGACCCAGGCCCGGAAGAGGGGAGAAACTATCCTGCCTTGAGGTGTTTGCATGGGTGATTAAAACTGGAAGTGGGCGTGTTGGCTCTTTTCGTGTAAAGGGGGGGTTTTCTTGCGCTCTAATGAAGTGTTTCTGTCAGCATCGGGAACTAGAGAACCCTGAACGGCAGATGTCATGATCATTCCGGATATTACCGGCGGCAGCTCTCGATTCATTGTTACATTTTTCACTGTCTAGTGATTGTGCCTTCTTTGCTTGGTGGGAACGGGTGGGTGGGGCCGGAAGGGGGGTGGGTTTGTGTGGGCCGGGGTTTTTTGGGTGGGTTTAGGCGGGGGTTGTGTATGGCAGGTGTTTGTTGGTGGGCGGGGTGGTTGGTTTCAACATTGATTAAGCCCCGTTCGGTCCTGACTTCATTATTTTAGGGGTGCGACTTCTCCGCTGTTTCGTCGGTGTCACAATGAGTTTTCTGTATTTTGGGCCGGTGTCTCTCTTTCGGTTGTTTCTGGTGTTATCTATTGTATTATATGGTAATTATAAATTAGGTGCCATAATCTGTTGTGTTAGAGGTGTACCAGGTTTGCGTTATCGGACAGGGCTTTTGGTCGAAAAAATGTGCGGACACTCCCATATGTCGTTTGCGGGGATAACGAAGATGAATCGGTGGAGACCTAAGGGCCAGCGGAAGAATGTAGAAATAAGATTGGTTACGAATTTGGAATTCATTCGCACAAAAGACAGTTCTTAGTCAGTCTATGCAATATGCATGTTCTAGAGATCTCTTTATCTTGTTTAATGTTTTGAAATGATTAGATGTGTGCGATGATTTATAGTTTTAGGAAGAGAACAATGAGACGTCTACCTCTTCTAGAGGGAAGTAGCCGTCTGGTGATAAACCCAATTCCCGTGTTGATCCGGGGGGGGGGGTTGGATCGTAGGCTTGATGTCGGGTTTTTCTCCGGTTTCGGGGGAGGGGGGTGATAAAGGATAATAGTAGTGATTTTCTCTTTTTTGTTTAAGCGAATTCCGAGAATCAAACAAGCAGCTTGGCACAGTCTGACGTAACAAGGAATATCAAAGAGTTGGTGAAGAGTCTGCTGGAAGTCGTGAGGATGATGAATCAAAAAGGACTGTGCAAGTTGGCCGTGTTAGGTTGTGGTATGTCGGGGTGGGCTGAGTTACGCTGGTTGTCTTTTTCTGAGTTGGGGAGTTGTGGAAGAGTTGTGCGGTAGTGGGAGATATGTTGGCTTGGCATGGGGGATCGGGAGGTACCGAGCCAGGCAGTGCGTTGAGTCGGGCTTGGTATAGGGAGCGAGCTGGAGGCGCAGTTGCTGCTAGTTGCGCAAGAAGCCGTTGTGTGGAAGGAGCGGGCGACAGCTGCAATGAAACGGAAAGAGACAGGATCATGACGCGGCGGTGACGACGTAGGCGGAGGGCGTTGGGTGGATGCGTCGGGTTGGCCAAGGCGTTCCGTGTGGAGAGAGCGTGGAGAGCTCGCTGCAATGGAAGCCGGCTTGAGGGGACGCTAGTATGCATAAGTGGGGGAACAGGTAGATCGTGGGTGCTTCGCTGGCCAAGCAAGAAACCACGAGGGGTGCAGGTTGGTAACTCATCGTGTTCGTGGGACTCGTTGTCTGCAATACGATAAGCCATCTGTAGGTACTATTTTTCTGAATCCATATGATTGTTGAGCGTTTTCCTCTGTTTTATCATTTTTCGATGATGAAATGTTTTGTCGACGAGTCTTTATAAAGCTAAATAACTGTGTTAGATGACTGTAATATCATAAAATTGTATATTAGAGGGTTGTATGTTTTTTTGTTGCCTTTTATTTGTGCTATAACGTGTTATTTAAATATGATACTTAGTGTATAATGATTAATCTTGCTCGATTCGTTCATTATCTCATTTATAGACCTGACTTCGTTGTGTTGGGAGTTAGATATTAGGTTTATTAAGTTGTTGCGATAATAAAGGTGGGAACTTTGGACCGCGGTTCTCGTCGTTACTGCGTTTCGGATCGCGCCCACCTTGGGGGGGAAAATTACCCACCTTGCAGTCGCGTTTGGGGTTTGTTCCGTGATCGTCGAGGGTGTGAATACCTGGTAGTATTCGGATCACGTGAGGTATTTGGACTATAAGATAATTTTTGGCATCAACATATTCGGGGAGGTGGGGGCGGGGTGAATAGTGCAGTGGCGTGAATTTCGAATTCTTTGGTTAAAGCTCCGGTGGCTAGTTATCCGGGGGCGATTCTATTGCGACTTTCGGTTTGGTTTTGCGATGACTCGATTGCAGTTCGTTCAGTAGGGAATGGATATGAGGCCGAATTTTCACTCTCGCCCAGTACACTTGGTGTCAGGAGTGGGATTCGCCTCGATACGTAGAAAAATCACAGATCCGAGAACAGGGGGTTTATTTTCCGGTAGCTATACTCCGTGTCCCAATTGAGTCGTGGTGAGTGAAATATTATTCCCCAGCCATGGCTCCACGTTAAATGTTCAGCAAGGCGAGCAGCCGGGCAGAGGGATTTAGAGATTAGAATGAGTATGAATAGTAGATTCATTGGTCGGTATTGGCTTCCCGCACGCAGGAATGTCATTGTGGAGCGCGCATTCCCCTCGCAACAGAACAGAAGTGGGGCACGGAGGCGGGTGGACTGATAAGACCCCTGCTCTCGGCGACGACGGCCTGGTGGATCAGGACAGCGATATCCAGACAGGCGATCGAGTTTTAATGTGGGTTTGGTGAGAGATGAGTAAGGTGGAGGGAAATAGCATGCGGAGTGCTAAGAAGGCATGAAATAAATATAAATGGCTGACAATGAAAAATCATCATAAAAATGTAAACTAGCGTGTAGCGATGGAAAATAGATGACAGGCTATGAATAGACAAAGATGGATGAGGAATGGCAAGGCGAGCGCTGGGCGGGTGAGATGTCTATGCATTGTGGGGCGGCTGAGGCGGTGCATGTAATCGGTGTTTATTGCCGGTGCAGGTTGTAAATATCACGCGCAGTACAAGGTGGCTGCAACTGTATTGGGGCAATGCCTTTATTTGGCGCCTTTCATGGGTGGAGGTGGCCCTTCTTGTCTTATTTCCTTTGCTTTGCTCTTTCGAGCTTGGATGGGGTGTGGCGTTTTCCGTGTGGGGGTCAGGGCTTCGTAGTTGCGGAGCGTGCGAGCGCCCGCGCCGAGGATATTCCCGGTTGTACTGCGGGGCCCAACGCGGGGAGGGGGGGGATGATTTGGTGATCCCCCGATCCGCGGTGAGGCTACTGGACAATAATGCTACGGAGTTATCTCCCGCGTTGGGCGCGGACTCGTTGCATGTGCGCGACGGATAGTCGAGGTGAAGACACTAGGCAAAATTAAAATAGGGTCGGACTATGGGAGACCACGCCACGACGTTAGCACCTCGAAGGGAGAGGAGGTAGGACGACTTTGTGGTACGAATAAGGCCGACCCGGCCAGCGAGGCAAATAGTGAGCCACGCGTTGGCAATGTGGAGGGAAATCTTCATGCCTGCTCACGGGTGGTAACTGATCGGATTGATCGAAATCGGTATGCGCGTTACAGCAATGCCCGGGTAAATAGACGAGAGAGATAATTGAGTTAGATATAATTGGGCGGGTGGTGAAGGAGAGGATGGCAAAGTTAGAGGAAAAGAAACCCTCAGTCATTTGACAGCACTCTGACAGGTAAGGGGATAATGTGAGGGGAACAATGGGTTCGGCAATCTGGCGCGGATGTGTTTGTGACTCCGGGGGCGGTAGCGCCAGGTGTGTGGTGCGGGGGGTGAGAGGGGAGTGGGGGGGCCGGCGCTTCGGAGACAGGTGAGGACTGTGCCCACCTTTTGACGGAGTGAATCGCTGCTCGACCGAAGGAGAGGCCGGTCGATGGCTTTTTGCTGAGGAGTGTATATCAGGAGCGATGATAGAGCGGCTGTTGAAATGGGATAGCATTTGTTTGCTTCATTCGCGTTTTAGCTTGGGGAAATACTTTGCACGCTCCCTCCGGGAATCGTTGTTTTCCACGCGTGACAAGAACCATTGAGGTGGCAAGTATTGGTGTTTTAGTATCTATGTCTGTGTTTGGGCGCGCTCGTTTGTGGTGTGGTGGAATATTGGTCGTTGATATTACACGGGCGGGCGTATGAGCCGTTTGGTTTGTGGGCGACTCCGCGTGATTGTGCCGTCGCTAAGGGGGTGTGGCGAAAGGGTAGCAACCCGGGTAGAAGTGCGAAATGGTGTGTGGGAGTATTAGGTGGTTGTGTTGGCTATAAATGGCGGGTGAGAGAATTTGTTGGATCGGAGACGGGTGTTGTGTGGTCTGGTAGGCCGCAGGGCGTTGGGAGATATGTAGCAGATGGGAAGAGCTGACGGTAGGCTAGAGGTAGTGGCGATGGTTTGATGTTTGTAGGTTGTGTGGGCGTTGTAGTGGATAGGTGTGAGGTATCGGTTGCCTAGTCAGAAGAAAGGTCAACGTGAGAGGGGGAAATGGGACGCGTAAATTAGTCTTGCAGTGATTCAGGTGATCGTGTCGGCGAGCCGCGGAGTGTGTTGGGAGCATGGGGCGAGGAGCTCTGACACGCCCTCTAAGAGATTGGCAGGGATCGTTGCGGCTTCAGGGATGGGGTAGCGACTGTAGGAGAGTTACATTAGAAAGCAGCAATCGTCAATAAGGTTACAGGCCATGAGTGTATATTGCAATAGGTTGGGGCGTCCGGATCCTATCGGGTGGTGATACTTCGGAATGGTCGTTAATGTCGAATCTCTCCTCATGTCTGGGCTATACATATGAGACTAGCAACGTGGTTGGGGGTTGGCGTATGTTGTGTTTTAGTTATCGGGATACAGCTCGAGTGCTAGTTGCTTGTGGGGTATTGTGGGCGCCTGTAGTGTGTTGTAGGTGGTAGGCTGGGGTTCTGGTTTGGCTCTGCGTTTTGTGTTGAGTGTGATGTTTGGTTTTTTTGGGAGCTTCTGAGCAAATAGTGAGTGTTAACGACCTCTGCCGTGCGGTGTTCGTGGGTTGCGATTCTGAGTAAATTGGTCAACACGAGTGACCACACTCACGTGTATACGCGAGAGTTGTACTCAGTCCTGTGGATCCTTGCGCGGTGAAGTGGTCGTAGCCGACGGGGAGGGGTGGCTTGCTTATATCGGCTGGCCGCGCAGTGCAACTGTGTCGTGCGCTCGTTGGTGGCCGGTAGATTGTATTTGACTTTTTGCCCCGGGTTTCCAGGACATTACTGGTGGGTCTACCTCTCCTCAGCTGTCGTAAAGGCGACAGGGGGGTGGTTGCGGTCAGGAAGGGCATTCCGGCGTAAAACCTGTGTCGGCTTAAATCTTCTATTCGGTGGATGAGCGGGAGGTCATACGGGATGATCCGGATGATGTTGGCGACTCGCTTCGTTAACCAGGCAGGCACCGGGGTCCGAAGGAAGTAGATGGAAGATTGGTTTCGTGCATGATTACGGGGTGGTCGTGTATATTACTCACTAATGCATGCCGGGATTGAGTATCGACACTGATATTATACGTATTTGAGTAGCTACGATCGTTCATAAGGTACCTATGCGTGATTAGCATATTGTTCGGGGTCTGTGCTTCTTGTCTTACTTTTCGGGGCTTCGTTGCGCTCGCTTCCCGGTGAGCTAGGTCGCGATCGTGCTTCTTTGGGGTTATGGGTTTGGTTGTCTCTTGGTCGTTTGCGATGGATTCATTCGGCGGGGCTTTTTTGTTCCTTGTTCGGCCTGGTGTATTGGGTTTTGGCGCTTCTGTGCTCTGGGCGTGTGTGTGCTTCCGTGATTTAGCGTGTACCCCGCCCCGGTTTCCGCTCTGACAGGTTCCGATCATCCTGTGTGGGTCCTTGGTCCATTCGTGCTTATTCTCGGGATTGCCTGCGTCGGGCCGCGTTTAGTATAGAAGGAAACCTGCAGCCGTTCTGGAAGTGCTTGGGTGTGGAGTTTGCGATGGGAAAAAGGTGTGTGCTGTGTAATGAGTTGTAATGGAGTGTGCCTAATATGTTGTTGGCTGTTGGGACGCGAATCTTTTCGGTGCTTCATGGGGGATGGGAATGTTTTAGGCTGGTTTTTGTGGGGGGCTGCGGTTTTAACCCAGTTGATCCCGTGGGGGTAGTTTTTTATGGAGTTGTTCGTAGTGGGATTTTTAGTTATCTAAGCGAGGGTCGTTTTGTTGTTTGGTTGTGAGAGGCGTCGGAAAGTTCCGTTTGGGTAGGGAGTGCAGGAGTGTCAAGGTCGTTAATAGATGGAGCGTAGCCTGGGATTCGTTGGGTGTTGGAAAGTGTGACGGTTTGTTTCAAAGTGGGCACCCCAGGTCGTTTTTGGATTTATGTGGGCCAAGTATAGGACTAAGGCCAACAGAAGGAACAGTCAGGGAATATGGGTGTTATTCTGTCGGGGGTGGCGGGAGCGCCATACCTTCGACCTATTTGGGTCGGTTACGTTCAATCTTGGTTATTATAACAGTAAAGGAAGTGCGGTAGGGAGTAGGATGGGGTGGCTGTTGGGGAGGATGGGGACTTCGGAAAGGGAACGGGGATAAGGTGGGCAGTGAAGGGCTGCGAGAGGTCCAGGTTGTGGGAGGACTAGAGCAGGGAGAGGCGGTGGGGGTGGTTAGTTGCAGGGGGATTCTGAGTTGAGGCCATGCTGAGGGTTGTCGGGCGTGAAGTTTGAGGTAAGGTATTTTATGGACAACAGGGGGGGTATGGTTTTTAGAAGGATAGTTAAGTGTGGGCGTTTTTGGAAGCCCGGGTAGTTCAGGTTAGAAGTTAGGGTAGAAGGAGAGATGTCTGTACATCAACTTGCTCTATTGTTAGGTTGACTATTGAGTAGATGTGATGATCATTTCTGAGGCTCGTTGGGCGACGGAACGAGTGTTTATTTAGAGGGAAGTGGGTTTGGAGTGGTTGAAGGATAAGGTTAGGAAATTGAGTAGGGTTAGGAGATTATAAGAGGAAAATAATAGAGGGGTATTTTGTTGTTGTGTGGAATTAAGGGAGTGGGTATCGGGGGGGGTGTGGTTCGACGTAGAGAGCAAGGGTAGAGGGGGGGAGAAGTTGGGTGAGCTGCTTAGAGGGAAAGATCTACTGATGAAAAATGTAGAGTTCATGGTGTGTGAGGTGTTGATGGTTCGATGCTCTTTGTTGCATACTGTTATTGTTTGATTGCAGTGATATAATGAGGCACAGGATCAGTTTTGTGAGGATGCTGCGAGTGTGATCCGTTTATTTTGTTTTGCCCGACCTCTAATCTTCTGCAAGACTTGCACGATTTTGACAATACTTCTTTACGATACAAGTTGGGAAGTGGTTAGTGTATGTAATAATAGTAAGGATGTAATAGTTGGAACCACCTGCATGTTTTGTTTAGGACCACTTTTAGTTAAGTTGTGAATGGTCTGTGAGAGTTTGTTTAGTTAGTTAGTGCGCTTAGTTTATTTATTTTTGGGTGACTTAAAGAAATGTGCATCAGGGATCGAGTAGAGCTAGGGGATATTAACTGCGGGTAGAGAAATTGACGATCGGGAGACGAATCGTAGGGAGGGGGTAAGTGTTAGATTATAATATAATGAACAAATACAGGGTTAATGTAAATTATGATAGAATAGTGATTGGCAATGTTTTACACCGGATGCCCTTTATGACTGAACTGGTAGCTCTTGCGACACAGGGATTTGGTAGACACTATTTTAAGGGTATACACCGGCAGTACACTGGTATCATTTCACCGACCTCGGAAGGATGACAGCTGAGTCAACCCCCTGGTGTATTAATTCAGTGGCCCAACGGGCTTGAACTCAGGACCTTTGGATCCCAAGCCGCTGCCCTAACCACTGCGCCAACACCAGGCACGTATATCTATAATATATATAGTATATATATTATGTATATATATATTTATATATATATATATATTGTTGCGAATTCGCGCCCGCCGGCGTGCGAACGGCACGTAACTCGAATCGCGGCACGTCGCCCACCGGACGGACAATTCTGTCGTGACCCTCTCGGACCAACGCCGGGAGCTAGTCACGGGTGGGCCTTTCAACCTCACCACAATCGTGCCAATCGGCCACCCGCGTAGGGTAGGGTTGTTCGCCAACTCGACCTACCTAAGTACCCACGCAGATGGTTAACCGGGCGATTGTACCTCGCCACAGGTCGACTCCAGACATGAGCCGCTTGGGCGGCCCGTTCCGTACTATCGGGATAACGCGAGCGGTGTTATCGTCGACCCGGACGGTTCAGATTAATTACCGGGATGTTGAACCACTACGAACCCCTTACGTGATGCAAGATGGAGATTCAAATAGAGAAAAGACGAAGCGAAACGGGCACAGTTCAACAAGCAAGCATTTTATTTCGTGACACACGGAAAGCACGTATATACAGCCATACAGAATACACAAAAAGCAAAGGCAAGAAGAACAGTTGACACCGACCCAACGCGTACACACGGCAACACTTACCACGTTTTACTTAACAGACGGCGCCAACACATTTACACAAAAGCAAAAGAAGGAAGCCACCCTCCACGACAAGGATTCAGACAGGCCCGTAGGAAAATGTGCGCGGGACCTAGAGGAGCGGCCAGGTCCGCGAGACCGGGGAGGTCTTACCCGCGTCCTCGTGACGCGTTGGCGGCCAAGCCGAAAATGTCCGCGCCGCTGTGCCCCGACTCCGTGCCCCTGGCGTGCTCGTTGGCACCACGTTTGGGGTGGGGGAGGAACGGGGCCCCCTTTGCACTATCTCAGCGCGGGGAAGGGGAAATTGTTGATGCCTGGGGAGGGGAGTGGCTGGCTGGCTTGGTCCCGCGACGAGACGAGCGATCCCCCACACCGCAACCTCGTCGCCGACCGCCGTCCTCCTTGCCTCGGACCCGAGCTCCCTTGCCCGACCCGCCCCCTGCAGCTCCACCGGCGCCACTCCACTTCTTCCAGCTCAACTCTCAACTCCGCTCAAAGCTCCATGCTCCACGCTTCTCGCTCAACTCACGCCGCGAGTCGCCTTGCGCTCGTACCTTTATAGCTCTCAGGAGGCGCCGATATGCAAATTCCCGGATCAGAACGCGATTGGAGGTGGGGCCACACCGCCCCCCCCCCCCCCCCGGTCAGCCATTGGTCGGGCAAAAATGGGCGTGAACCTCCCCTGATCCTAAAATTTGCATAGACGGACATAGACGGAATTCACCTACACGCGCCTGGAGGCGGGGCCAAGCCGCCTCGCGCTTGCCCATTGGACGGAGGAGAAGTGGGCGTGAAGCATTCCTGATCCGTGGATCGACGGTTCGGCCTCCACTGCCGAACGGCTCCGGGAAAACGACGTTTGGTGTTGACTGGTGGTGTTTGGGAATGGCCGTAGAAGTGATGATGTGGGATGAAGTTGTGAAGGTAAAGGCGAAGGTGGTGGTGTTTGCGAATGGTTGTAGAAGCGATGATGTGGTAGCGTAGGTGTGGAGGTGGCGTCGTTGTAGTGTGGTTGGCGTTGTGGTGGGGATGGCGTGGTTGTTGAGATGCTGTTTGTTTGAAATAAAAGATAGAACAGAAAAATGGCTAACTCAAAGCGTCGCAGCCCAGATGGATCACATAAATTCCCTCTATACAACGGGTTTGGGCTAACTACACATGTACTTACAGAGATATCTCACCTGAGGGCCCTTTATGGTGTAATGCGAATTTCCACAACCGTAACAATATGTATATTACGGAGCAATTGTATATGATTGTGTATGTATGTATATCCGCTCTTCACCCATTGGTTGGACAGCTGACCTGACGTCACCACAATTGTAACCTGAAATGCTTAACCTAAGGTACCCTGAGGACCCAAAACACCCAGAGGACCCAAAAAACCCAAACGACTTTGAAGACCCAAAAGACTGAAAAAGACGCAATGGACCCAAAAGGCCCAAAACACCCCAAAGACCGAAAAGCGCCAAAAGACTCAAAAGACCCACAAGACACAATGACTCTGAGGATCAAAAGACCCTAAAGACCATGAAGAACCAAAAGACCCTGGGTACCAAAAAGACCCCGAAGACCTAACATACCCAAAGGACCAAGAGGACACAAAACTCCCCACGGACCCAAAAGACTCTGAGGACCCCGAACACCCAAATAATCGGAGGACTGAAAAGACCCAGGGGATCCAAATGACCCCAAGGACTTAAAAGACCACCTGGACCAAAAAGACCCAACAGGACTATCTGTGACTCATGGAAATTCTGCATAATGTAAAATGTGACGAAAGGTCCCTGCCCCCCCTCCTTCCCCACACACACAATCCCAAGTCCTCACCCCCCTCCTAACTCTGGCCTCTCTCTGCCCCCTCCCCCACCACCACACCCAAACTCTGTGCTCCCTTCCCCTTTCTTCAAATCCTCAAACCACGTCCCAACCCAATGTCCTAAATCCCCCCCCCTCCAGCATCTCAATGTCCCTCTTCCAACTCTATGCACCTCACCCCAACTCTCTGTCCTCCCCTCCCATTTCTTCCCGTTCTTAACAACATAACACAAAGATACACAGGGAACTTTGGCGCATGAGAAGGCCATTCGGCCTATCATGCCTGCATTGTTCCTGTCCCTATTTGTTAAGAATAATGTTAAAAGTAAATAAAGATGGAACATTAAATTCACAATCACTTCCCCCTTTCTTCCTTTATCCCCGCGATAATTCACGGACCGGTGTCTGTGTGTTTGTTTGTCGTGCTGCTCCTCCTACAGTTGTGGCCGATTACATCCACATTTGGATCAGCATGACTCCAATTAATGTTTAGGGGTGTTTTTATCATTGCTGGTGGTCTTGGGAGTGAGTGAGGGTGGGGGGGGGGGGTGGGGGGAGGGAGAGAAGCGCATTCTCTATGTAAATGTGTATCGAGTAGCGCCTCCAGGTGGGGGGAGGGTATTACAAGTCTCCACCATTTACAGTTCAGTATTCCTGTCCCCAAATTTCCAGTGCAGTGAGGTGTTTGTATTATAAGCAGTAGGTACGTTCTTGCTTCATGCACATAACTTAATGGGTTATTATTTGTTTG
>CM068960.1:74856284-74875596 GCA_035128595.1 Eptatretus atami | reverse complement strand
CTGCCTACATAGAACTGTCAGTTGCCTATACACCACCCACATAAAGGTATGCGGCAGACGAACGTGTTGCATGCTTGGAACAAGTTCGCCTGGCGGGCAGGTACTTTGCTTCTTTGACCAATAAGCACGAGCAGACCTGGTCTCGGGTGAAGTTTCACCAGCTTCACAGCTGGCATCCTCAGGCCAAGCGACCCCGAGCCTTGGCACGTGTCCGGTTTTTATTTTGATCCGACCACTCGTTTCCGGTCATGTGCTGGTGCTCGAGGTCAAATTGAGGAGTGCTTTTTCTATTATTTTACAAACCTCAAGCAAAATAAACATCAAATCACATCATCGATGGGGAGTTCCACTCTTTTTTTTGTTTGTTTTGTTTTTACTTGCATGTGATCTGGTGTTGCATGTGTGTGCATTTGTTGTTTTTGTGTTTCTGGAGCACAATCATGGCTGGTTTCGTGTCTCGGTTGGACGTGATGAGGTGTGGGTTGGGTGTTGTGCACATGTGGATATGGTGTTTGGGATTGAGTGTTGTTTGTTGCTCACCTTATCCAGCCGATTGCACCATCCAGTTTTTGCCATTTGCATCAGAGGTGTGTATTTTGTCGGTATGTACACCATCTCCCCATTTCGACCACCTTCTCGGCTCTTCATGTGCCATGCTTCCAGTATCAACCTCTGTCGTTTGTTGGACGTTATGTCAAGGACACGGGTCCCGTCAAAGTCTAATTTATGGCCAGTTTGCAGGCAATGATGTGCTATGGCTGACTGTGTCACCTTTCCAAGCCTGATTGCTCGATCATGCTCATCTAGCCTTAGTTTTAAATTTCTTCCAGTTTCACCAATGTAGAATTGGTCACAGTCTCTGCATAACGAATGGTAAACTACTGCAAATTTATGACCAGTTGGTATTGGCTCCTTTAGTTTTGAAATGGCATTACGGATGGTGCGTAGAGGCTTGTAGGCTACGCCAATCCATGCACCATGTACTATCCTGCCAATCCTTTCAGAAAGGCCCAGATAGTGTGGCAGTACACAGTAACCAAGCATGTCTGGCTCCTTCTGTTCTGTCCATTTTGGTTCTTCCAAGGTGGGGAGTATCCCTTTGCTGTCCCTATTTTTGAGCAGGACTCCTTTAATTTGACCTCAATCACCAGCATGTGATCGGAAATGGGCAATCGTATTGGAAATAAAAACCGGGCACGTGCTGAGGCTCTGCCTGAAGAATTTGGGGTCTTAGTGGGGCAACTTAGCTAAATATAGCATAACAATTGTGCATTTTGTGAGGAAAGCACCAAATTTACTAGTAGCCTATCATATTATGAACAGATTTGGATATTGGGCCATTCAAAATTTTTGATGGCAGTGGAAAATGGCTGCCACAGCCATCAGCGGCTGAATTTGAGATGGCCCAATATCCAAATCTGTTCATAATATGATGATAGGCTCTAGTGTGCCAAATTTGGTGCTTTCCTCACAAAATGCACAATTGTTATGCTAAGTTGCCCCACTATCTACTGGTCTGAGGAAGTCTGTTGTGAAGCGGGTGAAATGTCGCTTGACACTGCGTTTGCTCTTGCTTATTGCTCAAATCAGCGGAGTGGAGTTTACTTTTTGTGACAGGAGGGCTTTCTTCTTTTAAAATGTACTAGTGCGGGCCCGTACGTGCGTCGCCGTACGTGCAAAAAAAAAAAAAGTTTCAACCGCATGCCAGAAACAACAACCAACAGGCCGTTCCTTCACTCTCGCGTGCCCGTACTTGCGTGCCCATATATGCGTGGCCGTACGTACAAAAAAAAAACACTTTCAAACCAAGTGCCAGAAACAACCACAAGGCCGTTCCTTTGCTCTGCGCCGTCGTGCGTGCCGTACGTCGTGGCCGTACGTGCAAAATAAATAATAAATAATACTTTCAAACCGCGTGCCAGAAAACAACCACAGGCCGTTCCTTCACTCTCGCGTGCCCGTACGTGCGTGCCATATATGCGTGGCCGTACGTACAAAAAGAAAAAACTTTCAAACCAATTGCCAGAAACAACCACAAAGGCCGTTCCTTTGCTCTCCCGCGTGCGCCGTACGTGCGTGGCCGTACGTGCAAAAATAAATAAATAAATAATACTTTCAAACCGCGTGCCAGAAACAACAACCACACAGCCGTTCCTTCGCTCTCGCGTGCCCGTACGTGCGTGCCCGTACGTGCGTGCCCGTACTTGCAAAAAATAAATAAATATTATTGTGACGTCAATAGTGAGTCATAGCACCGTGTCCTGTCATTGGTTGATAAATAAATTGCCGTAACTTGGGAACCGCTTGTCCGATTAATATCAAACCTTGAAAAGGCACATCCTCAGGTCCCCAGCAATATTCCTGGCAGTTTAAATAAGATCGGACAGGGGTTGTCGAGAAACGCGGTCACAGACACACATACAGACAGACACACAGAGATTGCTGGAATTATAGATGGATAATCCCAACTACCCCCAATCTTGTACCATTATATATACTAGTGTGTGCCCGTACGTGCGTGCCGTACGTGAAAAAAGAACTGTGACGTCATAGCACCGTGTCCTGTCATTGGTTTGGTAAATAAATGGCCATAATACTTGGAAACCACTTGTCCGATTAATATCAAACCTTGAAAAGGCACATCTCAGGTCCCCAGCAATATACCTGGCAATTTCAATTAGATCGGACCAGTGGTTGTCGAGAAACAGCGGTCAGACACACAACATACAGAGATTGCTGAATTATATATATATATATATATATATATATATATATATATATATATTATATATATATATATTATCTTCTTCTTCGGCTGCTCCCGTTAGGGGTCGCCACAGCGGATCATCCGTTATGATCCGCATAATGATTTGGCACAGGTTTTACGCGCGGATGCCCTTCCTGACGCAACCCTGGTCGCCTCTTACGACACAGGGATATGGTACACCTATTTTAACCAGGGCATACACCGGGCCCAGTACACTGGTACTCACTTCGCCGACCTCGAAGGCAATATCCCGTGCATGTGCACGGGTATCGCTAGTATATATATTACAAGACCCAATCATGTCTCTCACCCGTAATTGGAGGAAATAACCAATCAGCTCTCACCTCATCAATTACCAAAGGTGCCTAGGATTATAAAATAAATTAACTCCTCCTATGCTCTTCTGTAGCGTGTGCTTGCGCGTGTGTGTGTGCGCGTGTGTGCGCGCATACTCGTATAATTTTTATTTTTAAAAACTATTTATGTCATCCAAGACAGCATGTGTACAAAGACAAGCTGTGAGACAGTTTCAGGAAAGGTTGGAGTAGCTTGGTGCTGGAATGGGTAAAGCCTTGTTGCATTCCCTTACTGCTGTAGGTTTGATTCTCATCACTGTTCAAAAATTTGGCCCCTCATAAAGATGAGCATCAAGGGGTCTATTTTCCAAAAAGGAAAGCACCACTATGTTGCTCGAATGAACCATTTGTGATGGATTTTGCCAATACTGTAGTTTGTTGGACATGAGTGGTTCGAGTACCACCATAACAAAAGTTCAGTCCCTCATGGAGAAATCATTTTTCGTTTTAACACAAGATAAGAAGAGAACATATGCGATAGTACCTTTCCGAGGTATCACGTTCTCGAAAGCACAAAATCAATCTGGGACAAGTGAAAAATTAACACATCACATTGGCAGTCGAGGCTCAAACAAAACCTCTCTGCTGCAAACACGAGGCAGTTGCATGACTCGGCAACATTGACGCAAAATCGAAGTCTTACCTGGCTGCTTCAAAATGGCTATTGGTATTAAACATATTCTGATTGCATGTTGGTTTATCATT
This sequence comes from Eptatretus atami, assembly GCA_035128595.1. Taxonomy (NCBI): domain Eukaryota; kingdom Metazoa; phylum Chordata; class Myxini; order Myxiniformes; family Myxinidae; genus Eptatretus; species Eptatretus atami. The sequence continues at coordinate 74,871,768 of CM068960.1, read as the reverse complement.
AGCTTCCCTCAGAAATTATTTTGGCCCCTTCGGAAAAAAAGTACAACAAAATGCAATGTCTTGTGTGTGAAACTTCACACCATTTGTTTTCCTCTTAACTAAATTGAAATGGCTCATAAACAGCAATCAAATGCATCGTTACCAAAGTGATTTTGTAAATGCAGTTGAGCATTTGTGCATTGCGCAGGCTGTGCTGTGGAGTTTGTCTCTGCTGGAGGATGATGGGGACGAGGTACAGCAGGCCGGCTGTCTTGCACTTGCTTCTTTGCAGGTATTTTGTTTTTCTTGTGTGTAGTTATGTGCACTTTTAAGCATATCTTCATTCTTTCAAGAATCACTGCTGCTTTTTTTGTTTTTAATTCTGAAAGAACCAAAACGGACAGAACAGAAGGAGCCAGACATGCTTGGGCACTGTGTACTGCCACACTCACTACCTGGGCCTTTCTGAAAGGATTTTCAATTAATCGCTGCTCACCTTCATTCTTTCATTCCTTTTTTTTTCCCCGCCTCTGAAACAAACTCCCATACATTCTTCAATCCCACTCTTCCCTCCAGGTCTTCAAAATGGCTGTTCACCACCATCTCGTATCTTCCCCCATCCAAAACCATATTTTTTACCCCCATTAACCCACCTCCTTCAAATTCCCTGCTTTCCTTCCTGAAAGTCCCTGTAGGTGTTCTCTTGTTTACCCCATGTACCCTGCCCCATCCCTCTCCCTTCCACAGATCTCCTCATGTATCTATTCCCCACTGTTTTTGTGTTTCTCTCTCCCGTCCATCTTGTCTCCTGCTCCCCTTGTTATACATTCTGTGTTGGCTCTTGTATGAGCCTTGACATTGTATATAAAAAATAAAAAATAAAATCTTTAGCACGATCGATCATAAATCATGCTCTATACAGAGCGTTGGTGCAGCCGAAGCAGTTTCTATGGCTCGGGATACAATCCTTGATGGGTCACCACTCCAACACAGGAAGTCATGGGCAGTAATTTGTTCAAGGCGCTGGAGATAGCTCGCCTACTCTTCACGAAGGACACCCTGGGATCTTTGACATCCACCAATCAATGCAATGCCTGGTGTTGGCTTAATGGTTAGGGTGGTGGGCTTGGGATCCTGAATTCAAATCCCACCTGACTGTTGAATTAATAACAGGTGGGGTTGACTCTGCCTGCCATCCTTCTGAGATCGGCAAAATGAGTGCCAGCATGCTGGTATCCTGTGTCGGAGTGGCGACACGTCCAGGATTGTGCCCAATAGCCAAGGAGACTGCTTAAGCAGCACCAACGCTCTGCAGAGTATGGTCCCAATGGAATGGAATGGAATCAATGCTGGCAGATGGGACACCAATCCGAGGGATGGCACACACACTGATGAATCACCCTGCCTGTGGAACACCAGGCTAACAGTTTATAGCGGGGTCAGGAATCAAATCCAGGCAACACAGCTTAGAGGCGAGTGTGCGTGCATCAAGGCCATCCTGCCAGCAGCTCTGCAACACTGGTGCAACCAATAGGGTATGTTTGATACGCAGAAACAACCAATGCTGTTGAAGAAGCTTTAAACTGCAGTGATTGTGCATCTTTACCTTGGTTATGTTTTCACCCCTGGCTGTCTGTTCATTTCTTTGTCTGTGAACAGGATGTCTCAAAAAGTTGTGGATGGATTTGGACGAAATTTGATGCACAGGTTGGGCATGTGACGAGGAAGAATTGTTTCAATTTTGATAAAGATCCAGATTTTAGAACTTTCTAAGTGATTCTTCACCATTGAGAGATGAGGCCAAAAACGATATATAGCACGATATGTCAACAAAAGTTGTGGACAGATTCGGAGGAACTTAGTGGACATGTCGGGTAGGTGACAATATCAAGCCTATTCGATTTTGGTTCAGGTCCGGATCCAGATCAGGCCTAGCAGTGTGATAGAAAACGTAAACTGTTCAGCCTGGTGAAGGTCTGTGCTGCACTAAGTTCCATTCAAGTTTGTCATGTGATTGACCATTTCACGAGCTCCTAATATCTTTGAGGATTGCTTGTATGGTGGCTTCTTTAAATATCTCTGGTTGCCGATGTGCTTCTCTTTTTTTATGTCCTCCTTCCTCTCTCTCCTGCCCCACTCCACTCCCCAACCTCTCGCCCTCTCTCATTTATAATTTCTCAGGTGAAAGAAAGCATGAAGCCGCTGTTGCATATGTGTCAGTCACACAGCCAGGGTGTCTGTGATGCTGCACGGAATGCTCTCCTTTCCTTGGGTAAAGCCAACAATGCACGTTTCACCTTTATTAGAGGATAACACAAAGCATCGTTTATTTATTTCTTCAGTTAGTTATTGAGTTGTACAAGATTAAGCCTAATAGTTGAGCACTACGTTAACTACAAAATGCAATACACAAGTAATTATGGACTACATATGCCAGCAGCCGTCATTGTGCGAGTCACGTGGTTTGTGTTTTAATTGTAATAAAGCTTGTTCTTTGTGAACCTCCAAGTTGTGGTTTTGCTGCAACGTAAATTACATTCCATGGGCCTCGACTCGGATCTAATGATTGGATACCAATTTTGCTCGGGGTGGTGGTATGCCAACTCCTCCCCACACAAAAATGTCCTCTTGATTTCTCATGAGATGTATTGTTATTGGATGAGAATCTCATCTTATCCTGTTAAAAAAAATTAATAAATATATTTTTTTTTAAACCTGGATTTTTTTTTTTCCGAGTTTATATCACCTTCCCTTTCTCCTGCATGCAATATATAAAGTATTTTATTATCATGCAGTTATTAATTTACCTTTACCTTTCATTTCTGTTCCTTCAATGAGTTCTCATAAATGTGTTTCACCCTCTATGATCCAGCATTGAATGGGAATAGATGATTTAGCTGTCTAGGATAGTGGGGTGTCACAGGTTCACGGAATCGGTAAATCTAACTTTTAACAAAACGATCCAAAAAGGCAATTCTATTTTTATTACCTTTGGCTCCTCTAATCGGTTCATGTTTGTTTAATGTTGATTACTCGCTCTAAACTACAGATTATTCATATACTAGCATAACCCGCGCTCTGCGCGACATGTTGGGTGGGTGTGTTTGAGAAAGGAACTGATGCAAGTATCAGTAGTAATTTTACTTTAATGCAGTAAGTGGAATACGTTCACTGTTTCAGAACCATTTTATTTACTTTTTTTGTACCATGCACCTCATATGGTCTTTGAGATAATGTAAGCCGAATATCACGTTACTCGAGCGCAGAACAAAGTCGAAGATAGCGCGCCACGAAACCACAAACTCGGAAATAATATACAAGATGAGCTCTACCACTCACACTATATGTCATTCTCTTTGGGCGCTTGTTTTGGTAGATTTCTCGAACTTTGGAAAACCCTTCTCGTTTTTGAAATTCTATTTGGCTTTTTGAACACTAACCCTAAATACCATGTGTTTGAACATCACTGAATCAGAAAGATGATTTGCAATGTTAATTGTTACCTCTGCCACCAAAGGTGGATGGGGGTGATGTTTTCACCACTGTCTGTCTTTGTTTGTGAACAAAATATCTCAAAAAGTTGTTGATGGATTTGGACGAAACTTGGTGGAGAGCTTAGGTACGCAACAAGGAAGAACCGATTATATTTTGGTGAAGATCCGAGTTCGGATCCGAGAATTTTTAAAGTGTTTTTTTTTAAACCATTGAGTCAGCTCAGGTCAGGTTAGGTATGGGAGCAAGCACCGGAGCAGTGCATTGCTTTGTCCACTTTCCGCTGGGACTCCAGGGGCCTCTGTCTGGCCATTCCCCAGGCAGATGCCTGTCCCATCCCTACCTCCTTGAGATGCTGATCAACCTGCTGCAACCACGAGGCACGTGGTCGGCCCATTGGCCTCCTCCACTCACGAGGCTCCCTCGCTGAGAGAATCTGGTGAGCAGGATCAGTATCAGGAAAACGAGCCACATGTCCATACAGCCGCAACTGACGCTCACGGACTATGCAGGTAACAAATCTCATTTGAGTCTCTCTCTGCAACCGCTTGTTTGACACAAAGTCCGATCAGTGATAGCCAAGGATTCTCCGAAGAGACCTGGTATCAAAGGAATTAAGTCTCCATCTCAGATCACTGTTTTATCCAGAGTCCAAGTCTCACATCTGCAGAGCAAGACTGGAAGCACCAAGGACCTGAAGACTCGGACTTTTGTCCTCCTGCACAGGTACTGGCAGCGCCACACCCCATGATCCAGTGAATCCATGAATCCCCAGGTCCAACCCAGATGTCTATTGACCTCTGGCTCACAGCCAGCAGAGACATGAATATCACTGCCAAGGTAAGTGAATCTCTCCATGACCTCAAGATCCTTGCCATAAACAGGTACAGACAGGATAGCAGCATCCAAGATGTCACTGAAAGCCTGAATCTTAGTTTTGACCCAGAAAACCCGTAATCCCAGCAGTCAGGTCAGGTCAGGTTTTATATATTGTCTCAGTACCAAGCAAGCAAAAACCTTGCCCGGCACTAAGAGCAGCGTCACCCCTCGGTACTTCTTGCTGTCTTGGCGATCACCTTTCCCTTTCCAGAGAGGGACAACAAGGCCCCTCTTCCAGTCAGTTGGGATTATACATGTATTCCAGGCAGAGCACAGAACTGCATGCAATATCATGAGTACAGCATTTCCACCAGCCTTGAGAAGTTCAGCATGGATGCCACAGATCCCAGGAGCTTTACCCCATTTCAACAGGTTCACCACAGCCTGTGTTTCCACAAACAAGGTGGATCACAGCTGATTGGAGGGTCAGCAATATGGATAGTAACACCCCTGACATCCAACTCAACAGCTGATGGATTAGCCTGGTACAGCCGCTCCAAGCAGATGGAACTCCAAGCGTTCCAAACAGCAGATGGTGGCGTTGATATCGGTTGATTGCAGTGCATCGAATGGTGCCTATAATCACCATTGAGTGATGGCGCTAAACGATATATAGCAGGATATCTCGTTGTGGACAGATTCGGACAAAACTTGGTGGATGAGTTACTTCGGTGATAATAAATAACAAGCCAATTATATTTTAGTTCAGGTCTGAATCCAGATCCAGCCTATCAGTGAGCTACAAAATGTAAAGTAATCAGCCTGGCAGAGGTATCCACTCTTCCGAGTGCCCTTCTAGTTTTTAATGAAGCATGTAGCGTAAAGACATTATGACAAAGCGAGACTCAAAAATGACTTATTTTGTGACACATGCCTTGAAGGACCACTGCTTTAAAAAAAAAATTTTTTTTTAATTGTTTTCTGCATTGTTTGCTTCATTGTGATAGTCTATGCTGACAGAAATTGTTCCAAAACTCCAAGCTTTATGATCATCATAATTATGATAAGAAGTCTTTACAAGTGAAACGGTGGACAGTAACATGTAAATAAATTGTTTTCCACACACTTTAACATTTTACACTTGGAGGAGGTAAGGAAAGAGTTGTTAGTGGTGGATTACATGGAATTTATGGGTGATTGAAAGCTGAACCAACCATAAGTGCGGATTGACGATTGACGACTCATGATTTCACCTGCACACGTGGAATAGTGCAAGTGGTTTAACCACTGACCCCTACCGGAGGGAGGGGGGTATTGCGGGTGGGAAACCAATTCTGAAAACAAATCCTCTCGCTCCCTCCGGGAGCGGATATTGACTCGTGCACATAAAACTTGAGGATAATCCAATGTGAATGTCGACGGTCACCGAAGTTGATTGAATACTGAGAACATCTACATTTGGAAACCAAAGATAACTCTGTGATTACTTCTGCTGCAGGTCCGGAGGGACGTGATGCTTATTCTCATCTGGATGAACCATCGTATTCTTTGCCTTGCTTCCTGGGCCCTGTATACCAGACCAGCACAGCCTTTTGAGTCCTGTATACCAGACCAGCACAATCAGACCAAATACCAAGTATATTTCACCCACAACTTCAGCATGTAGCTATTTAATTCATCAGTTAACATCGTTGCCTATGCTTTGCATAATTGAAACACAGTTTTGGCCCCAAAGGGGTCTTTTTTGTTTCATTTGCACATCTGCTGTTTTCTGCATCTTGCTTTATGCAGTGTACCATATATTATGTATAATTGTGCTCAATGTGGTTCGCTTAAAAATAAAATATCTGTAAAATAGTGTATCTATAAATCCAAAAAATTTTTTTGAAGCTGTGGGATAAAATATTCATGTTAAATATATATATTTTTTTCTTTTAAAATTGCATTCTGCGATCTTGTGTTGGATCTAATTCCTCTGGGATTGTCCAGCACTTCATATTCCCCCCCCCCCCCCTTTTCTGCTGACTGTCACTTCCACTGGGCTGTCTGACATTTATGGTGTGATTGTGGTTTGGGGGTCATTTGTCCTTCCAAAAAGTCCCCTTTTTCATCAGTATAACCATGGCTCCATTTGAGAAGTGGTGTTCTGACTTGCTGATTCGTCATGCAGGTTTTAAGCTTGCAGTCCGACTGGGAACGAGGAGTTTGAAGGGAAGCCTTGGGCAACCACATCAAACCTAAATGTTTGAATTATTGTTATTATTATTATTATTATTCAGAAGAACACGCTCAATCCTTGAAGGATCATGGTTGGCTAAGCTTCTGTTTGTGAGTTACCCGGAAACAGTTGTCCTTGCCCAGCATAAGATATTCATGCAAGACAGCAGGAAAGCCACGAATTCCCAGCAATCAGTTGAAACTGAGCTTTATGATGGAGACTGGCCGAAAGTGCTCCAACAATGACACTCCATTTTGATATGCCGTTATTCTCACTCGTCTAATGGCATGGTGAAGACGTCACCATCAAACTTTTTTTGTACTTTGACTGTTTTTGTTATTTGTACAGTTATTTATATTTAAAATATGGATAGTGTGCACACTCATACACACATGGTAAGTTTTTGTGCAAAGCAGCTTATCCATTTAGTGATATTTTGCCACTGAACCAGGCCTGAAACTGTTTCGTCCTGCACAACACTGATGGTTTGGTGGTGTGAAGCACTGTTTGCTTGCTCACCTTGATTTCTGTGAGCAGCCTTCTGTTTGTGTGTGCAATTTCTTGTCCCCCAAATTAATTTGTTCCATACTTTCTGGTAGTTTGGACTTTTTATGGCATTTGAATCTGAAGCTTTGGGATGACTTTATCCAAGCAACACCCTTGCAGTATTACCTTTGAATTGTGGATTGCAAAATTTATTGAAATATTTTAAGTGACCGAACAGCAGTCTAATATTCTGCTGTCTTTTAGAGCAAGGTGGTGGGTAGAGGGTTCAGTTTGTATCGCTGCAGTAAAATCCACATCTCTCACAGTTGGTTTCCTTGGTCCTGGTGACAAGCCATACCCCTCCTTGCTTTAGGAACACCATTACAATATCTTGTCTGTTACCTCTATGCATGGCTGTAAGCCTGCATTTGCAATGATTCATTAAAATAAAAGCACTTTTTGAATCGTGATGCAAGTGACCTATGTTTCACCCTCATGGCCAAGAACAATAACCTTACTGCCAACTTGATTTTCTTTCATAGGGGATTGCATTTAAATGCAGCAGTTTCTGTTAAAGGGACATTCTGACTTGTATTTTTGATTTTCTCTATACATTTCCATCAATAAATAAAAGCATTGTCTGATGTATCCAATGAAGAATAAAACCATTATTTGTTTATTTTAAAGGAAAATTAAATGAGCCTCAATTGTCCACCACCCCATCCACACGAGACCAGTTATATACAATGTTGTACTGGTGGTGGTGGTCGTATGGCAGCTTAGCTGCCGGGGTAGCTATCATTTCCTTGAAGCGCGACTGTGTCGCTGATGCAGTGCCCCTCTACAGTACACACACTGGAACCGTTACTCATTTCGCTGACCTCGGAAGGATGACGGGCTCAGTCAACCCCCTGGTGTATTAATTCAGCGGCCGACGGGGCTTGAACTCAGGACCCTAGGATCCAAGCCACCACCCTAACCACTGAGCCAACACCAGGCTTAATGTTGTACTGAAGCAGCTGCATTGAGCTTATTTATTTATTTAAGCAAGGAATCACTCGTCTCCCCCCCCCCCCCCACTCAAAAGTAAATAAAATTTAAATGTACTGCCTTCTGCACCATTTAAAACCCCAAAATAAATAAAGTATGCCATGCCATGCCATGCTCCGTGCTATTGTTGTGGGCTGGGGTTCGGCGGCGATAAACGACCACAAGGTGGAGCAGTGGAGTCGTCTCCCACCGAACACCCGGAATTTAGGTGGTGACTCTCGGACAACTCCGAAAGGTCACGGGTGAGAGGACCGTGGTCGCCAATATTTCGAGGGCGTGGGGTAGGGTTAATTGCCTAATTTCAATATACCTAAATACCCACGTCATCCAACGACCGGGGCAACCACACCCTCGGCCGACTTTGTCCGAATCGAGTCGCCATCACCGACTCGGATCCGGCGTAACCGAGCAAAGTTACCAAAGCCCGCGCCGGACCAAATGAACAATTTACCGGCCCAAACGGTTCTCAAGTCCGAACCATGCTGGGTCAATCAAAGAAAGGACAGAAACGAACTGGAACATTTAACACGGGGAATTATTTATAATGGGGTAGGAGAGCACACAGAGCAGAGTTATCTGAATAAAAGGCAGGCAATGTACAATGAGCAAAGAAAAAGCACTTAACAATTCTACTTACAGGATGGCGACACACACACACACACACCGTCGTGGGTCTTTTCGGTAGAGCCGGGTACCTCCGCCTCGTGCGGTTTCACCGGACCCGCACTTGTGGAGCTTGGAGTCCGTGGACGGGAACAGGGATCCCAGCTCGAGCGCTCCAACGCAAAACACCACGGTGGGACTCGAACCCACGACCCAGACCTCACCACGCAGACCGCAATCACCACGATCCTGCAGAACACACCCTTGTCTGCCCAACACTGCTCCAGACAACCACTCTACTCTTCTGAGGTGGGAGGGGTCTCTTCTCCTCCCACTCGCCTCCTGATTGGACGAGGGGGTTGTCGGATGACTCGTGGTCACCTCCCGATTGGCTGGGGCGTGCGTGTCATGCTCGCCCTTCGCTCATTGGCTGGAGGAAACGGTCCATGCCCTTGGGACGGAGCCTCGATCTGAGGCGTTGGAGGCTCTGCCCACGCCTTCAGCCGAAAACACGTGGGCAATGGCGACCGGTCGAGTGCGGGACGGTGGCGTTGTTGTAGTGGATGTAGTAGTAGTAGTAGTAGTTGTTGTTGATGAGGAGGAAAAACCAAGCTAAAAAAACAACTCGTAGCGCACACATGTAATTCCCATTAGACAGAAGGAAGGATTCCAACTATAAACACATACTTATCGAAATAACTAAACTACGGGGACTCTGTCTGTGTGCAGATGGCTTCCAAATCCGTAACACTATGTCTATCCACCTCTACACACTACAATACTTTGCAGTCTTGTCACGTGGCAGGCAATGTGCTTTTGGCTACTGATATCATTGGCTTCATCTCTTTAAAAATCCATTGGAAGCACAAATTGACAAAAATACAAATTCATTTGCATGAGTAACTTTACAAAAAAGTACAATTCCACTTATAGAGGATGTTCCAAAAAGACCTGGACAACTTTTGTTGTTAATATATTTAGTAGCACAAACGATAAAATGATACTTTTTGTTTTATATGGTAAAGAAACTCGTAAGTTTTCTTTATTTTCAGGTTTGGTGGTTTAATATGAAAGAAAATGGCGACTCTACAGGAGAAAGCTCAGGGTGTCGAATGGTTCATCAAGACGAGATCCGACACGCTCGTTCAGCGTAATTTCCGTACAAGGTATGGAAGGAATTTGCCATTGCGGACTAGTATCAGAGAGTGGTACAAGAGGTTTAACGAGATTGGAAGTTGTCAGAAACAGAGTACCAGTCGACCAAGCACAAGTACAGCAGACGTTGAACGAGTGAGTGAATCATTTCAACAAAGTCTCAGAAAATCAATTTGACATGCATCCAGATAAATGGGACTACCACCGTACACAGGATTTTGCAGAAAAGACAAGATCGATTCCTATAAGGTGCATGTTCTGCAGGAACTCAAACCAAATGACGGACCCAAACACAAGCCGTTTGCCTTGGAAATGCTCAGTCACATAGAGGATGACGAAGATTACCTGAAAAAGGTCATGTTCACAGACAAAGCTTGCTTTCATGTATCCAGGAAGGTCATCCGGCACAATGTGAGGATCTGGGGTTCTGAAAACCCCCACATGGTCATTGAACACATACGCGATAGGTCAATGGGTGGCGTGGTGTGGCCTTCTCCATTACTGCTTGGTGGGTCCGTTTTTCCTTGCGAAGGATACAGTGACCTCAACAACTTACATGAACATGTTGGAAGGATTTGCCTTCCCATAGATAGAAGACCTGCAACCCGATATTATTTTTCAACAGGATGGTGCTCCTCCTCATTGGGCCTTAGTCATGCGAGCCATCCTGAATGAAAAATTTCCAGGTCGCTGGATTGGCCAAGACGGACCAACCCCCTGGCCCCCATAATCACCAGACATAACCCCCCCTTGATTTTCTTTCTGTGGGGGTTTGTGAAAGATGATGCCTGCAACACCAAGGTGGCAAATCTGCAGGATCTTCGTTCTCAGATCACAGCTGTTTGCGCACTGGTGGACGCAAACATGCTGAGCCAAACATGGCAAGAACTCATGTACCGCCTTGATGCTTGCGTGTGACAAACGGAGCTCACATTGAAGTGTAATGATGGTGTGCACAAAACTATACGACTTTCTGTATCGTATAAACCAAAGGGTGTCGTTGTATCATTGGTGGTACTAAATATATTAACAAAAAGTTGTCCAGGGCTTTTTGGAACATCCTGTACATGTCAAGTCCAACCAGGAATACCTCTATATGTATGTGTCGTGGTACAATGGACCCCAGACCTATTGACATCACAATGTTTACCTCAAGGAATTCTGGGGATAAGAGGGGTGTTTGATTCATCAGGTTTTTTTATTTTTATTTTGCACATTGTTGAGGTTCATATAAGCACTTTACACACAGCGTAAAACAAAGGGCGCAGGAGACGGGGGTGGGAGAGGGAGTCACAAAGTGGGGAACAGAGACGTCAGGAGATCTGTGGAAGGGAGAGGGATGGGGTGGGATACACGAGAAAAACAAGATGGACACTACAGGGACTTTTTGGAAGGAAAGGAGGGGGGTGTGGGGTGGATTAACAGGTCGAAAAGATGGTTTTGGATGGGGGAAGATAGGAATTTCTCTTTGTCTCATCCTCACTCCACTCCTGCCTAATACAGAGAGCACCCTCCTCTATCTCTATCTATCTCTCTCCGGATGTGTTCGGACGATGATTATTTCCGGATGGTGTTTGGCTCTGGATGTGTCCAGACGAAGATTGTCTCCGGACGTGTCCAGACAGAATTTGTTTTCGGACATGTCCGGACGGAGTTTGTCTCCAAACATGTCCAGGCAATATTCGTCTCCAGACGTGTCCGGGCGATATTCGTCTCCAGACGTGTTCGGGCAGTTTGTCTCCAGACGTGTCCGGGCAGTGTTTGTCTTCAGATGTGTCCAGGTGGTGTTTGTTTCCAGATATGTCTTGGCAGTGGTTGTCTCCAGACATGTCCGGGCAGTGTTTGTCTCCGGACGTGTCCAGATAGTTTTTCTTCGGTTGTGTCCGAGCAGTGTTCATCTCCAGGAGCTTAGCTCCGAATGTGTCTGGACGGGTGTTGGTCTCCGGATGGCTTAATTCTGGACACATCTGGGCAGTGTTTATGTCCGGATGGGAGTTTGTCTCCGGACATGTCTGGGTGGTGTTTGTCTCTGGGTGGTATTTATAGTATGACCGGTAGAAAATGGATTTCAGACATTATTTTGCTTCCATCTTCACTGTTATGCTATGCAGAAGCATTTTGATGAGACGGTATGAATTGTAATGAAGGCTCCATCGGACGTCTGCCTTCCCTTCCTGTCACCTTACACTGCACACAAGCATGCACACATACCCATACATATTGTTGCGGCCGGGGGTTGGGGTGAGAAGATCACGAGGGGGTGGAAGCTATTGTTGCGGGCCGGCAGGGTTGGGTGAGAAGACCACAAGGTGGGGAAAGCAACGTCGATTCCCACAAGACTCCCTGGAATTGTAGGCCGTCGCTCACGGATAATTCCGTGACGCGGTGGGTCGCTTAACCGACCGTGGACACCAATAACTCAACCGCGTGACCTAGGGTCCTCCCGCCTATGGAATCGGGTTACCTAATTAACCACGCGGTTTAATCACCGGGGAACCACGCCCTCGGTACGCCTTGTCCGAACCGGATCACTCTACCAACTACCGACTACCTTTCCGGATCGGATGCAGCCGAGCGACACTGCCAAGGACGTACCGGCTAAAAGAACGGATCATTGGGAAGGAAGTCCCGGCTAGGCTAGGATACGGACCATGCTGGATTAATGAAAGAAAAGACCAAAACAAGCTGGGACCATTTCTACACAATCATTTATTAACAGGCAGGCGAGGAAAAGCATGTGGCACAGTGAATGTAGTTTATTGTTGTATGTAAGCAGGGATATAAAGAAATGTGTGGTGCGACAACAAGGCAAGCAACTTACAAAGCAGACATACCGATACATCTTCTGCAATCTTAACTTAAAGCTAGGACTGGCGCCATTACGCGCGCACACGCACACAACCCGATAAAGAGGAATTAATTAGAAGAAAGGAGAGGAGATGAGGCTAACGGTCTCGTAATACCTTGCACGGTTGACCGACCGTGCTACCCAGTACGTTTTGGGGGGACGTTGTGCTGAGCGATCCCTCCTTGAGAGTTGGCACGTCGGCTCCTGCCTGGTTACGGTGCCGACGCAGCACGTGCGGTCTGTGAGAAAGGGGTGAGGCCATCTGGTGTGAGGGAGGACTTTAGGTGGAGCTAGGTGAGTGGGTTGTCCAGCGGCGAGAGGCAGGAGGAGAAGGTGGGTGGATGGAGCCAGTGGCGAGAGGCAAGCGGAGAAGGGGCAAAAGGCACATGCAGAGATTGATCCAAGGACAGACAAAGAGGAAGAGGACGACAACTCCGGATGGCTTCGCGATCCGTCCTTTATCAGTTCAGCGGTGCAGGGTGGGGGCGACGACCCGAAGCGATGCGTCATCACCCGAATCGGGGGCTCCCATTGGACCCCGGCCACCGCGCGACCCAGCCGCCACGGCCGGAAGCGGCCTTATTTTACATCCGGCGAGACATCGCCAAGCTGTGGAATTGTCTTGCTCCAAACACTGCGACATGAATCGCCTTGCACCGGGCCGTGCTCCGGCGACTGGCCGAGGGCCGCGTCGGCCCCGCATGCCCGCTCGAGTACCCCCGGCGTGCTGTGGTTGGTGCTGATCAATGCGCTTGCTTCGTCCGTACGTCATGCGGCCCGAGCGATCCGGGCCGTACAGCATACCTCTGCTTGGTGGCGGCTGAATTGAGGCGGAATTGTGAGAAGATCTCTGCCGGCGGCGGGAGATATTGGTGGCCACGGTGGCGAGCGAAGATCGATGGTAAGACGCTGTTGTGAACCAGCGCGCAGACCCGAACAAAAGATGTGCATCATGCGCCTTCCGTACAGTGTAATGGTAATTATCACGGGGCTGCGCGCGGGTCCACTCTCATGCATGCAGTTAGTTATCAGTGGTGATCCTCACAGGTGGCTGCTTGAGCACGGTGCTGGTCCCGATCTGTGTTATAGATTGAAGGAAAGGATTGGAAATAATTATTAGATGCAGATTTAGGTTGAAAAGAGCGTGCCTGCGCATCCTGTACAGCGTTGGGATTTAATGTATGGTTCTACTATTCCCCTAGCCTAGACACAGGATTCTTGTGGTAGAGGATTTTTCCATCGTGTGGTTGATGCTTCTTTTGGTCTCCGTGAGGACATTCATACGGACCATGCGCGGCAGCCTTGCTGATGGCGGAAAGGAAGATAGAGATATAATCAGACCGAACTATGAGACCCACACAATGCACTTCGTCCAGTTTACCCATTAGACATGAGGGAAAGGTCTAACTGCACATATATGAATGAAATAACTGTCTGGGGATCACTATGTTGGGTGCCATTGCCTTAGAGGCATGCGATTTCCAGAACCGCAACAATATACACAAGCATGCACACACAGAGAGACAAACAATGGAGGAAAGAACGTACAAACAAACCAGAAAACAAAAACATCACATACAGGTGAGCAAAACGTGAATGCAGACTAACACTCCCCCATCACCGGGAAAGGAAGAGGCTCACCCAACAATCCCCATCACCGGAGAGTTGAAGGGGAAAATCATGCCACTTGAGCAATCACCGGGGAAGTTGGCAGTCATCATCACCCAACCCCAACCCATCACCCAGGGAGGAGAACGGGCCGTTACGACATGCAACCTCATCACGGGGGATGCGTGTGGCCGTCACCCCACCTGTCCTCATCACTGGGGAAGAGCAGGGGACCTAACCTTCCTCCCCTCCATTACCGGAGGAGAAGGCTACCTCATCTGATGCCCCCAAAATCGAGAAGCAAAACAGGGAGGTTCACCTCACCCCTCCCCATCACCGGGGAGAAAGAGGTCACCCCCAGGATGTCCAAGGACAAATGGGGGCATTCACCTCATTCTCCTATCACCGGGAAAGACGAGGAATATATCCACCAACACTTGTTAGCTGAACAAGGGATGGAGGGATACTGCACTGTGCTCCGTGACAAAGCATCACCTGACCCACCGAAGAAAGCAGGATAAAGAAAGGGGTGGAGAAGCAAGCGAAGCAAAGTGAACACCAGCGAAGCGAAGCAAACACCAGCTTCCCGAGCCCCATGAGACAGCCCCATGAGACTGCATTGCGAGCAAGAGCTCGCTACAGTGATTACATTGAGCAAGAAAGCTCGATACAGTGACTGCTCTTTCCCTCGTCTCAGCTTTATATAGGCACGAGAACAATGGACAGGGCAAGTCATCCAGTAGTAACTACGTCACCCCTGATTGTGACGTCACAGAAGAT
Organism: Eptatretus atami; assembly: GCA_035128595.1. Lineage (NCBI taxonomy): Eukaryota > Metazoa > Chordata > Myxini > Myxiniformes > Myxinidae > Eptatretus > Eptatretus atami. The sequence goes on along the minus strand of CM068960.1, from coordinate 74,856,730 downwards.
CACTTGGTTTGGACCAAACACGGATAATGACGTCGCTGTAGATCGGTTGAAACAGTCAAGGGAAGAGGCTCGGAGAGACAAAATTTAGGATTCTTGCACCTGAATTTACACTTTATAGTTCGATTTTACTTACCCAGTAAGGCATACCTTCTTCTTCATCCTTACGAAAATTCACGGACCAGTGTTTGTGTGTGTTTGTCGCGCTACTCCTCCTACAGTTCTGGGCTGATTGCATCCAGACTTGCTACATAGGATCAGCATGACTGACCCCAATTAGTGTTTATAGGGGTGTTTTATCTTTACCGGTGGTCTTGGTGGGGTAGAGGAGGGGGAGGGGAGAGGGGAGAAGGCAAATTATCAATGTAAATGTGAATATCGTGTAGCGCCACCCATCGTGAGGGAGGGTATTACAAGTCCCATTTACAGTGTACAGTATTCCTGTCCCC
>CM068960.1:74838067-74845567 GCA_035128595.1 Eptatretus atami | reverse complement strand
GTCTCGTGCTATTACACCTCCCCTTCGAACCAGTCTGGGTTCAATTTCCCATGGCTGCTCTGCAGAGATTTCCACACTGAGCTGCGACAGAAGCGGCAACCTGTCCGTGATGTAGTAGTACGCAGACTGCCTCCACCACCACTTCATCCCCTTCCTATAGAGAACGGGCTTGAGCCGAATAATTATCCAAATCCACAATCCGCTGGGCATTTCACTCCGGTTTTTACAGCACGTACGAGTTACGACCCTTCTGCGGGCATCTTCGAGCTCAGCTGTGCGTGCCAGGTCGGGTGTGTCAATGTGTGGCGTCTCAGCATAATGCGATCTGTTCTTGATGACTGGCGACGAGTCATATTGCTTTGCTTGGTACTAACCCTGTGTCCCCCCCCTCCCCCAACCTCTACTCTAGAAGTTCACAGACCCTTTGCAGAAGGGCCAGGTGTCAGTTGTATCGTTTTCCGGCACTGACATTGCACGCTCACTCCATCGTGTGTTCAGATTAACCAATTCTTGCAGAACACTCGCCACGTGGCTTAAGCACTCAAGCGAGCACTCCGTTGGACAGCGTTGATAAGGAACGGCGAGCTGGCAAAGCACTGTCTTAGCTGCTTTGGTAACTCATCACAACCTTGACTGCCACAAGGCTGGCTGCTGGGCTGTCCAATCTGAGCAAGTAATTCGTGGTGGGGTTTGCTTTGACGGTAAGCTGCAGGACAAACCGGCTTACATAATTCATATTTGTTACTGGAATTCACCGGTGTGTGTGTGGTGTGTGTGTGTGTGGGTGTGTTGTGTGTGCTTGTTTGCTGCGCTACTACTGTTCTGGGCTGATTACATCCAAACTTGCAGCAAGAGGATCAACGTGACCCCAATTAATGTATAGGGCATCAGGGTGTTTTTATCGTTTGCCGGTGGTCTTGGGTGGGGGGAGGGTTGGACCAAATTCAGATGGGTAAACTAGCACCCCGTCCCCAGCGGGAGCCGTCAGGGTCAGGTTATTATATTGTTACGGGCCTCTGGAAATCGGCAAACACCATAAAGGTCCCGTAGGTGAGATATATTCTTAAGTACATGTGTAGTTAAGCCCAAACCCATTGTAATAGGAGGGAATTAATGTATTCTTCGGGTGCGATCCTTTGAGTTTAGGCGTTTTTTCTGTTCTACCTTTGTTTGAGCACCCACAGCCAACAACAACAAAACGCCAGCGCCAAAAGCCTACCTTCAAACTCGCTACCACGGCAAACCTCACATCAAACCGGCCATTCAAACAGCAACCATGGCCATCGAACACCGCCGAAACCTCCACACTTCTGCCTACGGCCATTCCGCACCACCTGTGGGCACCGAGCCGTCGGCTATCTTCCAGCGATTACACGCGAGACGCGAGTGCAGATGGCGGGTTTTCTGAGAGAATTCGATCAGGGAATGGATACACGCCACATCTGACACCAATCAGGAAGCGCGGGCGGCTTGGCCCCACCTTTACTTTGGTTGTTCCAGACGCGCCTGGAGAAAATCGCATATGCAAATTTGAGGAATCAGGAATGATACACGCCCCCTTTTTCTCTCCGTCCAATCGGCGAGCGTGGCTCCGCCCTGAGGTCGTTTGGATCCGAGAATTTTGCATATGGTGGTTTCCCGAAGCCGATAAAAAGGCGAGCGCAGGAGTCGATCGATGCAGTGTCGGTGGGGGAGAATTCCGGAGAGGAGCTCGAGCAGTAATCGTGGAGTGAGGTCGAGTTGGCGAGATCGGTGGGCAGTTCGGGAGACGGAGCTCGAAGCAGAGGCTGGGGCAGACGGCTGCGGGAGGCGACGGCAGCGGAAGGGCGATCGCTTGAGGAGTGACCTGGAGGCTCGGGACGACGAGGTCGCGTTTGAGTCGAGCCCAGCAGCCATACTCCCCCGAGCATCAACAATTCCCCCTTTCCCCGCGCTGAGAGAGTGGAAACAAGGGGCCCCGTTCACTTACACACCAGCAGGTGCCACGGAACCGCCGTGGCAGCGACATTCTGCGGCCGCCACGAGGGCGCGGGGTAGGACCCCTCGGTCTCGTGGGACCTGGCCGCTCATCCAGGTTCACGCGCATTAGCCCAGGGCCCAGTCTGACACTCCCTTGCCTTTGAGGGGTCTTTTCTTTGCTTCGGTGGGAATGCGTGTGTGGGCCGGTCTTGTAAAGGTAAGTAACTGTATAAGTGGTCGTGTGTCGGGTAGTCGGTTTTAACTCCTTTTAATAATGTGCATTTTCTTTTTGTTCATTGATAATATGTCATTTTCGCTAATTGTGGCTGTAAATACGTGCTATAGGTGTGCTCCGTGTGCACGGAATAAAGTGCATTGTGTGAACTGTTTTCCCGTTTTCGCTTGTCTTTTCTTTATTGAACCTCCATTCTTGCCTTCACGAAAAGGGTTCGTAGTGGGTTGCAAAACGCCGGTAAAATAATCTGAACCGTCGAGGTCGACATAACACTCGGTTATCCGATAGTACGGAACGGCCCCGCCAGCGGCTCGTGTCCGGAGTCGCTCGGCAGGGTACGATCGCGGTGTACCATCGCGTGGTAACTTTTAGTAGGTTTGAGTTTGCGAAAACCCTATCCTACGCGGGTGGCCGATTGGCAGACCGTCCCTTCTGCCAGCACTCGTTGGATGGCGGTGATCCCGCGGTGTCTTTCGCGAGTATTTAATTTTGAAGAAACCAACGCAGGTCTTCATCGTGTTCCGAACACTGGCGTTGGAGACCCGGGGTTTGTTTGTTTTTTTTCGGGGGGAGAGGGGGCGGGGAGGGCGTAATCTGTAACGCAAAGCAATTTGATGCAGAATATCCAATTCATGACGCCATCATTTGTCGTTTCCCACAGTCTAACGTCTCTTCCCGATGTTTTAACGGTTTCATTGTAATCGCCATCATTTCCCAACCCTTGAGTTCATCGTTGAATCCTCGCGCCGCCTTCTCATCGTCCCGCGAGCACTCCCGCCGGGCCGCGCATGCGCAGTGGCGCACCAACCGCCATTTTGTGCGCCGACTGGCCTCCGGCCTCGGTATGTTTGCGACATTTTGAGCAACTTCACTACAATCGGACTCGTTTCGCAACGCTGTTTCAAGCGTCCGACGAACCTTCACACAGATCGGGCCGACGGTCCAGGACCTGCGGCCTGCGGGTCGGTGTGGGACGAGGCACGAATCGGACGCGGGGGGCGCTTTTCATCGTCAAGGCGCTTGCAAGAACGGCCTGCAGCCTCTAGGTGTCACGGTGGGGTCCCGGCGTCTCTCACGGCACCGTTTGTCTCCCTCTATCGTTCCGAAAGCGTCGGAGAGAAACGAGCGTCAGCCTACAGGCGGCTCTGTGCTCACCTCGGCTCACGAGAAAATCCTACTTTGGAATCTTCTTTCGCTTTTGTCTTTGTGTTTCAGTGTCTGTTGCGTCAGCCGCTCCTAATGGCGATGATTGCTGGAATAATGGCTTTTTCTTCACGGTTTTTTCCTCGGCTTTGGAGCTTTTCAAACGTGTTTTACCGTTGATTATACTCGTTATAGCCCGAAAATCTCTATTGTCGTTCATATATATTTTAAATTCAGATATCTCATCGCTCCTCGCCTCTTCTCTTTGCACTCCACCTCTTCTTGTCACCCCACCTCTTCTTGTCGCACCCCACCTCCTCTTGTCGCACTCCACTTCTTCTTTTCGCACTCCACCTCTTCTTGTCGCACTCCACTTCTTCTTTTCACGCTCCACCTCTTGTTTGCGAGCTCCACTCCCTTGTCGCACCCCACCTCCTCTTGTCGCACCCCACCTCCTCTTGTCGCACCCCACCTTCCTCTTGTCGCACTCCACTTTTTTCGCACCCCACCTCCTCTTGTCGCACTCCACTTCTTTGCCTTTTCACGCTCCACCTCTTGTTTTCAAGCTCCACTTCTTCTTTTCAAGCTCCACCTCTTGTTTTCGAGCTCCACTTCTTCTTTTCGCACCCCACCTCCTCTTGTCGCACTCCACCTCTTCTTTTCACGCTCCACCTCTTGTTTTCGAGCTCCGCTTCTTGTTTTTGAGCTCCACTTCTTCTTTTTGTGCTCCACCTCTTTTTGCGTTCCACCTCTCTTCATGCTCCACCTCTCTTTTTAATGCTCTACCTCTTTTCACGCTCCACCTCTCTCTTTTATGCTCTACCTCTTTTCGTGCTCCACCTCTTCTTTTCATATTCCACCTCTTCCTTTTGGCACTCCACCTCTATTCAGGCTGACCCCTTCCTTTCACACTCCATCATTTTTTTATTTATTTTTGCCCTCCATCTTATTTCAGCATCCCACCACAATCCTTTTCATCCCCCTCCCAATCACTTTTTTAAAGCCCCTCTTTATTTGCCCTCACCTCCGTTTTTTAATCATCCACCTCTTCGTTTTTAATCATCCACCTCTTTTATTATTAAGTTCTCCACCTCATTTTCTAGCCTGCGCGCCCCCCTCCGTCGACCCTGCCGCCCCTCTGTCGACCCTGCCGCCCCTCCTCGACCCTGCCACCCCTTCCGTCAACCCTGCTGCCCCCTCCGTCGAGCCTGCACCCCCTCCGTCGAGCGCTGCCGCCCCCCTCCATCGAGCCTGCCGCCCCTCCGTCGACCCTGCCGCCCCCCCTCCGTCGGACCTGCGCCCCCTCCGTCGAGCCTGCCACCCCCCTCCGTCGACCCTGCGCGCCCCTCGCCGTCGACCCTGCCGCCCCCTCCGTCGACCCTGCACCCCCCTCCGTCGACCCTGCCACCCCGCTCGTCGACCCGGCCACCCCCCTGCCGTCGACCCTGCCACCCCCCTCCGTCGACCCTGCCACCCCTCCCTCGAGCCGCCACCCCCCTCTTTCTTTTTCACCTTTTTCTAACCTGATTCACCTGTCATTCCATTGGCTATACATTTTTCTTCGTCTTATTGAAACACGTTGTACATAATGGTCAAAAGTGTACCAACATTGCACTGCACACTCCTGCCACATTAATTTGTCGACCAGAAGAAAATTCACCCATTCCATCAGGTTTCATTATATATAACAGCATTGGTGCTTCCCTGTTATGAATGGTGGAGTAACACAAATGTATCCATGTGGCAGATGGTACTTGTGGTCAAATGCAATGTCTTCACCAGTCAGTCGTGGACATCAAATAGCCTGTATACATACATACAGTATTTTGCTCCTGATGACCAGTTTTTAAAATAATTTGTTCATAACATGTCTTCTTGCATTTCAGAGTTTTCTCATTCTCCTTAATTGGAGGTATACTCTACAGAGCAGAATATTCCATCTCGTGTCCCATCATTCAAAATCGTATTGTTTGGTCCTATATAAACCTCGCATGTACCTAACCAAGTTTTCTCTGGTAACATCGATTCAGATGGTGTAATCAGTGCGATGCTCTCTCTGCAACACCATAAGAAGACTGACGTAGGTTGTCCAGGCTAAGTAGGTTATAGAGCTGAATATTGGGTCCCTCTCTGCAGGATCTTAATATTGATGTATACACTGTACTTTAGGGGCCATGTTCCCGCTTGTGCGTTTACCGTTTTTGTCTCCAGTGTATAGTTTAGCTTTGCGAAGTCTGGCAACAGACTGCAGTCCGACGTTGTTATTACCGAAAGTATGGGTAAGAGTCAGCGTCTAGACTTCTTCATAGCGGTAATTAATCATTTCCTCCATGTGGTTTGCTTATGCAGTGTGCTCGATACCTTGTTCAGAAAGTAGAGATATAGCAAAGTATCCACGGCGTGAGCGAAACGTAGCAGTCAGCTACAAGAAAGTGTGGTGAGCGTCGTGAAAATGTTCAAAGGTTTTGTGCGGTATGCATTATGAAGTTACGAGCTGATCCATTCAATAATGGTGCTTACTAGGAGTGATATTTTTGTAGCAAATGGAGGGTCCTTTTCGGGTATATTAATATTGATGTTAGTGAAGTTGAAATAAAAAATAATTTCAAATGTTTTAAATTGTCTGACCTGTTTGAAGTTAAACTTTTTGTAGGCACGATCAACGTTAAAGTTTTTGTGCAAGTATTAGAAGCTTGCATTCATTTTAATATGTGTACTAGGATGCTGATATTGCATGGAGGTTCCTTTGGGGATATTATTGGTTGTGGAGTGAAGTTGAAATTAAAAAAATCCCGAATTATCGAATTATCTATAAAAAATATTCTCGAGGTTTCCTGTATTTATGTGAACTTTAATTTTCTTTTGTAGACGATTCATCGGGCATTAAGAGTTTTTTTCCGCTTTCTAATGTTTTACTCTACTCGACCACTTTTTGTTACTGATTTTACAATATACAAAATACATATATTGCATATTGAAAATTATTTGGATCAGACTTCACTGCATGCCTTATAAAAATATTATTAGGGAATATAAGGGTATGTCTTTGAACATATAGCCCCAGGACCATAGCTATCGTTCTTGTTGTTAAAGGCCGTTATGGGAACACAGAAAAAAGGGGTAAAAGTCTAAGCGTGTATTTAACAATTAATAAGGATGGGTTATGAGGGTATGAAGACAGGATTTTTAGCAGCTATCATGGTTGCGTCTCGCAATATTAATATATTAGCGCGATTAAAAATACGTTTTTCCGTCGCATTCTGCTTCATGTCTGTCAAAAAAACCAGTGTCAAGGTGCACAACTTACAGCTCATAACCTATCCAATTGAGGTGTTTTTCGGCGCCCCCCCCCTGCTTCGCAACGTTCTATCCACGCCACGTTGTCAGCACTAAATTATTCCCAGACAGATCAATTCAGCTATACAGAGGGTCCGGGGGACTCAATTAGTCTATTTTAAAAGACGCATAAATTGTTATATAACAGCTACACACAGAAGCGTTACATGTGGCCGATATTGCCATTTCGTTATTTTTACACCCACTCTCTCGTTTAATGACAAGTGGTCAGTCTAAAATCTGTTCTTACTCCTGAATTTTCTCCAACAATTTCATACATCCAATTTAATGAATAACACATCTAATTTCCAGTAGACCCAATCATGTCACGTTTAGGTACATGTGTGGGATATGATATGGTGTTCTCCCTCCCCGGAGGCTCTCCCACACCCTTCGATGAGCTCCCTTGTCCCTCAATCCGACAGCAGTCGCACTGCAAGACCCCTTTAGAAGACCGTGCAATGCAGACGCACGACTTCAGCAAGTCACCGAACAAACCACTTTCTCAAATGCCGCCATCTCCCTTATGCTACATATAGAGGAGTAGTGATGAGAGAGAAAAGCGGGAAATAGCTGGTTTGGCGCCTGCCCTGGTTGGTTACCGTCTGGGTTCTCAGACAGCGTCACGGAAGGGAGATGGAAGGAGCTAAGTCGTATTTGCCCACCCTCCCACCGGGACACTCCTCCCACAATCAGGAGACATACTCACCACCTTCAAATCAGGGCCGACCTACCGCTCACCATCTAGCCCATGAATAAGGTGAGGTGTCAGATTCGGCCAGCCCCAGTGAAGTGACAGTAGCCAGAAAAGGGGGGGGGGTGGAGGG
>CM068960.1:74806507-74822283 GCA_035128595.1 Eptatretus atami | reverse complement strand
TTAGTGTACTCATTTGCTTCACCACATGCGCTGTATTGAAGGATTTCACTTGTTTTCATCAATGAGCTCTCTGACTCTGGAAAATCCTCTTTATTTCTTTGCTGATGACTCTACCCTCTGCTGTACCATCTTTCATCCCTCAGATTGGCAGGCCAGCATCTTTCAGGCATCTACCATCTTTCATCCCTCTTCACTCTCTGCAGACCTGGATAAAGTCACAAGCTGGTCAAACACTTGGAACATGTCTTTCAATTCTGACAAATCTCCCACACTCACTATGTCTTTCCGAAAGGACCATCTGGATAAGCCCCCCATCTAATTTCTCAGCAACCCTCTTGAAGAAATCCTGTTATTCAAGCTTTTGGGCCTCCCTGTCTGCCATGATCTTTCCTGGAAAAGCCACATTTCCAAGCTGGCCTCCAAAGCCAGTTGCCGACTAGGCAACCTCTGTTGTGTGAAGTCCTTCCTTGGCACACCTGAGCTCCTAACCTCATACAAAAGCCTTCATCTGCAGCTTGATGGAGTACTGCCTCCCCTCTGGGCTGGTGCTCCTGCCTCACACCTAGTTTGGCTTTACACTGTGGAAACCAAGGCTTTCTTTTAGCATCATCGTTATCTCCGTGATGAAGCTGAGTCTTGATTTACTCTCAACCACAAGGCAGGTGGTGTCTTTTCTGTTTCTTACAGTATCTCTCCAGCACTTCGCCCTCCCCACACCAACAGCATCGTCGTTGCTTTGTCCCCAACCACCAACTAATTTTCAAGGCATCAGCACAACCCTTCTCGGTAAAACTGCCAATAAATAAATATTGCTCACCTTACTCTTCATTCTTGCTTTTTCACCTCGAACAACTTTCACTCACTCTTCAATCCACTCTTCCCTCTAGTCTTCACAATAGCTGTTCACCACAAAAAACTCCTATCATCCCCATCCAAAACCATGCACTTTTCTACCCCTGTTAATCACCTCTTCAAAATCCCTGCTTTCCTTCCTGAAAGTCCCTGTAGTGTGCAATTTTACCCCATGTACCTGCCCATCCCTCCTCTCAATTCCTCAAGATCTCCTAATGTCTCTGTTCACCACCTTTTGTGCCTCCACTCTCACCCTCTTGATCTCCTGCTCCTTTGTTTATTTCTGTGTGTTAACGCTTATACAAACCATGACAATGTATGCAAAACATTTTTAAGCAAGCGAATTAGGCTGTAAGATTCAGGAGGATCCGTTTTTGCACCTTTTTTAGTCCCCTTCGGTTGAATTTAATCCGGCGAGCTTATGCGATCGCGCAGTGTCGTATGTGAGAGTGAGTGAGTGAGTGAGTCAGTCCATAACACTTCAGTCTTATACTTGAACAAGCACCACAATTTTGATGAAACTTGGCTACAGCTTTCATATCTGATTTCCAATGAAGGTGTATGACTGCTTCAAATCGCACTCATTAAAAAGGTCTCGGGGGGGGGGGGGGGGGGGATGGACCCCATAATAGGTTAATTTTCTCTTTTCTCCGAAACTACACACATTATTTTATGAAACTTGACCACAACTTTCATCACCATGATGTCCAAAGTATATCTGAATGAACAAAATCTGCGCTCATTAATGGGTCTACTGAGGTTTTTGACGCCCCACACCCAAAAGGTATATCTCTCTTCTCCGAAACTACACACAATGTCGATGAACTTGACAACTTTCATTACCGTGATGTACAACAGTTTGTTCATAGCATTAAAAAAAAAAAAAAAAACAGATTCCATAGGGGTCTGCAGTGGTCATGGCATCCAAATATGTATTTCCTCCTTCTCAGAAACTACACACACAATTTCAATGAAACATTGACTACAACCTTCATCACCCATGATGCACCAAAGATTGTTCGTGGCATTTAAAAAACTATACGGCCCGTAAAAAAAAAAAAATAATAATAAATAAATAAATAAACCACAAGGCCGTTTCTTCTCTCGACTGTGCCCGTGACGTGCGTGACACGGAAGTTCGATATTAATTCGCAAGTTACATTATTCGCAATTTAGTTTTAAATACCCAATTATTCAATTAGCGCCAACCATTTTCCGCTTTTCGCAATGTCGTGCAAGGAAAAACAAAGAGGAAAAAATTTACTTCCTGGTTCGGAGCAACACCAAGCACTCTGATGTTACCGAAATTTATGCACGCTCGAATATGAAAACGATCATAACTTGGGCCATCGTGATATCTATAAATGCGCATAAGAAATCGAGAAATATTAGAATACAGAAGTCATCACTCTCTCGAAAGCCCGTACGTTTAACCCGTAATGGGGAACGCGGCTGTGCTATCCCTTCCCCATCGGCCACGCCCACGCACAACAACGTGTCTTGCCATTGTTTGGTAAATAAATGCCATAACTTGGAAGCACTTGTCCGATTATATCAAACCTTGAAAAGGCACATCCAGAGGCACCAGCAATATAACCATCAAGATATTCAATTAGATCGGACCAAGAGATTGTAGAAAAGGGAGTCAACAACAACAACACCACACATGCCACACACACACACACACAACACACACAACACACACACACACACACACACACACACCACACACACACACACACAACACACACCAACACACACACACACACACACACACACAACACCCACACACACACACAACACACTCATCACACACACACACACACACACAAACACGCACACACACACACACACTAACACACACACCAACACACACACACCACACACAACACACACACACCACACACACAAACACACAACACAACCACACAAATACACACAACACACGCTGAAATATAGGATAGTATGTCTCGGTCAAGAAGGGCGTCTACGGGGGTTGCCCCCAAAATTGTATTTTGGTTCTTCTCTGAAACTACACAACCAATTTTGATGAACTGACCACAACTTTATCACCCGTGATGTACCAGTTTTGTCACGGCATTAAAAATAAATCCATAGGTATTTACGTTCTTCCTGTACATAGTTTGGGTCATCCATGCCACCAGTCGTTCCTGTTATCTATCCAGCGCTAGCAGGAGAAGCGCCCTGGCGTTTTGCCCTCTATGTTTTATGTAATGCTGTGATGTTGGCTGATTTTTTCCTAATTTCCCAATGCTATAGAAGTCCAGGCTGAGTGTTTAGAAAATAGTGAAGCGCAAATGATGAAGCAGGTCACACTTTATGACCCACAAAACTGCGTATAGGCGTAGTTCCGACAGTGTATATTTATACCCCATCACTCGATGGTGAATAATCAGCTTAAATGTTTAGCATCGGATCTTCACCAAAATATAAATCCAATTTGTCTATCTCAAAAAGTTTGGACGGATTGGACAAAACATGGTGACAGTTGGGTGGTGACAAATGACGACCTATTCGATTTTTTGTGACGTCCAGATCTGGTACGAGAATTTTTTAAAACATTTTTTAGTTATTCTTCATCAATTGAGAGATTGTTTGCCAACAGCGATGTATAGTCAATATATTCAAACGTTGTGGAGACTATGACAAAATGAGATGTACGAGTTCTGTTTTAGTGTTAGTGAGAACAAGCCCTATTCGATTTTGGTTCAGGTCTGTGATCCAGATCCGCCTAATCGGTTGGATATACAAAACGTTAACTGTTCAGTCCTGGCAGAGGGATGCATTCCACCAAGTCCATTTCTAGTTTGTTCATGCGGCAACATACACAATAAGTATGTCAATTATAATATGTTTTAATCCATAATCCTTGTATTGGTCGCAACTTGCAAACTTATTTCATTTGTTGTTTTCCATGGCTATTTGTCCGAAAGCAAAGCAAGCGTCACCATAAAAATTGATGAAGGTGTGATTCATCCAGAAAGAAATACACAATCGATTTAAATGAAATACTGAATTGGATTCACTATGCGAGTCATGCCTGATTTACCTCATCGTCTTCAAGCAGCAATACCAGCTGAATTGGCCATTCCTCTTTTATTGTTGTGGAGGAAAGTACGTGGATGAATCCGTTGAGATAATTATCATAGATGAGAAGTATACGGACCCTTCACTCGTGTTCATGATGAAGAAGAACCTCCCCGAAGCACCAACTCTGCTCACAGGGAAAATTATTTGGACCTCCTTCTTGTTGAGCGCTACGATGCCCTCCAGTCTTATCTAAAAGAATTCTTTGCCCACGCCGCCCCAGGGCTCAAGCTACTTGCTTCATGTCCTATCACCACATATGTTGAGGATGTTCCTTGGACCTAAATAGATGCGGCCTGTAGTCTGCAGATGAGAATACTTGCTAGAGTCAAAAAATACTCTTGTGGTGGCTCCTACGCCAAGTTGGCTCATCTGCGCTTTGACAACTGTTGTATCTCCCATGATATAATAATCCTGCAATTCCACCTGATCGCATTTTCACCAATGCATACATTGCATTTCATTTAACTATGGCGGGTGATCTCTAAATGCATCAATGTTCTCTCGCGCTGTGTATTTTGGGCCTTGAAAGCAGTTGTAGATCAAACTTTGAGAAGGATTTGGTTTCAACCTGTTCCAATAAGCCTGCAACCGATGGTATAGTGACCAAAGTTGTGTTTTTTTTTCTGTCTGACTTGAATATTGAGTGAGTGGACTTCGTTCCTGTTTAGGCACATGCAACTTTTCCCAGAAAAGTCCATCTTGGGTCCCACACTTTTGAAAACAGTCTGGATGTTATTCTTTCTCTCTTACTCAGTATTCCTGAGATCACCAATATGAATCCTTCTCTATGGTATTAGGGGCCTGAATCACTGAAGCTTGTGGAATTAATGGGTTAGTGGGGGTTTGAAGCTGGACGTATTGGTTTGTGTGGGTTCGATATTCGACACACACAAAATTTTCCAACGAGCTTCATTCTTTACCCGTTACTTCCACATCAGGTAAAGCTAACTTGCTACTTATAGCCTCCTGTGTGAACTTGGGATTGTGAATCATGAGAAGATATAAGGGAAATCATGCTGTTCTCATTTCTTAAAACTACGAATCTTAACATGTCTAGCCCAATTGCTGCGTATAGTACCGGGAAGATCGGTTCAAGGTTGTTACGTTCAATACTGCTCATGCATGTAACAAGTTCGCTCCTGTGGGTGAAGAGGGCGAACCCAAGGCACAACCACGGCTGTTTTGTAAATGGTGCTGTCCTTTGAATGAGAAATGAGTGGTGTTCAAGCTGTGACAGTTTTTCAAACTTTATCATATTACGATTAGCAGTCCTTCAAATTGGAAGTCTATCCCAGGCAATTTTTTAAACGACACCGATTGCAGTCTGCGAAGAGTATTGGATGTAAAATCAAGTCCTTCAGCAGTTGGGTATATCAATGTATAGCCAAAAGAGAAGGGCTCTTCCAAACCCTGAAAGTTCTTCCAAGCTGCCCCCTCTGCAACTCCACAAAAGGAATTATATTGGTATTTCACCAATATCAACAAATCACAGAGTACTTGAATCATGAAAGAAAATGCATGGGCAGGTTTCGTTATTGGACACCTGCATGGTTTTGGCTCCATAAGTCCCAAGTTGATGATATGAGCAATCCATTTATGAAGGACATTTTGGGTTTTACCCAACTTGTGTACACACAAAAATGATGTTCTCAAACGGTGAAACTTTCACTTTATCAAACATCTCCCCAGCAACATGAACAACTTGTCTGATCGGCATACTGCTTTCTGCCAGCTGTAGTTGAGTCTTTGTGGATAGAATGCAGTCACTTGAGAATTTGCCTTCATTTTCCTCTATTAAATTAAACTTTGACGCCCATCTAAGTGTTTCTTAAGTGCCTAAAAAAGATGTCACAACTGCAGATTCTGCTATAGGAATGGATTTTAGAACCTCCCACCCACCTGAATGAGGTTTGCAGTGTTTATTTGTTGGTGGAGCTTGGCATTGTTCATTAACCATGGCAACATACATTAAAGAGCATTCCGATACTAATGATGCATTCATTGGGATGAGTTCAGCTATTGATTTCAACTTTTTACACTACTATCACCCATTATCGTCTGTTTTTCAGAATCGGTTCAATTTTTTCGATATATTTTAAAGGAGTCACAGCCTCGCAGGTATGGACACAACAGAATGATCATCGACTGAGTCCCAACATTTTTCATTTTCCGGTTACAATAATAAGAAAAAGAGCATCGGATGATTGCAGACCTCGGCGGACTAGTTTGTGTGGTTGTGTTTGTCGTTGTGGTAGTATTTTGTGTGACAATTGTGTACTGGTGGTTACGTAATTAAATAAGACATACATAATTAGAACTGCCACTTTATAACTCTGCTGTGATACCAGGACCCAGAACGTCCTGCCTTGATGCAACCGCTTTTATTGCGAACACCTGTGCCATACCATGACGTTATTTATTCCCCGCCGCGTGCGCGAAGGGGGGATATTTTTTTATCACCCGGGTGTCCTCGGCTGTCCGTCCGTCCATCGGCGTACCGGCTGGCTGAGCTCAACATTTATAGCTGTGACGTTGCGAAACTCAACAACTGTTTCGCCATATGATTGAAAAATTTGGGTTCGCACATGTACCACCTGAAGGAAAATCCCTATTATTTTGGGCGTTGCGGCCAAGATGGCCGATGGGGTGGCGTCAACATTATACGTGTGAGTGCGATAACTCATAAACTGTTTCGCCATATCAATTTAAATTTGGGTCACACATGCACCACCTGAAAAGGAATGAACCCTATTGATTTGGCGTGCCGGATCCAAATGCCGACGGGCGTCCGTCCGTCCGGCTGGCTGGCTGGCATCACATTTATGGCGTCAACATTTATAGCTTGTGAGTGCGATAACTCTATTAAACTTTGCCACTATCGATTTGAAATTTGGGTCACACATGTACAACCTGAAAGGAAGAAACCTATTGATTTTGGCATGGCCGGATCAAGATGGTCGACTGGGCGGTCATCTTGAAAAAAAGTTTTTTTCGCCATATCAATTTGAAATTTGGGTCACATGTACACCTGAAAAGGAAGAAACCTATTGATTTTGGCGTGCCGGATCCAAGATGGCCGACTGGCGGCATTCGTTTCCGTCCGGCTGGCTGGGCGTCAAAACAGTTTATAAGCTGTGCAGTGGCGATAACTCCATAAACTGTATCACATAAAATGATTTGAATTTGGGTTCACACATTGCACCACCTGACAAGCTAAAACCCTATGATTTTGGCGTGCCGGATCCAAGATGCCGACTGGGCCCATCTTGATAAAAAATGTTTTGTTAATTAAATGGAAAACCGCTTATCTATTCAATTATTTTTCAATGCGGGATTCCCATCTCTTATGGTATATTTAAAATTTGTTTATTCAATTGAATTTAGAATGGATTAAAATTATATTCAATTCAAATCAAATGGAGACCAAATATACATGCATTCCTGCATCTGAGAATCAGTAGAACCCAAACAATAAAAAAGCAAAGATGAAGTCATCGGAGAACGGATAGGATTGCATTCAGCTGACCCCAAAACCCTCAAACCCATCAGCACAGCCAAGTGAGCCTTATTTCAAAATAATAAGAAAAAGAACCTGGATCAAAAATTAATATCTGGATTCAGACCATGCGTCTATCAGTGAATTGGTAAATATCTTATCTCCATCACGCTAGATCGTAATGTGTAGTTTCCGTTGATTGATAAGCGAGTTCCAGAGAAAATTTTAATAGTTCAATTATTGCTTTAACAAAATTGTACACTCAGCTGGCACATATGTTGTGAAAGTTTCCCCCGATTGTCAAGGCCGGTTTGTGGAGAAGATTTTTTAAAGATCTGGTAAATCGAATATGGCTCCAAACAGTGACCTTTGATCATGATGTGGGTGAACTTTTGCCCAGGATTCGTGGACATGTGAAAGTTTCACCTCCATGTTTCAGCCACTCAGAAAGTATTTTAAGGGTTTTAAAAAAATTGTAAAAACAGATATGGCTGCCAATCACGTGACCATGACGTCAATGTTTTCTGTGACCATATATTCTAGATGAACCTCAAAATTTCCATACTGAAAATGTAGAGCGTTCTACAAATGCCATTAATTGACTCAGAGATCGAACATATGACGTCGTGAAAAAAAATCGCACTTAGTCCGCATGAGACTTCCCAGTGTTCCAATTTCAAGTTTTTCCTGTGGTCAGTTTCAGAATAGAGTCCAAGCTTTTTCGTTTTCAAATGGCTGCACACCACATGACCTATGCATCATAATTATCAATAAAACATCTCCATGATAGTCGCTCCTGTGTGAAGTTTCGTCTCAATCGACAATGGTTGCGGGACGGCCGACTTAGGCATGCAAGCGGGCAGAGATGCCCAGGAGCTCGCACAACCAGGGGCCCACATATTTCATGAAAAAAATTGTAAGGAAAAATGTAATTTGTGGTGCCAATGTAGTAGGGAACATAATAATATTTCATCTATAACAGATTAAATTCGATCTTATCTCATTCTCTATTTATAGGAATCAATCTTTGTTTTGAAAAATAACTTTGAGGAATTGACTTTATAATAGTCTTGTCACTTTTATATTCCCAAGTAGGTGCCTCCCTATGAGGCTGCCAGGGGCACACATGTATAAATCCACCTGTGCGGAGAGCGACCCAAATGAGAATACCCTTCTCGGGAGGTAATAAAAACATTCGTTCTTGAATCACTTTCATGTTCTCTTGCATACAGACATAAAACGGATGCTGACGATTCATTTTTATGGCCAACTGGTACTTCGACTACATATGAAACATCACCGTCACCAAAAAATGAGCGACCAATAATCCCTTTTTATTCAGAATGTGCTGCTCATGAATTTAATTTAATATGATTAACTATATTCACTCAGTCAGTTCTAGAATGTGATAAACGTAGTGCCTCAGAAAGTCTGAATTTTTGTCGTCATTTTCAATTTTCGGTCTGTCGTGCAGTAGATTATTGTGTGCCTGCTTTCAAACTTGATCGTTCGATATGAGATCTTACGCTGCATGCCTTTGTTGCATAATTTCCGTTATCCTTTGAATGCGTTTGGCTTAGTTTCTTACATTTCCATATTTTACATAACTCATTTGAACTCACATAGCTACACCCTCAACCCCGCCTTAATTGCCCATTGTTTCACTTTGTAGGGGGTAATGCATATATGAAGAAACGTTGACCATCTTCAAAGTCTTCAAACATCTTCACAAAAGAGGCAGAAAGTGCCGTTGAAGTGTAAATTAGTTGAACATTAAAATATAGAACAGAAGTACGCCCTGGAGGCATCTTGTTCCATGCATGGCAACATGTTCTTCTGACGATCCCTTATGGCGGGTAGTGTATATGCAAGCTGAACGATCCTTCGATCCTCCAAATAATGAACAAGCCGTTGCTGTGTCTACAAACATACCATCCCATCGCTTGCTATGGGAATTAATGATGGTGAAAAAAAGAGGGGGAGGATGTATGAGGTGAGGGAAAAAGGGAGGAAGCAAGAAGAGAAGAAGAAGCAGAGTTAAACTGTAATTGCGTCATACGTCTCATCAAGCTTCTGATTAGAATAACAGTGAAGATGGAAAAAAATAATCTGAATCCATTGTTACCGTCATATAAAAATACCGTCCAGATCCAAACGGCCACCCAATAAATCCTCCTCCTTCACGTATGGAATGAACTACCTCCAAGACCATAACCACCTCCAATTCATCCAACATAACACCGTCCGGAATGCCAGAGAAGAGAGAGAAAGGGGGAGGGAGAATAAATGTGGGGGGAGTATAGCCACTGTATATTAAGGTGGCTAGCGGAGAGAGAAGAGAAGCGGTGGGGCGGAGGGTCGTAGCAGAGAGAAAATTTATGCTTCTGAAATACGCATACACACCACGTCTTGGCCAATATTGGTTTCGGAATCGCAATTCAGATGAGTCAGTTAATTACACACGTACGTACTATAACACACAAAAATTGAGGGCTCTTCACTGAAAATCAAAGTTTCTTTATACAAATGTGCATAAACATTATCTTTATTAAAGCTGTGTGACAGTGGGGAAACAATTTGTTATGTAATTTAGAGACACTTTAATTCAGCCAAACGGCTCAAACAGCGCTTCCACGGAACGCTCGCTTCGCACATTCCATCCGTCAAACCATGCACCGAAATGCCATAGCAAGTCCGAATGAACCAAATGAACACTTCTTTTAACATTGGAAGCTGCTGCTAAGTCAATCTGAGCTTAAATTTTTAAATTTTTCCTAGTTTAAGAATCCCATCCATCACGGACCATTATTTGCAGAGCATCGGTGCTCCTTAAGCAATCTCGGGCTATTGGCATAACGACAGGCGCCACTCCGCAATTATACTCAACATGCTCAATATCCAGCAACTGTACTCATTTTGCCAACCCAAAGGGGGAGACACTGAAGTCACCCACCTCGATAATTCAACAGCCGACATATTGAACTCGGGACCAAGGATCCCAGCCCACCACACTAACCATAGCCAACACCAGGCATGACAAACCAGAATGAACTTGCCTAAATGCAAAATGTTATGTTTGACGCAAACCCAACCACAAACATCACCAAAGAACACCATCCTCCTTAACATGTGTGGCAGCATTCATGTTATGGATGTTCTCATCACAGGACTGTACTTGTCAGGAAGAAGGAAAATGATGAGCCAAAATACAGAAAATCGAGAGGGAAAACAACCTGCCCTCTGCAATAAAGCTGAAATTGACAGAAGTCCTTTTGAGCATGACAACACCTGAATAGCACCAGCCAAAGCTGCACTGATGGCAAGAACAAAAAAAAATTCCTCGACTGGACCAGTCAGAGCCCCGACCTTGAACATCGAAATCTGTGCAGACTGAACTTGCGTACATCAACTCTCCCCACGCAACTTTGCTGAGCGAACAGTTTTGTGCAGAAAATGGCAAATGCACCAATTCAAGATGTGCAAAGTATGTGGAGCTATCCACAGACTCACAAGCTGATCTGTTAAGTGGCTTCCACCAAGTATTACTTTGGGGGACACTTTATCCAACCAAATATATTATAGTTTAATTTTAATAAATTCTAAATTGTAGAATTTTTTCCTGAGTTGAGTACATGTCTAAATAAAGGTGTTAAAAAGTCTGATTTAATGCATTTAATTCGGCTAAAAGCAACAAAAGGTAAAAATTTTGAAAGGTGAGATCTTTCTATAGAGCAGTATACCATACATAATACCCTGCTCCATTATACGTAATTAGTTTTCTGTCCCTAATGGTGAAATTCTGCATTGCAATTTGATGCTTCATAAGTTGGCACTCAAAAATTTTGTATCATTAGCTTGTAGAATAGTTGACAAACTCAATGAGATAAATGTTTTTCAGACAATTCACGTGTCCGTCTCTATGATGTAAACTGGCTCCATCTTCCAACAATATGTGCGTCAACATTAAAATCCCACAGTTCCTTGCGAAAAGTGTACGAAGCTATCCAGTATCATTGACGGTGTCAACATATGTTATCTTGATTTCTTGGTGCAGTGCTATTGACACAAAAAATCTGGATTGCTGAATTAATAGTCATGTTGCTATCATCCGAATCTAAGAGTTACAAATTTAAATATCATTTGAAAGTGACAAAAATAACAAACAAGTGTGCCAGCACAAAAAATCCGCCCATTAATGCATAAAGTATTTTGGATTCAATTTAAATTTATGATCTTAACCTGATGTTATTTATAAAGGAATATTAGTCTTAGTTGAAGTCAATTAAACCATTTTACGAAGTTATGACCGTAAAATGATTTGACCTTTCAGCCACGTAAGTCAAAGTCATGGGTCAAATGAAAGCCAATAAAGGACCTTGCATATATGTCTTCCATTAAAAACGCATATTCCTCCTTTTTTGATTTATAATGGAAAATATGTAATTATGACATCACCATGACCCCCAAAACTTCGACACCTATCTTCACAAATATGAATTTTTCGACTATAGAGGAGGATTATAAGTACAAATAGAAATAAGGTTCACTATAGCTTAGTTTGAGTAAATTCAATCATTTGACAATTTATGACGGCAAAAAACGATTTTGTCTTTCGTTGACCTTGACTTGCCTTGATCCATTGGACCAAAGTATAATGTCGTCAAGTTCATTCCCAACCTGTGGATTAAATTGATATGTCTAAAGCCGGTTGCCTAAGTGCTAACAGACAGAAACAACGACAAACAAACGGGAAACGATTACAATTCCCCTCCCTCTCCGGGCGATAATAAAAAAACTTTTATAAGTTGTTTCGGAGTCATTGTTGGCTTGAGCAGCTTCGACACATTATATTCCCAATGATTATTGGCAGCTGTAACTGGTCTAAATTAATACCTGCCCTTTCAAGTATGGTCTTGGAAGCAGATGTTCTCAGAGAAATCATCATCAACTAAGGTTGACATCCCACACATTCTAGATGCTCTCTTCATCTTGAAAACCCCATGTGGTTCATGGAAGATGATATGAACTAGATGCAACCATCCTTATTAACATATCCTCCCGCTTGCAATATTATTTTTTTTCCTAATTTGCTTATCTTATCTTGCTTTATTCGCAGAAAGTACGTTTATTATCATATGTTCCATAACCACTACCTAGAGAACAATAACTGTGGTTAGTAGATATGTGACCATAGGACTGTGCTCAATGCAGTTTCATGAGTCAACCCAGTGCTTGTATCACCATTGGTAGCGGGTGTCCTTTTCACTGAGTCATTAAGAAAAACATGGTTTTCCAATGACAATGTGAGATTGCAGTTCATGAAACGCACCCCATTTTTCTGTAAGCTGTATAATTTTTATCCACTATCTACTTCATGCGCCAGATTGTAACCCATAATTTGGATGTCAATCTATTGGGGCACCACTGTACACTTTTTCTTTCTTTTTTGTATAATAATCTAAACTGGGATACCGGCTAGGGCTGTGCGCCTGTAATCCAGCTACTGAGCTTTTGAGGATCTTGATACGGAGCTTCGCTGGAACCCCTATTACAGGTTAGGGCAGCCGAATCATGCGAACCCAATCTAGCCCTGTCTAAAAGGCTACCAGTTGCTGCAGAAGGGCATCGGCGTAAACTATCCAAATCAGTATCGATCAAACGAGTCCGTTGCGACACCTAATGGGCAGACCAAAGGACGAACAACAAATATTAGACTTTGTGAAGAGGTAGCCACTGAACAGTTCAGGAGTAACAGACAAACAGACGTCAAACATGCCTGCTGAGAAGAACTCCAAGAGGAAAAACTGTTAAATGGTTTAAATTATTAATTATACGCTCTAAAAACTATACGCTTTAAATTATTGCTAAAACATTCTTTATTATCAGCTCATGACTCTTGACGACTTACCCAAACAGAGATAGAAATGAGAACAGAATGTACAGATTGGTAAGAGAATGTGTAGTTTCTCCCTTGCATTGCTTGTTTGAGTATGTGCATATTGTTGAAAGACAAAACAAATTTACACACCACCAAATTCACCATGAAACGTGGTCATAGCTGTAATGTTGTTGTAATTCTATTGATTTGTTGAGCATTAAGTTATTTTCTTTTCTTGGGCATCATTTTTCAATTTCATCAGTTGAGCGTGTGTGTACAGCAGAACGTCTTTCTCACATCCAATCGGCTCGTTAACTGCACTAATTACGTATCCCACGCTACATACCTCGTGACATAATTAACCTTAGTTTACATGACTTACTCAGTAATTGCTTGATTCCAAATCTAACAATCACATTTCACATTTTTTAAATAAATAAAAAAGGGAATCAAGGAAATTTGCAAAATTGCAATTTCTCTGTGTATATGTATGTTGAGTATGTATGGGTATGTCTACTTATACTCATATGGCTGCCATGTCTCCACCCACATTGCTACATGCTGTAGTACCCAGGTCAGTGAGGGCACAATAATCCACTCTCCCTTCCCACTCCAAGAGAGATGGTGACGTCTTGCAATTTCACCTCTGCTCGACAGTGCACATGTACTTCATGGAGAGAGGATACTAGCTCCAGCAACAAAATAGTGAATTCTGCACCCACCCCTCATTTTGGTGTAAAATAATGTTGAAAACAGCACAGACACAACCAGAAGCGAGCCAGGGCATATATAAAGTTGGTATGCTTGCATACAACAGACAATTACATACCTTCCATCATGTCGAGAGATGGTGAAATACTAATGCAGTTTCTAATAACTGATACCTTTCAAATTGGAATATATTTGGAATAGGTGTATTAAACCATTTCACCAATTTTAATCCATCAATTATAAACTCCTCTCCTCACATATTTAGTTAGAGCAGACGTTCTCTATGGCTCCATTAACCTTGTGCAATATTTTCTTTACAAAAAAGCTCATAAACAATGTAATAGATTATGACGACAGATGTAATAATATTGTGTAAATAAGGAGTACCTAGTATTTGTGCACCAACTGCTTGAAGTCCTGGGGGAAATTATTACACAGCCTTCGTAATTCCCTCATATGCATATGAGACACAAGGACAATAGAGTTTAGCTGGCATCTAGCCAAGATTTTGGAAGTTAACCTACAAGGTCACTAGACGAACCGTGCTCTAGTTCTTGTATGGTCCTGCAATCATGTGGATTACAGCAATTTTAAACAGCTTCAGCATCTCACATGTTGTCCCTTCAGCACATCATATTCCAGGTAAGTAGTAAAATCGAATTTCCCATATTGTGGAATTAAGTCAGGCAATTGATGGTCCTGTTATTGTACTGGATTCCATGAATGTCCCCTTATTTTAATGAAGCCAGAAATTTGAATGTTCCTGTTATTAAGAGTGGATTCAGCGTTTAATGAGTCCCTTATTGTAAATGAAGTCCGACAATTTGAATGGTCCTGTATTACGAGGGGATCCAGCATTGGAATGGTCTGTTATTGTGGGGGAATGCAGCAATTGAATGTTTATTTGTGAAGTCCAACAATTTGAAGTTATGTCCTTTAATTTAAGTATGTTGGACAGTAATATGTCCTTTTTGTGTAAGGCAGCAATTCAGTCCTTTCTTTAAGTGAGTTTCAGCATTTGAATGTCATTTATTTGATGGAACGTCCAAATTGTGTCCTTTTATAAATGACTCCACATCATGCCGTATTGATGAATCCAGCTTGATGTTGTCCTTTTAGATGAGTTCCAGCAGGTTTGATGTGTCCCGTCATGAGATGGCCAACAATTCATTGTCCTGTATTTCCTGCGACGTCAGCAGTTGAATGTGAACCTTATTGTAGAGTCCAGGCAATGACTTTCCAGTCTGTTAGATAGCCACAGTTTAATGTTCCTCATTTGGTAATGGCCAGCAATTTCATTGGTTCCTGATTTACCATGAACTCCAGCATTAATGTAACGTTATTGTAGATGAGTCTAACAATGAACGTGTCCTGTTATGTAGAGTGGCTCCGCATGATGTCTTTGGGTAAGATGTAGCAATTAAGTGCTTTATTAAGGACGTCAGCAGATTGAAGTTCCTGTATGTGATAAGTCAGCAAGTGAGGTCTTATTGGATAAATCCAGCGGTTGATGTTCCTTTATTGTATTGAACAAGTAAGTACTATAATCATGTTTCAGGCATACACTGCGAGT
The DNA here is from genome assembly GCA_035128595.1 of Eptatretus atami. Lineage (NCBI taxonomy): Eukaryota > Metazoa > Chordata > Myxini > Myxiniformes > Myxinidae > Eptatretus > Eptatretus atami. Next base: position 74,806,662 of record CM068960.1, on the reverse strand, counting down.
CGAGAGTCCTTCTATTATTTTTGTATCTTTCAAATATGTTCATCATATTTTATGTCGTCTCATATCACTGTGAAATATTTGCGATCTTGGTTTCCGTATCACAGACCCTTCATTTCACTCTCATATCTTCTAATTTTCCACATAGTTATGAATCT
>CM068960.1:74779589-74791719 GCA_035128595.1 Eptatretus atami | reverse complement strand
TACAGAGTGGATGTCCAGCAGTTTGAATGTGTCCTGTTATTGTGGAGTGGAAATGCAGCAATTTGAATGTGTTCTGTTATTGTGGAGTGGAAGTCCAACAATTTGAATGTGTCCTGTTATTATAAAGTAGATGTTGAGCAGTTTGAATATGTCCCGTTATTGTGGAGTGTAAGTCCAGCAATTTCAATGTGTCCTGTTCTTGTAGAGTGGATGTTCAGCAGTTTGAATGTGTCCTGTTATTGTGGAGTGGACGTCCAACAATTTGTGTCCTGTTATTATAAAGTAGACGTCCAGCAGTTTTAATGTGTCCCGTTATTGTGGAGTGGAAGTCCAGCAATTTGAATGTGTCCTGTTTTTGTAGAGTGGATGTCCAGCAGTTTGAATGTGTCCCGTCATTGTGGAGTGAATGGCCAACAATTTCATTGTTTCCTGTTATTTTACATGGACGTCCAGCAGTTTGAATGTGAACCGTTATTGTGGAGTGGAAGTCCAGCAATTTGAATGTGTCCTGTTTTTGTAGAGTGGATGTCCAGCAGTTTGAATGTGTCCCGTCATTGTGGAGTGAATGGCCAACAATTTCATTGTTTCCTGTTATTTTACCATGGACATCCAGCAGTTTGAATGTGAACGTTATTGTGGAGTGGAAGTCTAACAATTTGAACGTGTCCTGTTGATGGTAGAGTGGACGTCCAGCAGATTGAATGTGTCCTGTGATGGTAGAGTGGATGTCCAGCAGATTGAATGTGTCCTGTGATTGTAGAGTGGACGTCCAGCAGATTGAATGTGTCCTGTTATTGTTGAGTGAAAGTCCAGCAGATTGAATGTGTCCTGTTATTGTAGAGTGAAAGTCCAGCAGTTTGAATGTGTCCTGTTGTTGTTAATTTGATACAATTAAGTACAATGATGTAATCATGTGTGCAGAGGCATAACTGTCGACGTCGAAGAGTGCCATTCTAGTTATTTTTGTTATCCCTTTCAAAATCGATGCTTTTCTCATGGAATATATTTTTAGTGGTCGTCTCATAATCACATGTGAAGATATTTTTCGATCTTGTGTGTCCCGTATCGACAGACCCCTTCACTTTCTTCACTCTCATAGTCTTTCTTAATTTTTCTCACCATAGTTAGTTGAGCCAGAAAGTGCATTTCAAGTCATTACATTTACACATTTAAAAGCTACAACTAGGATATGCAGGAAGAGAGCACTGAAAATAAGTGTATGCTGGAGTTATGCCATTGCATAGAAGTTTACAGCATTGCAAGAAACATAAATGTATACTCGAGTTTGGTTCTTTGTTATTTTTCTTGTTGTTGCTTTCAGCTGATGCTTTCTTCCCACTGTTTTAAACTCACTCTAGAGAACAACACACTTCATTTGCGGTTTGCAGATGCCTGAGCAGCAGCAAGGAGAATGTGAAACTATTGATGACACTGCTAATGCTGTTAATGAAGGCACTAGTGTCCAAGAGGGCATGGCACTTACCGTTCAGGCGCTGCAGGCCCTCCAGCACGTGACTGTTGATCAAGGCACCAGCGATGATACGCACATAATTACACTGCATCCCGTAAGCCTGGAGGAGGCAACATCTGGGGGTGCTTCCTCTCTCAGTGCCATCACCCTTGTGAGGTTGCCGACCGAAGATACTGGCACCACCATGCACCGCTTATCCAGCGATCCTGGGATTATGGCGACAGGTGATCTTTGCACACAAGGCACTTAGTTTGAGGCTTGGGTCGTAAGTGGAAATGGTATTCTGAAACTGGCACAAAATGTACATTTTGTATGCCGTTATAGTTCCATGCTTGAACATAATCATTCTGTTGGAGTTAATTTTAGTTTATAATTGTGCAAGTACAGGCGTGTATATACATGATTTTTGAATGTTACAAAGCGACTAAATAGGTAGTATCCCCACTTTTGTTGGGAGCCAAGTAGGTCGAACAGATACTGCAGGTGAATATATGATGGTGGATGGGGTAACAATGGCCCGATCCACACTGGGGAAGGGAGTTGAACATAATCATTCTGGTACCACTTCCATGTTGGGCCACTTCCTATTGCCTAACTCTTGTCTTAAGCTGAATAAAATATTGGGCTTTACTCTCCATTGAATAAAAAAGGGTTGATCATTAGGTTATTCACCTAATGTAAAGTTTAAAAAAATGTCATTGATTGTTTAATTGCAATGCAAATGGATGATTGGAGAAAAATAAAAACTAAATAGTTCAAAGAACACCTTACCAGGCGTAGTCTTGAGAAAAAGGACATGGGACTTTATTGGAAACGGATTATTGGAAGAAGAAAAAGAATCTCAAAGTTATCCCTCCCTGAGAGTGAGAGTGGCAAATTTGATTGGTTGAGACGGTATACAATTATGCCCAAATACTGCTAAACTGGAGGTTTCTGGAAGTGCAAACAAGGTGATTTGTGTTCTAGTGTTGAAATACATAACTCGATTGAAATTAAATAAAACTTTTAAAGGCTGTAGAAAAAAAATATATGGATCTGTCACTGATGTGCCCTCTTTTACACCACATTATTTAACATGTTAAATTAGTTTTTTGTGTCTGTTGTTTGTTTGTTTGTTTGTTTGTTGTTTTCTTTTGTCCTTTATGACGTCCCTAAAAGCAGTAAGTTTCCTGTTATTTTTATTTTTATTACTTTTTATATACATAGTCTAGGCCGGTGAAAGAGCCAGTACTAGAACAGAATGATCTGGATGCAACAAGACAAAAAGAAGAGCAGAGAGTTGGGGGGGGGGACACTAACAGCAGATTTGAAGGCCAAGATAGAAGGAGGTGGACAATCAATAGGTGTGGGGTGTAATGGGAGACAGGAGAGGATGCATGAGATGGACAAGATGGATACAGGAGGGAACTCTCAGTGGGGAAAAAATGGAGGGGCTGGATTGGGGGGGGGTGGTGGGACTTAACGAGGATAGAAAAGGTCTTGGTTTTGGATAGGGGGCGATCGGAGATGGTGATAAACAGCTGACTTGAAGACCAGGAAGGAAAAGTGAGATTGAAGAGGATGTGGAAGTTGGTTACACAGGTCGAAAAAAAAGAGCAACAAATGAGTGGAGGTGAGCAGTGATCCTGGATTTAGATAGTTTCACCAGGAGGAGGTTGATGGTGGACCGTGCGAGTCCTGCAGAAACCTGGGGTGGGGGGTTGGGGCAAAGCACGGAAAGAGCAGAGGGTGCAAGACCAGAAAGGAGACGGTATAAGACAGAGACCACCAACCTGTCTGCGATGGCGAAGTGATAGTTCCATAGACTCGGCTTCAGTGCGGGAGATTCCAATAATTTTGAAGCTTCTCTTGACCTCAGGTGCAAAAGACATCGAGTCCAGGACACAAGATTTGGTAGCAAACACAGAATTGAGGCATTCAGCCTTCTAACGAGCGGAGTCGGCTGTGGTGCCATTTGAAGAGAGGCAAGGGATGGAAGGAGAGCATATACCAGGCAGACTAAACAAGGCACCACCAGGTTTTAGCGGTGGGAGACAAGTTGGAAAGTTCATTCTTGAGGTTGGACAGATGTTGTTTTATGGCTCTCCTGAGAGTGGACACACACTTGTGGACTTTTTGGAATGCGCTGAATGGTTTGGAATATTTTTCCAATTTTGTTTTAACTGCAAGAGAGGCAGACACGCTTAAATGTTCCATGCTGTGCGCATGCTCACATGGGATGAGATGCCATACAATTTGCTAAATTCAGAGCCAAAGTACTGCTAAACTGCAGGTCTATGCTCCGATTTGTATTCTCCACTGTGCAAAATATATCATTCAATCGAAATTAAATAGCTCCTCAATCATAGACTGACAGACTGACAGGTAGAGTGAACCAATTGCTTAACCCCACTTGCGTGACACATGTGGGGTAACACCAGCCTCAGTGGTGTAATGGTTCGAGCATCCATTTTGAGTCTAGGAGGTCAGCAGTTCAAACCCCGGCTGAATCATACCAAAGATTTTTAAAATGGTATATCCTTACTCAACGCTCAGCATTTAAAAGGATAGAGCATGGATAAACAGCTATAGGTTGGCAGCTATTGCATAGGTTTAATGGACCTTCTGGCCTCCTCTTGCGTTGCAGTTTTTTGTTAGGGAATTCTTATAACTTTGTGTAAAATTGGTCGCTGAATTCTTAGGTTAGAACACCTCCAGTAATTAGCACTGGTTTGTACTGAGAATTTTTTGTTTTGTTTTTCTCTAGTTGTAGTTACTATCTTATCATTAGTGGTCGACCGATTATGTCGGCCGATATCTGGTATTTTGAGGATATTGGTATCAGCCATTGATGGGGCCGATGTCTAAAAATATATATATAATAATTACAAAAAATTAAAATATAAACTTTCCTTCTCGTGATGGGAGGCAGCTATAGCTCCCTCTTGTGTCAATTTGGCATCTGCAGCTACCCTTCAGGTCAGGTGGCTACTGTGGAACGTTAGTGAGAGCTTGCTGGCAGCACTGGATATTCCTAAGAGGAAAAGGTAAGACTGTGCAGCATATTCTTAAATCTCAATTTGTTTCATTCCCCATGGCGAACCAAGCTGTGTTTGCCACACCCACTATTCGTGCTGTGGAACCTCCGCAGACATCGCACATATATGGGGCCGCCTCAAAGCCTTTCAAATGCCCATTCTATCACTGCGGGACTTTCTCAAAGCACGACCTTTCACACTCTCACACCATGAGCCTCATATCTCAGAGGCCCCCCAGCCGAATCTGCCATCTGCAGCATGCCGTGCCCCCGCACCCTGGTTCCCATGGGAAAATTTTAATTTGTACTTGTATACCTATGGTAACCTCGGACCTAGATACAGTCGGATATGTAACATGGCTTATTTGAGTTAACGACGACTCGGTATCCTTTTATATAAGCATCTGAAACACATCCGGCCGTCATTCCACGCCCACCGAACTAGCAGAGATGGGCCGTGGGATGCTTGGCGGTGTGTGGGCGCATCGAAAGTTGAAATCTCCGCTAAACTTAGCACGTAATATCTTGTGCACCCTTTGGCACCATGACTGGTAAGGGATCAACGAGTGTCCTTGTGCGTAAGACAAAGGAAGGCGATTTAAAATGAAAGCTATCAAGCAATAGGAGCAGTGAGCACTTGTCAAGTGCTTGAACTGAAGGAATCTACCTTATGAATGATTTGTGGAAATGCTGATAAAATCAAAGTGAGTGCTCAGTGTTTTTCCATTATTGCAAAGAAAGTGAGTCACATTAACTGCAACGTGATTAACTACAATGTCAGATGTTTAAGACCCTGCACCTTCCTCCCCTGTAACTCCACACCACAAGCAACACCATTTAACATAGATTGGTGAAGTTTCATTTTATTTTATTGAAATGTATGTGTGTCTGTGTGTGTTTGTCTGCCTTCCCCAGCCACCCACGTTTGTGACACACAACCTCCGCTGATTACATTGTTTCTTATGAGAAAATTAGTTTTCTTTTGAAGGTTTTGAGCTAACACGGTAAATTATTGGAGTGCAACTACCACGATAAACCAAGAATTGCTGTATATGACACTCAAAGTCGGAATAATGAAACGAACGGCAGGAAACACATCCCACCACCACCCAAACATGGCAGCTAGTGCTTGAATTACGCAGGAGGTGGGAATAATTTTTTGTTGTTGTTTTTTACATTTTTAGCTCACCTGGAATGTAGTTCCTGGGAGCTTAGGGACGGCGTGCCGTCCGTCCGTCCATCCGTCCACAAATACTTTCAACTTCTCTGAAACTACACATAGGATTTCAATGAAACTTTACCACAATGTTCATCACCATGTATGTACCAAAGTTTGTTCATGGCATTAAAAAAAATCGGGCCCTAACAGGTTTTACGGGGGTTGCCTCCCAATATAGGTATTTGCTTTCTTCTCAGAAACTACACATGCAATTCTGATGAAACTTGACCAGAACCTTCATCACCTGTGACGTACCAAAGTTTGTTCACGGCATTAAAGAAAATCGGGGTCTGAGGTGGTCTACGAAGGGAGTTTACAAGGGGTTGCCCCCCCCCCCAAAGAGATATTTGCTTTCATCTCAGAAACGACACACACAATGCCGATGAAACTTGACAGCAACCTTCACCACCCATGGTGTGCCAAAGTTTGTTCATAACGTTAGAAAAATCGGGCTCTAAGGAGGTATAAGGGGGATTGCCCCCCAAAATATGTATTTGCTTTCTTCTCCGAAACCACGCAACACAATTTGATGAAACTTGACCCAAACCTTCATCACTCATAATGTACCAGTTTCTTCATGCTATTTTGAAAAATCAGGGTCTGAGGGATGTTATAGGGAGGAGGGGTGGTTGCCCCCCAAAATAGGTATTTTCTCTCTTCTCAGAAACTACACACAATTTTGATGAAACCTGACCACAACGTTCATCACCTGTGATGTACCAAAGTTTGTTCACTGCATTAAAAAAAAAACCATCGTATTTACTTTCTTCTCCGTGAAATATTTTGTGGGTTATCCACGCCTACCAGTGGTTCGCTGGTTTTCTTATCCAGCTGCTACCAGGTGAGCGCCCGGGGCATTGCCCCTATTTTTTCCCCTTTGTTAATCTAAGGATAATTTGTAAGTTTTGTGGCCTTTTACAGTTGCAAGGTTTTTTATTTTTTTTTTTTTTTTTTTTTCCTGTCAGCAGCCACTTAAATTTTGTTCACACCAGCCGCTCTATATTTTGTTGTGGTTTCTATCATGTGTATTCAACATTTCTGAGTTTAATTTGCCAAAATGCAAAATCAAAATTTGCCAACGAAGAAGGGGGGGTGGTGGTGGGTGCGGGGGAGACTGTACAACATAACTTCACGGGCGATTTGATGCACTGGACTGGACGCACGGGTTCTCTTCTCTTCTCTTCTCTTCTCTTCTCTTCTCTTCTCTTCTCCTGATGGACGAGCAAAGTCGTGGGGCAACAATTGGGCACAACAAGCAAGGGGATATACGAACAGGAGAGGAAAAGAGAGAGAAGGGGAGGAAACACTGAAATCAACAAGAGCGTTGGTTTAGGGATGGTTAATGGGGGTAATTAAGGTCATGTGTCAGGATGGGGGATAACATTTAACATTCACTTTGGCAAGCATCATGCAGGCCTAGTTCCATCACGTACTTTGTACGGTTCAGACTGATGCAGTCATGTGAGATTGGGGTGAGTTTGGGGGCAGTGGGAAAGGGGGCTGTCAAAAAATCCTTCATATTTGTGTCCATGATTATATGATGATGTGTCTTGTGATATTCTTGCTTGAGCATACTTGCTGGTGGATACAAGATATTATCTTATTCAGGATTATGTTTCCAAACTGCTTTCTGATTTTGTTAATGGCATACCTATTATTTTTGTTTTTTTACCCCAGCTGTAACCACTTCAGTAGTATCGGGATCAACCACTGAAGGCCTGGTGGTGCATGTTGGCTCTGGAGGCCTTGTTGCTGAGGTCGTAGGCGTATCAGAGGATGGAACTGTAACAGTCGGAACGGGCGACGATGGAGGCAGTAGCATTGTGACTGAAGGTCTTGTCACTGAGATCATTCCTATCAACCAGGCTGGTACCTCTGAGCAGGGGCAAGGACCCATCATCAGGTGCTCTTATGTGAACAGAGACCATGCTTGCTAAATGTGTGACCTGTTTTGTTAGACTGGTAGTGCAATAGTTAGAGTGTCAGCTCCAAGTCTGGGAGGTCAGCGGTTCAAACCCCGGCCCAGTCATACCAAAGACTTTTAAAATGGTGCGTGCTGCTTCCTTGCTTGACATGTAAAATGATAAGAGCATGGACAAACAGCCTTAGTTGGCATCGATGGGGAGGAGGAAATTCCTCCTTAGGAAATGCCCTGCTGAGTGCGGTGATAAAAGTGGTGCCTTTGTTGTGACATTGCTGGCACCCAGAGTACCCCCGGAAGTGATGGCACTTCCCCCAAGCTCAGTGGCTGTTTGTCTTGTTTAATAGATTTGTGTTGTGTTGCGCATGTTCGTTTGTACGTATCTGTGTGTGCGAGATGTTTGAGTGACAGCTCCATTATGAGCCTTAGATCCTGTATATAAAATAGATTATGTTTTTCATTCTCAATCTTTATGTTCTTCCCTTTTTTAAGATTCTTTTTCATTCCATATATTATGTTCAAAAAATAGTGTGCTTGTGGGCATACATAATTACCCTCGCCGAAGGATTTGGAGAGGGTATTGCATTTTGGTCCGTTTGTTACTTGGCGAAATCTTCGATTTTGTCAAGTATGTTGGTCTGTTCCGTTTGTTGGTTTGTTTGTTTGTCCGTCGTCTACAGCCCAAACGGCTGGACCAGTCGTTCTTAAATTTTTACACCTGATAGGCAATCCACCTGAGACGGTCCACGTCCAAACCCCGTCTTAATCGGACTAAACGTCACGACGTGACGTCACACAACGTGAAAACACATTTTTGGACATAACTCAGTGACCGGAAGTCGTAGCGACTTCCGGTTGACGCCAAATTAAACTTCATTCAAATATCTAAATGATACTAAATGCATCTTATTACAAATTACGCATAGTTTTCCAAGCGTATGACGTCAACGTTTTGCTTATTGACGTCATTTAAAAAATATATTTACGCTCGTGTGCAGCCGAAACTACTGAAGCAATCTTCTCAAATTTTAACACGTATAGCCAATCTTGCTGAAATAGTCTTGGATCAAATCACGTCATATCGCACTTAACGTCACGACTTACGTCAAAAAAAGGTGAAAACAAGCTTTTGAACATAACTCAGTAACCGGAAGTCGTAGCGACTTCCTGTTGACGCCAAAACAAACTTCAATGGAATATTAAATGTTTTAAAATGCATGTTAGTACAAATTATGCACAGTTTTCGCAAGCGTTTGACGTCAAAGTTTTTAGCTTTGGCGTGATTTTAAAAAAATTTATTCGTTCTACAGGTCACAATTCTTAACCGATTTGGATGAAATTTTAACAGCTGATAGAAATCCACAGTGCAAAAGATGTGGACTTTTGGTGATGTTTCAACATCAGGATCTGGATTCTGCATCACTTTATATTATCGCCCATTATAAACCAATGGTAATTTTGTGAATTACACATGGCTATTTCTCAAACAGTTTTGCACTTATTATATTGAAATTATACTGTCTATTTATGCATGTAATATTAACATGTGTACAAAGTTTGATCGAAATTGACCCAAGGTCTTCAAGGTCAGGGTCACCCAAAACATGAAAAACACACATATAAAATACATATTTTTGTTTTACAACATATTTCAAACTGATAACGGGATCGTAAAGCTGGTTGAAAAGCAATGTTCCTAGGTATTTTCAAATATTTTCTAGATCAGAATGAAGGCAACAAGCACCGATGATAAGTTGTTGAATGTCACATGGTGGCTTTAAATGAGTTGTGAAAATTTCAATCTGCTGCCTTACCATGACAACCGCGCCTGATAATTGTTATTTGTGACGTCGCGTCATTTTATTAATGTACGAACAAATAAACACCACACATTCCATGACATTACAGCTTGGACCACCACACGGAAAGGTCAACTAATTCGCCAAGTGTCGTGCAAGCACGATTTTTCATTTGTTGTTGGTTTGTTGGTTGGCAAAAAAAAAAAATTGGTCAAGTATGTTGATCGCCTCCATTTTTTGGGTCGCCGAAATAGGTGACCCTTATTGTCAGTAATTCTGTCTGTTTGTTTGGATGTTCGTTTGTCATCAGCATAATTGGTAGTAAACGTGGCGGATTTTGACCAAACTCGGGTGGTAGGTACATCTTATGACCTAGTGCTTTGGAAATTGTGATGGTTGCTAGGGACGCTTTGGTTCCCTAGCAACAACTGAAAAACCTTCAAATACGTACCGTTCACGCAAATCAATTCCGAAAGCCATTATCCCACGTAGGGTTATTAAATTTGGCACGAATGATCTATAGGTGATGTTCTATCAAATATATTCCGGTTTTTGTGATATATGGAATACTTTACCCGCAGCACCCCCTACAATTAGGGTATGCGCGAAAATTGGCGAAAATTGAAGGCCCCCTAGCGACCAGGTGAGTGCATCGATACGAATGAAACTTTGCAGGTTCATGGTACTCAATGAGTACTACAACTTTGCCTCAGGACATTGACCGATTTCGCTTAGGTCAGGGGTCAAAGTCAATTAGTGCAAAAATCGATAATATGCGAGAGCTGGAGGTGCCTTCGCGCCAAATGCTACTCCTCCTAGGGTTATGGTCGGATGGTCATGAAAATTCACACTAATCTCTGGAATACATTGTGCACAAACGATCGAGCCGGATTTTCGATTTAGATCTTTGTTCACCCACAACACCCCTCGAACTTTGGGGATTTCCGATTTCAAACCGCATTTTCGTACTTTTCATTCAAATGGATACCGAGTAGTTATCAGTAGATGGAACTGGATGAGATTTGATATGCATAATCTTAAGGTGATTCCCTATCCGCTATATCACATCCATTTTGCTCTATATCTTATAGTTTCCATGCTCGGCGACCCATCGCCGCCTACCGGCTTGTTTATGTGTTGGTTTGTCTGTCCGCTCGCCTCCAGCCCAAAAAACCGCTCAAACCGATCGTTCTGAAACTTTCAGAGATTAATGTCTCTGACCCTGCGACGGTCCTGCATTGAAGTTTCGTAACATTTGGTCGACCGAAAAGGTCTACATAGGCCAATTTGAGCCAAATTTTCTAAAATCCTCAAATTTCATTCGATTGACTTGAAATTTGAACAGAATTTGCATATCAGGTCAACAAATTCAACCACCGATTACTTTTGAGGTTATCATAGGTCAAAAGGTCAACCCAAAATAGGCCAAATTTTTATATTGTTTCTAAAATCCTCAAATTTCATCCGATTGACTTGAAATTTGAAGATCATTTGCATATCAGGTCACTGATTTCAACCAACCATTTAAAATTGAGATCAACAAAGGCCAAATTGGGCCAAATTTTCTAAATTCCTCAATTTTCATCCGATTGACTTGAAATTTGAAGAGCATATGCATATCAGGTCACTGAATTCAACCACCTATTAATTTTGAGGTGAACATAGGCCAAAAGGTAAACATAGGCCATATTTCTAAAATCCTCAATTTTAATCAAATTAACTTGAAATTTGAAGAGCATTTGCATATCAGGTCACTGAATTCAACCACCTATTAATTTTGAGGTGAACATAGGCCAAAAGGTCAACATAGGCCATATTTTTAAAATCCTCAATTTTAATCCAATTAACTTGAAATTTGAAGAGCATTTGCATATCAGGTCACTGAATTCAAACCACATTAATTTTGAGGTAAACATAGGCCAAAAGGTCGACATAGCCAATTTGGGCTAAATTTTCTAAAATCCTCAATTTTCATCCGATTGACTTGGAATTTGAAGAGCATTTGCATATCAGGTCGCTGAATTCAACTACCAATTAATTTTAAGGTCAAAAGGTCAACACAGGCCTAATTTATAAAATTGATAGATTGGGCCAAAACAAAATATGTCACTTCATCTCAAAAAGTTGTGGACGAGTCATGAAAAAACAAGGTGGAGTTGAATAGGTGACGAGAACAAGTGGATTAGATTTTGGTTCGGATCCAGCCCATCAGTGGGATACAAAACGTGAACTGTTCCACTTGGCAGAGTTATGCGCTCTACTGAGTGCCATTCTACTTTTTGCTGTTTTGCCTTGTTGTCACTCCATGAGTGACTTTTTCATTTGTTTGTCTGTCTGTTTGTCTGCACAGAACTTTCATGTTTTTCTCCGCAACCGCTTGTCGGATTGAGACGAAATTTTCACCATTTCTGCGACGACTCATGTAGAATGTTTTAATGATAATTATAACGTCATAGGTCACGTGGTGTGGCAGCCATATTGAAAAAAAATGGGAAAAATTTGGACCTCTGTATCTCTGAAACCGCACCAAGGAAAAAATTTAAACTTGGCGCATTGCAAGTACTCCTTATTGGGAATGAATGTGATTTTTTTAATGACGTCATAGGTGCCCTCGTTATGCTGTCATAATTGCATATGTAGAACGCTACATCAGTATAAAACATTTTTGAGGGTCATCTAGGGAAAAAATGGTCCACAAATTTTT
>CM068960.1:74767225-74779579 GCA_035128595.1 Eptatretus atami | reverse complement strand
TTTTTTAATGATGTCATTGGTCACGTGATTTGGCAGCCATATTGTTTTGTTTAAAAAAAAAACCTTCAAATATCTTCTTCTCTGAAATGGCTGAAAAGATCGAGGCAAAACTTTATACATATGACCGCCCTATCCATGAGGACAAAAGGGTCACACATATGACGTCATAGGTAACATTGTTTTGCAGCCATATTGGACTTATCCAAAAACCTACAAAAATTCACCACTCAAAAGAAGTCCTGGTGAGGGTTTACAATCTCTGATTGCTCTTTTTCTTGTTGAATTTGTTGTCACGTGTTTTACAGTGCATTTGGAGTTTGAGAAATTGCATAGATGTCTCTTGCCATGTTCCTCATCATATCCCTACTGCATTTGCAGCCACACACTCCCACTTCCCATGGGGGTTCAGGTGGTAAAGGTGGGGCCCAATGGAGAGGTTAGCATGGAAGATGATGCCGAATTGGAAAACATGGTCGATGGTACATCAATGGAAAGTCTTGAGGACTCCAAAGTCCATCTAGCTGGAAGCCTGGAAGTTACTGTGCATGATGGGGTAAACATGGCAGTTGAGATCAAGCCTTCTGTGGATGAAGAAGAATTGACTAAGGAAGAGAGCGAGGAGAAGGAAAAGCAAAGTGATCCTGATTATCAGCTTCCAAGCAAGAAGCCTATCCGCAAGGGCAAGAGGAACAAGCTGCGGTACAAGGTTGAAGTAATTCTCATTTTGCTACACATCATATGAATGAATGTTATTGCTATTTTATCCACTTGCCCCTCCCCCCATGCCCTCCCCCTCCCCTAAGTTAACCGTATGTAGAATGCAGAGGGGCATTATTAGCTTATCTGGAATTGGAATTCCATCACGTGACCGGAAGTTTGTCAAAATGGTGGCCTTCGTAAATTTTTTGGAAAATCGTATAAATTCCTTTTAAAATCTTCTTCTCCAGGACCTACCAGTCAAAATGCTACCAAATTTGGGTTACAACATTCAGTCAGGGCCCAGATAAGTTACAGGTCCAGTGGTCCTGTTTTTATATTTTTTTTCGACGGGAGAGGTAGGTTGATGTCAATTCATTTATAACTGAAATTCAGACTAGCAGAGTTGTTCATGCATTTGAATCGAGGGAGTAAGAATATACAAAGACCTGTAGCTGGTCAGTTTGATGTGTCCCTTTTGTCTGTTTGCCCTACAAGGTGAACTGTGCCATTCCACACTGAACCCCACTGTGTACATCCTGAATCACATTTTGCACTGCAGAAGATTGTTGATAATGTTTTACTCCATACACCCTCCCCCCCCCTCATCTTACATTAACTTCATCTTGCTCTTATCATTCTATCTCATATTTATCAATATTTTAGCATAGCATGTTTCACTTTGAGTGAGTTATGCAAATGTCACTTGTGTTGTTGTGAAGTTCTTGCCCTTGACAACTACCATCTCCTTTTAACCTCCTTTCTCTATTTTCTCCTTCCTTCCACACTGGCAGTGGTCTGCAAAAGTTTTCATGCCCTCCAATAATGCCACATTTATATGAATTATGCAGAAACAATTTTTCCAAATGATCTTTTTTATTCATAACTGAAGGGATCAAACTAAACACTTGTAATTGAAAGAGGTTACATGTCAGGAATACCAGCAAAAAACATGTACAAATCAAAATTCACTGGTTGTAAAGGTATTCAGCCCCTTAGGTCAATACTTGGTGGAAGCACCTTTTGCAGCAATGACTGCTATGAGTCTTTTTGGGTAGATCTCTACCAGCTTTACACAGTGAGATGGTGAAATCTTTGCCCATTCTTCACGTGAAAATTGCTCTTGTTCTGCCAAATTTGATGGGGATCATCGATGAACTGCAATCTTCAAGTCTCGCCATAAATGTTCAATTGGGTTCAAGTCAGGACTTTGGGCCACTCAAGAACATTTTATTTTCTTCTTATTCAGCCACTCCAGTGTGGCTTTAGCTTTGTGCTTCAGATCATTGTCCTGCTGAAATGTGAATCTCCTACCCAGTTTCAGATTAATGGCTGACTCAGGTGGGTTTTCATCAAAGATTCTCCTGCACTTTTGCACCGTCCTACTTTCCACCTTCTATTGTCTCTTCTATCCTGACAAGTTTGCCAGTCCCTGCTGATGAAAATCAGCCCCATAACATGATGGGGCTGCTTTCAATATTTTAGCGTGCTTTGTCTCGCATATCAATTGGTATGACATGACCTTGGTTGTACAGTCCATAAACCCCCACCATGCTTGACAGTGGGGATGGCGTTCACTGGGTGAAGTGCAGTGTTAGGATTGCACCAGACATAACGCTTTTAATTTAGATCAAAAAGTTGAATTCTTTTGTTTTTTGACCACAAAACTTTTCTCCACATGCCAGCAGTGTCATGAAGATTTCCTCTGCAATTTGTTTCACCCATTTATGGATTGTACAACCAAGGTCATGTCATACCAATTCAGACAATACTGTCTTCAGCAGGAATTGGATAAGAGCTTTTATTTGTTTTAGCACAAGGTAGTTGAACCCCAATTCATGGCACAGTGGTGTTTGCTTTGTCTATTTTCGCTTTTCGGTGATCTTGGTTTTCAAGATCATAATCCCTGAAGATTATGTGTGCAGCAAATGATTGTAAAATCCAAATGCGTATCCATAACCGTCAATGATTAAATTTTCTTGAACGATGTGCACATCTAATAATTGTTTCTCTGTCCTTGTTTCTCCTTTTGTGACAACAGGAAGCAAATGAGCAAGACATATCCGTGTACGATTTTGAGGACCAGGAGGGTGAACGTCTCGTGAGCAGTCAGGACGTCGGTGTGGAGAAGGCCATTACGCCCAAACCGCCAAAGCCAACTAAGATCAAAAAGAAAGGTGAAGCACATGTTGAAAATGAATTCAGGTCAAGAAAACGCCATGCTTTTGACTCCTTTGATATATTTTCGAAATTATAAAGTACAAAAAAAAATTGGTGTTAATTTTTTTTACTGATGGCTTTTTTTCCTCTCCAGTTTTTACCTGTCTCTTTTTTCAGGCTCATGGAAGAGCTAACACACACACACACACACACACACACACACACACACACACACACACACACACACACTCAGACACGCCAGACAACTAATGATGTCCCCGAACCAAGTTCCTGAATTCAAACAAGGCGAGTTGAGCTTCCTAGCCGAGTTTGAGTCAAACCAGGTTGGCTATCAACTCAGAAACAAACTCGGATCTTTTCTGTCACGTTAAATTATTCAATTGCAGTATTTTTCAAGTGTGTGTAGTAGAAGTGTGTTAGTATATGACAACATGTTTCTCTTCATGAGTTTCAAAGGAAAATGTTACTGTAATCTGTCACTGTAACCATGCACTGTCTAACTTGTTGGTCATGACCGCAGGTCTCATGATGTAGCTGGCTCTGGAGTGAGTGAGGTCCAATCAGCTGTGGTTGTTGTTCTTTGTGTGCTCCTTCCGAGTACTTTTATGTATTTTTCTATTGCTTTGAGAAGTATTACGATATATAATTTTGTATGCTCCTTCCATGTCATTTGAAAGGTTTCTTGCTTTGATAGAATAATCAGATTCCTTTCGAACCGCTGCATGAAGAAACCATTAACGCTGCTTCTTTAAACGCTGAAAGAGGCTTTTTTGGAAAGGCAACTAACTTTGTGATTAAACAAACGAGTTTTTATTCCAAGTAAAAACGATTATTAGCTTTCCAACAAAGTAAATTAAATCTTTTGTGATAAACCCTCGCCATTCCCTGAGTTCACCACAAATACTGAGACCAACAGCTTATGGGAAAAAGGAGGATAGGTTCCTGACACAAAAATAACCATATTTTGACAACAACAAATGATGTAAAAGTGCAATAATCATGTGATTAACATATTCATGTTCCATATTTTCACGCAAATAAACCACCCACTGGTATACCCAAATACCCCACACCTGGGGAAAAAAGTGCTCTAGGAAAATTTCAGCCACCTATAACCCCCACACATGTATACCCCGCATACCAGGGGTGTGTTCAGTTACGAAGTTTCTTGTAGAGCGCTCGCCAAGTGGCTTAAGCACTCAAACAAGCACTCCATTCAAAACCGTGGAAAAGGAAGGGCTGGCTTGGCAAGCGCTAGCTAGCTGCTTGGTAACTGAACCCTGCTTTGCCAAAATTACCAAGTCAGATCTGAACCTAGTTTTTGTTAGAGTCCTATCATTACAGCCAACGCAGAACTGTATGGCAGACAAACGCAGCCTTTAACACTGGAACGGCACTTGGAAGAGCACATACCTCCGCCATACTGAGCTGTTTACTTTTTGTATCCCACTGATGGGCCGGATCTGCATCCGAACCTGAACCAAAATCGTATTGGCTTGTTATTGTCATCTTTCCAAATTGACCATCAGTTTTGTCATAATTTGTCCATAACTTTTTGAAATATTATGCTATATCATTTTTGGCCCAATCTCCTTAGTGAAGAATCCCTTAACATATTTTTATTCTTCCGCACCAAGGGTGCCGGAGGCATTATGTTTCCGGGTTGTCCGTCCGTCCGTCTGTCCATCCGTCTGTCCGTCCGGATTTTCGTTTACGCGATAACTCAAGAAGCAAATTGTAGAATTTCATCAAACTTGGTAAAAAGGTAAAGTAAGACAGGGCAATTAAGTGATTAGATTTTGGGCCAGATGTGATAAAGGTCAAGGGTCAAAGGTCAAGGTCAAACTCTGAAATTTCCTGTTTATGCCCTAACTCAAGAAATATTGGACAGAATTTCATCAAACTTGGTACAAAGGTAAACTTAGACAGGGCAATTAATTGATTAGATTTTGGGCCAGATATGATAAAGGTCAAGGGTCAAATATGTTAATACTCAAGTGTTTGTGCGGGAGAGCGGAGGCAGACCCGTCGACTGCGCGCAGTCAAATTACTCTAGTTTTATTTCTAGTGTCTGGATCCGGATTGTCACCAAAATCTAATCAATTCGTCCTTGTCACACACCAAACTTGTCCACCAAGTTTAGTCTGAATCCATCCATGAATCCTTTTTGAGATATCCTGTTCACAGACAAACAAACAAACAAGAAGAAGACGTCGTGCAGAGCACGATACTTACAAAACCCACAAAACATATTTGACCTTAAAAATAATTGGTGGTTGAATTCAATGACCAAATATGCAACTCCTCTTCAAATTTGAAGTGAATCGGATGAAAATTGACTTTTTTTAAATTCGGCCTATGTGGACCTCAAAAATAATTGGTGGTTGAATTCAATGACCAAATATGCAACTCCTCTTCAAATTTGAAGTGAATCAGATGAAAATTGACTTTTTTTTAATTCGGCCGATGTGGACCTCAAAAATAATTGGTGGTTGAATTCAGTGACCTGATATGAAAATCCTCTTCAAATTTCAAGTCAATGGATGAAAATTGAGGAATTTAGAAATCTCACCTAAGTTGCTGACCTTGGCCTATGTTGACCTTTTGGTCGATTGTTGACCCATAAAATAATTGGTGGTTGACTTCATTGACCAGAAATATAAATCCTCTTCAAATTTCAAGTCAATCGGATGAAAAGTGAGGATTTTATACATCTCACATAGGTTGTTGACCTCTAGCCTATGTTGACCTTTTGACCTCAAAAACAATAGGCTTCTTCCTTTTGACAAACTCTACCATGTGGTGAAGTTTCGTGAAGATCGGTTTAAAATTGTGACCTGTGGGCAACAGACGGGCAGAATAACAAAATCGACTAACCAATATACTTGAAAAATCTTCAATTTTGCAAGTAACAAAGATGTAAATATAACCTCCATCCACCTTCGGTGGTGGAGGTAATAAGGGGAAGTGATTTCTCATTACACCTTCCGTGCCATCTAGTGGTGACGCTTTTCTTCCCTAGTTAGTGGTGGTGTTTTTAGGGAGAAATTTCACCCGTCAGCCCCTCTCCTCCCCTGTGCCCTATACTCCCTCCCAGGCCCATGCAAAGCTGGTAATAGGCCCAGGCCAGATGGGAAATGTAGGCCCCCATTTCAAACTGCTCATGAAGTATTTTGTAATCAGTGCTAAATACATTGACTAACACTATCCAAATGCCGTGCAATTGGTCTTACACAGTCATTCTCGCTGACCACCTTGTCTTTGACATTTTATGCAGTGAGACAGGAAGATGTTCTTTCAGTATCTCCCACCGCTGGGGACTTGAACTGAAGACATTGAACATTTTCTGTATGGTAGGCCCATGCCAACTGGCCCTGTAAACTGGCCAACCCCCCCCCCCCTCTGTTCTGGCCTGCTCCCTCTCCCAGGGCACTGACCCATGGGGGTTTGTCCATGCTATATCCTCAAAATGTTGATAGTCGAGTAAGGAGCAGCACGACTGTTTATGTTTTTGGTATGACTTGGCCACAGTCAAAGTCAAACCGCCAACCTCCTTGACCCAGAGCAGACACTCTAACCACGGCTTCACTAAGTCTGGTATTAATAAAACGAAGGTTATAATGAGTGGCAAAGAAGGAGAAAGAAATTTGTTATTTTTATTGAATATTGTGGTCTCCTAAGTTGCAAAGCTTTGAGCATTTAAGTCCAAGAAATCTGGAGTGAAACGTTTTTCTTTGTTCCACCATTTTTGAAGCACATCTTTCAGGGTTAATCTTCTCTTTTCTGTTTTTTTTCTGCAATCTTCGGATCTGATCGATGTTGATTCCTCTCAACGGTAGTCCGTCCATTTCTTTCCTTTGGTAGGATTCACTCTTTTTCTTCTGATCCTCTTTCTCTTTTATAGGCCCAATGAGTGAAATGGAATTCTGTTTTTCTCTTCTTTCATGGTCACAGTTATGCCTTGTTCTTGTGTGGTTAGCCAGAGGAGGTTTTTGGCCCAAGTTGTCATGAGCGGCTGGCCAGGCCTGAGGCTTGACTAGTTGGGCAGGAATTTGTAATTTGTTCCTGATGTGAGCGATAACTCACCTTCTCTTCACGAAGGATACCGTGGGATCTTTAACGTCTACCAACGAACACCAGCATACGTAGCGACCAGTTTAATGTCTATCTGAGGGACGACACGTACACTGATGAATTGCCCTGCCTGTGAAACACTAGGATGACAGTTTATAGCTGGGCCGAGATTTAAACCCAGGCCAGACAGTTTGGAGGCAAGTGTATGTACCTCTGGAGTCTTGGCCATCCGGTCAGCCCCTGTAAGGGAATTAATAAGTATAAAACCAAAAAATGAAATATAAACACTCCTCCTCCCCCACCCCCTTTTTTCCTGCAATCCCTTCCACTTTGATCCACCCCTGTCATTTAAGGGAGCTTCTCATCGGTATCTGTTAATACACCCACCCTTTAAGGATTTAAAAACAAAACCTCCAAACCTATTGTTCATATGATGTTTTGCATTCTGTAGCCAGTGTGTGTGTGGTTTTTTTGTTTTTTTTCACCAATTTGACTTGTGATAGACCGATTCGACTTGTGATAGACGAGGATTCGACTTGTGATAGACGAGGATTCGACTTGTGATAGAGGAGCATTCGACTTGTGATAGACGAGGATTCGACTTGTGATAGATGAGGATTCGACTTGTGATAGACGAGGATTCGACTTGTGATAGACGAGGATTCGACTTGATAGATGACGATTCAACTTGATAGATGATGATTTGTATTAATTACTTGTGATGGACACAGCGATTACTATCGG
Organism: Eptatretus atami; assembly: GCA_035128595.1. Lineage (NCBI taxonomy): Eukaryota > Metazoa > Chordata > Myxini > Myxiniformes > Myxinidae > Eptatretus > Eptatretus atami. The sequence goes on along the minus strand of CM068960.1, from coordinate 74,771,884 downwards.
ATGACTGAGAGACACACGATTCGACTTGTAGATGGACACAACGATTCAACTTGGTGATGGACACAACGATTCGATTGTGATGGACAAACGATTCGACTTGTGATGACACAACGATGAGATATTGTAGTAGGACACAATGATTCGACTTGTGATGGACACAGCGATCGCTTGTGATGGAACACAAGGATTCGACTTGTGATGGACACAACAACGATTCGACTTGTGATGGACACAACGATTCAACTTGTGATGGACACAACGATTCGATTTGTGATGGACACAACGATTCGATTTGTGATGGACACAACGATTCGACTTGTGATGGACACAATGATTCGACTTGTGATGGACACAACGATTTGACTTGTGATGGACAACGAAATTGAGACACAACGAATTGACTTGTAATGGACACAACGATTTGACTTGTGGTAGACAACTAATGGGCTGTTATAGTGGCTGTTTTTCATCTGTGCATGAAGCTTCAGTCCTCGTGTTTCAGCAACATAATTTCCTTCATCATATGACTACACAAGCAACACTGCAGTACTCATATTCTTTGTCAGGCTGGGGGGGGGGGGGTGGGGCAGGATGGAGTGTTTTCAATCGGGTCATGATACAGATGCATGAGCTGATAATGAAAGGTATATCCATACCTCAGTATGCAGTTTTTTTATATTTCCTTGTGAAGGTAAGTAAATCTATTGCTGAAACGTCGTATTTGATCTTTTGCTCGTGCCTTGCTACCCAATGCCGATCCACCCCACTGCAAAAATATTATCTGCTATGAGCTGAATGCCATTATCGTTTTGGGTGATGGACTTTGAACTTTCATCGGCTGTTGCAGGTGCCAAGAAGACGTTCCAGTGTGAGCTCTGCAGCTATACATGTCCACGGAGGTCGAACCTTGATCGACACATGAAGAGCCACACGGATGAGCGGCCTCATCGTTGCCACCTTTGTGACCGTGCTTTTCGCACCGTCACGCTACTCCGCAACCATGTGAACACGCATACAGGTGTGCCTCAAAATAGTTCCAAATGCATTTTTGGTTTTAATTCTTTTTTTTAAATCATTTTATTCATGATGCTCGCAAGTCACGTGATATATTGCCCTCATGTTAAACTACTGCATCTCCATCTCAAACTACTGCATCTCCTGCATCTCCAAACATAATTTGAGTAATTATGGGTGTAATGTTACAGGCACAAAGCCACACAAATGCCCCGAGTGCGACATGGCTTTTGTGACAAGTGGAGAGTTGGTTCGGCACAGGAGATACCGCCACACGCACGAGAAACCCTTCAAGTGCTCCATGTGTGATTATGCCAGTGTGGAGGTAAATTATCTTTGCATTCAGCTGACATTTTGGTGCAGCTGATCATCATCCCAAGTTTCAAAACATTGATGATTATGGAAAAGAAAGTTGAAAATTTTGAAAACCAAATTGATGAAAAATTATTAATTAAATAATAGTGTCATGATTAGGATTTGAAAATGTTACCCCCTAACTCCCTCCCCACCCCTACCTCCTGTATGCACGAGCCCAACCCCTCCCACCAAATTAGTGTACTAATAAATAGATGATCCCTTTCCATGACAAAATTTTATGCCTCTGCATAAAATGCCTTGGGCTCGAAGCATTGGGGTTGTCTGTCTGTCCGCCCGTGCCTTGTGTAGCAGATTTTCATTACCGTGACAACTTGTGAACCGCTGAAAGGATTTTGAACAAACTTGGTACAAGTGTGAACTATGATGCAAAAATGAACCAATTCAATTTTGAGTTCAAATGGTCTACCTACTCCACGAGCCTCGACATTGTATATAAAAAAAAGTCAAATGTCGTGTGACCTTTAAAGAAACACACTGGGCATATTGTCTTGTGTCTCCGTCATAGTCTCTTGTGAAGAAATCCCAGAAATCTATTATTGTTATGAAATACATATTTCAAGTAAAGTATTGTTGCGGTTTTGCAAAACCACCCCCAAGCATACAAGAGCCACGTAGGTTTCCAGAGTGAGCTATGTCATTAATTAGATTTGTAGATTAGATTTCCCTCAGTGTGTTTAGAGGTTTGAGGGATATATGTGTTGTGTGGGTTTAGCAAGGACCTTCCCTTCTTCCTCTGTCTATCCAGTAATCTATCCAGTAATCATCCAGTATCCTGTTCCCTGCCACTCTTCATCTCCACTTCCCTAAGTAATGCTTCACCCTTTCACCTCTTCAACATTTAACACCAACTGCTCGTCCTTTCATCGACTTTGTCATTCGACTTCCATCTCCCGTAGAAAATCTTCATTCGTCAGTCATCAAGTCATGATTGTAAATAGCTCCTGACTAAAATATCCCTGTAAAACCCGCACAAATAATGGTTCGATTAAAACACATTTGATGGACAGAAGGGGTTAGATTCTTTTTATTTCCTCCACCTAAAAACCTTTCATTTCAAATAACACACGTTACACTTTTCATTAGTGGAACCGCCATCACCACAATAAGCATCGATTCTTCTCAAAACAGACAGCGGAAGGACAAATGGTGAAGAGAACTGAGGCTGGTACACAGACAGCGGAAACACCAAGGCTGGCACATCGTCTGTGGAACTGTCTGGAAGTACTCAAACCTTCGACGCACCAGGACCAATGGGAAGACACCGCCAGCGAGCGGGAAGGACTCCAAGCCACGCCCGTGCCGGACAGATAAAAGGCAGATGCATGCCAGCGAGCCGAGTCGCCAGGAAGAGATGTCGGGGAGAGCGAGGGACGCCACCAAGGAAGCACCACCGAGGGGTCCGAGAGCTGAGCCTTGCCTGAGTGCATTGTTGGCTGCCTGTACGGCTTTGGCTGAGCAGGAGGTTACATGCCCGCTCGACTCTGCCTAAGGAGGAGGTTAATTACCTTCACGCATCTGTGAACGAGGCACTAAGGGTGGCCGTGGAGCGCTGATTGTTTCCCCTGTAATAACCAATGAACTTGGCAATTCCCAACCATCGATGCACATCAAACCGACATACCACCGACATACCCTTACCATGAGTACCTCCTTTCACACACACCCTTCACCCTCCTCCCCTCCCCCACACCTCCCACCCCCCACATTCACATTGGGACCAGAAATAAAAAGGCCCAAACCGTCTGTATTGCGTGAGCCGGAGTCGTACGAAACTCCACTCATTTCTCCGTCTTCTAATATTCTTGCCTGTCTTTCCCTGTTGATTGATGACGTGTCATTTCCTGTGTGTAGCAATAGATAAGATTGTTTTAAGTAGGCTCCATATATGTTAAAGTACCGTATTTTCTGCTGTACCGTATTTTCTGCTGTATAAAACCTCACTTTTTTATCGGCAAAAAAAGATAACGGTTGGGGGTGCGCTTAATGCATGGGTCGAGAAAAAATATCGGTCTTGAAAACGATCAATGCTGAATTTCAATTATATTCCAAAATGAACACTTTTGTTACAGTCGGAACTGCTGTTAAGCTCAATTCTGCTATCTAAATTTTGAAAATCGGTTCAAGTTTAGAGTTTGTACAGCGTTTTATTAACCGCGTTGGAAATTAAGTAAATACAAAACCGGAGACACCCAGAGTTTAGGTGCTTGGCGTATCTAGAGCCTTGAGGCTCTGAAAACACCATTAAATGCAAAAGAAGAAGAAGAACACCTGATCTCGCATCAAAAGAAGAATTATTCACAATAGCTGGAGTGCAAGAACGGAGCACCCAACTCAAATAATATTGCGAAGCAAGCTTCCCTCGTATGTCGTGTTTAAGAGGAAGACACTGCCCAAACACAAGTTTCCAGGCAGCGTCATTGTGCATGCGCAGCAGAAGGGGTGGTAGATGAGGGACTTGTCGTGGTGACTAATTTTTACATGCATCATATTCCACATGAACATCTGATGCAGGCAGAATTAATCTACCAAGCTTGTTCCGTACATTCTGGCGTTATGCTAGCAAATGCTGGATAGCTGGGTGTGGTGTAAAACGAGGAACAACCAATCAACCCCGAGTACTTTTCTATACGAGGCCAGGAAATGGATTTAAAAGGAAGAAGAAGAATCTCACGAGAACGAGGAGCTACGTAGAACGGTGAAGCTTTAAGAAGTACCAGTTCTGCTCAGTTATTTTGGCTTTCTTTGGTTCTCTTCATTCTAACTGGTTCTCTTCGTTTTCCCTCGTTTCTATCAGCGATTTCTCACTTGCTTCCCACGGGTTACTCGCATCGGCCAGATGAACTTTCTTACTTCGCAGGCCTTTGTATTAGACCCAGGTTTCGAGGAACATTAGCTGCATCTCGGTGGAATCACCACAGATGAACTTTCCTATTTCCCGGACTTGGTATTTTCATCAGATGAAAATCAACATTTCGTGACGCGTTTCCCGCCGGGATTTTCAACCCGGACGGATTTCGAGGAGCATTGGCCACATACAACGTGGTTGAACTTTCACCATTACTCCCGTCGCTATGTTGGCTGAGCATTATGCTGACTGTTAGACTGCCGGCGTTCATCAGGAGGATGAGAAAGGTCGACCTTCCGATGATCTGCGGCTGGATGGTCAAGGAGTGGGAGGCGGTATCGTCGAACATCAAGTGAGCATTTCTGAAATGCTGCATCTGCAACAACATGGACGGCACAGAGGACGACATCATTTTGGAGGAG
>CM068960.1:74752914-74767215 GCA_035128595.1 Eptatretus atami | reverse complement strand
AATCACGGTGACAGTAATGCAGACAGCGACGTGGACTTGCTCTACCCTGATTTGGACAAGGAGTTGCATGCCGTCTTCGACGAGGAAAGTATTGTCGAGGATTCCCTCAGGTTTAGCTGAAAAGCTTCATCAAACCCAAACGGCCCTTTTTCAGGGCCACAAATCCACAGGAAATATGTATGATACCGGTATGAATCCCTTTTATTCCTTTTTCTTGGAACAAAAAAATCCTCTTTATAAATACTAGAAGCACCCGCTCCCTACGGGAGCCGTCAAGGGGGTCATGTTATTATATTTATGCCTATTTACTCCAAGTGGTCCAGGATTACACACCCAAAAAATGGTTGCGATCGGTTCAGCCGTTTTTGCGGTACCTGGGAAGAGACGGACAGACGGTGAATAATAGTAAGATTAAAAAATAAGAAAGAAAAATAAAAACTTCTTTGTATCCTCTACTCTCTCTTCAACTTCTTGAAAATGAGAATAAGGCTGTTAGATGAAATTAAGCGGACATGGGGGTAAGCATGTTAATACCTCCGTGATTTTGTTCCGTACAAAGTTAATGTACACAAACGTATTTTGATCTAGATCAGAAAATAAAATGACCAATATATTCATTTATTTTGAGGGTGGAAAACATGGGTCCGGTTAATACACCGGAAAAGTTATTTTATTTTTTTGAGGGTGAAAAACAGGGGTGCGGTTAATATCCCAGAAGATATGGTAATTCCTTTCCTCATGTATCTTTTAAATGTGCTTCTATTACTTTGTAAATATCTGTCCTTGTGCTTGATTTGACGGCGAATTAATGTACTCTGATTGTGAATAAATGTGTCCTTTATGTGTAATTGTAAATGAGTGTGTTGATTACATAATGTGCTTGTTAAGGTTTGAGACATTTCCAACCAGTTCATCTGTCTCATTTCCTCTGTTGGTCCAGCGTAGTCCACACGTAGTCAGCTGGAAAGTTTTACCCCACCTGATTTGCTCATTTGCCAACACGTACTCACTGTATCGCTTGGCAGTAATCTGGCACGAATTAATCCGGCACGTGCGTTGAGGGCACGAAACTCACTTGGTTCAGCCGTCTTGAGGTAAGGTACCCACGAGAAGAAGTGACACCCTGCCAATACCAATTGGCATTCGTGGTTGCTTAACAACCCACTGGGCCACAGAGTTATCTGCAGCTGGTGGCCTCAGGACCATGAGTTTGAGAGGAACTCGAGTGCTTCCCCTCATGGCAAACCTCAAACCGCAGCCCGTAACAGTACGTACAAATTTGCTCGTAAATTATCCGGATTTGGATCTTCACCAAAATTTAATCTATTCTTCCTCATCACACACCCCATGTGTCCCCGAATCCGTCCAAAACTTTTTCAGATATCGTGCTTAATATCGTGTTCAGCCCTATCTCTCAATGGTGAAGAATCACTTAAAAAATTCTAGGATCCGGATCTTCACCGAAATCTAATCATTTCGTCCTTGTTACACACCCAACCTGTCAACCAAATTTCATCCGAATCCGTCCACAACTCTCTGAGATATCCTGCACACCTTCGGTGGTGGAGGTAATAACCCGATGTACATACATGAAGCAAAAATTTGCATACGGCTTATGTGAATGTATAATACTTTGTGGTTATATACTGTTACGAATCTGGAAACCATGCGCACTCAACATTCAGGTCCCAAAGTTAGTCATGCCGGTAAGTACATGTGTAGTCAGATCCCTTTCCTTTTTGTTTAGTGGGAGGCTCGAAAACGTGCGTTGTGACATCTTTAGTTAGGTTATTATATCCAACGAGCCATCGAATAAACCATCCCATCTGCATGATCCATCCCCCATCACGATCCACCACCCACCCGCTGTCTACAAGCACTCTGACTTGCCAGGGCAGGGTCTTGCAGCCGTTCCTTGCCGCTCCTTCCACAAATGTTTTAACTCTTGCACCAACGCAACATGGATACTGTTACTCTTCGAGAGCGGAGCCACGTGGAGAATGTGGGGTCTCCGAACAGAGGCCATGGCTCCGCCCCGGTGGGGTGCGGCTGTGGGCCAATGAGGGATGGACAGCGAGATGATTCTCGCCAAGGCCCCTCCCCGTGTGGGAGGAGATATATACTCGGCAGGACTCGGAGGGTTGTCGTTGGCGTTGGCGCTGGTGGTGTCTGAGAGCAGAGCAGTGCGAGAGAGCAGTGCGAGACTGTGTGTGTTTCACGAGGGAGGCGGATAAAGATCCCCGAGCACGCTCTGAGAAGTACTGGAGTTCTGAAGTGGGCACGTTCATCACGGTGGCTGTTACAGGGAGTGGAGTTCTGTGGACCCCGACCATTCACCACCCGAGCTCCGCCACAAACCACGAGTCCCCAACGTGCGACTGGGACCAGGCCGACGACCATTGGCAGGTGCCACGGCACGGAGTACTCCCTTTCTCCGACGGCCAGGTACCCATCCGGACGCTGACCCCCAGCTCGTCTCTCTCTCATCGGCTGGAGGGTCCAATAAAGAACTCCGGGGTTTCTTTTCTTTTTGTGTGTGTCTGCGTGTGGGCCCATCTGTAAGTAGAATTGTTTAAGTGTTTATTTCATCATTGTAAATACTGCATTGCATATTCGTGATAAGTCTGCCCTGTCTTTATTTTATTGTAAATAAATTATTAGAAATGTTCCCAGCTCGTTTCCGTCCATCCTTTATTTGGTCCAGCATGCTCCGGGTCTGAGTTCAGACGGGGTTTCATCCCCGATAATCCGTTAATCCTAGCCGGCACGGCTTTGGCAGTTTCCCCTCGGCTGCAACCGAGCCGGAGTTGGTAGTCGCTAGTTGGAACTCTATCGCAGTCTGTAGAGTGACCCGGTTCGAGAAAGACGTGCCGAGGGCGTGAATCCCCGATAGCCAAGACTGCGTGGTTATTTAGGTATATTGGGATCTAGACAATTAACCGTACGCCACGCGGTCGAGATATTGGCGTTTCACGGTCGATTAATCGACCCGCCGGCTTCGGAGTTATCCAGAGCGACGGCCTATACATTCCGGGGAGTCTGGTGGGAGACGGCGTAAACTTCCCCACCTAACGGTCGTTCTTGCTACCGACCCCCGGCCCACAACAATACTTTGGATCATTCCATTTGCATTGGGCCATGAACTAACACCTAGGCTTAAGGTCTGCCAATCTGTGCTGTTTCATGGAATGGCAGCGCATCATTTTAATGGGGGTGGAGTCAGGCTAGCTGTCAAGCCAATGGATGTAAAGCTGTGGGATGGAGTCAGGGCAGCTGAAAAATAACCCATGTATAATGTGATATTTTCTAAGTCCACAAAGGGCATAACTCTGACAAATTAACAAAACGCCATGAAACTCGATCTTGTTCTGTAACTTATCATAATAAATGTACGTCCCAAGTTTCAGTTGAATATGTTAAAGGGTAGGGGAAAAAAGTCTGAAAAACCACATGTGGGATGGATAGACAGAGAGCAAACCTCCAGTCCCCTCTGGTGAAACCGGTAGGGGACTCATAAGCTGAGGTGGCATCAAAATACCATTTAGCAGTATCCCATAATAATGATGGAAAATAAATACTCGATGATTTTAAAACTCTCCAAATTATAAAAAGTACAAATGTCACAGGTTTCATTGCAGATTTGAATGAACTCACAACTTTTGAACCTGTAACTTATGTCAGGTACCCAGTTATTTAAGTAAAACTCCAGCAGGATAGGAATCGATGGAGAGTCGGTTGTGGATACATTTGAAGCAGCCTTGCCAAGTTGAGTGCTCAAAGGTTGAAGTCCGACCTGCCTCTCGGTTTGAAAGTCACCAGAGGGGGAGCTTGGTATCACCGGGACAAGCAGATTCATTAAAGTCCACCACTCGCCGTTAAGGACCACAATTCATACCAGCCTGCTTGGATGTTGTTTCCGAGCTACCAGCAAGGCAGTAGATTCATAGAGTACCAGCCAGTAGGTAAGAATGACCAGCTTATCGCAGGGTGAAGCTAGTTCTTCAGGTCGGGCCTTTGGAGTTGCAGAACCAGCGCACATCAGCACTCCTGACGCACTCATTACTGAATGCCGGTTTTAAAATGCAATGTGCCTCAGAACATAGCCGTCCCTCGTCCTGCTTCATATCATCTCTCCCTCCTGAAACAGCAGCACGCCTTCGTGTCAATTTGTCTCTCACACGAGGTCGCTCAGAGGCCTGGCGTCGAAGAATCTGCATTCTGTTTTCTCTGCTGATGAGTTGGTACTGGTCCGGTTCAGCGTGTCCCATAATATTTCTTCCCCCCCAGTCCATTTTTCTTTCATGTGAGAGTACAGTTGTCACGTCATTCGGACACCTTAGCTTAAACACAGCTTTGTCCAAAGTAATTTGTTAAGCCACTTGGACATTAGCCCCCACCTACCTCTTCTTATTAGTAGCCCAGAAATTTATTTAACTCAACAGTCCTTCCACCACAGTGTGAAGTCCACAGCACGAATGACTGCCTTTTAACATGCTGGACTGAACTGAACAATTAACTTTCATTTGCTGCAAAATAATTCTCTGATGAAATAATGCAATTTTACAATTATTTTTTGTAGGTAGGTCAAAGTAGGCATGAAAGACAATTATTTTTCTATACTGATCCATAAACCTCACTACAACCCCCACACCCCACCCTACCCCAAGCCCTTCTCTGTCCAAACTTCCAGTCCCCCCCCCCCCCACCACCCTTTGTGTTTCCTTCTGTATCTATCTTGTCCACACGATACATCCTTTCCTGCCCCCCCCCACACCCCCATTCTTCACCACACCCATTGTTTGTCCAAGTATCCCTCTATCTTGGCCTTCAACTCTGCTGTTGGTGTCCTCCACCCCCCTCAACTGTTAATTTTGTCCTGATCCGTTCAGTGTACCCAGCTCTTCCATGAGGTCAACCATGTATGCAAAAAAAAAAAATAATAATTTTTTGTTAGAGGGTTGAGCTGAATGTGAAGGCTGATTATGCAGTCACAGTTTAATGCTTTCTATTTTTTCCCCCTTTTCTTGTTTTTTTGAGGGGTTTTTCCCACATGTATAAGCTGAATACTTTGGGATCGTTTGTATACATTTACAAAGTAGGCATGTAATTTCAATCACAAGTAGTTAATATGGTATTGCCATCTCTATACAAACTTATTACCAATACCTTTCACCTGCTCATCACTACTGGTAAATATTGGACATGTTGAAACTTATTTTAACAGCATTACAAAGAATCGTTTTTTGTTTTTTAATGCAGAAGTGTTAATCGTTCTTGCCAACAATAACAAAAATCAACAATCTATTTTAAATGAAAGTTAGATTTTAATGTTCAGTACTTCCTCTTTCAAGTTTTCAGCTTTTCATGGACTTAGCAGTGTCTATGAATGATTACCATGAGGCAGGTCTTTCCTTCCCTTTGTATGCAGCACATGGCTGCTGGTTGCATCATTTGGCGGGGACACGGTTGTGCCGCTGATGCAGTGCTCCCGTAGGCTAGAACAGGAATTTGGCCAGGGTGCCAACGATAGCTCGCTTACTGTTTGTGAAGGACGCCATGGGATCGTTACCGTCTCACTAATGCTGATAGCAGATGGGACGCCCAGTTAAACATCCATCCGAGGAACAGTGCACAAATTGATGAATCACCTTGTCTGTGAAACACAGAGATGCCCGTTTATATTTGGGCCGAGATTCAAACCCAGACTGGACTTCAGGCAGGTAATTCCATGCAAAGCCAAAGCAGGTTTGTGGTGACCACACAACATCTGAATTTTTCTGACATTTTTGCATGCAGGTCAGCAAGTTAAAAAGGCATATCCGATCTCACACCGGAGAGCGTCCATTTCAGTGTGGCCTTTGCAGCTATGCTAGCCGTGATACGTACAAGCTGAAACGGCATATGCGTACACACTCGGGTGAGTCCCAGAATGCTCCATGACGTTTTTGTTTTTTTCATATGAAGCACATTTTGGACAGTATTCGCTGACAAATGAATACTTTATTCATTGTAATGTTAGGTTTGTGTTTCAAAGTTTGTTCCCCCCCCCCTCCTTTGCTATTTTGCTAATTTATTTATTTGTTGGCATGCAATCTTCTTAATTTTAAAGACTTGAAATTCTGCATGGTTTTGGGTTAGGAAGGATGTTTTGAGGGACCCGTCTTGATCTCAAAATTCTTGTTTCTCAATAGGGATTGGTCATAACACCAATAATTCTCAATTCGGTGGAGATCACTTTTAGAGCACTCAAAGGAGAGCACAGTGATTTTGGCTGGTAAAGAAATGTCATTTGCATAAACAGGTAGAGTGAACGTGGTTTTTTTTGTTTCCTCATGATGTCCTCTTCTCTTTGATTGTGTGTTAGGGGAAAAGCCTTATGAATGCCATATATGCAATGCACGCTTCACCCAGAGCGGCACCATGAAGATGCATGTGCTGCAAAAGCACACTGAGAATGTGCCAAAGTACCACTGCCCCCACTGCGATGCCGTCATTGCCCGCAAGAGTGACCTTGGTGTGTTTATTTTCCATATGGAGTGAGGTTACATGGTAGGGGAGGGGAAAAGGGGGGCTCACTACATTGCATGGGTTTGTGTTTGGGGGACTGTACCCTCAAACTTGTGCATTGAAGTGGATGGATTTTTCTTTCTGGAGACAAATATTCAAGGAAGGCTCAAGTACGAGTAATGAGCGCTTTTTTTGACTTGATTGCAAGTTGCTATTTTTCACTTAATTGAGGATCCTCATCATGTCATATGTTTTGCTACTCTCTCCTCCAGGTGTCCACCTGCGTAAGCAACACTCAATTGTGGAGCGTGAATTGAAGTGCCGATACTGTGACCTGATATTCCATGAACGCTATGCCCTCATGCAGCACCAGCGCTCACACAAAAATGAGAAGCGATTCAAATGTGATTGCTGTGAATACTCCTGCAAGCAGGTCTCTTTACTGCTCACTCTTCCTGCCATATCAATGCATCATCATTTTCTATGGATTACTTTTGTAAAATGTCTTGATTGTGCCTGCAGCTATGGAACTGTTGCTGTTGTTTTTGTTGTTGTTGTTGGTTAGTTTCTCTTGCATTCACTTATTTATAAGTTGGGTCACCCAATTTATTTAGACTTTAGCAAATGACTATACACACGCAGGCACAGTCGAGGCTCCGCCCCTCTCCCGACCGAAGGAGTTATCGCCGCCCGAGTCAATATCATATGAGATGAGGGGCGGGCATATGTCACTTGACGTATGACACTTGTTCATTGAAACCACTGTTACTTCATGTTTTGTTTTGTTTTTAACATCAGTTTTATTAGGTGTCGAATGTTTTTATTGCAACACTGACCTAAGTGTGAAAATAACGCGCTGTTCAGCAAATTTCATGGAAATCAACTGAGGGAGCTGGAAACTTATAAGGAACAAACAAACAGACTCGCTCTTGTATATATCCAGTGTACGTGAACAGGTTTATACACTTGTGTTTGGGATGGTGATGGTGGCCTGGAAGGCCATATTAAATTTGGGGCTCGGCCTTTGTTTTAGCACCATTTTAAAAGCAGCACAGCCCGGGTACAGGCGACGCTAAAAACCCACCAGAAAACAGCCAGGACCCCTCCCAACGAAAAAGGACCAGTTTGTGTAACATTTCCTTGAGGTGCAGGTGACGCGAAAGGCCCACCGGAAAAAAGCCGGGACCCCTCCCGGGGGAAACGGTCTGGGTTCGGTGAACTGTTCCTGTATAGGACGCTGACCATACTGGCGATCGTTACTTTTCAGAATTTGGAGCCGCGTTTGATTAGGTCTGTTAGCTTGACTAAGCTGACTGGTCGCAAACTACAGTCTTCTGAGGCAGTATCGAAAATTCAATCCTTTATGCTCAGCTTATTTTCATTGAAGGACTTAAAGAAAAGGGGAGAGAACTTGTGTACTTGAGGAAGTTCAAGTGATGTGAAATAGTGACACAAACTCTAACTTTTTGTTTTGGATAACAACTTAAAGTCACAAGATTGTACCACGTCTAATACTGAAAAAGTTATTCAGGTCAGGTATGGGAGCATGCGCCGGAGCAGCGCGTCGCTGCGTCCACTTTCCGCCGGTACTCCAGGGGCCTCCGTCTGGCCATTCCCAAAGCAGATACCGGACCCATCCCCATCTCCTTAAGATGCTGAATAATCTGCTGCAACCAAGAAGCACGTGGTTGGCCCAATAGTCTCCTCCACTCACGAGACTCCCTCACTGAGAGAATCTGGTGAGCAGGATCAGCATCAGGAAAACGAGCCACATGTCCATACAGCCGCATCTGATGCTCACGGACGATGCAGGTAACAAATCTCATTTGAGTCTCTCTCAGTAACCACTTGTTCCCAACTCACCCCTCTCACCCCTCCCTCTCAAAGCATCCATCACACTCTTCTCCCTCCAAGCTTCCCTCTCACCTTTCTCAAAAACATTCCCCCCTCACCTTCTCCCTCAACTCTCCCCACTCACTCTTCTCCCACCATTCACCCCCTCACTCACCCTTCTCAAAGTTGCCCCCCCCTCACATCCACAAAGCTGCCTCCTTCCCCTGCCCTCTCACCTCCATATCATCACTCCACCTCCTCAAATCCTCAAATGCCTTCTGCCCCCCCCCTTTCCCCCAGCACCACAGAGCCTTTTCTCCTCTCATCCAGCCCCTCCCATAGCTATTCTGCAATCCCCCACACTCTTTCAACAATTCTCCTTACCTCCCCCCATCCTCCCTTGTCCTACCCTCCCCTCCCTCCCATCCCCTGCACCCAAAGCCTCCTCCCCTCCCTCTTCATTAACAGTGTGGACCTCAAATATCTGGGGCCTTTGCTCAAACCTTACAGATCTTTCCATACAGGTTGCCACTGACAAACCAGACATAATCTGCCTAACAGAAACTTTCCTCCCTCAAGATGTCTCTGACTCCCAGTATCTTTCCCTGGTTACTCCCTCATCCGTATGACAGACCTGAGCCTCGTCCTGGTGGCGGAGTTGTTCTGTTCATCAAAGACTCTATTCCTCACTCTCCATGCACTGCCCTCACTCCCCACATCCCCAGGAATACCTCTGGCTACGGCTTCCCCTCCACTCCCACCTCATGTTTATATATGTATTGTACCGTCCAGCAAACAGTGATGACTCCATTTACACCTCACTGTCCGAAAACATGGACCAACTTCTATCTTCTTATCCGAACTCTCTTTTCCTCATATGGGTGACGTCAATTGTCATCATGCCAGTTGGCGAGGTGTGGTACTCTCTCACCTGTCATGGCACTTCAGCAAAAGACTTCTGCGACTCATTGGGACTGACTCAATCGGTCAACTTCCTGAACCGGATCTCAAACAATGGTACTCCATCTCTTCTGGATCTGATTTTGACAAACTTCCCTGAAAATATCTGCTGTTCTTCCTCCGCTCCAATCGGTTCTTCTGACCACATCCTTGTCAAAGTGACAATCTCTCTGGCTGTTATCAGAGATTCACCTCAGCACCGTCGGGTGTAGCATTTCACTCAGGCCAACTGGCAGGGTCTCAAAGTAGCCAACAAACTTCGAGACTGGTCTCCCATCGCTACTTTCTCCAACAACAACTCATCCTGGGAATTCTTTCAAAGAACTCTCTCTCTCTCTCTCTCTCTCTCTCTCTCGCACAGATTTATCCCCTCTCGTCTTCAGTTGTCCTACCCTTCTTCCCGCCCATGGTTCACTGAAGCTTGTGGTGAGGCAGTTGTCCTGAAATAACTTTCCTTTGCCTCATGGAAAGCAAACCCAACTGAGGGTAATCTCAGTTCCTTCCATCAAGCTCGAACAAGTGTGTGTCTACCCTCAGGAGAGCCAGAAAACAATATCTTTCTAAGCTCAAGTCTGAACTCTCAAACTCTCTCCCTCCTCCAAATCCTGGTGGCGTCTAATCAAAAATGTTTCTGGTGTGTGTTCCCCCTCGATCCCCTCCCTTACCTCAAATCGCCGCACTGCTGATACCGCACGTGAAAAGGCTGAATACCTAAACTCGGTGTTTGCATCGAAATCTTGTGTCCGAAACCCATCGCTTTCTGTACCCACCTTACCCAGTCACACACAACTGTCCCTGGACTCTGTGTCCTTTTCTCCTAGCAATTTGGAGAGCTTGCTGTCAAGCCTCGACTCAGATTCTGCAACCGGTCCAGACGGCATCAGCCCACTGTCCTAAAAACCTGCTCCTCTGCTCTTGCTCACCCTCTCTCTGGTCTATTCACCCTCTCATTTGCTCAAGGTCATCTGCCATCTGCTTGTAAATCAGCAAATATTACTGCCCTACACAAAAAGGTGCAAAAACAGATCCCTGCAACTACAGACCAATTAGCCTTCTTCAATCATCAGCAAGGTTATGGAATCCATCATCACTTCAGACATTAACTCCTTCCTCTTGTCCAATGGCTTGAGTTATGATCATCAATTTGGTTTCAGACCAGGTCGCTCTACCCTGGATATGCTGCTTCTGCTCTCTCAACAATGCATGGAGGTACTCAATGCCGGATATGAAATTAGAGCCATATCCCCAGATATATCACGTGCTTTTGACACGGTCTGGCACCCTGCCCTACTCACCAAACTCTCTTCATATGGTATTCAAGGCCATCTCCACTCATGGCTCGCAAAACTTACTCTCCTGCCACAGCCAACGTGTGGCCCTAAATGGAGTTCTTTCATCCCTCTTCCTGTCCAGGCTGGAGTTCCTCAAGGCAGCGTTCTGGACCCTGTTCTTTTTCTGGTTTTCATCAATGATCTCTCTGACTCTCTGGAAAATCCTCTTTATCTCTTTGCTGATGACTCCACCTCTGCCGTACCATCTGTCATCCCTCAGGCTGGCAAGCATCAGCTTCTTCGCTCTCTGCAGATCTGGGTAAAATCACAAACTGGTCCAACACGTGCAACATGTCTTTCAATCCTGACAAATCTCACTCTCTCACTATGTCTCTCCAAAAGGACCGTTAGAAACCACCCCCCTCCCCACCCCCCAATCTACTTTCTCAACAATCCTCTGGAAGAAATCCCTTCTTTCAAGCTTCTGGGTCTCACGATCTGCCATGATCTTTCCTGGGAAAGCCACATTTCCAACCTGGCCTCCAAAGCCAGTCGCCGACTGGGAATCCTCTGTGGTGCAAAGTTCTTCCTCGACCTACCTGAGCTCCTGACCACATACAAGCTTTCCTCTGCAGCCTGATGGAGTACTGCTCTCCCCTCTGGGCTGGTGCGCCTGCCTCTCCCCTTTCTCGGCTTCACGCAGTGGAAAGCAAGGCATTTCGGATCAGTGGTAGAGGCTGAGTCTTTGGGCTCTCACTCTCTCACCGCAGGCAGGTCGGTGGTCTTTCTGTCTTCTCCCGTCTCCATTCCGGTCTCACCTCCCCCCCCCACCCTGCTCTGTCTGTGATTTGTCCCCACTATTTTGCCGCAGGGCACTCAAGGTCCGCCAACAACCCCCTTCTGGTAAAACTAACAAAATCACTAATCACTGCTCACCTTCACTCTTTCATTCCTCTTTTCCCCGCCTTTGGAATAAACTCCCTCACTCTGTTCAATCCCATTCTTACCTCCAGGCTTTCAAAATGGTTGTTCACACCACCTCTTATTGTCCACCATCCAAATCGATCTTTTCTACCCCCGTTAATCCACCCCAAACCCACCTCCTTCAAATACCCTGCTTTCCTTCCTGAAAGTCCCTGTAGTGTCCATCTTGTATACCCCATGTTCTCCGCCCCATCCCTTTCCCTTCCACAGATCTCCTAATGCTCTTGTTCCCCACTGTTTTGTCCTTCCCACACCCCTCTTATATCATACCCCCCTTGCTGTGCCTTGTGTGTTAGCTCTTATACGAGCCTTGACAAGGTATACAAAAAAAAAAGTCTGACCAGCGATAGCCAAGGATTTTCCGAAGAGACCTGGTAACAAAGTAATTAAGTCGCCGTCTCAGATCCCTGGTCAGAGCCCAAGTCTCACTTCCGTAGAGCAAGATTAAGCACCAAGGACCTGAAGACTCAGACTTTCGTCCTCCCGCTCAGGTACTGGCAGTGCCTCACCCCAAGATCCAGTGAATCCATGACTCCCCAGGCCTGACCCAGATTTCTATTGACCTCTTGCTCACAGCCAGCAAACACATGAATATCACTGCCACGGTAAGGGAATCTCTCTGTGACCTCAACATCCTCACCACGAACAGGCATAGTCAGGATAGCAGCATCCAAGATATCATTGAAAGCCTGAGCTTAGTTTTGACCCAGGATACCAGTAACCCCAGCGGCTCCGACTACTCATTCAGCACCTCAAGGGCCCCAAAAGGATATCCAGAGTCTCCGCAAAGATGACTGCATCATCTGCGAAATCAAGGTCAGAGATCTTGACATTCCCAAACGATGCACTGCATCTTGATCTCTCAAGATCCTCCCCAGAATACACTGCATACAAGCGCTGAAAAGTGTGGGGGCCAGTGCACACCCCTGAGAAACTCCAGTAACAACTGGAAATAAATCAGAGATGGTATCACCACATCTCACAGCACTCTCAGTACCAGAGTACAGTTCAGACATCAGATTGATCACTTTTGATGGCACCCCACGAACACCAAGAATCCTCCAGAGGGCATCCCGCTTCACTGAATCCAACGCTTTACAGAGATCAACATAGGCTGCAAGCAGCCCCTGCCGAAAACTCTCGTCTGCGTTCAGTGAGTACCCGAAGAGCAAGGATACAGTCAATCGTTGACCTCTTTGGTGTAAAGCCTGACTGCTCTGGCACTGGTGCTCAAGCAGATGGTGGCGAACCCTTTCAACAATTATCTGAGCAAAGACCTTGCCCCGCACTGAGAGCAGTATCACCCCTCGGTAGTTGTTGCAGTCCTGGCGTTCACCCTTCCCTTTCCAGAGAGGGACAACAAGGCCACTCTTCTAGTCAGTTGGGATGATGCCTGTGTTCCAGTAGAGCACAAAACTGCATGTAATGACACGAGTACAGCATTTCCATCAGCGTTGAGATGTTCAGCATGGATGCCACAGATCCCAGGAGCTTTACCACATTTCAACTGGTTCACCACAGCCTGTGTTTCCACAAACGAAGGTGGAATCACAGTTGATTGGAGGTCAGCAATAGGGTTTGTAACACCCCTGACATCCAACTCAACAGCTGGTGGATCAGCCTGGTACAGCCGCTCTAAGTAACTGGCCCAGCGGGCTTCACGTCAGAATCCTCTCTCAAGAGCCAACCACCCTCCGCTCTAGCTGCAGTACACCGAGAGATGGGCTTGGAGGAACGCAATGCGCGAATTCCCCTTTAAGCAGGATGATAATGACTTGACCACAGGCGATGCTCGACTCCCTCACAGATTCCTCGCACATTGGCCTCCTTGTCCACCCTTAGCGCACGTTCAGTTTTGCGCCTCAGCTCCCTGAACAGCTCAGCTCTGCCATTCAGCCTGGCCTGGCCCTGCGACTCTGGTCAATGGTATCCAGTGTCCCTTGAAAGACAAAATTCTTCTTCGTCCAATGGTGAGTTCCAAGACATCCACCGGCAACATCAAGGACGGTGGTCTTGAAGGCAATCCACAACTCTTCAGGATTCCCCAAAGCACCCAGGCCCCCCAAATCCCCACTCAGCCTGTACGCAAACTCCTCAGCTACCCTCTCATCCTTGAGCTTGCCAACATTCAGCCTAGGCTGGGATGGTACCATTCTACTGGATTTAAGCTGCAACTTCAGTGTTGCTACAACAAGCCTGTGGTCGGTATTGAGGAACTGAGCATTCCGGCCGACCCTGCAGTTGTGGATCATCAACAGCGACCATCAACGAGCACAATGGTCAATCTCCTTTGCCACACTTCCAGCATTGGAATACCAAGTCCAGCGATGAGCCTGTGGACGCTGAAACCATGAACCAGCCACTGAAGTCCATGACTTCTTGCAAAGTCAAGGAACTTAGAGCTATTCTGGTTCACAGTTCCAGACCCAAAGGGACAACACACGTCTCATAACCAGCCCTATCAGTTCCAGTTGATGCATTGAAATCCCCCAAGACCAGTCGAGTATCTCGCCTGGGGCACTGATCAACAACAGACTCGAGCGTGCCATTGAATGCATCCTTCGCGGTGAGATCACTCGCCTTAGTCAGAGCACATACAGAGACCAGGGAAATGACACCTAAGGAGTGGAGATCCTTTGTCTCATAATTCGCTCGTTGACCGGTTACCTCAATTATTATTGGAATCAGCTTATTGGACACAGCTACAGCAACTCCGTGGGCATGGTAACCATCAGAATCTCTACTC
>CM068960.1:74737127-74752758 GCA_035128595.1 Eptatretus atami | reverse complement strand
GAATACCTCTGGCTACGGCTTCCCCTCCACTCCCACCTCATGTTTATATATGTATTGTACCGTCCAGCAAACAGTGATGACTCCATTTACACCTCACTGTCCGAAAACATGGACCAACTTCTATCTTCTTATCCGAACTCTCTTTTCCTCATATGGGTGACGTCAATTGTCATCATGCCAGTTGGCGAGGTGTGGGTACCTCTCTCACCTGTCATGGCACTTCAGCAAAAGAACTTCCTGCGACTCATTGGGACTGACTCAATCGGTCAACTTCCTGAACCGGATCTCAACCAATGGTACTCCATCTCTTCTGGATCTGATTTTGACAAACTTCCCTGAAAATATCTGCTGTTCTTCCTCCGCTCCAATCGGTTCTTCTGACCACATCCTTGTCAAAGTGACAATCTCTCTGGCTGTTATCAGAGATTCACCTCAGCACCGTCGGGTGTAGCATTTCACTCAGGCCAACTGGCAGGGTCTCAAAGTAGCCAACAAATCGAGACTGGTCTCCCATCGCTACTTTCTCCAACAACAACTCATCCTGGGAATTCTTTCAAAGAATCTCTCTCTCTCTCTCTCTCTCTCTCTCTCTCTCCCGCCATCTTGACAGATTTATCCCCTCTCGTCTTCAGTGTCCTACCCTCTTTCCCGCCCATGGTTCACTGAAGCTTGTGGTGAGGCAGTTGTCCTGAAATAACTTTCCTTTGCCTCATGGAAAGCAAACCCAACTGAGGGTAATCTCAGTTCCTTCCATCAAGCTCGGAACAAGTGTGTGTCTACCCTCAGGAGAGCCAGAAAACAATATCTTTCTAAGCTCAAGTCTGAACTCTCAAACCTCTCCCCTCCTCCAAATCCTGGTGGCGTCTAATCAAAAATGTTTCTGGTGTGTGTTCCCCCTCGATCCCCTCCCTTACCTCAAATCGCCGCACTGCTGATACCGCACGTGAAAGGCTGAATCCTAAACTCGGTGTTTGCATCGAAATCTTGTGTCCGAAACCCATCGCTTTCTGTACCCACCTTACCCAGTCACACACAACTGTCCCTGGACTCTGTGTCCTTTTCTCCTAGCAATTTGGAGAGCTTGCTGTCAAGCCTCGACTCAGATTCTGCAACCGGTCCAGACGGCATCAGCCCACGTGTCCTAAAAACCTGCTCCTCTGCTCTTGCTCACCCTCTCTCTGGTCTATTCACCCTCTCATTTGCTCAAGGTCATCTGCCATCTGCTTGTAATCAGCAAATATTACTGCCCTACACAAAAAGGTGCAAAAACAGATCCCTGCAACTACAGACCAATTAGCCTTCTTCCAATCATCAGCAAGGTTATGGAATCCATCATCACTTCAGACATTAACTCCTTCCTCTTGTCCAATGGCTTGAGTTATGATCATCAATTTGGTTTCAGACCAGGTCGTCTACCCTGGATATGCTGCTTCTGCTCTCTCAACAATGCATGGAGGTACTCAATGCCGGATATGAAATTAGAGCCATATCCCCAGATATATCACGTGCTTTTGACACGGTCTGGCACCCTGCCTACTCACCAAACTCTCTTCATATGGTATTCAAGGCCATCTCCACTCATGGCTCGCAAACTTACTCTCCTGCCACAGCCAACGTGTGGCCCTAAATGGAGTTCTTTCATCCCTCTTCCTGTCCAGGCTGGAGTTCCTCAAGGCAGCGTTCTGGACCCTGTTCTTTTTCTGGTTTTCATCAATGATCTCTCTGACTCTCTGGAAAATCCTCTTTATCTCTTTGCTGATGACTCCACCCTCTGCCGTACCATCTGTCATCCCTCAGGCTGGCAAGCATCAGCTTCTTCGCTCTCTGCAGATCTGGGTAAAATCACAAACTGGTCCAACACGTGCAACATGTCTTTCAATCCTGACAAATCTCACTCTCTCACTATGTCTCTCCAAAAGGACCGTTTAGAAACCACCCCCTCCCCACCCCCAATCTACTTTCTCAACAATCCTCTGGAAGAAATCCTTTCTTTCAAGCTTCTGGGTCTCAGATCTGCCATGATCTTTCCTGGGAAAGCCACATTTCCAACCTGGCCTCCAAAGCCAGTCGCCGACTGGGAATCCTCTGTGGTGCAAAGTTCTTCCTCGACCTACCTGAGCTCCTGACCACATACAAACTTTCCTCTGCAGCCTGATGGAGTACTGCTCTCCCTCTGGGCTGGTGCGCCTGCCTCTCCCCTTTCTCGGCTTCACGCAGTGGAAAGCAAGGCATTTCGGATCAGTGGTAGAGGCTGAGTCTTTGGGGCTCTCACTCTCTCACCGCAGGCAGGTCGGTGGTCTTTCTGTCTTCTCCCGTCTCCATTCCGGTCTCACCTCCCCCCCCACCCCTGCTCTGTCTGTGATTTGTCCCCACTATTTTGCCGCAGGGCACTCAAGGTCCGCCAACAACCCCTTCTGGTAAAACTAACAAAATCACTAATCACTGCTCACCTTCACTCTTTCATTCCTCTTTTCCCCGCCTTTGGAATAAACTCCCTCACTCTGTTCAATCCCATTCTTACCTCCAGGCTTTCAAAATGGTTGTTCACACCACCTCTTATTGTCCACCATCCAAATCGATTCTTTTCTACCCCGTTAATCCACCCCAAACCCACCTCCTTCAAATACCCTGCTTTCCTTCCTGAAAGTCCCTGTAGTGTCCATCTTGTATACCCCATGTTCTCCGCCCCATCCCTTCCCTTCCACAGATCTCCTAATGTCTCTGTTCCCCACTGTTTTGTCCTTCCCACACCCCTCTTATATCATACCCCCCTTGCTGTGCCTTGTGTGTTAGCTCTTATACGAGCCTTGACAAGGTATACAAAAAAAAAAGTCTGACCAGCGATAGCCAAGGATTTTCCGAAGAGACCTGGTAACAAAGTAATTAAGTCGCCGTCTCAGATCCCTGGTCAGAGCCCAAGTCTCACTTCCGTAGAGCAAGATAAAGCACCAAGGACCTGAAGACTCAGACTTTCGTCCTCCCGCTCAGGTACTGGCAGTGCCTCACCCCAAGATCCAGTGAATCCATGACTCCCCAGGCCTGACCCAGATTTCTATTGACCTCTTGCTCACAGCCAGCAAACACATGAATATCACTGCCACGGTAAGGGAATCTCTCTGTGACCTCAACATCCTCACCACGAACAGGCATAGTCAGGATAGCAGCATCCAAGATATCATTGAAAGCCTGAGCTTAGTTTTGACCCAGGATACCAGTAACCCCAGCGGCTCCGACTACTCATTCAGCACCTCAAGGGCCCCAAAAGGATATCCAGAGTCTCCGCAAAGATGACTGCATCATCTGCGAAATCAAGGTCAGAGATCTTGACATTCCCAAACGATGCACTGCATCTTGATCTCTCAAGATCCTCCCCAGAATACACTGCATACAAGCGCTGAAAAGTGTGGGGGCCAGTGCACACCCCTGAGAAACTCCAGTAACAACTGGAAATAAATCAGAGATGGTATCACCACATCTCACAGCACTCTCAGTACCAGAGTACAGTTCAGACATCAGATTGATCACTTTTGAGCACCACGAACACAAGAATCCTCCAGAGGGCATCCCGCTTCACTGAATCCAACGCTTTACAGAGATCAACATAGGCTGCAAGCAGCCCCTGCCGAAACTGTTCAGTGAGTACCCGAAGAGCAAGGATACAGTCAATCGTTGACCTCTTTGGTGTAAAGCCTGACTGCTCTGGCACTGGTGCTCAAGCAGATGGTGGCGAACCCTTTCAACAATTATCTGAGCAAAGACCTTGCCCCGCACTGAGAGCAGTATCACCCCTCGGTAGTTGTTGCAGTCCTGGCGTTCACCCTTCCCTTTCCAGAGAGGGACAACAAGGCCACTCTTCTAGTCAGTTGGGATGATGCCTGTGTTCCAGGTAGAGCACAAAACTGCATGTAATGACACGAGTACAGCATTTCCATCAGCGTTGAGATGTTCAGCATGGATGCCACAGATCCCAGGATTACCACATTTCAACTGGTTCACCACAGCCTGTGTTTCCACAAACGAAGGTGGATCACAGTTGATTGGAGGGTCAGCAATAGGGTTTTGTAACACCCCTGACATCCAACTCAACAGCTGGTGGATCAGCCTGGTACAGCCGCTCTAAGTAACTGGCCCAGCGGGCCTTCACGTCAGAATCCTCTCTCAAGAGCCAACCACCCTCCGCTCTAGCTGCAGTACACCGAGAGATGGGCTTGGAGGAACGCAATGCGCGAATTCCCCTTTAAGCGAGGATGATAATGACTTGACCACAGGCGATGCTCGACTCCCTCACAGATTCCTCGCACATTGGCCTCCTTGTCCACCCTTAGCGCACGTTCAGTTTTGCGCCTCAGCTCCCTGAACAGCTCAGCTCTGCCATTCAGCCTGGCCTGGCCCTGCGACTCTGGTCAATGGTATCCAGTGTCCCTTGAAAGACAAAATTCTTCTTTCGTCAATGGTGAGTTCCAAGACATCCACCGGCAACATCAAGGACGGTGGTCTTGAAGGCAATCCACAACTCTTCAGGATTCCCCAAAGCACCAGGCCCCCCAAATCCCCACTCAGCCTGTACGCAAACTCCTCAGCTACCCTCTCATCCTTGAGCTTGCCAACATTCAGCCTAGGCTGGGATGGTACCATTCTACTGGATTTAAGCTGCAACTTCAGTGTTGCTACAACAAGCCTGTGGTCGGTATTGAGGAACTGAGCATTCCGGCCGACCCTGCAGTTGTGGATCATCCAACAGCGACCATCAACGAGCACATGGTCAATCTCCTTTGCCACACTTCCAGCATTGGAATACCAAGTCCAGCGATGAGCCTGTGGACGCTGAAACCATGAACCAGCCACTGAAGTCCATGACTTCTTGCAAAGTCAAGGAACTTAGAGCTATTCTGGTTCCACAGTTCCAGACCCAAAGGGACAACACACGTCTCATAACCAGCCCTATCAGTTCCAGTTGATGCATTGAAATCCCCCAAGACCAGTCGAGTATCTCGCCTGGGGCACTGATCAACAACAGACTCGAGCGTGCCATTGAATGCATCCTTCCGGTGAGATCACTCGCCTTAGTCAGAGCACATACAGAGACCAGGGAAATGACACCTAAGGAGTGACGAATCCTTTGTCTCATAATTCGCTCGTTGACCGGTTACCTCAATTATTATTGGAATCAGCTTATTGGACACAGCTACAGCAACTCCGTGGGCATGGTAACCATCAGGCGACCAGACCAATAGTAGGTGTAACCACCCGCCATGATCTCACCACTATCCGGTCTCCGAACCTCAGAGAGTGCTGCAATACCGATGTCCAAACGCTTGAGCTCAGATGATAACTGAGACAGGTGATCATCCTCTCTTAGGGATAGGACATTCCAGGCACCCACCCGAGGGGACTGCCTCAGGTTAGCCCAAGGAGACCACCGTCTGGTGGACGACACCTCACCACCACCCCGCCACACACTACCGCAATCTGACCGGGAAGGTTATCCCGTGGTTTTCCTCCTATCATCAAAGAGTGGGGGTCCCGAAGGCTTTGTCCCAATGCCGTCATCAGGTGAGCTGCCCTGTGGAGGGCAACTGCACAGGAGGTACTCCCATGGAGTGGGTTTTCAGATTTATTTTTGCTTTATTTTTGCTTTGCGATAAAGTTTATTGATGGTTTTTAAACCTCCCATCTGGAATTACTGTTGGACCTCACGATTCACGAACCCCACGTATTCGGGGTCATAAAGTGTGACCTGCTTCTACATTTGCGTATTTGAGTTTTTTGTTTTGTTTTTGTTTCTTTGTTTTTTTAATACACTTCAGAACTGGTATCTTGTATCCACCACCACTGATATTGATTCAGCCTGGGAATTCTTCCACAGAAACCTGCTCTCTCTTATGTACAGATTCATCCCATCTCGGTTTCATTTATCTTACCTATCATCCCGCTTTTGGTTGTCTGAATCATGTGGTGAGGTTGTTGCTTTAAAACAACTTGCATCTCCTCCTCGAAGGCAAATCTGACTGAAGGCAACCTCAGGTCATTCCACAAAATCCGCAACAGTGTGTGCCTATCCTCAGGAGAGCCAGAAAACAATATCTGTCCAATCTCAAGAATGAGCTATCAAACTTGTCTCCCTTCTCTAAAACCTGGTGGTGCCTTATCAAGTCAGTCTCTGGTGTCTGCTCCCCGTCCATCCCTTCCTCACTTCAAATGGCACCACAGCTGACTCCGCTAGTGAGAAGGCTGAATGCCTCAATTCTGTGCTTGCTTCAAAATCTTGTGTTCCTAAACCCTCCCTCTCTGTACCCACCCTTCCCAGTCTTTCCCAATTGCTCCTGAATTCTGTATTTTGCACCTGAAAAGGGGGAAAAATTTCTGGCAACCCTCGACTCAAAACTCTGCAACTGGACAGGACGGCATCAGCTCATGTGTCCTAAAAACCTGCTCTGCTGCTCTTGCGCTTCCTCGCTCTTCTTTCACCCTATCATTTACCATAGGTCATTTTCCATCTGCTTGGAAATCAGCAAACTTCACAGCATTAAATAAAATGTGCAAAAACGGATCCCTTAACTTGCTTCCAATCATCCTTAAGCTTACTTACAATAATCAGCAAGGTCATGGAATCCATCATTGCAGTTGACATAAAAATCATTCCTTTTCTCTAACACGCCTCATCTCAGATCATCAATTCAGATTCAGATCTGGTCCACACTACCTTGGACATGCTGCTTCTGCTCTCCCAACAATGGTGGAGGCCCTCAATATCAGACATGAGATCAGGGCCTTCTCTCTGGACCTATCTCAAGCTTTTGATACAGTCTGGCATCCTGCCTTGCTATCCAAACTGTCTGCCTATGGAATCCATGGCCAACTCCACTCTCGGAGACAATGTGTGACTCTCAATGGAACCCTTTCATTTCCTCTTCCTGTCAAGGCTGGAGTACCTCCAAGGCAGTGTTCTAGGTCCCATGTTATTCCTAATCTTCATCAATGATCTCACTGATTCTGGAAAATCCTCTCTTTGATGACTCCACTCTCTGCCGTGACATCTCTCATGCTTCTGACGGACAGGCAGCAGCCTCTTCCCTCTCCTCAGACCTTGACAAAATCACAAATTGATCAAACACAATTTTGCTTATGTAACCATCTTGTCCACCCTTTGCGTTCTCCCTTACCCCTCATCGTTACCTGCATCCCTTGTTTGTCCATCTCCAATTACTTTCTCCCTCTGCCCTCCTGTTGGTTTTTCCTCTTTCTCCTGCTGTTCCCTTTGTTATGCTGTGCCTGATTTGTTCTGTCTCATCGCTCTTCTTCGACCACGAGGCAAGTAAAAAAAATTTAAAGTAACTATGCCCCGACATTCGTGGCATTTTCAGAAACATCCCCGTGAATATCGGGGTCCGACAGTACTTTAATTCAAATATATTAGAATGATAAAGTTAACAGTGGTAGTGGTGTCAAGTCCAATGTAGTCAATGATGGAAGTCTTAAATAGCAGACAGCTCCCTTTGGGCATATGCCCGTTTGTCGTTCACACCGATGCAAGACGCAAAATTTTCCTTTGCAGATTAGGGTGTCAATGATGACTTGAATTGAGCACTCCTATTGATCATGCTCAACTTTGTTGGTGTACAGCCTTTCCTCTTCAAATCATTTTACACCACATTGGACAAGAAAAACAAGCAGTCATAGACTGGTACTTACGAAATCGTCAACTTGACCTCTGACCTTGTCTAATAAAAGCTGTCTCTAGAGAAGGTAGCGACGCAAACCAGAAGTTTCTACGATGATTCTGTACCAAACCATCAAAAATCGAATGTTTGACCTCACTGTGACCTTGACCTTTGACCGATTTTGACCAAAATCTAATCAGCGCTAGCCATCACCCTCCTGAATCACGTGGTGTAATTTGACATTGGTAGCTTCTTCCGTTCTCGAGTTATCGTGCCTACAACCAAACACACAAACAGAGGACGGAAGTCATCAATATACTTACGAAATCAAAAATTGGACGTCCTCGGTTGCGCTGCTAGTGCCACAGCGAAGATCGGATTGAACAGCACTGGT
The DNA here is from genome assembly GCA_035128595.1 of Eptatretus atami. NCBI lineage: Eukaryota > Metazoa > Chordata > Myxini > Myxiniformes > Myxinidae > Eptatretus > Eptatretus atami. The sequence continues at coordinate 74,744,703 of CM068960.1, read as the reverse complement.
GCTGTAATGCTTGACATTTGACAGTGTTGGAATCGTGAACAGCTCAAACGGCGCCATCGGCCACAATTGCTCCTTGCAATTATGTGGGCATCTGCCAAACTATTTTGATGAACTTGGTGGACAGCAAAAATTTGTGATGACTTCCTGTTTTTGCCAGTGTCAAAGGCCTTGTCGAGTCAATGAAGATGGCAAACTTGTTCACTTGCTGTTTAAAACATGTTTCCTGAATATGTCTGACTCTGAACACTTTGTCTATCGTGCCATGCTTAGTGCCGTGCTTTAAGCGAAACCTGCATTTCACTTAAGGAAGAATGATGTTGGCCATTTCCTTTTGTTCCCGTTGAGTAAAACGCAGGGTTTTTTTCAGCGATCACTAACAGGCATATATGGGATATTTGCCACAGTCAGTCAGGCAATAAATACAAAATATGTACTCTCACACGTGTGGCATGTGTCAGTTGTATGGAACTTGAACAAAACTATCACCACAATTTATTGCCGGAGCAATGGCTTTAAGGTAATTATCGTTTTCCTTTAAAGAGTACTGTAAAATTTTCAATACCTAAAGCCTGTATGTCACTGGGCTGTGACAGCTCGCGACTAGTTGGAGAACACAAATTGCGATAAAAAGCGATAATTTTCACTTGGAATCACACTGAATTTATTTTTGCGTATGTCTCACGAATATCTCACATTTGCGTATGTCTCACGTCATTGAGAAAAATTGCGATATATTTACTAACTCTCAGGGGTCCCAGGACAGATTATCATTTTTTTCTCCAATCAGTCACAATTTAGTTTCATAGGTCGCCAATCCCTCACAAAGTTGTCTCACATTTGTCGCACCTTCTGACTCACGGAAACTAAATTGAGAAGGGTTCGAGACAACCGCGACGACTCTGCGACTATTTGAGAGAAAATTGTCGCACTAATTTTTTTTGAACATGTTCAAAATTCCAGCGACACCAGAGCGACGTCCTGCGACTCACGCGAGGAAATTGAGAACCACCGCGAACGTTTCGAGACATTTTGGAGAATCCCGTTCGCATTTTGGCGCGAGCTGTCGCAGCCCAGTGAGATACAGGCTTAAGGCTTGGCTTATCAAGCATTCCCATGTGAACCGATAGCTCGTGCTGCTCAGACCGCAAGTTCAAATTCCATATACTTTATATATTTGTCCATTATCTACGAATGTCCTTGCATTTCACGTTAAAGTACATTGATGTTCTACTAATGTCCGTGTCCTGCATGTGATTTATTTGCAAGCTACGCAATGAGCCGTAGATGAAAGGAAATTTTATGTGCAAGCGAACGAGACAATGAACTGAGCATTTACTTTTATAGAGGACATGGTTTCCAATGCACCATTCTACTTTTGAAACTTTAAAACCAAACTTTTTAGTTGAATCCCATCTTGTTGAAAATCAAGGTTGAGATAAGCACTCTTCCATGAGCTAGCCTATCATTTTTCTTTTTTTTGTCATTCATTTTCCCATCGGTGAAACTCTACATATGTGTACAGAAATCCGGTGTTTTGTAACAACACATGCTGAGGTCTTTGTATTTTCATCATCAGAAAACCTGCCGTGATTATAGGAAATTGATGTGCTATTCCGATATGCCGATTCGGTTCTTAACCCATTTCATCCGGGTGGGGTGCAATGCTAACGCATCATGACCACATTTATGTGAATTACATTCATGGTAGTTTTTTTTATGAGTTTTTTTTTTGGAAGTTAGTTGGACACAAAAGCTTTCCAGTGCGTTACTCCGATCAGATGTCCGCCAGCAGGAAAATGTCTGTCTGTGTCGGTAAATACGGAAAGAGCATCCATTGTTGGATTTTCCCATTGCCGTTCCCTCCTATGAACTTCGGAAAATACCGAAGTGCCGTCATTACGTTGATGTGATACATTGATACTAGATTGTGACCACATCGATACGAGACCAATAAATTGAAACGGGGAACTTTGACGCAGAAGGAGGCTATTTATGCCATCGTGCCTGTGCTGCACCACCGCCCACATCAAATAAATTGTCAGGCTCTCAAATGAGTTTACTGGGTATGAGATGAAGTGTGGGGTTGAGAAAGGTGTGGCAGGCACAGGGACGAACGAGAGTGTAAAAATGTAAATATATCAATATTTTAAAACTCACTTGTTTTTGATAACTTGCAAATTTTCCTTGTTCATGTGGCGTGGTGTGTGTTGCTGACCCCTGAAAATATGAGGGGTCGTGAATGTTTTGGTTTTATTGGAGTGAAGGTGATTCTGGGAAACCCCTCCCATTACATGACATGCGAGTTAAAGGGGTAGTGAATGCTCTAGTTTTGCACCACGAGCGAGGATGATTCTGGTAAACCACTCCATTACGTGACGTGTGACAGCCCCCCCCCCCTCCCTTTATAAAGCACTTTGATTAAAAGCCCTGGAAAGGTATATGGTACTCGTATTTAGTATTCACTTATTTTATGAAAATGCTTTACTAACGAAAAGCCTTCCCAGCAATGGATGTTTAGGTGAAAAGAAAATCTTCCCCAAATATCACTTTTTTATTAGCATAGTTTTTTGCTACAATTTGGACAGGATCACCCCCAAAATGCATATTTTGACACCTTCAAAATTTTATAGGGGGAAACATGCCCCCAGAAACCCCCACCCACCCCCTCCCCAAGTAAGGACTTGCTCTGCTCGTTTACTTTCCTCTTTTCAAAAGTTCTGTAGTTTCACCCATGTGTTCCATGATTGTGCAATTATTCTTGCAAATGGCACAAAAAGGAAAGTTCTTTATTCTATTTTTTTTATTGTAAAGATACTGCCTTGACGAGTATTGGTACCCTTGCCCTTTTTTCAAATATATGCACATTTCTTCCAGAAAAATGTTGAAATTATAAAATCTTTTTGGTATCCAATATGTATTTATTTGGTTTGCAGTGGAACAAAAAAAAAAAGCTGAAAAAAAAATTACTAGATCTTAGCTTATTCCACACAGAAATCCTAAAATGGTTCAAACAATATTATTGGCACCTTTTAGAAATTGTTAGAAATAATGAGATTTCAACAGGTGATTCTCGTTTACTTTTGGAATTTAACTCACCTGTGGTGAGTTGCAGGTGCCTGCAATATAAAATCAATCAATTAAACCAGTTTGAACAGAGAAAAGGAGTCATTCTACTGTTTTGAGTCACTGTGTGGACCACAATGAGCATGGAGAAAAGAGAAAAAAACCAGAGAATTGTCTGAGGAGGTCAGACACAATATTGTAGCCAAGCATGGACAATCTCAATGTTACAAGTCCATCTCCAGAGACCTTGATGTTCCTGTGTCCATCATACGCAATGTTATCAGGAAGTTAATGGCCCATGGCACTGTAGCCAACCTCCTGGGGTGGCTGCAAGAGAAAACTTGATTGAAGATTGCAGCGAAGGATTGTTCGAATGGTGGAGAAAAGCACCTCGATCAACTGCCAAACAGAGTCAAGCTGACCTTCACACACAAAGTACGACAGTTTCAACTCGCACCATGTCACCACTCAATGACAGGGGTTCTGGTGGGAGACCCAGGAGGATCCACTGCTGAGAGAGAAACATAAGAAAACCTGACTGGAGTTTGCCAAAACACCCTGAACAAGCCAAAATCCTTCTGGGAGAATGTCCTGTGGACAGATGAGCAACATCTCTGTGTTTAGAGCAAACAAAATGAAGCCTTCAAAGAAAAGAACCTTCCCTACAGTCAAACATGGAGGAGGTTCAGTGATGTTTTGGGGTTGCTGTGGTGCTTCTGGCACTGGGTGCCTTGAAGTTGTGCAGACCATCATGAAATCAGGAGATTACCAAGGCATTTTGGAGTGCAATGTTAACCCAGTGTCAGAATGCTGGGTCTCCGTCAAAGGTCATGGGTCTGGCATCCAGCATCCAGAAACGGTTCAAGACAAAATGTTGACAGTTCTGAAGTGGCCAGCAATGAGTCCAGATCTAAATCCCATTGAACACGTGTGGGGAGATATGAAAACAGCAGTTGAGAGAAGGCACCCTTCAAATCTGGGTGACTGGAGCAGTTTGCACAAGAAGAGTGGGCCAAACTGCCAGTCGAGAGTGCAGGAAGCTCATTCATGGCTATAGGAAGTTTGACTGCAGTTATTTTGTCCAAAGCGTTGCTACCAAATATATGTCTGGGGTATCAATAATTTTGTCAATGTCATTTCTTTTTATTTTCTGATTTAAAAGGATATATTGTTACGAATTTGGAAGCCTTGTGCACCAGACAGACAGTCATCCCGTAGCTTAGTTATTTCGATAAGTATGTGTTTCTAGTTAGAATCCATCCCTATGTCTAATGGAATTACGTGTACATGCGCTGCGAAGTTATTTTATAGATAGGATTTTTACACTTATGACGCCAACAACAACACTGCTCGAGGAATTGTTCGAGCGCTACGAAGCGTTTCATTCTGGCCTGGCGCAAATGAGAGAATGCGTCATTTTGCGGCGAATGGACGACGAGCGGATCAGAGCCGGGGCGGTCCTTTGCAAGAAGGCGGAGCCGCGACACGCGGTCCGCCCAATAAGAGCAGGCCATCAATGCGCGGACCGCACCCCGAGGAGGACGACGAAAGAAAGGAGAACAAATATTTGCGCCTCGTTGCTCGAGCGCGTGGTCTGGTTCTCTTGATCGCAGCTCGACGCTGGTCTGGTCCCATCTCGCTGGCACTGGTCTGGTTCTCGATCGCATCTCTCGACGCTGGTCTGGTCTGCTCGACACTGGTCTGGTTCTCGGATCGCATCTCTCGACGCTGGTCTGGTCTGCTCGACACTGGTCTGGCCTCATCTCGTCGCTGGCGCTGGTCTGCGTCTGCTGCCCTGGTCCGTCTTGTGGCGACCGGAGCTCTGAGAGGGGGTGGACGTCCAGCCGCGCGCTCGTGGCCAGGTAGCCAGCCGTCCTGACTCCCAGCCGACCTATCCTCCACGGCTGGAGAGCCGAATAAAGACCATTTAGGTCCGTTTTTTTGTGTGTGCGTGTGTGTGTCTGTGGGCCCAGTCTATAAGTAGGAATGTTTAAGTGCCTTGTAATACTTGCATGCGTAGTCGTGATAATTCTGCCCTTACGTGCTTCCTCGTTCCCCCGATTATTGTTAATAAAATCCTATTGTTGAATGTTTCAGCTCGTCCTCGTCCTTTCCTTCATGTGTTTAGCAATGTGTTGGGTGATTAAAAGGCCGTCGCTGCTGTAGTTGTGCATTTGGACCGACTGGACCTCGGTAACCATCACTCGTACACACGGGTCGAGCACGGTTACGGCTCGTCCCATTCGAGTCCGTCGAGGGTGTGAATTCCTCGGAGCTCGCCACGTGGGTCTTTAGTATTTGAAGTTTGGCAAATAAACCCTGTACCACGTGGTTGAATTATGACGATTCACGGTCCTGTAAGGGACCCGTGCCTTTCGGAGTTATCCGAGAGTAAACGATCTGAAATTCCGGGTGTTCGGTGGAGCTGACTCTAACTGCTCCACCTAGCGGTCGTGCTCGTCGCCGATACCCGGTCCACAACAATATTAAGTTCTGAATCAAAAACAAAGGTTCTGTAATATGACATTGAATCAAAGAATTGTGGAGACCAAATACTTTGGTCAATTTCATCTTATTTTTCAAGAAAATTGTGAGTTATATTGAAAAAAGTGCAAGGGTGCCAATATTTTTGGCCACGGCTGTGGCTACTTGGACACATTTCTGTAGCACCCTCAGAAATCTAGCTTTTCCAGTGAAGCTCGACAAATCTCAAAATTGTTATGGAATATGGGTTTATTATTTAACTTTTATTATCTGCGTACATTGTGCTATACTTCCACACTTATTTTTCTTTCTTTTATTTTCCAACATTGAGGCTCATGGAAGAGTGGAATGATAGGATATGGATTAGCATTGGGGGTCATGAGGCAACATTGAACTTTTAAACAAGCATTAATGGACAGGAAAAGAGGAGAGGAGGGGAGGAAATGCATGAACAGCAAATAAAATGGTTGGGCGAGGCAGGGTCAATGGGGGATTAAAACCAGAGAGTTGGTGTCAAAGCCACCAATGCTCGCCTGTTTATACATTTATCGTTTTTAAAAGACTAGTCTAATAATTAATAATTTTTTTATAAAGCATTGCAGTGAAAGTCTGATCCAAATAATTTTAAAGCAATATATGATTTGTATATTGCATCAGTAACAAGAGCGCAAGTGAGCACAATATATGCCCGAACCAAAAGCAAGGTATATACAGAATTGTGCTACTACATGGAAAACAGCATCCTGGTTGCCATGGCAACCACTTTAGATGACGAAGTTATGTCGCGACACTGTCTCCACAGTCTCTACCTAGTACCAAATATGAAACGTGAAAGTTGAATACTTTGGGAGTGAGTGCAGACAGGAACGGATGGAAAAACAGCATCCTGGTTGCATGGCAACCACTTTAGATGACGAACGTTATGTCGCCACACAGTCTCCACAGTCTGTACCTATTTACCAAATATGAAACGTGAAAGTTGAAAACTTTGGAGTTGGAGTGCGGACAGGAACGGATGGAAAACAGCATCCTGGTGTCCATGGCAACCACTTTAGATGGACGAACGTATGTCGCCACACACCGTCTCCAAGTCTGTACCTATGTACCAAATATGAAACGTGAAAGTTGAAAACTTGGGAGTTGGAGTTACGGACAGGAATGGAATGGAGCGGACGGACGGACGACAGGTATCACATTTATACGCCTGATATATATATATATATATATATATATATTATATAATTTTAATATTTATTATCGAGGCGTATAAAAAATAGTGTGGTAGATTAAAAACTTAGAAAGGAAAAAAAACTTGCACCAAAAACTTTAACATTTTCATGCTGACGCTCACGCTGACACTCACGCCGGGGTATCCTGTAGCTCTCTGTTCTTCGAACAGACGAGCTACAAATGGATTGTGGGTAGGAATGTGGGATGACGAGATGGTGATGCACCACCTGCTTTTATATGCCCTGGAGGGAGTGGGTTATAACAGCCTCTGTAGGTTTTTCTTTTCAACACACAGTGAAAGGATGGAGGCCAAAACCCAGAGGGTTCCCCTGGATGGAAAAGCAAAGAAAGATGGGGAAATATAATCAGGATTGGTTGCCACAGATGATTGTCTGACAGTAAAATAGAGTGGGTGATGGCAACTTGCAGGCAAACAAGAAGCATTCCAGATGGTCTATGGTTTGCACATTCAGATTATTGGCATCCGAAGTGTTCTCCACAGAATCCTATGCTCGGTCTGGCTCCAGTGATGGACGGACGTGTGTTGCACTCGTTGACGTTGAGACGTGAGTCAGCCTGGATGTTGGAAGTTTAACCACAAGGGGAGTCACGGTCACTGGGAGAGACATCCTGGAGGTTTTGGAGGTTTTATGGGTTGAGCGGAGGGGGGGTTGGAGGGCTAAGAGCATGGAGAGATCTAAACTGGAGAGAGACAGTGATTTTTTTTTGATTTTTTTGTGAATACAGATTCCATTCCATCAATCTTGTCTACTTTGTTAGTTTTTTTTTAATTGGTGTT
>CM068960.1:74724326-74736897 GCA_035128595.1 Eptatretus atami | reverse complement strand
CGAGAGGGGATAAATCTGTGCGAGAGAGAGAGGAGAGAGAGAGAGAGAGATTCTTTGAAAGAATTCCCAGGATGAGTTGTTGTTGGAGAAAGTAGCGATGGGAGACCAGTCTCGAAGTTTGTTGGCTACTTTGAGACCCTGCCAGTTGGCCTGAGTGAAATGCTACACCCGACGGTGCTGAGGTGAATCTCTGATAACAGCCAGAGAGATTGTCACTTTGACAAGGATGTGGTCAGAAGAACCGATTGGAGCGGAGGAAGAACAGCAGATATTTTCAGGGAAGTTTGTCAAAATCAGATCCAGAAGAGATGGAGTACCATTGTTTGAGATCCGGTTCAGGAAGTTGACCGATTGAGTCAGTCCCAATGAGTCGCAGAAGTCTTTTGCTGAAGTGCCATGACAGGTGAGAGAGTACCACACCTCGCCAACTGGCATGATGACAATTGACGTCACCCATATGAGGAAAAGAGAGTTCGGATAAGAAGATAGAAGTTGGTCCATGTTTTCGGACAGTGAGGTGTAAATGGAGTCATCACTGTTTGCTGGACGGTACAATACATATATAAACATGAGGTGGGAGTGGAGGGGAAGCCGTAGCCAGAGGTATTCCTGGGGATGTGGGGAGTGAGGGCAGTGCATGGAGAGTGAGGAATAGAGTCTTTGATGAACAGAACAACTCCGCCACCAGGACGAGGCTCAGGTCTGTCATACGGATGAGGGAGTAACCAGGGAAAGATACTGGGAGTCAGAGACATCTTGAGGGAGGAAAGTTTCTGTTAGGCAGATTATGTCTGGTTTGTCAGTGGCAACCTGTATGGAAAGATCTGTAAGGTTTGAGCAAAGGCCCCAGATATTTGAGGTCCACACTGTTAATGAAGAGGGAGGGGAGGAGGCTTTGGGTGCAGGGGATGGGAGGGAGGGGAGGGTAGGACAAGGGAGGATGGGGGGAGGTAAGGAGAATTGTTGAAAGAGTGTGGGGGATTGCAGAATAGCTATGGGAGGGGCTGGATGAGGAGGAGAAAAGGCTCTGTGGTGCTGGGGGAAAGGGGGGGGGCAGAAGGCATTTGAGGATTTGAGGAGGTGGAGTGATGATATGGAGGTGAGAGGGCAGGGGAAGGAGGCAGCTTTGTGGATGTGAGGGGGGGGCAACTTTGAGAAGGGTGAGTGAGGGGGTGAATGGTGGGAGAAGAGTGAGTGGGGAGAGTTGAGGGAGAAGGTGAGGGGGAAGGAGAAAGGTGAGAGGGAAGCTTGGAGGGAGAAGAGTGTGATGGATGCTTTGAGAGGGAGGGGTGAGAGGGGTGAGTTGGGAACAAGTGGTTACTGAGAGAGACTCAAATGAGATTTTGTTACCTGCATCGTCCGTGAGCATCAGATGCGGCTGTATGGACATGTGGCTCGTTTTCCTGATGCTGATCCTGCTCACCAGATTCTCTCAGTGAGGGAGTCTCGTGAGTGGAGGAGACTATTGGGCCAACCACGTGCTTCTTGGTTGCAGCAGATTATTCAGCATCTTAAGGAGATGGGGATGGGTCCGGTATCTGCTTTGGGAATGGCCAGACGGAGGCCCCTGGAGTACCGGCGGAAAGTGGACGCAGCGACGCGCTGCTCCGGCGCATGCTCCCATACCTGACCTGAATAACTTTTTCAGTATTAGACGTGGTACAATCTTGTGACTTTAAGTTGTTATCCAAAACAAAAAGTTAGAGTTTGTGTCACTATTTCACATCACTTGAACTTCCTCAAGTACACAAGTTCTCTCCCTTTTCTTTAAGTCCTTCAATGAAATAAGCTGAGCATAAAGGATTGAATTTTCGATACTGCCTCAGAAGACTGTAGTTTGCGACCAGTCAGCTTAGTCAAGCTAACAGACCTAATCAAACGCGGCTCCAAATTCTGAAAAGTAACGATCGCCAGTATGGTCAGCGTCCTATACAGGAACAGTTCACCGAACCCAGACCGTTTCCCCGGGAGGGGTCCGGCTTTTTTCCGGTGGGCTTTCGCGTCACCTGCACCTCAAGGAAATGTTACACAAACTGGTCCTTTTTCGTTGGGAGGGGTCCTGGCTGTTTTCTGGTGGGTTTTTAGCGTCGCCTGTACCCGGGCTGTGCTGCTTTTAAAATGGTGCTAAAAAAAGGCCGAGCCCAAATTTAATATGGCCTTCCAGGCCACCATCACCATCCCAAACACAAGTGTATAAACCTGTTCACGTACACTGGATATATACAAGAGCGAGTCTGTTTGTTTGTTCTTATAAGTTTCCAGCTCCCTCAGTTGATTTCCATGAAATTTGCTGAACAGCGCGTTATTTTCACACTTAGGTCAGTGTTGCAATAAAAACATTCGACACCTAATAAAACTGATGTTAAACAAAACAAAACATGAAGTAACAGTGGTTTCAATGAACAAGTGTCATACGTCAAGTGACATATGCCCGCCCTCATCTCATATGATATTGACTCGGGCGGCGATAACTCCTTCGGTCGGGAGAGGGGCGGAGCCTCGACTGTGCTGCGTGTGTATAGTCATTTGCTAAAGTCTAAATAAATTGGGTGACCCAACTTATAAATAAGTGAATGCAAGAGAAACTAACCAACAACAACAACAAAAACAACAGCAACAGTTCCATAGCTGCAGGCACAATCAAGACATTTTACAAAAGTAATCCATAGAAAATGATGATGCATTGATATGGCAGGAAGAGTGAGCAGTAAAGAGACCTGCTTGCAGGAGTATTCACAGCAATCACATTTGAATCGCTTCTCATTTTTGTGTGAGCGCTGGTGCTGCATGAGGGCATAGGTTCATGGAATATCAGGTCACAGTATCGGCACTTCAATTCACGCTCCACAATTGAGTGTTGCTTACGCAGGTGGACACCTGGAGGAGAGAGTAGCAAAACATATGACATGATGAGGATCCTCAATTAAGTGAAAAATAGCAACTTGCAATCAAGTCAAAAAAAGCGCTCATTACTCGTACTTGAGCCTTCCTTGAATATTTGTCTCCAGAAAGAAAAATCCATCCACTTCAATGCACAAGTTTGAGGGTACAGTCCCCAAAACAAAACCCATGCAATGTAGTGAGCCCCCCTTTTCCCTCCCTACCATTAACCTCACTCCATATGGAAAATAAACACACCAAGGTCACTCTTGCGGGCAATGACGGCATCGCAGTGGGGCAGTGGTACTTTGGCACATTCTCAGTGTGCTTTTGCAGCACATGCATCTTCATGGTGCCGCTCTGGGTGAAGCGTGCATTGCATATATGGCATTCATAAGGCTTTTCCCCTAACACAAATCAAAGAGAAGAGGACATCATGAGGAAACAAAAAAAACCACGTTCACTCTACCTGTTTATGCAAATGACATTTCTTTACCAGCCAAAATCACTGTGCTCTCCTTTGAGTGCTCTAAAAGTGATCTCCACCGAATTGAGAATTATTGGTGTTATGACCAATCCCTATTGAGAAACAAGAATTTTGAGATCAAGACGGGTCCCTCAAAAACATCCTTCCTAACCCAAAACCATGCAGAATTTCAAGTCTTTAAAATTAAGAAGATTGCATGCCAACAAATAAATAAATTAGCAAAATAGCAAAGGAGGGGGGGGGAAACAACTTTGAAACACAAACCTAAACATTACAATGAATAAAGTATTCATTTGTCAGCGAATACTGTCCAAAATGTGCTTCATATGAAAAAAACAAAAACGTCATGGAGCATTCTGGGACTCACCCGAGTGTGTACGCATATGCCGTTTCAGCTTGTACGTATCACGGCTAGCATAGCTGCAAAGGCCACACTGAAATGGACGCTCTCCGGTGTGAGATCGGATATGCCTTTTTAACTTGCTGACCTGCATGCAAAAATGTCAGAAAATTCAGATGTTGTTGTGGTCACACAACCTGCTTTGGCTTTGCATGGAATTACTGCCTGAAGTCCAGTCTGGGTTTGAATCTCGGCCCAATATAAACGGGCATCTCTGTGTTTCACAGACAAGGTGATTCATCAATTTGTGCACTGTTCCTCGATGGATGTTTAACTGGGGTCCCATCTGCTATCAGCATTAGTGAGACGGTAACGATCCCATGGCGTCCTTCACAAACGTAAGCGAGCTATCGTTGGCACCCTGCCAAATTCCTGTTCTAGCCTACGGGAGCACTGCATCAGCGGCACAACCGTGTCCCCGCCAAATGATGCAACCAGCAGCCATGTGCTGCATACAAAGGGAAGGAAAGACCTGCCTCATGGTAATCATTCATAGACACTGCTAAGTCCATGAAAAGCTGAAAACTTGAAAGAGGAAGTACTGAACATTAAAATCTAACTTTCATTTAAAATAGATTGTTGATTTTTGTTATTGTTGGCAAGAACGATTAACACTTCTGCATTAAAAACAAAAAACGATTCTTTGTAATGCTGTTAAAATAAGTTTCAACATGTCCAATATTACCAGTAGTGATGAGCAGGTGAAAGGTATTGGTAATAAGTTTGTATAGAGATGGCAATACCATATTAACTACTTGTGATTGAAATTACATGCCTACTTTGTAAATGTTATACAAACGATCCCAAAGTATTCAGCTTATACATGTGGGAAAAAACCCTCAAAAAAACAAGAAAAGGGGGAAAAAATAGAAAGCATTAAACTGTGACTGCATAATCAGCCTTCACATTCAGCTCAACCTCTAAACAAAAATTATTATTTTTTTTTTTTTGCATACATGGTTGACCTCATGGAAGAGCTGGGTACACTGACGGATCAGGACAAAATTAACAGTTGAGGGGGTGGAGGACACCAACAGCAGAGTTGAAGGCCAAGATAGAGGGATACTTGGACAAACAATGGGTGTGGTGAAGAATGGGGGTGTGGGGGGGCAGGAAAGGATGTATCGTGTGGACAAGATAGATACAGAAGGAAACACAAAGGGTGGTGGGGGGGGGGACTGGAAGTTTGGACAGAGAAGGGCTTGGGGTAGGGTGGGGTGTGGGGGTTGTAGTGAGGTTAATGATCAGTATAGAAAAATAATTGTCTTTCATGCCTACTTTGACCTACCTAACAAAATAATATGTAAAATTGCATTATTTCATCAGAGAATTATTTTGCAGCAAATGAAAGTAATTGTTCAGTTCAGTCCAGCATGTTAAAAGGCAGTCATTCGTGCTGTGGACTTCACACTGTGGTGGAAGGACTGTTAGTTAAATAAATTTCTGGGCTACTAATAAGAAGAGGTAGGTGGGGCTAATGTCCAAGTGGCTTAACAAATTACTTTGACAAAGCTGTGTTTAAGCTAAGGTGTCCGAATGACGTGACAACTGTACTCTCACATGAAAAGAAAATGGACTGGGGGGAAGAAATATTATGGGACACGCTGAACCGGACCAGTTACCAACTCATCAGCAGAGAAAACAGAATGCAGATTCTTCGACGCAGGCCTCTGAGCGACCTCGTGTGAGAGACAAATGACACGAAGGCGTGCTGCTGTTTCAGGAGGGAGAGATGATATGAAGCAGGACGAGGGACGGCTATGTTCTGAGGCACATTGCATTTTAAAACCAGCATTCAGTAATGGAGTGCGTCAGGAGTGCTGATGTGCGCTGGTTCTGCAACTCCAAAGGCCCGACCTGAAGAAACTAGCTTCACCCTGCGATAAGCTGGTCATTCTTACCTACTGGCTGGTACTCTATGAATCTACTGCCTTGCTGGTAGCTCGGAAAAACATCCAAGCAGGCTGATATGAATTGTGGTCCTTAACGCGAGTGGTGGACTTTAATGAATCTGCTTGTCCGCGGTGATACCAAGCTCCCCCTCTGGTGACTTTCAAACGAGAGGCAGGTCGGACTTCAACCTTTGAGCACTCAACTTGGCAAGGCTGCTTCAAATGTATCCACAACCGACTCTCCATCGATTCCTATCCTGCTGGAGTTTTACTTAAATAACTGGTACCTGACATAAGTTACAGGTTCAAAAGTTGTGAGTTCATTCAAATCTGCATTGAAACCTGTGACATTTGTACTTTTTATAATTTGGAGAGTTTTAAAATCATCGAGTATTTATTTTCCATCTTATTAATGGGATACTGCTAAATGGTATTTTGATGCCACCTCAGCTTATGAGTCCCCTACCGGTTTCACCAGAGGGACTGGAGGTTTGCTCTCTGTCTATCCATCCCACATGTGTTTTTTCAGACTTTTTTCCCCTACCCTTTAACATATTCAACTGAAACTTGGACGTACATTTATTATGATAAGTTACAGAACAAGATCGAGTTTCATGGCGTTTTGTTAATTTGTCAGAGTTATGCCCTTTGTGGACTTAGAAAATATCACATTATACATGGGTTATTTTTCAGCTGCCCTGACTCCATCCCACAGCTTTACATCCATTGGCTTGACAGCTAGCCTGACTCCAACCCCATTAAAATGATGCGCTGCCATTCCATTAAACAGCAACAGATTGGCAGACCTTAAGCTAGGTGTTAGTTCATGGCCCAATGCAAATGGAATGATCCAAATATTGTTGTGGCGCGGGGTCGGTAGCAAGAACGACCGTTAGGTGGGGAAGTTTACGCCGTCTCCCACCAGACTCCCCGGAATGTATAGGCCGTCGCTCTGGATAACTCCGAAGCCGGCGGGTCGATTAATCGACCGTGAAACGCCAATATCTCGACCGCGTGGCGTACGGTTAATTGTCTAGATCCAATATACCTAAATAACCACGCAGTCTTGGCTATCGGGATTCACGCCCTCGCACGTCTTTCTCGAACCGGGTCACTCTACAGACTGCGATAGAGTTCCAACTAGCGACTACCAACTCCGGCTCGGTTGCAGCGAGGGGAAACTGCCAAAGCCGTGCCGGCTAGGATTAACGATTATCGGGGATGAAACCCCGTCTGAACTCAGACCCGGAGCATGCTGGACAAATAAAGGATGGACGGAAACGAGCTGGGAACATTTCTAATAATTTATTACAATAAAATAAAGACAGGGCAGACTTATCACGAATATGCAATGCAGTATTTACAATGATGAAATAAACACTTAAACAATTCTACTTACAGATGGGCCACACGCAGACACACACAAAAAAGAAAGAAACCCCGGAGTTCTTTATTGGACCCTCCAGCCGATGAGAGAGAGACGAGCTGGGGTCAGCGTCGGATGGGTACCTGCCGTCGGAGAAAGGAGTACTCCGTGCCGTGGCACCTGCCAATGGTCGTCGGCCTGTCCCAGTCGCAGTTGGGGACTCGTGGTTTGTGGCGGAGCTCGGGTGGTGAATGGTCGGGTCCACAGAACTCCACTCCCTGTAACAGCCACCGTGATGAACGTGCCCACTTCAGAACTCCAGTACTTCTCAGAGCGTGCTCGGGGATCTTTATCCGCCTCCTCGTGAAACACACACAGCTCTCGCACTGCTTCTCTCGCACTGCTCTGCTCTCAGACACCACCAGCGCCAACGCCAACGACAACCCTCCGAGTCTCCGAGATATATATCTCCTCCAACACGGGGAGGGCCTTGGCGAGAATCATCTCGCTGTCCATCCCTCATTGGCCACAGCCGCACCCCACCGGGCGGAGCCATGGCCTCTGTTCGGAGACCCCACATTCTCCACGTGGCTCCGCTCTCGAAGAGTACAGTATCCATGTTGCGTTGGTGCAAGAGTTAAAACATTTGTGGAAGGAGCGGCAAGGAACGGCTGCAAGACCCTGCCTGGCAAGTCAGAGTGCTTGTAGAACAGCGGGTGGGTGGTGATCGTGATGGGGGATGGATCATGCAGATGGGATGTTTATTCGATGGCTCGTTGGATAAATAACCTAACTAAAGATGTCACACGCACGTTTTCGAGCTCCCACTAACAAAAAGGAAAGGGATCTGACTACACATGTACTTACCGCATGACTAACTTTGGGACCTGAATGTTGAAGTGCGCATGGTTTCCAGATTCGTAACAGTATATAACCACAAAGTATTATACATTCACATAAGCCGTATGCAAATTTTTTGCTTCATGTATGTACATCGGGTTATTACCTCCACCACCGAAGGTGTGCAGGATATCTCAGAGAGTTGTTGGACGGATTCGGATGAAATTTGGTTGACAGGTTGGTGTGGTAACAGGACGAAATGATTAGATTTCGGTGAAGATCCGGATCTAGAATTTTTTAAGTGATTCTTCACCATTGAGAGATAGGGCTGAACACGATATTAAGCACGATATCTGAAAAAGTTTTGACGGATTCGGGGACACATGGGGTGTGTGATGAGGAAGAATAGATTAAATTTTGGTGAAGATCCAAATCCGGAAATTTACGAGCAAATTTGTACGTACTGTTACGGGTGCGGTTGAGGTTTGCCATGAGGGGAAGCACTCGAGTTCCTCTCAAACTCATGGTCCTGAGGCCACCAGCTGCAGATAACTCTGTGGCCCAGTGGGTTGTTAAGCAACCACGAATGCCAATTGGTATTGGCAGGGTGTCATTCTTCTGCTCGTGGGTACCTTACCTCAAGACGGCTGAACCAAGTGAGTTTCGTGCCCCTCAACGCACGTGCCGGATTAATTCGTGCCAGATTACTGCCAAGCGATACAGTGAGTACGTGTTGGCAAATGAGCAAATCAGGTGGGGTAAACTTTCCAGCTGACTCGTGTGGACTACGCTGGACCAACAGAGGAAATGAGACAGATGAACTGGTTGGAAATGTCTCAAACTTAACAAGCACATATGTAATCAACACACTCATTTACAATTACACATAAAGGACACATTTATTCACAATCAGAGTACATTAATTCGCCGTCAAATCAAGCACAAGGACAGATATTTACAAAGTAATAGAAGCACATTAAAAGATACATGAGGAAAGGAATTACCATATCTTCTGGGAATTAACCGCACCCTGTTTTTCACCCTCAAAAAAATAAAATAACTTTTCCGGTGTATTAACCGGACCCATGTTTCCACCCTCAAAATAAATGAATATATTGGTCATTTTATTTTCTGATCTAGATCAAAATACGTTGTGTACATTAACTTTGTACGGAACAAAATCACGGAGGTATTAACATGCTTACCCCATGTCCGTTAATTTCATCTAACAGCCTTATTCTCATTTTCAAGAAGTTGAAGAGAGAGTAGAGGATACAAAGAAGTTTTTATTTTTCTTTCTTATTTTTTATCTTACTATTATTCACCGTCTGTCCGTCTCTTCCAGGTACCGCAAAAACGGCTGAACCGATCGCAACCATTTTTGGGGTGTGTAATCCTGGGACCCTTGGAGTAAAATAGGCATAAATATAATAACATGACCCCCTTGACGGCTCCCGTAGGAGCGGGTGCTTCTAGTATTATAAAGAGGATTTTTTTGTTCCAAGAAAAAGAATAAAAGGGATTCATACCGGTATCATACATATTTCTGGGGATTTGTGGCCCTGAAAAAGGGCCGTTTGGGTTTGATGAAGCTTTTCAGCTAAACCTGAGGGAATCCTCGACAATACTTTCCTCGTCGAAGACGGCATGCAACTCCTTGTCCAAATCAGGTAGAGCAAGTCCACGTCGCTGTCTGCATTACGTCACCGTGATTTGCAGCCTCTCCTCCAAAATGATGTCGTCCTCTGTGCCGTCCATGTTGTTGCAGATGCAGCATTTCAGAAATGCTCCATTGATGTTCGACGATACCGCTCCCACTCCTTGACCATCCAGCCGCAGATCATCGGAAGGTCGACCTTTCTCATCCTCCTGATGAACGCCGGCAGTCTAACAGTCAGCATAATGCTCAGCCAACATAGCGACGGGAGTAATGGTGAAAGTTCAACCACGTTGTATGTGGCCAATGCTCCTCGAAACCGTCCGGGTTGAAAATCCCGGCGGAAACGCGTCACGAATGTTGATTTTCATCTGATGAAAATACCAAGTCCGGGAAATAGGAAAGTTCATCTGTGGTGATTCACCGAGATGCAGCTAATGTCCTCGAAACCTGGTCTAATACAAAGGCCTGCGAAGTAAGAAGTTCATCTGGCCGATGCGAGTAACCGTGGGAAGCAAGTGAGAAATCGCTGATAGAAACGAGGGAAAACGAAGAGAACCAGTTAGAATAAGAGAACCAAGAAAGCAAAATAACTGAGCAGAACTGGTACTTCTTAAAGCTTCACCGTTCTACGTAGCTCCTCGTTCTCGTGAGATCTTCTTCTTCCTTTAAATCCATTCCTGGCCTCGTATAGAAAAGTACTCGGGGTTGATTGTTGTTCCTCGTTTACACCACACCCAGCTATCCAGCATTTGCTAGCATAACGCCAGAATGTACGGAACAAGCTTGGTAGATTAATTCTGCCTGCATCAGATGTTCATGTGGAATATGATGCATGTAAAAAGATAGTCACCACGACAAGTCCCTCATCTATCCACCCCTTCTGCTGCGCATGCACAATGACGCTGCCTGGAAACTTGTGTTTGGCAGTGTCTTCCTCTTAAACACGACATACGAGGGAAGCTTGCTTCGCAATATTATTTGAGGTGGGTGCTCCGTTCTTGCACTCCAGCTATTGTGAATAATTCTTCTTTTGATGCGAGATCAGTGTTTTCTTCTCTTTTGCATTTAATGGTTTTTCAGAGCCTCAAGGCTCTAGATACAAGCCACCTAAACTCGGTGTCTCCGGTTTTGTATTACTTTCCAACGCGGTTAATAAACGCGTACAAACTCTAACTGAACCGATTTCAAATTTAGATAGCAGAATTGAGCTTAACAGCAGTTTCCGACTGTAAAAAAGTGTTCATTTTGGAATGATAATTGAAATTCAGCATTGATCGTTTTCAAAGACGATATTTTTTCTCGACCATGCATTAAGCGCACCCCCAACCGTTATCTTTTTTTGCGATAAAAAAGTGAGGTTTATACAGCAGAAATACGGTACAGCAGAAAAATACGGTACTTTAACTATATGGAGCCTACTTAAAACATCTTATCTATTGCTCACACAGGAAATGAACACGTCATCAATCAACAGGGAAGACAGGCAAGAATATTAGAAGACGGAGAAATGAGTGGAGTTTCGTACGACTCCGGCTCACGCAACAGAACGGTTTGGGCCTTTTTATTTCTGGTCCAATGTGAATGTGGGGGTGGGAGGGTGGGGGGAGGGGAGGGTGAAGGGTGTGTGTGAAAGGAGGTACTCATGGTAAGGGTATGTGGTGGTATTAGTTTGATGTGCATCGATGGTTGGAATTGCAAGTTCATTGGTTATTACAGGGAAACAATCAGCGCTCCACGGCCACCCTTAGTGCCTCGTTCACAGATGCGTGAAGGTAATTAACCCTCCTCCTTAGGCAGAGTCGAGCGGGCATGTACCTCCTGCTCAGCCAAAGCCGTACAGGCAGCCAACAATGCACTCAGGCAGGCTTCAGCTCTCGACCCCTCGGTGGTGCTTCCTTGTGGCGTCCCTCGCTCTCCCCGACATCTCTCCTGGGACTCGGCTCGCTGGCAGCATCTGCCTTTATTCGTCCGGCACGGGCGTGGCTTGGAGTCTTCCGCTCGCTGGCGTGTCTTCCATTGGTCCTGGTGCGTCGAAGGTTTGAGTACTTCCAGACAGTTCCACGACGATGTGCCAGCCTTGTGTTTCCGCTGTCTGTGTACCAGCCTCAGTTCTCTTCACCATTTGTCCTCCGCTGTCTGTTTTGAGAAAGAATCGATGCTTATTGTGGTGATGGCGGTTCACTAATGAAAAGTGTAACGTGGTTTATTTGAAATGAAAGGTTTTTAGGTGGAGAAAATAAAAAGAATCTAACCCTTTCTGTCCATCAAATGTGTTTTAATCGAACCATTATTTGTGCGGGTTTTACAGGGATATTTTAGTCAGGAGCTATTTACAACATACTGATGAACTTGACGAATGAATCTAGCGTGAAGAGACGATGAAGCTATTGTTATAAAGGACTGCAGGAGCGAGTGGTGTTTATGTTAGTGAGAGGAGAGGGGAAGGGTGAAGCATTACTTAGGGAAGTGGAGATGAAGAGTGGCAGGGAACAGATACTGATGATTACTGGATAGACAGAGGAAGAAGGAAGGTCCTTGCTAAACCAACAACACATATATCCTTCAAACTCTAAACACACTGAGGATATAATTTCTACAAATCTAATTAATGACATAGCTCACTCTGGAAACCTACGTGGCTCTTGTATGCTTGGGGGTGGTTTTGCAAAACGCAACATACTTACTTGAAATATGTATTTCATACAATAATAGATTTCTGGGATTTCTTCACAAGTAGACTATGACGGAGACACAAGAAAAATATGCCCAGTGTGTTTCTTTAAGGTCAACGACATTTGACTTTTTTTATATACAATGTCGAGGCTCTGGAGTAGGTAGACCATTTGAACTCAGAAATTTGATTGTTCATTTTGCATCTAGTTTCACACTTGTACCAAAGTCTTCAGTTGTCCTACCCTTCTTCCCGCCCATGGTTCACTGAAGCTTGTGGTGAGGCAGTTGTCCTGAAATAACTTTCCTTTGCCTCATGGAAAGCAAACCCAACTGAGGGTAATCTCAGTTCCTTCCATCAAGCTCGGAACAAGTG
>CM068960.1:74711442-74724301 GCA_035128595.1 Eptatretus atami | reverse complement strand
TTTCGACACAAGATTTCGATGCAAACACCGAGTTTAGGTATTCAGCCTTTTCAGTGCGGTATCAGCAGTGCGGCGATTTGAGGTAAGGGAGGGGATCGAGGGGGAACACACACCAGAAACATTTTTGATTAGACGCCACCAGGATTTGGAGGAGGGAGAGAGTTTGAGAGTTCAGACTTGAGCTTAGAAAGATATTGTTTTCTGGCTCTCCTGAGGGTAGACACACACTTGTTCGAGCTTGATGGAAGGAACTGAGATTACCCTCAGTTGGGTTTGCTTTCCATGAGGCAAAGGAAAGTTATTTCAGGACAACTGCCTCACCACAAGCTTCAGTGAACCATGGGCGGGAAGAAGGGTAGGACAACTGAAGACGAGAGGGGATAAATCTGTGCGAGAGAGAGAGAGAGAGAGAGAGAGAGAGATTCTTTGAAAGAATTCCCAGGATGAGTTGTTGTTGGAGAAAGTAGCGATGGGAGACCAGTCTCGAAGTTTGTTGGCTACTTTGAGACCCTGCCAGTTGGCCTGAGTGAAATGCTACACCCGACGGTGCTGAGGTGAATCTCTGATAACAGCCAGAGAGATTGTCACTTTGACAAGGATGTGGTCAGAAGAACCGATTGGAGCGGAGGAAGAACAGCAGATATTTTCAGGGAAGTTTGTCAAAATCAGATCCAGAAGAGATGGAGTACCATTGTTTGAGATCCGGTTCAGGAAGTTGACCGATTGAGTCAGTCCCAATGAGTCGCAGAAGTCTTTTGCTGAAGTGCCATGACAGGTGAGAGAGGTACCACACCTCGCCAACTGGCATGATGACAATTGACGTCACCCATATGAGGAAAAGAGAGTTCG
Organism: Eptatretus atami; assembly: GCA_035128595.1. NCBI lineage: Eukaryota > Metazoa > Chordata > Myxini > Myxiniformes > Myxinidae > Eptatretus > Eptatretus atami. The sequence goes on along the minus strand of CM068960.1, from coordinate 74,723,452 downwards.
GATAAGAAGATAGAAGTTGGTCCATGTTTTCGGACAGTGAGGTGTAAATGGAGTCATCACTGTTTGCTGGACGGTACAATACATATATAAACATGAGGTGGGAGTGGAGGGGAAGCCGTAGCCAGAGGTATTCCTGGGGATGTGGGGAGTGAGGGCAGTGCATGGAGAGTGAGGAATAGAGTCTTTGATGAACAGAACAACTCCGCCACCAGGACGAGGCTCAGGTCTGTCATACCGGATGAGGGAGTAACCAGGGAAAGATACTGGGAGTCAGAGACATCTTGAGGGAGGAAAGTTTCTGTTAGGCAGATTATGTCTGGTTTGTCAGTGGCAACCTGTATGGAAAGATCTGTAAGGTTTGAGCAAAGGCCCCAGATATTTGAGGTCCACACTGTTAATGAAGAGGGAGGGGAGGAGGCTTTGGGTGCAGGGGATGGGAGGGGAGGGGAGGGTAGGACAAGGGAGGATGGGGGAGGTAAGGAGAATTGTTGAAAGAGTGTGGGGGATTGCAGAATAGCTATGGGAGGGGCTGGATGAGGAGGAGAAAAGGCTCTGTGGTGCTGGGGGAAAGGGGGGGGGGCAGAAGGCATTTGAGGATTTGAGGAGGTGGAGTGATGATATGGAGGTGAGAGGGCAGGGGAAGGAGGCAGCTTTGTGGATGTGAGGGGGGGGCAACTTTGAGAAGGGTGAGTGAGGGGGTGAATGGTGGGAGAAGAGTGAGTGGGGAGAGTTGAGGGAGAAGGTGAGGGGAAGGAGAAAGGTGAGAGGGAAGCTTGGAGGGAGAAGAGTGTGATGGATGCTTTGAGAGGGAGGGGTGAGAGGGGTGAGTTGGAACAAGTGGTTACTGAGAGAGACTCAAATGAGATTTGTTACCTGCATCGTCCGTGAGCATCAGATGCGGCTGTATGGACATGTGGCTCGTTTTCCTGATGCTGATCCTGCTCACCAGATTCTCTCAGTGAGGGAGTCTCGTGAGTGGAGGAGACTATTGGGCCAACCACGTGCTTCTTGGTTGCAGCAGATTATTCAGCATCTTAAGGAGATGGGGATGGGTCCGGTATCTGCTTTGGGAATGGCCAGACGGAGGCCCCTGGAGTACCGCGGAAAGTGGACGCAGCGACGCGCTGCTCCGGCGCATGCTCCCATACCTGACCTGAATAACTTTTTCAGTATTAGACGTGGTACAATCTTGTGACTTTAAGTTGTTATCCAAAACAAAAAGTAGAGTTTGTGTCACTATTTCACATCACTTGAACTTCCTCAAGTACACAAGTTCTCTCCCTTTTCTTTAAGTCCTTCAATGAAATAAGCTGAGCATAAAGGATTGAATTTTCGATACTGCCTCAGAAGACTGTAGTTTGCGACCAGTCAGCTTAGTCAAGCTAACAGACCTAATCAAACGCGGCTCCAAATTCTGAAAAGTAACGATCGCCAGTATGGTCAGCGTCCTATACAGGAACAGTTCACCGAACCCAGACCGTTTCCCCGGGAGGGGTCCGGCTTTTTTCCGGTGGGCCTTTCGCGTCACCTGCACCTCAAGGAAATGTTACACAAACTGGTCCTTTTTCTTGGAGGGGTCCTGGCTGTTTTCTGGTGGGTTTTTAGCGTCGCCTGTACCCGGGCTGTGCTGCTTTTAAAATGGTGCTAAAAAAAGGCCGAGCCCAAATTTAATATGGCCTTCCAGGCCACCATCACCATCCCAAACACAAGTGTATAAACCTGTTCACGTACACTGGATATATACAAGAGCGAGTCTGTTTGTTTGTTCTTATAAGTTTCCAGCTCCCTCAGTTGATTTCCATGAAATTTGCTGAACAGCGCGTTATTTTCACACTTAGGTCAGTGTTGCAATAAAAACATTCGACACCTAATAAAACTGATGTTAAACAAAACAAAACATGAAGTAACAGTGGTTTCAATGAACAAGTGTCATACGTCAAGTGACATATGCCCGCCCTCATCTCATATGATATTGACTCGGGCGGCGATAACTCCTTCGGTCGGGAGAGGGGCGGAGCCTCGACTGTGCCTGCGTGTGTATAGTCATTTGCTAAAGTCTAAATAAATTGGGTGACCCAACTTATAAATAAGTGAATGCAAGAGAAACTAACCAACAACAACAACAAAAACAACAGCAACAGTTCCATAGCTGCAGGCACAATCAAGACATTTTACAAAAGTAATCCATAGAAAATGATGATGCATTGATATGGCAGGAAGAGTGAGCAGTAAAGAGACCTGCTTGCAGGAGTATTCACAGCAATCACATTTGAATCGCTTCTCATTTTTGTGTGAGCGCTGGTGCTGCATGAGGGCATAGGTTCATGGAATATCAGGTCACAGTATCGGCACTTCAATTCACGCTCCACAATTGAGTGTTGCTTACGCAGGTGGACACCTGGAGGAGAGAGTAGCAAAACATATGACATGATGAGGATCCTCAATTAAGTGAAAAATAGCAACTTGCAATCAAGTCAAAAAAAGCGCTCATTACTCGTACTTGAGCCTTCCTTGAATATTTGTCTCCAGAAAGAAAAATCCATCCACTTCAATGCACAAGTTTGAGGTACAGTCCCCAAACAAAACCCATGCAATGTAGTGAGCCCCCCTTTTCCCTCCCTACCATTAACCTCACTCCATATGGAAAATAAACACACCAAGGTCACTCTTGCGGGCAATGACGGCATCGCAGTGGGGCAGTGGTACTTTGGCACATTCTCAGTGTGCTTTTGCAGCACATGCATCTTCATGGTGCCGCTCTGGGTGAAGCGTGCATTGCATATATGGCATTCATAAGGCTTTTCCCCTAACACACAATCAAAGAGAAGAGGACATCATGAGGAAACAAAAAAAACCACGTTCACTCTACTGTTTATGCAAATGACATTTCTTTACCAGCCAAAATCACTGTGCTCTCCTTTGAGTGCTCTAAAAGTGATCTCCACCGAATTGAGAATTATTGGTGTTATGACCAATCCCTATTGAGAAACAAGAATTTTGAGATCAAGACGGGTCCCTCAAAAACATCCTTCCTAACCCAAAACCATGCAGAATTTCAAGTCTTTAAAATTAAGAAGATTGCATGCCAACAAATAAATAAATTAGCAAAATAGCAAAGGAGGGGGGGGGAAACAACTTTGAAACACAAACCTAAACATTACAATGAATAAAGTATTCATTTGTCAGCGAATACTGTCCAAAATGTGCTTCATATGAAAAAAACAAAAACGTCATGGAGCATTCTGGGACTCACCCGAGTGTGTACGCATATGCCGTTTCAGCTTGTACGTATCACGGCTAGCATAGCTGCAAAGGCCACACTGAAATGGACGCTCTCCGGTGTGAGATCGGATATGCCTTTTTAACTTGCTGACCTGCATGCAAAAATGTCAGAAAATTCAGATGTTGTGTGGTCACACAACCTGCTTTGGCTTTGCATGGAATTACTGCCTGAAGTCCAGTCTGGGTTTGAATCTCGGCCCAATATAAACGGGCATCTCTGTGTTTCACAGACAAGGTGATTCATCAATTTGTGCACTGTTCCTCGATGGATGTTTAACTGGGGTCCCATCTGCTATCAGCATTAGTGAGACGGTAACGATCCCATGGCGTCCTTCACAAACGTAAGCGAGCTATCGTTGGCACCCTGCCAAATTCCTGTTCTAGCCTACGGGAGCACTGCATCAGCGGCACAACCGTGTCCCCGCCAAATGATGCAACCAGCAGCCATGTGCTGCATACAAAGGGAAGGAAAGACCTGCCTCATGGTAATCATTCATAGACACTGCTAAGTCATGAAAAGCTGAAAACTTGAAAGAGGAAGTACTGAACATTAAAATCTAACTTTCATTTAAAATAGATTGTTGATTTTTGTTATTGTTGGCAAGAACGATTAACACTTCTGCATTAAAAAACAAAAACGATTCTTTGTAATGCTGTTAAAATAAGTTTCAACATGTCCAATATTTACCAGTAGTGATGAGCAGGTGAAAGGTATTGGTAATAAGTTTGTATAGAGATGGCAATACCATATTAACTACTTGTGATTGAAATTACATGCCTACTTTGTAAATGTTATACAAACGATCCCAAAGTATTCAGCTTATACATGTGGGAAAAAACCCTCAAAAAAACAAGAAAAGGGGGAAAAAATAGAAAGCATTAAACTGTGACTGCATAATCAGCCTTCACATTCAGCTCAACCTCTAAACAAAAAATTATTATTTTTTTTTTTTTGCATACATGGTTGACCTCATGGAAGAGCTGGGTACACTGACGGATCAGGACAAAATTAACAGTTGAGGGGGTGGAGGACACCAACAGCAGAGTTGAAGGCCAAGATAGAGGGATACTTGGACAAACAATGGGTGTGGGTGAAGAATGGGGTGTGGGGGGGCAGGAAAGGATGTATCGTGTGGACAAGATAGATACAGAAGGAAACACAAAGGGTGGTGGGGGGGGGACTGGAAGTTTGGACAGAGAAGGGCTTGGGGTAGGGTGGGGTGTGGGGGTTGTAGTGAGGTTAATGATCAGTATAGAAAAATAATTGTCTTCATGCCTACTTTGACCTACCTACAAAAAATAATGTAAAATTGCATTATTTCATCAGAGAATTATTTTGCAGCAAATGAAAGTAATTGTTCAGTTCAGTCCAGCATGTTAAAAGGCAGTCATTCGTGCTGTGGACTTCACACTGTGGTGGAAGGACTGTTAGTTAAATAAATTTCTGGGCTACTAATAAGAAGAGGTAGGTGGGGCTAATGTCCAAGTGGCTTAACAAATTACTTTGACAAAGCTGTGTTTAAGCTAAGGTGTCCGAATGACGTGACAACTGTACTCTCACATGAAAAGAAAATGGACTGGGGGGAAGAAATATTATGGGACACGCTGAACCGGACCAGTACCAACTCATCAGCAGAGAAAACAGAATGCAGATTCTTCGACGCAGGCCTCTGAGCGACCTCGTGTGAGAGACAAATGACACGAAGGCGTGCTGCTGTTTCAGGAGGGAGAGATGATATGAAGCAGGACGAGGGACGGCTATGTTCTGAGGCACATTGCATTTTAAAACCAGCATTCAGTAATGAGTGCGTCAGGAGTGCTGATGTGCGCTGGTTCTGCAACTCCAAAGGCCCGACCTGAAGAAACTAGCTTCACCCTGCGATAAGCTGGTCATTCTTACCTACTGGCTGGTACTCTATGAATCTACTGCCTTGCTGGTAGCTCGGAAAAACATCCAAGCAGGCTGATATGAATTGTGGTCCTTAACGGCGAGTGGTGGACTTTAATGAATCTGCTTGTCCGCGGTGATACCAAGCTCCCCCTCTGGTGACTTTCAAACCGAGAGGCAGGTCGGACTTCAACCTTTGAGCACTCAACTTGGCAAGGCTGCTTCAAATGTATCCACAACCGACTCTCCATCGATTCCTATCCTGCTGGAGTTTTACTTAAATAACTGGTACCTGACATAAGTTACAGGTTCAAAAAGTGTGAGTTCATTCAAATCTGCATTGAAACCTGTGACATTTGTACTTTTTATAATTTGGAGAGTTTAAAATCATCGAGTATTTATTTTCCATCTTATTAATGGGATACTGCTAAATGGTATTTTGATGCCACCTCAGCTTATGAGTCCCCTACCGGTTTCACCAGAGGGACTGGAGGTTTGCTCTCTGTCTATCCATCCCACATGTGTTTTTTCAGACTTTTTCCCCTACCCTTTAACATATTCAACTGAAACTTGGACGTACATTTATTATGATAAGTTACAGAACAAGATCGAGTTTCATGGCGTTTTGTTAATTTGTCAGAGTTATGCCCTTTGTGGACTTAGAAAATATCACATTATACATGGGTTATTTTTCAGCTGCCCTGACTCCATCCCACAGCTTTACATCCATTGGCTTGACAGCTAGCCTGACTCCAACCCCATTAAAATGATGCGCTGCCATTCCATAAACAGAACAGATTGGCAGACCTTAAGCTAGGTGTTAGTTCATGGCCCAATGCAAATGGAATGATCCAAATATTGTTGTGGGCCGGGGTCGGTAGCAAGAACGACCGTTAGGTGGGGAAGTTTACGCCGTCTCCCACCAGACTCCCCGGAATGTATAGGCCGTCGCTCTGGATAACTCCGAAGCCGGCGGGTCGATTAATCGACCGTGAAACGCCAATATCTCGACCGCGTGGCTACGGTTAATTGTCTAGATCCAATATACCTAAATAACCACGCAGTCTTGGCTATCGGGGATTCACGCCCTCGCACGTCTTTCTCGAACCGGGTCACTCTACAGACTGCGATAGAGTTCCAACTAGCGACTACCAACTCCGGCTCGGTTGCAGCGAGGGGAAACTGCCAAAGCCGTGCCGGCTAGGATTAACGATTATCGGGGATGAAACCCCGTCTGAACTCAGACCCGGAGCATGCTGGACAAATAAAGGATGGACGGAAACGAGCTGGAACATTTCTATAATTTATTACAATAAAATAAAGACAGGGCAGACTTATCAACGAATATGCAATGCAGTATTTACAATGATGAAATAAACACTTAAACAATTCTACTTACAGATGGGCCACACGCAGACACACACAAAAAAGAAAGGAAACCCCGGAGTTCTTTATTGGACCCTCCAGCCGATGAGAGAGAGACGAGCTGGGGTCAGCGTCGGATGGGTACCTGCCGTCGGAGAAAGGAGTACTCCGTGCCGTGGCACCTGCCAATGGTCGTCGGCCTGTCCCAGTCGCGTTGGGGACTCGTGGTTTGTGGCGGAGCTCGGTGGTGAATGGTCGGGTCCACAGAACTCCACTCCCTGTAACAGCCACCGTGATGAACGTGCCCACTTCAGAACTCCAGTACTTCTCAGAGCGTGCTTCGGGGATCTTTATCCGCCTCCTCGTGAAACACACACAGCTCTCGCACTGCTCTCTCGCACTGCTCTGCTCTCAGACACCACCAGCGCCAACGCCAACGACAACCCTCCGAGTCCTCCGAGATATATATCTCCTCCACACGGGGAGGGCCTTGGCGAGAATCATCTCGCTGTCCATCCCTCATTGGCCACAAGCCGCACCCCACCGGGCGGAGCCATGGCCTCTGTTCGGAGACCCCACATTCTCCACGTGGCTCCGCTCTCGAAGAGTAACAGTATCCATGTTGCGTTGGTGCAAGAGTTAAAACATTTGTGGAAGGAGCGGCAAGGAACGGCTGCAAGACCCTGCCTGGCAAGTCAGAGTGCTTGTAGAACAGCGGGTGGGTGGTGATCGGTGATGGGGGATGGATCATGCAGATGGGATGGTTTATTCGATGGCTCGTTGGATAAATAACCTAACTAAAGATGTCACAACGCACGTTTTCGAGCTCCCACTAAACAAAAAGGAAAGGGATCTGACTACACATGTACTTACCGCATGACTAACTTTGGGACCTGAATGTTAAGTGCGCATGGTTTCCAGATTCGTAACAGTATATAACCACAAAGTATTATACATTCACATAAGCCGTATGCAAATTTTTTGCTTCATGTATGTACATCGGTTATTACCTCCACCACCGAAGGTGTGCAGGATATCTCAGAGAGTTTTGGACGGATTCGGATGAAATTTGGTTGACAGGTTGGTGTGGTAACAAGGACGAAATGATTAGATTTCGGTGAAGATCCGGATCTAGAATTTTTTAAGTGATTCTTCACCATTGAGAGATAGGGCTGAACACGATATTAAGCACGATATCTGAAAAAGTTTTGGACGGATTCGGGGACACATGGGGTGTGTGATGAGGAAGAATAGATTAAATTTTGGTGAAGATCCAAATCCGGAAATTTACGAGCAAATTTGTACGTACTGTTACGGGTGCGGTTGAGGTTTGCCATGAGGGGAAGCACTCGAGTTCCTCTCAAACTCATGGTCCTGAGGCCACCAGCTGCAGATAACTCTGTGGCCCAGTGGGTTGTTAAGCAACCACGAATGCCAATTGGTATTGGCAGGGTGTCACTTCTGCTCGTGGGTACCTTACCTCAAGACGGCTGAACCAAGTGAGTTTCGTGCCCTCAACGCACGTGCCGGATTAATTCGTGCCAGATTACTGCCAAGCGATACAGTGAGTACGTGTTGGCAAATGAGCAAATCAGGTGGGGTAAAACTTTCCAGCTGACTCAGTGTGGACTACGCTGGACCAACAGAGGAAATGAGACAGATGAACTGGTTGGAAATGTCTCAAACTTAACAAGCACATATGTAATCAACACACTCATTACAATTACACATAAAGGACACATTTATTCACAATCAGAGTACATTAATTCGCCGTCAAATCAAGCACAAGGACAGATATTTACAAAGTAATAGAAGCACATTAAAAGATACATGAGGAAAGGATTACCATATCTTCTGGGATATTAACCGCACCCCTGTTTTTCACCCTCAAAAAAATAAAATAACTTTTCCGGTGTATTAACCGGACCCATGTTTTCCACCCTCAAAATAAATGAATATATTGGTCATTTTATTTTCTGATCTAGATCAAAATACGTTGTGTACATTAACTTTGTACGGAACAAAATCACGGAGGTATTAACATGCTTACCCCATGTCCGTTAATTCATCTAACAGCCTTATTCTCATTTTCAAGAAGTTGAAGAGAGAGTAGAGGATACAAAGAAGTTTTTATTTTTCTTTCTTATTTTTTAATCTTACTATTATTCACCGTCTGTCCGTCTCTTCCAGGTACCGCAAAAACGGCTGAACCGATGCAACCATTTTTGGGGTGTGTAATCCTGGGACCCTTGGAGTAAAATAGGCATAAATATAATAACATGACCCCCTTGACGGCTCCCGTAGGGAGCGGGTGCTTCTAGTATTATAAAGAGGATTTTTTTGTTCCAAGAAAAAGAATAAAAGGGATTCATACCGGTATCATACATATTTCTGGGGATTTGTGGCCCTGAAAAAGGCCGTTTGGGTTTGATGAAGCTTTTCAGCTAAACCTGAGGGATCCTCGACAATACTTCCTCGTCGAAGACGGCATGCAACTCTTGTCCAAATCAGGTAGAGCAAGTCCACGCGCTGTCGCATTAGTCACCGTGATTTGCAGCCTCTCCTCCAAAATGATGTCGTCCTCTGTGCCGTCCATGTTGTGAGATGCAGCATTTCAGAAATGCTCACTTGATGTTCGACGATACCGCTCCCACTCTTGACCATCCAGCCGCAGATCATCGAAGGTCGACCTTCTCATCCTCCTGATGAACGCCGGCAGTCTAACAGTCAGCATAATGCTCAGCCAACATAGCGACGGAGTAATGGTGAAAGTTCAACCACGGTTGTATGTGGCCAATGCTCCTCGAAACCGTCCGGGTTGAAAATCCCGGCGGAAACGCGTCACGAAATGTTGATTTTCATCTGATGAAAATACCAAGTCCGGAAATAGGAAAGTTCATCTGTGGTGATTCACCGAGATGCAGCTAATGTCCTCGAAACCGGTCTAATAAAAAGGCCTGCGAATAAGAAGTTATCTGGCCGATGCGAGTAACCGTGGAAGCAAGTGAAAATCGCTGATAGAAACGAGGGAAAACGAAGAGAACCAGTTTAGAATAAAGAACAAGAACAAAATAACTAGCAGAACTGGTACTTCTTAAAGCTTCACCGTTCACGTAGCTCCTCGTTCTCGTGAGATTCTTCTTCTTCCTTTAAATCCATCCTGCCTCGATAGAAAAGTACTCGGGGTTGATTGTTGTTCCTCGTTTACACCACACCCAGCTATCCAGCATTTGCTAGCATAACGCCAGAATGTACGGAACAAGCTGGTAGATTAATCTGCCTGCATCAAGATGTTCATGTGGAATATGATGCATGTAAAAAGATATCACCACGACAAGTCCCTCATCATCCACCCCTTCTGCTGCGCAGCACAATGACGCGCCTGGAAACTTGTGTTTGGCAGTGTCTTCCTCTTAAACACGACATACGAGGGAAGCTTGCTTCGCAATATTATTTGAGGTGGTGCTCCGTTCTTGCACTCCAGCTATTGTGAATAATTCTTCTTTGATGCGAGATCAGTGTTTTCTTCTCTTTTGCATTTAATGGTTTTTCAGAGCCTCAAGGCTCTAGATACAAGCCACCTAAACTCGGTGTCTCCGGTTTTGTATTACTTTCCAACGCGGTTAATAAACGCGTACAAACTCTAAACTGAACCGATTTCAAATTAGATAGCAGAATGGAGCTAACAGCAGTTCCGACGTAAAAAAGTGTTCATTTTGAAAAATTTGAAATCAGCATTGATCGTTTCCAAAGACGATATTTTCTCGGACCCATCATTAAGCGCAGCCCCCAACCGTTATCTTTTTTGCGATAAAAAATGAGGTTTTAAACAGCAGCAAACGGTACACAGAAAAAAACGGACTTTAACTATAAGGAGCCTACTTAAAACAATCTTATCTATTGCTGACACACAGGAAAGAACACGCATCAAATCAACAGGGAAAGACAGGCAAAATATAGAAGAAACGGAAGAAATGAAGTGGGTTCGTACGACTCCGCTCAACGCAATAGAACGTGGGCCTTTATTTCTGGTCCCAATGGATGTAGGGGTGAGGGTGTGGGGGAGGGAGAGGGGTAGAAGGGTGTGTGTAAAGGAGGGACTATGGTAAGGGTAGGTGTCATAGGTCTTGATGGCAGATGGTTGGAATGCAAGTTTCATGGTTATTAAGGGGAAACAATCACGCTCCACGGCCACCCTAGTGCCCGTTCACAGATCGTGAAGGTAATTAACCCCTCCTCCTTAGGCATGAAGCGAGCGGAGCATGTAACCTCGCGCTCACCAAAGCCGACAGGCAGCCCAACAATGCAACTCGCAGAGCTCAGCTCTGCGGACCCCCGGTGGTGCTTCCTTGTGGCGTCCCTCGTCCTCCCGACATCTCTCCTGAGACTCGGCCGCTGGGCATCATCTCCTTTATTACTCCGCACGGCGTGGCTGAGTCTTCCGCCGCTCGGCGGTCTCCCATGGCCGGGCGTCCGAAGGTTGGAGTACTCCAGACAAGTTCCACAGACCGATGTGCCCAGCCTTGGTGTCCGCTGTCTGTGTACCAGCCCAGTTCTCTCACCATTTGTCCTCCACGTCTGTTTGAAGAAAAATCGATGCTAATTGTGGTATGGCGGTTCCACTAATCAAAAGTAACGTGGTGTATTTAAATGAAAGGTTTTAGGTTGGAGAAAGAATAAAAAGAATCAAACGCCCTTCTGTCCATCAAAGTGTTAAAATTCGAACCATTATTGTGCGGTTTACAGGGATATTTTAGTCAGGAGCCTATTACAATCAACTAAGATGAACTTGTACGAATGAAGTTCAATAAAAAGCGGTGAAGATGGAAGTTCGATACTTGTTCCAAAGGTGGGGGTGGGTTATTAAGGTAGAGGAGAGGGGATAGGTGTAAAGCATTACTTAGGGCAGTGAGATGAAGATGGCAGGGAACACGATACTGGATGATTACTTGTGGAGATGACAGAGGAAGAAGGAAGAGTCCTCTAAACCAACAAACACATATACCCTTCAAACTCCTAAACACACTGAGGAAATCTACAAATCATTAATGACAAGCTCACCTGGAAAACCTACGTGGCTCCTTGATCTTGGGGGTTTTCAAAACGCAACATAACTTACTTGAAATATATCATAACAAAATAGATTTCTGGGATTTCTTCACAAAGTAGACATGACGGAGACACAAGAACAATAGCCCAGTGTGGTTCTTTAAGGTCAACGACATTGACTTTTATATACAATGTCGAGGCTCGTGGAAGTAGGTAGACCATTTGAACTCAGAAATTGATTGGTTCATTTTGCATCATAGTTTCACACTTGTACCAAAGCCCATCGCTTTCTGTACCCACCTTACCCAGTCACACACAACTGTCCCTGGACTCTGTGTCCTTTTCTCCTAGCAATTTGGAGAGCTTGCTGTCAAGCCTCGACTCAGATTCTGCAACCGGTCCAGACGGCATCAGCCCACGTGTCCT
>CM068960.1:74652461-74662959 GCA_035128595.1 Eptatretus atami | reverse complement strand
GGAGTACCTCCTATGCAGACACCCTCCTCAGGGCAACTCACCAGATGATGGGATTGGGAAAAGCCTTAAGGACCCCCACTCTTTGATGATAGGAGAAAAACCATGGGGTAACCTTCCTGGGTCAGATTGTGGGACTGCATATGTCATGGTGGTGCTGAGGTGTCATCCACCAGACGGTGGTCTCCTTGGGTTAACCTGAGGCCATCCCTTCGGGTGGGTGCCTGGAATGTCCTATCCCTAAGAGAGGATGATCACCTGTCTCTGTTATAATCTGAGCTCAAGCGTTTGGACATCAGTATTGCAGCACTCTCTGAGGTTCGGAGGCCAGATTGCGGTGAGGTCATGGTGGGTGGTTACACCTACTATTGGTCTGGTCACTCTGATGGTTACCATGTCCAAGGAGTTACTGTAGCTGTGTCCAATAAGCTGATTCCAATGATAATTATAATTTAAGTAACCGGTCAATGAGTGTATGATGAGATTAAGGATTCGTCACTCCTTAGGTGTCGTTTCTCTGGTCTCTGTATATGCTCCGACTGAGACAAGTGATCTCACCGTGAAGGATGCATTCAAAGCCATGCTCGAGTCTGGTTGATCATTGCCCCAGACGAGATCTCTTCTAGTCTTGGGGGATTTCAATGCATCGATTGGAACAGATAGGGATGGATATGAGACGTGTTGGTCCCCATGGGTCTGGAACTGTGAACCAGAATAGCACTAAGTTCCTTGACTTTGCAAGAAGTCATGGACTTAGGGTGGCTGGTTCATGGTTCCAGTGCCCACAGGCTCATCGCTGGACTTGGTATTCCAATGCTGGTGGTGCGGCAAAGGAGATTGACCATGTGCTCGTTGATGGTAGCTGGAGGATGGTCCAGAACTGCGGGGTTTGTTGGAGTTCTCAGTTCCTCAATATTGACCACAGGCTTGTTGTAGCAAATCTTAAGTTGCACCTTAAATCCAGGAGAATGGTACAATCCCAGACAAGGTTGGATGTTGACAAGCTCAATGATGAGAGGGTAGCTGAGGAGTTTGCGAACAGGTTGAGTGGAGGTTTGGGGGTCTGGGTCCCGGTGCTTTGGGAAAACCTGAAGAGTTGTGGAGTGCCTTCAAGACCACCGTCTTTGATCTTGATGGGGGATATCTTGGAACTCACCGTCGGGTGAAGAAGAATTTTGTCTCTCAAGGGACACTGGATACCATTGACCAGAGTCGCAGAGCCAGACGAAATGGCAGAGCTGTTCAGAGAGCTGAGGCGTAAAACTGTATGTGTGTTAAGAGTGAACAAGGAGGCCGATGTGCAAGGAATTTGTGAGGGGGTAGAGCATCGCCTGTGGTCGTGATTCTCGTCCTGCTTACAGGGGAAATCGCGCATTGTGTTCCTCCAAGCCCATCCCTCGGTGTACTGCAGTTAGAGCGGAGGGTGGTAGGCTCCTGACAGAGGAGTCCAAAGTGAAAGCTCGCTGGGCCGGTTAGTTTGAGCAGCTGTGCCAGGCCGATCCACCAGCTGTCGAGTTGGATGTCAAGGGTGTTACTGTCCCTATTGCTGACCCTCCAATTAACTGTGATCTACCCTCATTTGTAGAAACACAGGCTGCAGTGAACCGGTTTAAATGGGGTAAAGCTGCTGGGATCTGTGGCATCCATGCTGAACTTCTCAAGGCTGGTGGAAATGCTGTACTCATGTCGTTGCACACAGTTCTGTGCTCTGCTTGGAGCACAGGCATCATCCCAACTGACTGGAAGAGGGGCCTTGTTGTCTCTCCCTGGGAAGGGAAGGGTGATCACCAAGACTGCAGCAACTACCAAGGGGTGATGTTGCTTTCAGTTCCGGGCAACGTCTTTGCTCGGATAATTATAATTGATGGGGTTCGCCACCATCTTCTTGAGCATCAGCATCCATCCAAAACAGTCAGACTTTACATCAAAGAGGTCAACGATTGACCGTATCCTTGCCCTACGGGTCCTCACCGAACCCAGGCGAGAGTTTCGGCAGGGGCTGCTTGCAGCCTTTGTTGATCTCTACAAAGGGTTTGATTCAGTGAATCTGGATGCCTTCTGGAGGATTCTTGGTCTTTGTAGGGTGCCACCAAAACTTATCGATCTGATGTCTGAACTACAGTCCGGTATTGAGAGTGCTGTGAGATGGGTTATACCGTGTCTGTCTTATTTCCAGTTGTTACTGGAGTTTGTCTGGGGTGTGTACTGGCCCCCACACTTTTCAAGTGCTTGTATGGACTGGATTCTGTGGAGGATGTCAGAGAGATCAAGCTGCAGTGCATCATTTGGGATTGTCAAGATGTCTGACCTTGATTTCGCAGATGATGCAGTCATCTTTGCGGAGACTCAAGATATCATTTTGGGGGCCCTCGAGGTGCTGAATGGGGAGTCGGAGCCGCTGGCATTACGGGTTTCCTGCGTCAAAACTAAGAACCAGGCTTTCAATGACATCTTGGATGCTGCTATCTTGTACCTGTTTGTGGTGAGGATGTTGAGGTCACAGAAAGATTCACTTACCTTGGCAGTGATGTTCATGTCTCTGCTGGCTGTGAGCCAGAGGTCAGTAGACGTCTGGGTCAGGCCTGAAGAGTCATGGATTCACTGGATCATGGGGTGTGGCACTGTCAGCATCTGTGCAGGAGGACGAAAGTCCAAGTCTTCAAGTCCTTGGTGCTTCCAGTCTTGCTCTATGGATATGAGACTTGGACTCTGACCAGGTATCTGAGACGGAAACTTAATTCCTTTGGTACCAGGTTTCTTTGGAGAATCCATGGCTATCGCTGATCCGACTTTGTTTCCATTGAGCGGTTGCTGAAAGAGACTCAAATGAGATTTGTTACCTACATAGTCCGTGAGTGTCAGCTGCGGCTGTATGGACATGTGGCTCGTTTTCCTGACGCTGATCCTGCTCACCAGATTCTCTCAGCAAGGGAGTCTCGTGAGTGGAAGTGGCCAATGGGCTGACCAAGTGCCTCGTGGTTGCAGCAGGTTGATCAGCATCTCAAGGAGATGGGGATGGGCCAGGCATCTGCCTGGGGGATGGCCAGACGGAGGCCCCTGGAGTACCGGTGGAAAGTGGACGCAGCGATGCGCTGCTCCGGCGCATGCTCCCATACCTGACCTGACATGATGCATGATTTAACCAAATCCTCGATTGTTTGGATTCAACAACGTTGATGTTAGTCGGTCTACAACATATGGTTAACTTTAACATGGTCAAGGTCAAGTTGTAACGTACGACGAAGTCATTGTTCTACATTATGTACTCTATGATGTCATGTACTCGACTGTACTGCTCACTTATGAAAGGAAATTATGTTGTTTCTCCTTCGGTTGGTACAATTGTAGCAAGCACAGCTTTCCGGCATCTTTCAAGTACTTCAGATGCAATTTCGCCTGGAACGATGATGGCGGGAAAGCTTTCTAATCTGGCCATGATTTAATCTAACTACGCCCTCCAGTGGCTGAAATGTCACTCTTTGGTTGAAACTTATCAGTGGGATTTTGATGAAACTATTGGTGGAAACGCTTTCAAGGGAATGAAGGAGCCGAATCATTTCAAAGCCTCAGCGAGTGATTCAGATGAAAATGGTGACAATGGACATGTTGGTGAAGATGAAAATGCCGGTCACATGTTAACTACAGATTGATAGGTTTTGTCTCACACTACAGACAATCCCACAGATTGATAACATATTAATTAATAAATCAGTTATGTTACTCCAGCAGAAACATGACACAGCACGGACATGACACGTCACAGCACAACACTGCACGATACAGCAAAGACACAAGGACAAGGACTACCACAATTTAGCACAGAGATAAACATCACCCGTGTGGGGGAGAGAGAGGGGTTGGAGGGAGGAGGGAGGAAAGGGGTCAGCTGGGAAGTGGGGAGTGAGGAAGAAGGGGAGAATGACCCCTCACCACACATCGCTATACATTCCTGGAGGGAGAGAGAGTGAGGAGTGGGATGAGAAAGAAAGGGGGGAGCGAAGAAGGGGGAGAAGGAGGAAGGGGGGAGAGGGACGCATCAAACATTGAGTGGGAATTTTTTAAAGAATACATAAATTAAAATATTATTACAACATTTTCCGATTCTCTCTTGAACTCTTAATTCACTTGTCCCGTTGCTTTACTCATTCTAAACCTCCCGTGATGTTCATCATTCTTTTAATTCAATATTTAATTTATTTTCACTTCCGAACTCCAGATATTTGCCCACGGCCTTGGGGAACCCAGCCACGGGAGCCTTCACGGCTATCCCGCTGGTTGATTTTTTTTTCGTTGCATTCACACTTTCGGAACATTCCTTAATCTTGTCTTCACTCAATATAATTCTCGAACGGTACAAGAATTTAAGTTTAATGCTTTGGTAGTTTGTAAATATGGAGAAGGAAGGATCAAAGCCTTACTTGCTTAAAGTAAATATGTAAATCCGCTGAGTTGTAAGAATAGAATCGTTAATTTATTAAAACTTTCAAATGTGACTCCAGATTTTGACAGTTAATTAGTCCACATGCTACAATCCTCAAATGCGAGGACATATTTTGAATATACGTATACTTTAATGTCCATGAGAGGACATCGTAGTTCCAAGGCAAGGCATTTTTGAGCAGGCCGAAACAAATGGCGGCTTAAGACCCCTGCGAGGGAGAGTCAGCTGACTAAGGATAAGGCTGGTTTTGTTTTTTTAATGATGAGATGAGTTGATTATCTTCAAAAGGGGTGTTTAAATTAACCCAAATACCAAATTTTCATTCCTGCACTCCACCGGAGTTCCCTTATTATGTGTGCAAAGTTTTGGATCACTAGGTTTCATGGTTTTGGAGTTATCGAGGTGATACACTGACATTATATGTACGAGCAAAGGTACAATCCTGGGTCCCTCCTATGCCGGATCCCTCCTCCCACCTCTGCCCTTTCCTCCTCCCATCACATCCCTCTCTTCTTCTCACCTTACCCCCCCCCCTCCAGATTCACACCTCCACCCTTTCCCTTCCTCCTCCCACAAAAGGTACTCGGCGTTGTCCGGGATCTAACATACATCTGTTGAACTACCTCAATTAAGCACATATATAGAGACAAACATTTTATTTATCAAGCTGCAAAATATTGAACAGAAATATCACATATTTTTACCCTCGCCGAAGGAGAGAGTATTGCATTTGTTTTGTAATGCTTTTTTGTAGACAATATTGAATGTTTTTCCATCAAGGGCCTTAACATGTAAATTGTTTGGTGTTCCAACTCTAGAGCAGCCCACATATAGTTGACCATGTGAAAAAGACATTCGAAATCTATTTTGTTGTCGAACAATCGGAACGCACTCTCGAAACAACTATATAGCTGTATGGATCAAAACCGCTTGCTTTAAATTAAGTGGAAATTTTTCAGGGTAAATGAATTAAAATGTTTTTACAATAAGAAACTAAACATAGGGGTCAAGTTGTCTTCTCTTTTTTCCTGTGAAGCTGCAGGTGGCATCATTGACTGAGCGTGTGGCAGTGTTGCTGATGCAGTGCCTCTGTAGGTTAAAACAGTTGTTTGGAATTTGGCCAGGATGCCAGGATAGCTTCCCTACGCTTCACGAAGGACACCACAAAGGGATTTTTCATGTCCACCACCTAATTTTGGCAGATGTGATGCCCAGTTTAATGTCCATCTGAGGGATGGCACGCACATTGATTAATCACCCTACCTGTGAAACACCGGGATGACAGTTTGTATCCCACCGGTTGGCTCACTCCAAATCTGATTCGTATACGAGTCAAAATTTGCTAATGCGTTACATTGCCTTCATGGAATTCTGTACGTTATAATTCTGCCTCTTTTTTGGATACCTTTGCCCAGTGTCGAATATTCTATTCCCACTACGTAGTTACATATCGTAGGACACGTCCGTAATAAAGTGCGCGGCATTGAAATTCATCGTTTGTCCGATTTTACATATCTTGTTCCGAAAAACGTTGATTCCGATGCACTAGTTTTGTGACGTCCGCGTAGAACGCATTTGCATACCCATAGTAGCCGTACTCGCATACGTCTATTGGAATATTAATCGCCTTTCCCCCAGAGAATATGTTCAGAATCCTTTGTTCTGCAACACGTTTCGCCGGAAAGATCGACGAATTGCTCGTACGGAGCGATGTTTCCTCGGTTCACGTGCGTAATATGTGTCCGTCAAAGTTTCACGGGGGAGCATAAATGATGATAAGCTTTACTATTTAGCTGCATTGCAATAAAGATATCAATTATATGTATCACATCATAATTGTAGTATACCGATCTGCATGAATCGCCTCTATTGATGGCCGATCATGCAAAACAACGCCCGACAAAACTGATGATGCAGGTCTGTCAATTTCTTACGCACGTGAAAGTGGTCTGCAGGTCACGTGAACTAGGTACAACAGAAGTGATGACGCTATAGACGTGTGCCTAGTGGCACTGCACAAACAACACGTCGTTGTTTTCCGATGAAGAAGCCCGTAATGGCCGTAATATCTCTGCTATTATGTGAAAAACGGCATTTTAACCCCTCATATTTCGGTCAAACCTGACGCACGTTAACCCCACTTTTTTGGCAAACATTCTATATTTTCTTCGTTTTCCAGTGACCGGAAGCGTTCATAATGAGTGAAACCCAAAAATGTGGTATCAAATGATTCCAGAAGTGATGAATTGAGCGGAATTATTTGAATATGATTTTTCTGACCGGCTGTCACGCTTTTGTAACGCATTAGCGAATTTCGACTCATATGCTACAATCTCCTCAACAGAGGGGGAAGAGTGGGGGACCAGGGCAAGGGTTGAGAGAGAGAGGTGGAGAGAGAGGGAGGGGAGAGGGGAGGGGTCAGAGAAAGAGGGAGAGGGGTTGGAAGAGGGGGAAAGGTTGGGAGGGAGAGGGGTGAGGGATTCCAGCAGATGTGACGCCCAGTTTATCGTCCATCCGAGAGACGACACGCACAGTGATGAATCACCTGGCCTGTGAAACACTGGGAGGACAGTTTAGAGCTGGGTCAGGATTCAAATCCAGGCAACACAGAGTGAGCATGCGTTCCTCTCGGCTTTCCTGCCGTGATGTGGCGATTCCTCGCTTTATCATTGAAAATATTTTTTCTCATTGTGATCATTTAATTTATTTTGCCTTCCTACCTCCTGTATAGAACCGCAGTATTGCAATTGATACTTGAAGAACGCGTGCCAAGTGGCTTCACCACGCAATGCACGAAACGTTTGAAGTTGCTTTTAAAAGCGAAACGTTTAATTTTTAATTGTATTTATCTATGCCAAAGTGATGGGTCATATAATGGAAGAAGAAAAGGGGAACATCGTGGAAAATAAAATTGCACATATTCAGTGAGCTTCTAGCCTCCGCCTGTTTCACTGCAGAACAACATGTGGACAACAACGCACGCGAGTGCCCCTGAACGTTGTTCAAGTCAATCGACATACAGTATTCAGTGACAGTGTGAATATTACAGAGCGCTTGCCAAGGGGCTTCAGCACTCCAACGAAACAATTGATAAGAAACAGCTCACGAGGCACGCGATTAGTAATCACTGAAGTATCATTTTAAACATACACCTCACGGACTCTGGAGATGCCCGAAATGTCAAATATGTCAAAATTGGACAAATGAACACTTTTTCAAGAGTCAGAACTGCTTCTAAGTTCGAAGCCTGAGCTTAAATTTTGTAATTCTACTTAATTTAAGAGATTCTCGAGGTTATGGCATGTGCAGAAATGAAATAAAGCCATGAATGCTGGCATCTCCAGGTGTTTTTAAGCATTGCAATGTACCGTGATTCGTAGCTAACAGGCATTCTATAGTATAAGTGAGGAAAGTGGAAGAAAAAAAAACTTTATCGTAAAGAAATCATTGCGGCCTGTTCCAAGTCAAGGCATGGTTGAACAGGCCAAAAAACATGGTGGCTTCAGACCCCAGTGAGGTAACCCAGGATATGCCTTCAGATCCCAGAGAGTGAGGTGAGTAGTGTCAAAAGGGAGGGTTTGATGCAGTAATGTGTCCCATTTCTCCAAGTCGCAATTTCCGTTCTCTTACGCTCACTCATATTTCTACTTTTCGAACTGGAACACATTACTTCGTCAACCCCCTCCCTTTCGACATGACTCCCCTGCGGGGCTGGGGCTTCACCTTCCTTTCATATGATCATTTATTTAACCAAATTGAGTAGTCAAATCAAGATCCTATAAATATTTGTTTGTGTTTTATTTTCAAGAATAACTTAATTTATTCATCAGTCAAAAAAATAGGCGGCAGTAGCCCGTTAAAACCCCCAACCCCGTTTTTCTTAATTCTTATACTTCAAACCCATAAAGTAATGTATTTATTCCATCACTCATGATACATCTTTGATCATCAAATGCTGTAAGAGCTTTCTTACTGACAGTCTGAGAATATTTCATGTTCATAATTGGTTCACGAGCGCCAGCCAGAGTGACCATAATATTGGGTAGTCGATCCAGTCGAAAAAAAAAATAAAAAAAATTTTGAAATTTGTTCTACCCTTATTATCAGTTTTTCCGTCGATATGTTGGGTAGTCGATCCAGTCGAAAAAAAAAAAAATTTGAAATTTGTTCTACCCTTATCAGTTTTCCGTCGATATGTTTGTCTGTCTGTCTGTTCGGTCCAGTGCTCCGTTAATACAATGGCGATTTTGATGAAACTTGGTGGGTAGGTTCATACCAAGACCTAGTTGTGTGCAAATGAGAACCGTTGCTATGGACACCACCGTTGCCTAGCAACGGGACTTTGAAATTTTTGAAAAATCATAAAAAAAAAATTTTTTCGAAAATCAAAAATCGGGCCACGAGCGACTGTGGCAGTACATTCAGCCATATTGTCAAAAATTTCCAGCCGAATCCTATGAAAACTGTCGGAGAAGATAGACCTTGAATGAACCCTGGTCGAAACAATAAAAAAAACGAAGTTCGTTATATCTCAGAGACTATGAGTCAGATATACATGAAACTGGTATGGTAGGTTCATGGTATGTCCTAGTTATGTGTGAGAAAGAACCGTTGCTATGGACCCCTTCGTTGCCTAGCACGGCCGAAAAACCTCTAAATGTGGGTGTATTTAACAAAAACAAATCTGCAGCATTAACCCTTGAAGCTAGAATCATGAATTTTTTCTGCTAATCCTCAGGTCATTCCCCATCGAACGGGCCCATCACGTCAGGTTCTATTGGGTAGGCGACTACCCATGTCCGCCTACCGGCTTGTTTGTCTGTCTGTCTGTCTGTCTGTTCGGTCCAGTGCTCCGTTAAATCAATGGCGATTTCGATGAAACTTGGTGGGTAGGTTCATACCATGACCTAGTTGTGTGAAAATGAGAACCGTTGCTATGGACACCACCGTTGCCTAGCAACGGGACTTTGAATTTTTTGAAAAATCATTAAAAAAAATATTTTTTTCGAAAATCAAAAATCGGGCCACGAGCGACTGTGGACAGTACATTCAGCCATATTGTCAAAATTTCCAGCCGGATCCTATGAAAACTGTCAGAGAAGATAGACTTTGAATGAACCATCGTCTAAAACAATAAAAAACGAAGTTCGTTATATCTCAGAGACGATGAGTCAGATATACATGAAACTGGTATGGTAGGTTCATGGTATGTCCTAGTTATGTGTGAGAAAGAACCGTTGCTATGGACCCTCGTTGCCTAGCAACGGCCGAAAAACCTCTAAATGTGGGGGTATTTTAACGAAAAAACAATCTGCAGCATTAACCCTTGAAGCTAGAATCATGAATTTTCTTGTGCTTAATCCTCATGTCATTCCCCATCGAACGGGCCCACCGCGTCAGGTTCTATTGGGTAGGCGACTGACTACCCATGTCCGCCTACCGGCTTGTTCGTTATGTTGTGTGTCTGTCGTGGAAAAATGTCGTGTCTGTCGTGTCTGTCCAGAGCATAACTCCGTGGACTTTGATCCGATCTTGATGAAACTTGGTTATGTGTTCGATATCGATGTCTAGTTGTGTTTTCCTGGATTAGGGCGTGGCTACGCCCATTGTGGGCGGAGCCACGCAAAAAATAGCCATTTTTAGGGGGTAGTAGGAATAAAAATCTATCTTCTCGCGAATTGACGGAATGGAATTGGTTCTTCGGTATTTGAATAGCAAAATGAATTATCTAAAACTTGTCGTTGTCCGATTTTTCATTTTCGTCCCAAGGTCAAGGTCACAAGGTCAAAAACTTAGAAAATTGTGAATTTTGACATAAAATCATACAACCGCCCAAACTTTGAGAGCTCGGATGACAATATTTTTTATGCATAATCTTGAGGTCATTCCCACCTAAAGTCTTGAAACCATTTTGCTCTATCTCGAACACCTTGCCTGTGGCGCCCCTTCAAGTTTGTTTTTACGCTGATTTCATCAAAGTATGGATAATCCGAGGGGTGCGAAATGCCATATAGCCTATATGACGTTTATTGCTCCTGGAATGTTCAGAGGAAGTTTTGC
>CM068960.1:74634131-74644308 GCA_035128595.1 Eptatretus atami | reverse complement strand
TGGCTCTAAAAAGAGTAAATTCATCTCCAAACAAAAACGTGGGGGTGATATACAAAAGTTTTTCTCGGGGAGTAAACTTACAACAACTGGAATACCAGGGGAATTACATCTTCCAGGGTATTCTCTCTGTGGTCCAGGAACAAACATGGATAAAAGATTAGATGAGGCTAACAATCCTAAACCTTAGTCTAAACTTCTAAAACAAAAGATTCACACATATGATGTCATTGGTCACCTAGTTTGGCAGCCATATTTGATTTACCCGAAAAACCTCTGAAAATCTTCTTCTCCAGAATGATTGGACAAATCGAGGGGAAACTTCACACAAGTGTTCCCCAAGCCATTGGTGTACAAGTGGAATTATAGCAAATACTCCTCATAGGGAATGAGTGTGGTATTTTTATGACGTCATAGGTGCCTTCGTTATGATGTCATAATTGCATATGTAGAACACTGCATCCTATCAGCATAAAAAAATTTGAGGGTCATCTCGGAATAAAATGGTCCACCAAAAATTTTGATGACATCATCGGCCATGTGATTCAGCAGCCATATTGTTTTTTTTTAGCCTTCAAAAATCTCTGAAATGGCTGAAAAGATGGAGGCGAAACTTTACACATATGACCGCCTATCCATGAGGAACAAAAAGGGTCGCACATATGACATCATAGGTCACATGGTTTGGCAGCCATATTGGATTTACCCCAAAACCTATAAAAAAAAATACACCACTCAAAAGAAGTCCTGGCAAGGATTTGCAATCTCTGATTGCTCTTTCCTTGTTCAAAAATGTACTGCGCCAGATATGTTCTCATGGATCAGGCATTACGGGGCGGGGGTATGCACTCTACCGAGTGCCCTTCCAGTTTGACATTTTTCCGTCTCAATCCCACACCAAATAAAATACACAATTACACCAACCCACACTCCAAATCTACAACTACCTCAAACATTTCAGACATCTTCATACAATTGTAACTATTGCCATCTACAACAAAAAAGTCAAAAGATGTTGTGATGGTAATCCGTAAAATGATCGTGATGTTGTATTGTGGTGCCATTTCTACCTTGTCATTCCTGTCTAACCTTGTTTGGGTGCTTTTTGAGGATTCCATCCTTACATGTTTTTTCATTTTTATAAAATATATTTTCTGACTTGCATACTGTACTTGATTATTGCACAGGGTATCGTTTTCTATGAACTCTCTTATTTTCATTGTAATTGGAATTATATTTAGTGAGAAATAAAATAAGAGCCATTACTTTCAGACCAACCCTCATATATTCTCAACTTATTAACAATATGCAACTTTCAAAATGTTGTATGAATTCTGACAAGGCTTTTGGCGCATGTGTTGTGTGTGCGTTTTCAGTGACTCGGTTCTGCTCACCGGGCATTTTTAACCTGCCATTGCTGGCACAAAATCTGTAATTGAAAGTCTTTTTAACATAATTTTCAGCATTTAGATGAAATATTGGCAATTTCAAAATGGTTAACCAAAATCGTTCTGTTCCTGAATGAAAATCACTCACGTAAATTTAGTTAATACAAGAAATATCCTTGTACGAGAAGTGTCGAGTTTCTACCTTTTCCTGGTTTAATAACATTATTGAGCGGTGGCATTGGATACAACACATGTACATGGATGGATGCTGAACACCTTTTACCAATAGATGCAAAAATCTAGTATAATTTCTCCTGTGGCTCTGGAATCAAACAAAGAATATATATTTATAACAGATTTCCCATCCCATACAGCTTCCACTCCCCCTGGCTCCTCCCTTCAAACATGATTAAGAGTAAACATCATCATTTTAAACTTACCTTGTGCATTCACAATCCCAAGATATGGCATTCCCATCGGTGTTAAGAATGAACCAAACCAGATAGTGTTTCTCTCTGGGAAATCTGCCTGAATATTGGTAATGATGGGATTGTCTTTCCAAAAGCAGAGGTCCATTAAATAAATCATGAAGCCTGCCATGTTCACAAGAGGTAAACCCTTAAGGTTCACAGTCCACTCACTGGCAGTGATGGTCGATGGTTTGGGTAGAATGCGCCCATCAACGAACATTCGGGCCGTGCATTGGTCCACACCCTCGGGAGTTTGCCGTACTGGGAGCTGCAACCTATCAGCTTTATGGGCGAGTTCAGAAAGTTAAACAACTCTTTCATTGTGCAGAGGCACACCCCTTTCTTGCAGATAGATTTCCAAGTATTTTTGGCTTCTTTTCGAAGCTTTGTGAGCCATTTTAAGTAACAATCCTTATCTCGCACACACCATATCCAGTATTTATGTTGCTCCAAACATTGCCGTTTCCTTGGGGTTCTGAGCATGAGCACCAAGCATTCTGGGGCGCATGGCATCATTTCGAAAATCGCCTATTGACCATATATTTTGTGGGCTGCTCCTTCAACATCCAACTCTATCATAAGTTTTTTTTAACGTTATATATTACAGAACCAGACTGTGGTGTAATAGTTTGTGCATCTGCTCTGAGTCTGGGAGATTGGTGAATTGGTATGTGCTGCTTCCTTGCTTGATGCTTGGCTTTTAAAAAGATAGAGTATGGCCAAAACGCTGGGAAGGCAATGGCAAACCACCCAGTGTAACCCTTGCCAAGAAACAACTTTGGCAGCACATACACTCTGTAAAGGGTATGGTACATCAAATCAAATATCTGACAGTGATGCAATGCAAATCTATTATAATACACTTTTCATTTTAACACATTTGCAAATATCTAACAAAATCGTTTAAATTTCCAAATTAAGGTATTCAATGAAAAGAATCCAAGCATTCGTTTTGAATTTGAGCATAACAGCATATAGGCCACACCTGCTTGTTGATTGGTTTGCATATGGCCAGTGAGCTTCAGATTGAGAACCCTCAGAATATAGTGTATTGATAGACCATAATCCAAGCAACTGTTCCTTTCATACCGTGAGGCACATAGGGATGCCGAGGCAGTTTCATTGGCTAAGGAGTACAATACAGGGTGGGTCACCACTCCAACGCACAATACTCAAATGGATTATTACCCCAGTAAGCTGGTACTCTTTTTGAGTCAATCCACCTGGTATTATTTCAAGGGAACAACAGGGGCTTGAACTCAAGACTCTAATATCTTAAGCCAGCCACCTTAACCGTTAATCCAACACCAGGCTATAATGGGCCATAAATAACACTCATCCTTTATGATTAGCAATCCCACCCCTGATACATGTATGTAGAAAACAAGGAAGAAAGTCGATGTTTTTCACAAAGCTTGCCTCCACGCTCTAATCCCTTTCAATCATTTGTTGAGTTGCAACATTCACGTTTGGGAATTGAGTGTATGGTGTGTGAACTTCTGCCACCAAGAAGGAAAGAATGACGTCTGCCGCTAAATATTTCACCAAGTATTCTCTCAACAAACAGTTTTTATCATATTGTTTGCACAAGACCGGTTTTCAAGGTTGAGCACTCAAATTAAATTCTCATTCTTCTGCCTAAACAATGTTTCCTGATCTTTTTTATCTGACTTTTATAAGATTACTCTTTTGGTACAGTTCATGAGATCATGGTTATGCAATTGTTTGTGGAAAAATATAATGGTTTAGGAGATTGATAATATGAGGATGATGTACAAGCTTCTTGTTGCATATTTCCTGAATCAACACGATTGGACAAAGGAATGCAATCTATTCCAAGTAGTATCTCCAAACAAACTGAAAGCACAGACTACACTTGGTCTTCACTCAACATCATAGTTGTGGTCCCAAAAAGCGACTACGGTGAGTGAAGTAACGTTAAGCCAGTGGTTCTCAACTCGTTTCAGTTCATGGACCAACAGGCCAATCAAAAAAATTTTGTGGACCACTTCCTTTTTGAGACATGACAAAAAGGGTGGACAACAAGCATTTTGGTTTGAAATTTATTTCTTACTTACAGATTTTTGGATTCTCTTCTCACTGACAAGCTTTTCAATGTTTGCAGTGGTACTTGGTAATGCACAACGAATATCACTTTCTACTGCAAACCGATTCCTCTGTTTGGACTTAATTTGCAACAAACATGGAAATCCAGTCTCACACATACAAGTTGATGCAAAAGGCAAAATAAATCTGACCGTGTGATGACAAGTTTGGGCAACTCCCGGTCATGCTGACCCAAAATTTCTCCAAGGTCGACTGCTGGCACACGTCTTGAGCCGCAAAATCATTTTTCAGATCCAAGAATTCCTCCTGCAGATCCTCTGGAACACTATTATGTTGTGAATGGATTCCTGATGAAAGATAACCCATCCCTTGTCCTGTCCACCTCCAGAAAGTATCGTTGGAATTAGTCCCATAGCTTCCATAAATGAGCGAGAATTTGTGTCCGAATGGCTTCCTTTTCCCCGAGCATGGCATCTACATTTGGAAATTGTATCAAAGGAGCAACAAGGCTTCTTAAAGATCGACCCCACGATGTCTTTCGCCAAAAACGTAGGCGACATCATCACCACTACGGCTTGTAGCAAGGTATTATGTACACATTTAGGACACGGGGGACCAAAAAATGACAGTCATTGTATGATTAAGTTTTGCATATCATTTGTTAGCCAACATCATGGGGATTCAGGATCTATTTGGGCAGAGCTTAATTCTTCTCTTTCTATTGCTCTGACAGGATCGAAGTTGGTTATCAATTATCTGTATCGGAACCACTCATATGCATTCTAAGATGGTCTGAATGGCTTAGAATATGTATTTAAAATATTGGAAACCACATATATATGGAAATTTTGGTTTTACCTGATATTTGACCTTGAGCAAAGAGGTCAAGGTTCATATTGAAATTACAAATTGATCAGTGTTCATGTCAGAGTCATAAATATATATGCCACATAACTTAACCATATAAATACATGCTGTGATGAACCAAATTAACATTCTTAGGGATTAAAAAGTGCAGATTCTTTAAAACGTTAGTACTTCCTAACGACCTTTGATGTTCTGTATACTGACACAAACTGGCCTTTTGGTATTAGATTTTTATATCATAGGGCCATCTTGGTAAACTTATTCTATGGTTATAAAATCAAGCTTAATAGCTACCAGTATTTTGTAGCAGCTTGGTAAATGCAATTTGTTACGTACTTCCCTAACATTTTTGACCCCAATCATGGAAGTGAACCTAAAAACTGGTATGTAGTAATGATCCATGTTTAAAACTTGCCATTTTAAATCATCACTTTATGCAGAAGTAAATTGCTATTTAAGATGTTCTATCAGATGCATTTTCAAATATTCCTGGA
Organism: Eptatretus atami; assembly: GCA_035128595.1. NCBI lineage: Eukaryota > Metazoa > Chordata > Myxini > Myxiniformes > Myxinidae > Eptatretus > Eptatretus atami. Next base: position 74,639,025 of record CM068960.1, on the reverse strand, counting down.
ATAAGATTTTGTAAGCTTCACTATGACTGGGGGAAATTTTGCAAAATCTGAGATTTTACACATTTGAAGGTGCCAAGATATGCAGAAGGTCAAAGAAATGTACTGTTGCGAGAATTGTTCTTATTCTTATGTATAATGATATTATCACCAAAAAAATGCATTTTAACCATTTTGGACAACATATACAATCATCATGTAACCCATTTCTAAAAAAATGAGCTATAAAAATGGGAAAAAATAGCCTGTGTTTGGATAAAAAACATGTTTGTAAGCAACTATATCCATAGGACCCATAGCAAAGTATACATTTTTCTGAAAGCACAGACATTTGGGCATTATATACATTAAGATTGTTTATCTTATTAAAACTGGGTTCAATTTCTAAGCTTTCTCCTCATTTAGGACCACAGTGTACACAATACCATGCTACAAGCCCTACCCGAACCAGATTCCAAATTCCTGCCCTACAAGTTCCGTCAAAGCACGTGTGATTCGCCGGTTTATGAAAGGCTTGGGTCTATCTTGCATGCTTGAAGAGCTCCCGACCCCTAATATGTATGCGAGATGGAGTAATAATGTTACCCTGATGGAATGTTTATGTATGGCCAGTGGTGGATTAACGCACGGACATGCTGGCCAGGGCCCCGAGCTCAACGTGGGTCCCGGGCTCAAAACGTGGGTCCCGAGCAGAGGCAGCGTGAGGCTTATGCACGAACTCCATGCAACATGGGTCCCCACACAACTGATCGTGGTTCACAATCTTTCGAGACGAGCCTCCGAGGGTGGGGTCTCACTTTGCCGACCAAACATATCACGTTGTGAGTGGTGATAAACACATGCAAAGAGAATGTTCCATATCGACAAAAGAAAGCACGATGATGTAATGCATCAATTAAAACATGTTTTCCTTGATGTTTAACTAGGCAGGGCTAAGACAAAATTAGGGGGTGAGGTTAGTTTAGGAGAGAAAGCAAGTGGAATAATAACTACGTTTAATGTTTACAAATTCAGCAATAATCACAATAAAAATTGTATAATTCCTAATGTTAATACATATCGATATTGTTTAACAAATCCACACTACAATTTATTGCACGATCACAAAACACCCCTATTTAGTAAACGGACTAACCCATGCGCACGGTGGAACTTTGCGGTTTTTAAAATCAGAGCACCTGTCCCGAGGGTGAAATGAAATGAGCCCAGCGATACTGAAAAGGGAAAAATAGCTCAACAAGAGAAAGAGCAATCAGAGATTGCAAACCCTTGTCAGGACTTCTTTTGAGTGGTGTATTTTTGTAGGTTTAAGGGTAAATCCAAGATGGCTGCCAAACCACGTGACCGATGATATCATGTGTGTGAACCTTTTGTTCCTCTTGGACAGTCGGTCAAAGGTGTAAAGTTTTGCCTCAATTTGTTCAGCCACTTCAGAGAAGAAGATTTTTGATAATGCGCCTACCGAATCACGTGACCGATGACATCATTAATTTTTTTCTGTGGACCATTTTATCCCTGGATGACCCTCAAAAATTTTCATATATTTTTTCAAAAACTGAAAATTTCAGCCACCTGTAACCCCCACACATGTATACCCCGCATACCAGGGGTGTGTTCAGTTACCAAGTTTCTTGTAGAGCGCTTGCCAAGTGACTTAAGCACTCAAGCAAGCACTCCAAAGAAACGGTTGATAAGGAACGGCTGTCTTGGCAAGCAATAGCAAGTGCATTGGAAATGAAACACCCGAACATGGCGTTTTTTTTCCAAGGGGGAAAAAGGTAAAAAAAACACATGAGAATTCCTCTAGATTTTTTGCAGTCAAGTCCAAAGCAACATCGGCCAAGGGAGTGTGAAAATAACACGGAGTCCCCTTTTTTAGGGTGAAAATAACACGGAGCCCCCTTTTTGGGGGTGAAAACAACACGGAGTTCTCATTTTTTGGGTGAAAATAACAAGGAGTCCTCTTTTTGGGGGTGAAAATAACACGGAGTTCTCATTTTTGGGTGAAAATAACAAGGAGTCCTCTTTTTTGGGGGAGAAAATAACACGGAGTCTTCTTTTTTGGGGAGAAAATAACACGGAGTTCTCATTTTTTGCGTGAAAATAACAAGGATTCCTCTTTTTTTGAGCTAAAATAATAACAGTCCTCTTTTTTGGGTGAAAAGAACAAGGAGTCCTCTTTATGGGGCCAAAATAACACAGAACCCTCTTTTTGGGGCAAAATTACATGCAGTCCTCTACTTTGGGCTAAAATTACACAGAGCCCTCTTTTGGGGGGGGGGGGGGCAAAAAAACACAGTCCTCTTTTTTTGGGCAAAATAACACTGAGTCCTCTTTTTGGGGGTGGAAACTCCTCTTTTTGGGGCAAAGTAACACCGAGTCCTCTTTTTTTGGGCGAAATTACACGGAGTCCTTTTTGGGTGAAAATAACACGGCTTCCTCTTTTTTGGGATGAAAATAACACGGAGACCTCTTTTTTGGAGTGAAAATAACTCAGAGTCCTCCTTTTTTGGGTAAAAAATAAAATGGTCCTCATTTTTGTGGCGAAAATAACACGTGTTGGGGCGAAAATAATACGGAGTCCTCTATTGTTGGGGCGAAAATAACACGGAGTCCTCTTTTTTGGGGTGAAAATAACACGGAGTCCTCTTTTTTTGGGCGAAAATAACACGGAGTCCTCTTTTTTTTGGTGAAAATAACACAGAGTCCTCGTTTTTTAGGGCGAAAATAACACATTCTCTTTTTTTGGTGAAAATAACACGGTCTTTTTTTTGGGGCGAAAAATAACACGGAGTCCTCGTTTTTTTGGGCGAAAATAACACGGAGTCCTCTTTTTAGGGCGTGAAAATGAGTTTGAGTTCTGGTGTCTTGGAGCGTCGGCAGGTCTCCTTCAGGACTCTTTGCTGACGATCTCAAAGTTAAGTTTCCGGTCGTTATCTGTCCCGTTTTAACTGTTTATTTTCTCACCTACATGTTACTGTGTGTTCCAAGTTCGGTTTTGTTTAAAATATCGTGCTATTTTGTGTGTTTTCGTCGACCTTGTCTTACCGAGTGCTTGAGGCCTACCCATCGTTCCCCTCGGTGTACGATCGTCTTTATGTGTATTTTCTCCCCATTACATTCAAGTTATATCTTCCCCACTTTCCCAGCGTCCCCCATCCCTCCAAACTAAACACTACTTCATGTCTTAAATCCCCCCCAAAAAATAAAAAAAATACCTTTCATCTTCCACACTCACGAGTCTCGATCTTTCTTGTTCTTCTTCTTCTTTTCTGGTTCCTCTTCTTCTCCTTCCTATTCTTCTGCTTCTTCCTATTCTTCTTCTTCTTCCTTCAGCCGGCACACCATCTTTATTCTACTGAGCTGGCCCTCTCTCGCCATTACCTTCACGATTTCTTCCTTCCTACAACCTTCCATTCCTGAATCTTTCCTATTCTTCAAAAATACATCAAAAAATAATAATCTTCCTTGTATCGTTTCGATCTCCACACCTGAAACCACGTGTCTCTCTTCCTGGTACTTTACATCGACCCAGCAGCTTCACAATGCATTTACCGTTCCAAATTCACCACACACTTCCACGATTTTACTTCAACCTTCCTTTTCGAATGTTACGCAATCCTTATAAATAATTTCACTTTTGACTATACACCTCCCAGAGCCACGTGCTTCTCCCGTAACCACGTGATCTGTTTGCACCCCCTACGTTTACCGATCCAATTTCACCATTCACCTCATGATTTTTTCTACACTTCCATGACCTAATCTGATGAAAACTCTCTCAATCAATAATAATAATAATAATAATAAAAACGATCTCTGATAATTAATGCTTTATCTTCCTTTTTCACACACATGTGGTTCTCTTTACTGTATCAGAATGCACTACTCGCTACTATTTAAACAGACTGTTCTCAATTCGACCTTTCCTTCATACCTTGCCTAAAAAATCCAACTGTTACAGCGTTTGCTTCTCTCCCATGTTCTCTGGATTCGCCTTTATTGCATCCATCAAGAAACGTGTTTAATCGCATAACTGAAACTAAAACTTTTAAAACCCACAGTTTGCTATGGATGTTCGCTTTCCATCAACCATTTTTTTTCCAATTTCAGTGCCAACTCACCCCTCACTCTCAAAGCAACCATCCCACTCTTCTCCCTCCAAGCCTCCCCTCTCACCTCTCTCAGTCTTTGGGCCTCTTCTCCCTCTCACCTCTCTCCAAAACTCCCCCTCACATTTCACCCACCATTCACCCCCTCACTCATCCTTCTCAAAGTTGCCCCCACTCTCTTCCACAAAGCTGCCTCCTTCCACTGCCCTCTCACCTCCATCTCTTCACTCCACCTCCTCAAATCCTCAACTGCCTTCTTCCCCTCTCTTGTCCCCCTTTCTCCCCAGCACCATAGAGCCTTTTCTCCTCCTCATCCCGGCCCCCTCCCCTAGCTATTCTGCAATCCCCTACACTCCTCTTCAACAACCCTCCTTACCTCCCCCCCCATCCTTGTCCTACCGCCCTCCCTTTCCCTCCCACCCCGCTGCACCCAAAGCTTCCTACCTTCCCTCTTCATTAACAGTGTGGAACATCAAAATATCTGGGGCCTTTCGCTCAAAACTTTCAGATCTTTCCATCCAGGTTTCCACTGACAACCAGACATAATCTGCCGAACAGAAACTTTCCTCCCCCAAGACGTGTCTGACTCCCAAGTATCTCTCCCTGGTTACTCCCTCCTCCGGTATGACAGACCTGAGCCTCTCCTGGTGAGGAGTTGCTCTCTTCTTCAAAGACTCTATTCCCTCAACTCTCCATGCACTGCCCTCACTCCCCCACACCCCCAGGAATACCTCTGGCTATGGCTTCCATTCCACTCCCACCTCATGTTTATATGTGTACTGTAC
>CM068960.1:74621395-74632934 GCA_035128595.1 Eptatretus atami | reverse complement strand
AATTTGGTTTCAGACCAGGTCACTCTACCCTGGATATGCTGCTTTTGCTCTGCCAACAATGTATGGAGGTCCTCGATGCCAGACATGAAATCTGAGCCGTATCCCTGGACATATCACGTGCTTTTGACACGGTCTGGCACCCTGCACTGACCTGCCTCATCAATCCTCATTGGTTATCCGTATCTCCACAGCGCAGAGTCCTTCGTCCAAGCAACGGTGGCCTAAATGTTTTCTGCCCTCTTCCGCAGAGCTGGATTCTCTCAGGCGTGTCTGACTCTGAATTTTCTGGTTTTCATCATGATGCTCCTCTGGAAAATTCATTCTTTGCGATGACTCACCTCGTGCGTACATCGTATCGACCGCAGCAAGCTTTTCGCTCACATGGCCAATCTGGTAAAATACCACAACCTGACCACGTGGAATAGTTTTCATCGAAAAACCACTCCATATGTCACGAAGGAGTTAGAACCGAGCATCACTTCTCACAATTCTGGAAGGTCTTTCTTATATGGTTACTACGCCATGACTTTCGGTTAAGCGAATTTCAAACTCGATCCAACAGCTGTCGACTGGAACCTCGTGCAAAAAGATATTCTCGCCTGAGCCTACACTTACAAAGCTCGTGCCGAGCCGATTGAGCACTGCTTCCTCTGGCTGGTGCCCCCTGCCTCACCTTCTCCGATTCCACTCTGTGGGAAACCAAGGCCATTTCGGAATTGGCATTCCGTATGGAGGTGACAGCCTTTGGACTCTACTTCTCATGCAGCTGTGTGTCTTCTGTCTTCTACCGTGTCTCCGCCTCGAACCCCCCCCCTGTTTCGCGATTTGTCCCCACCACATTTCCGCATGGCGCTATGCAACAAACTTCTGGTAAACTACTTAATAATATCGAATACTGTCACCTTTTCATCTGTCATTATTTTTTCCCGCTTGAAATAAATCCTATTAGTCCATTTCCTCCCAGGTCTCAAACGCTGTTAGGCAAACGTCTATATCCATCAAATTGCTGATCTTTCTACCGCCCGATAACACCAAACACACTCCTCAAATTTCTGTTTCATCCGAAAGTCCTTAGATTGCATAACTTGTATCCCTATGTTTCCGTCCCCTCTCATTCACAGATACTATTCTCTGTTCCCGTTTTGCCCTCCACCCCATGGCCTTCATCCATGCCCTGCTGGGTGTGGTGTTCGGTCTACACGACTGACAATGTAAAAAAAAAAAAAAATAACCAGGAGTCCTTTGCAGGCAAAAATTACATGGAGTCTTTCTGGGCTAAAATTACACGGTTACTCTTTATTAGGAACATAAACGGAGCCCTCTTTTTTGGGGGGGGGGGGTGAAATAACACAGAATTATCTTTTGGGGGAACATAAAGATACTTTAGTTTTGGCAAATAATCGATGAGTCTTTTTGTGGGGGGGGGAGGAGTGTATATATACAGGGTTCCTCTATTTATGGGGAAATAATCCTTTTTGGGGACGAAATACATGAGTCTCTTTTTTGTTGAAATACAAGGATCCTCATTTTTGGGTGAAAATAACACGAATCTATTTATGGGTGAAAATAACGTAACGTTTTCTTGGGTGATAAACGAACTCATTTGGGTGAAAATAAAGGATGATTATTTTGGGTGAATAACCATCAGGTTTTTCGCCTGGGAGAAAAATAATAGAGTCGTCTATTTGGGCAAACACAAGATCCTCTTTGGGGGCAAAAATATGAGAGCTCTTTTTGGGGGAGGAAAAACGGATCCTCTTTGAGTCGAAAAATTAAGTGGATCTTTTTGGGGGTAAATACACGAGAGTACTACATGTTTGGGCAAAACAATAAGGATCTTATTGGACAAAAATTAATCAAAGCTCTCTTTTGGAAGGGGGGGGCAAAAATAATAAGGATTCCCTTTTTGGCGAAAATTACTGGGACCTTTTGGTGGAAATAAAAGGAGCTCCTCCTTGTTTGGCAAATAAATGGATACTCTTTCTGGACAAAGATAATGAAATACTCATTTTTGGTCGAAAATTGATGGAATCTCTTTCTGGGGTGCAATAAGATTAAGTTTCTTTGTAGGGTAAAATATTTACATACGGAGTCCTCTTTTATTTTTTGTGCAGAAATAAAGTCTCTTCTTTGGGGCAAATAATAGATACTCATTTTGAGAAAAGAATTTTTTTCGAATTTTGGCCGGAATATTTTTGTTTACATTTTGTGGCTGAAATTAAACCGCTCTGTATATTGGGAGATGTGTTAAGACTGTTAACCTATGTGGATTGTTATGGATGGAAGATGGTGTCATATATGTCCGCGAGTCGAGTAGATGTTTTTGTTGGGAGATGTTAATATTGTTACAGCCCCGAAGGTCCCCACCAATATGAACGGGCCGTTTCCTACCCCTCTCTCGCACTTCTCCTCACTCCCCATGGATATTCTCTCATGGAGTTTGTGTAAATAATGTACATATGGGAGATGTAGATGGGGCGATATTTCACTTAAGTTTTGATAAATAATGAGAATAATTCTTGTCTGTTCTGCTGTCTTTCAAACAAGGTACCCATGTATTAGCTCAATGTAGGAGTAAAAAGAACAGTTGTCACATGATTTGTTTATGAAAGCGGAAATTTCAATTTACAAGATCGACAATTAGCATCAACATATCTTAAATGGCAAAGCATGTACTATTTGAAATAACTTATTCTCTGATTAATCCATCAATATGTCACTGTCAATGAAAAACAGAATATGGATCGTTTTGTCAGTCAATACGGTATTGGTTTAGGATCTTCTCGCGCACATGGTACATGCCCTTTCACTCCTCGCTCTTTACTCACCGCTTTATATCTATAGCACATTGTGAAGTACAACTCTACCCATTGTAACTGCGAAAAGAATTGAACAAAACCTACTGACAATATGCCACATTGCTTTTGCTGCATTGATGGTAGCATAGATTGCAGTAAAACGTGATAAGTTCTGTCTCTCACACCACCCAGCGCCAGGTCTCCTCATCGAAGCGATCCGAAGCAGGGCTATGTCAGGCTGCATCGGGCAAGCAACCAGCCGATGAAGTGCAGGCCTCTGCAGAGCACACAGATGACTACTAGTAATCACGATTTTGATATTGTCTTTTATGGTCATTTTGATTGCTGGCCCACTGACGCCATGCCGCGCGTTCCCCTGCAACTGTTCATGATTTATGTGCTATTTGTGCGAGGCGCTAGTCGACGCTCACTGTGGATGTGTGAGGCGTGCTCGCTTGCACTTTATGGCTGTTACGTGCATGCCAAATATTCAGCTCGGTATCAGAGTATGACGAGGCCATAGAGGATGGTTCTGGTTTGGTTATGTTAATTTGCCTTCTACACTCACACGTCACCAAGTGCCCCCGCTCGCTACCCCCCTCTCTCGTTACCTGAGTGACATTGTTGCACTAATAATATCCTGTAGAAATGTTCGCAAAAAATGAAAGTGATTTATTTTTGTATTACACTTGCCCAACTTTAATTAATTCGCTTTCCACGTGTGTTTGTAGATTGAGCATATTACCGAAATGGATGAACATCAGGTAATCTTTGGTGGTAACGTTGTTATTTTAAACTAGAACTCTCTCTCTCGCTTTCCATTTTTAACGAATGCCCAGAGCAAAGCCTGCATACCCTGTCCCTCTCACTACTCCCCACCCTCTCTCACACTTACACTTACTCCACAGCCTATCTATTTATTCAAGCCTCTCCAGCTTTCACATAACCCCTTGTCCACACTAGAATATGTTTACCACAGCAACTGTATGACAGCGTTTTTTTTTTTTAATTCTCTTGCGACATTGTCACTCTTGAGCTGAAGGCAAAGTGTTTATGGTTCTTGAGTTTTCATGAAATTTTATACAGTGCTTGAGCGGGGCTTCTAGGTTGCTGCATGCCGACTCTATCCTGGTAAACTAAGTCATGTCTGCGATAGCATATTAGTGAGGTGAGCTGTATGCTTGATATTGCTGGTGTTGCTTAAATAGGTTGGGTGATGGGCTTTGGATTTTACGGTACTGATTAATCTGCTACTGTTGAATTTAATATACCGGAGTGGGGTTAACTTGACCTGTCATCCCTCTGAGGTAGGCAAAAAATGAGTGCCGCAGCTAGAAACGTGTTGGAGTGAGCGCCCATCGGATGTGTCAATAGCCAAGAACGCTTAAGCAGTAAACGCTCGTAGTATGTCCCATGTCCTCTCTCTCTGCTGATGCAATGCCCTCTGTTCTGTTGGTCGGATTTGAAATTTGTTCCGAGTCGGCGATAGTTGCATACTCTCCAATGGAAGGACACGTGGTTAAATCCAAGATTGCCGGCAGTATGAGAATCCCATTTAAGGAATTAGGGTCGCACACCCTGACATTTGTGAAACATCTATATACTTTTAAGTGGAGCGGAATGGATACTACAAGCTAGATTAGCTTTAGAGGTGAAGTGTGCTACATCTAATATCTGTCGACCAATAAAAATAGTATCCTATTATATTATAATCAGTAAAATTTAGCTTACTTATTTCTATTTTGCATATTATTATTATACTATTTTGGCTTGAATATTGTGATGTAGTCAGATCGATGCGGGTTTTGAATTGCCCCATCGAGTGGGCAAGGATTCGAATTTTGTATCAATTCCTCTCTTGAATGAGCAATGTAAACCTAAATGAATGTTATTGATTAGGGCCAATAAGTATTAAAAGAATGATTATTAAAAATGCACACTGCACTGTGTGGAGTTGGAGAGATGACAGAAAGTGGGATCAGTCAAAAAGTGAAGGAGAGGAAAGTGTACATGTAAAGTTGGAACTATGGTCAAAAGATACGTATGTTATGTGCTCAGAGACAAAAATAGATGCCATAGGATGTCGTAATTTATGGATATAATATCTTTCTATGACTCCACTTGCTTTATGTACTGCTAATAAGACTGATAACATAGCAATATCAATAGACAATTTGAAAGTGATGTAATTTCTGTGATACTCTTGTTTCGAATATATAAATGCGGGTTTTGTATCTACGAGGATATGTTTCAGACTATGGAGTGGTCTGTCGTTAGGAGTCGTTTTGATTGTCATGTCCTGCGATAACAGCTTGAACCGGTGATTACCGGTAATATGGTGTCTACCAGACTCAGTTGCCTATGTGTTGCACAAGGTTATGGCGGAAGCGGTGTTCATCCACGCTGTCGTAATAAATCTTAAAGCGTCTTATGCTACCTTCTATGAGCCTAGACTATTTTAAAAGGTAGAGCAGGCCAAACTAGGTCATTCGGACTCAATGCCAGAACCGTGAATTGGCCTACGTTCCACTGCACATTAGAGTTCTTGTAAAGGACTCAATTTTTACCTTGAACATCTTGTTAGAACTCTCAATGATAACTAAGTAATCAGTAATTTTATCGTTTGATAGTTGGCTGGTTGTGATGTTTGATAATAACCTAAGTATGGTTTCATTTGACACAACTTCACATATTTACATCGTATACGAGGTTACGTCTCATGAAGCACGTGCAATCTGTGAATGTCATCACTGATCTATTCAACCGACTGGGCATGATTGAAGTAATTATGAAGATTGAGGAAATTGAATTCAATTAATGTGGAACACTGTCTTACGGTTTACCATTGACATACTTAGTAACTTACTATACAGATCTACATTATATATCAGAGGTATCTTCCCTGATTTAAACCCACACTTGGCAATACGATGGTTTCGAGTCTTGTCAGAAAACTTCCATGAATGTTCCAGACTCATCGACAAGTTTCATAAGCGGGTGAATGCCGACGTAGTTTGATCTCTGAGATTAAATTAAATAATTCCACTGCAGACACAAGTAGAGATCATCCTGACTGAAAAACTTCAAGCTGGATCTTACGAGTATGATGTGATGAGATAGACTATTTAACGATAATACACAACCTTGTCCAGGGTGCTTGAAACATTGTCATTTAAAATATACTTGAAAAGGGACCAAAACTAGTAGTCAGGAACAAGGACGACGAGTTTTTCAGCGAATGGACACTTTACAAACAGGGGCCAATTTCAGAGTAATTAATCAAGTAGACGACTCGTGGAGACGCAGTCTGAAGTTTCATTTTTCGCCATGACTAGGCAGATCTGCATTATTCTGCGACCTTTATGAAAATCGAATCGGCTTTTCTTGTCATCTAAACAACTATCTCACAATGTTTGTCATACTCGCACAACTTATTGAAATATACTGCTATATAGATTTCGGTCCATCAGTCAACTGGTGAATGAAAAATGAAAAATGTCAAGTCAATCAGTCTTCATAAAAATCTAGAATCAATAGTTCTTGTCACAAACAAAGCGTCAGCCAAATTTCGCTGAAATCCGTTGTAAAATTTGAGATATTCGTGTACGTAATCGTTTTTGGCCAAAATCTTATGGTGAAAGAATTATTTAAAATATTTTAGGATCCGGATTCGATCTCACCAAAAATGGAATCATTAGTCATTGTACAGGCCAAATGATCGCCAAATTTCGGCCGAAGCTGTCACAAGGGTACAGGACGCTGAGGCTATTACCTTGAAGTTAAACTGTAAACCCAGTGTTCAACAGGAGGGTGATCTGCCATGCAATGTGCGTCCCTCGATGACGTTAAGACGGGCTTTCCTCTGCCGCATTATTATAGTAGGACTTTCAAGATCACAGTGTCTTAGAGAAGAGTAGCTCGAGCTAATCATGCCGTGCACTAACCTCGAACCAAATGACAATTCTCCGCCAGACTATCGTTGAGTTAGCTGGCTAACTGTTCGTGGTAAATGACATGAGCTCAAAAAACGGTGCCCTCCGCCAGCCCACAAAGAACATGTAATAATGTGTGCCAATTAAAGAAGAAAAAAGATTCCCTCATTATACATTCAATGAACAATAATTATTGTTCAAAATTAACACGCCCCATCACTTCACACCATATCTTTGTATGGACATGCTATATAGTAAGCCCAATAGAATATTAGGCAGTTTGTGAGACTTCAACCAAGAGGTTATGATTCACATCTTCTTGTAACATCACCATTTAGGAAATGAGTGAATGAGTACATAGTGGCATGTAAACTGAGCCTTACTTTGTTGGTTGTGGATGGTTACTTGTAGTTCTGGAAGAACGTGGAATTTATTTAAATCCCAAAGCGAATTTTTGCAAAGGACCTATTCTGCAGACTAGTAGACCATTAAACAGACGTTTCCAATATGCGCTTTAAAAACAAGGTTATTTAAGATCTAGTCTCATGTTAAAATTGCATTTTACTCTTAGGAGACATGTTTGGAAAGCAGGAAGTAAAGGACTAATATTAAAACATTATTTTTTTATAATTAAGAGGATAAAATATTTGCGTCACAAGAGCTAACCGCTCCTAACTGTTGTTTACTTTACGCATTCGCTTGATAGGTACCCGATACAGTCTATCATGTCAATCAAATTGAACACGACGCACTTTGCAGTTATTCTTCCAGCAATTTCTTCTTGTCAGCAGTATGGGATATGAGACAGTGTGAGACCTCCAATGAGGAAACTACTCATACATTTATGATGAACATCGATTCATTTATGATGTCGAGAAGAATCCTGCAGTAATAAGTATATGGCAATCATTATATTGTCTATTCTGAAGTATGTCAAGCGTGAGCAGGATAGTCATAAAAGAGGTGATGCATCACCGATGAGCGATTGAGTTATTTTTGAGCCAGTGTGGAAATTTTTTGTCTTATATGGAATTTAACAGTTAAAGATAATTGACTAAGTTGCCAAAATCATTTGACTTTTTGAAATGCTTGAAGAATTACTCTTAGTGGTAGAGCATGTAACAGATAAATATTGTAGTTTTAAAAAACGAAAACATTATCTCGCCAATATAAGGCATTTGCTTACCGAAATGATATCCGAGCATTACAAAATTCAAATACGGTACACGTGTGATCCCATAATCAACATGAATGAATATATTTTCAATAAGTGCCACGTTACCATCCATTATACGAGAATGATCAACAAAGAAATTTGCTGTCTGGAGAATGGGACAATCTGTTTGGATTGTCAATTGCCTTACTCTCTCCAAAATAAAAGCTCACGGTGTGATTAGGACTAAATACTTTATTAATATGTTTGTAGACGAATCTGGAAAAGCCTTTTGCGGATTTAGCAGGTACGCCCATGACACGAACGACACATTGTGATGCTGGTCTGTGTTTACGTCGGCAATGGACATGGTTTCTAGGTCCACAAGATGTGTACATGGAATCATTTCCAATTTGTCTCAATTTCCAGATACATCAATACTGTAAGGCCAAGAGAAGAGATGCTTTCGGAGGATCAAATCTTTATATCTCAAGTATTTTTGTTTGGGGCTAGTCAGAGTACAACCTCATCACGAGAAGCTGATATTTAATATGTCCCTGAATGGAAGTGACGGGATCGATTCACGACTAATTTACGACGAGATTCTTCCAGTGCGACAATTGGGCATTTGCACCACCAGACTTATTTGCGTATAGGTTGTCAAAATGCGTCGGACGTTTTTCTTTTTCTGTCATCTATATAGGAGCAAGACTTGTGCTTCGATTCATCACAGGTAGATCAATATGTTGTAGTAACGTAAGATTCCACAGAATCCAGATAAAGGGCAGATGTGATGGGAGGTGAGGTATAATGCAAGAAGCAGTCACTCCTTGAGCTACAGACAAAGTAGTTTGTACTTTTCCAAAGAAAAGACATGGATTTGAATTATGGTGCTCAGCCTCAGTGGATGCTTTTAGTAGAAACAATGTATGCAACTCGATTGGTTTTGACTAAACGCACAACAATAGTCGCTTATATGGGGTTAATTGAAATTTCAGTATATCTTGAAATTATGCAAAATTGTTTAGAAATAAACTGTATGTGCTATGTGAACTTGCATTGTTATTTGCACCACCATTGCGTATTTATTATTAATGTGATTTTATATAAAATATCATATATATTATATTAATAGTAATATATATAATAGTATTTAGATCAGCGTCAAGGCCGTGAAAGGTAGACACAGAAAGATAGGACAAAAGTATAACAAGGGACACATAAGGAGAATAGGGGAAACCGCAACAGCCAGGTAGTGGGAGTGAGTAAAGATGGGAGACTAGACGAAACAAGAGGATGCAGGTAACAACTAGAGGGTAAGAGAACACAAGGGGTGGCAAGATAACAGTAGATAAATAGGCATTGAAATTCGTTGTGATGGTGGGGGTGGTTAGCGGGTGTAGAAAGATACTGTTTTGGATGGGGGGAGACTTCATATGTGTGAACAGCTGTTTTGAAGACCTGGTAGGTGGAAGAATGACATTAGAAGAAAAATGACTATGGAAGGTTTTCCGCAGTGGGCAAAGAGAATAAATGATGGACGGTGAACAGTGTTCATGGGTATTATAGGCAGATTTCCATCTGGAGGGGGGTGTTGTATGGTGGAGCGTTAGTGCTATTCTTCAGATACCTAATCATGGGGACAAAGCAAGCAGAGGCAGAGTGTCAAGACTAAAAAGGAGCGGAACAGAGAAAGATAGCCCAGCTGAACCTGATTCAGCGATGTTGAAGTTTTGGATCATAGACTCGCTATCATCATTGGAGAGATTCCAATTGATAATGAAGAATCTTTGTTCCAGAGCATCGAATTGTGAGCAAAGAATGTGTAGGCGGGAACAGCACAGAGGGAAGAGCAGTAATTTCATTCAGCCTGAGATGAAAGCTCGTAGTGGATAGGAGCTCAGTGGTCCAAGGAATTGATTTGCACGAAGATGATTGCCAGGTCGCATTTGGCTTTCGAGCCAACTTGGAACATGGTTTGTCCAGAAGGAGATCATAGTGAGAGTGTGAACCTATAGAGTTTGAGAGACTGAACTTCTCGAAGGTTGTGTAGAAATAGATGGAGGGTTGTGCTGTAATGTGATTGGCCTTTCGGAGAAGAGAGGGTTGTGGGATTCTCAGGATCTGAAAGACATATTCAAAGTGTTTTGAACATTTGTGAATTTTTGGCATGGTCGGGGAGGAAGAGGGCTTGACTTGTTTGTCAAGAGAAAGGATGAATAGGTCTGCAGTGAGTGTGAGTCTCTGCAAAGTGATTGGAGGAAGGATCTTCAGTCAGTCAGGTTGAAAGATCATTGAGAAGATTTAAGAATAAATTGGGGCTTTAGAACACTGTTTGGGGTCCTCCAGCCTGACAGGAGGAGGAGATAGAAAAGGTCAGTTGAGAGCCATGCATGTCTAGCGAGGGTGAGGAATTCATAATAAAGAATGGAATTAGCCTTGGATCCATCCGGCACAGTTTGAAGTCAGGTGGCGATGGCCAGACGTATCTAAAAGCTGAGAATTTTACAGAGACGGCTTGATTTCATGCCTCATACGTCCAATGTGTTGGGAAGAGTAGACACATGTCTCACTGTGCAGAAAAAGTCTGCATTCGTAATTGATTATATGAAATGAAGCTGTTGGACGAAAAGGATGATTTCAACGTCAACTATGATGTGAGATTCATGACGTTCGCCTGATGTCGAAGTAAGTTAATTGGTATGTACATGATAGTCAAAGGGATCCATTTTTTACACCTTTTTTATGTAGTGCAGTGATGTTGGGTGATTTCAAGGCAAGTTGAAAATGACTGTGGTTAAATGCAAAGGTAAAGGCAGAAGAGGTATGTCATAAGTGTATGAGAGGTGGTTTAATAGGACACTGAGCTGATGTCATACAGTCCAGATGCAGAATCATCGATTGGTAATTTGCAAATAATAGTAACTGCATACTTTGAAACAAATTCTATGTTTAAATCATACTGCATGGATTCATTTCATTTTATAATAAAACCCAAAATGGTCACTCATGACTAAATTCCAAAATGTGCAATTTGTTTGACGTTCCCACCCTTTTCGCAAATTTGACGTCATCCTCCTTTATCTTAGCCCATCCTCACATCTCAACAGATTTTTTTCACTTTCTCTCCCATATATTTACTTTCTCTCCCTTTTCTCCCATACCTGTAATGCCTTTTGCTTCTTATCCCCCCCCACAATTCTGCAGCCCGATCTCTTCATGCTATTCATGTATGCAAATGTAGATATGTAGATCAGCCAAAATCCAATTAGTTCAAAGCATTGTTTTGACATGATTCAGTGAAACTGAAGAATACACTGTATCTATCTGAAAACTTGCATACGTACAACATCAGAGCCAGTATATTGTGAATTGTTTTTGTATGTTTGCACAGGAAACATCGGTTCTGGTTTCTGGCCATTAGTACCTGAGAATTTGACAACAGAAAAACATACAACATGAATCTGCGTATCGGTGTTGCCTTGATTCGTGGATATGTAAGTTCGTGCAGTGCATAACCGAATAGGACGGCAACTGAATATTTTGATATTTGAACTGTATTTAGTGTGCAGTGTGGGGTGAAACCTAAAGCAGAACAAATGAAAGGAAGGTCACTCTTCCATCAGATAATGTGAACATAGTGTAAATGAGATGGA
>CM068960.1:74601655-74621370 GCA_035128595.1 Eptatretus atami | reverse complement strand
GATCTGGGTAAAATCACAAACTGATCCAACACGTGGAACATGTCTTTCAATCCGGACAAATCTCACTCTCACTATGTCCCTCCGAAAGGACCGTTTAGAAACCCCCCCATCCACTTTCTCAACAATCCTCTGGAAGAAGTCCTTTCTTTCAAGCTTCTGGGTCTCACTATCTGCCATGACCTTTCCTGGGAAAGCCACATTTCAAACCTCGCCTCCAAAGCCAGTCACCGACTGGGAATCCTCCGTCGTGCAAAGTCCTTCCTCGGCCCACCTGAGCTCCTGACCACTTACAAAGCTTTCGTCCGCAGCCTGATGGAGCACTGCTCTCCCCTCTGGCCTGGTGCTCCTGCCTCCCACCTTTCTCGGCTTCACGTGTGGAAACCAAGGCATTTCGGATCATTGGCATCTCCCGTAATGAGGCTGAGTCTTTGGGCCTCTCACTCTCTCACCGCAGGCTGGTCGGTGGTCTTTCTGTCTTCTACCGTCTCCTCTCCAGCCTCGCCCCCCCCCCTGCTCTCTCTGCGATTTGTTCCCCACCACATTTCCGCAGGGCGCTCAAGGTCCGCCAACAACCCCCTTCTGGTAAAACTACCAAAATCACGAATCACTGCTCACCTTCACTCTTTCATTCCTCTTTTTTCCCGCCTTTGGAATAAACTCCCTCACTCTATTCAATCCCACTCTTCCCTCCAGGCCTTCAAAACAGCTGTTCACCAACACCTCTTATCATCCCCCATCCAAATCCTTGATCTTTCTACCCCCGATAATCCACCCAAACCCACCTCCTTCAAATTTCCTGCTTTCCTTCCTGAAAGTCCCTGTAATGTCCATCTTGTATTCCCTATGTTCCCCGTCCCATCCCTCTCCCTTCCACAGATCTCCTAATGTCTCTGTTCCCACTGTTTTGCCCTTCCCACTCCCGCCCCTCATCTCATGCCCCCTTGCTGTGCGTTGTGTGTTCGGTCTCACACGAGCCTCGACAATGTATACAAAAAAAAAAAAAAAAATAACATGGAGTCCTTTTGGGGCCAAAATTACATGGAGTCCTCTTCTTTGGGCTAAAATTACACCCTTCCTCTTTTTAGGGCAAACATAACACGGAGCCTCTTTTTTTTGGGGGGGGGGGTGAAAATAACACAGAATCTTCTTTTTGGGGAAAATAACAAGAAATACTCTTTTTGGGCAAAAATAATGATAAGTCCTCTTTTGTGGGGGGGGGGGGGGCTAAAATAACACGGGTCCTCTATTTTGGGCGGAAATAACTCCTCTTTTGGGGACAAAATACACATGGAGTCTTCTTTTTTGGTTGAAAATAACACGGAGTCCTCATTTTTGGGGTGAAAATAACACGGAACCCTCATTTTTGGGTGAAAATAACACAGGAGCCCTCATTTCATTTGGGTGAAAATAACACGAAGCCCTCATTTTTGGGTGAAAATAACACGGACTCTTTTTTGGGGTGAAAATAACATGCAGTCCTCTTTTCTGGGGAGAAAATAACAGAGTCCTCTTTTTTGGGCAAAACAACAAGGAGTCCTCTTTTGGGGGCAAAAATAATGAGAAGTCCTCTTTTTGGGGGAGGGGCTAAAAAAACACGGATTCCTCTTTGGTCGAAAATTACATGGAGTCCTCTTTTTTTGGGTGGAATAACACGGAGTCCTCTTGTTTGGCAAAACAACAAGGAGTCCTCTTTTTGGGACAAAAATAATGAGAAGTCCTCTTTTGGGGGGGGGGCTAAAATAATACGGATTCCCCTTCTTTGGTCGGAATTACATGGAGTCCTCTTTTTTGGGTGGAAATAACACGGAGTCCTCTTGTTTGGGCAAAATAACAAGGAGTCCTCTTTTTGGAGCAAAAATAATGAGAAGTCTCTTGTGTCGAAAATTACATGGAATCCTCTTTCTTGGGGGGCAAAATAAGTTCTCTTTTGTGGGTAAAATTACACGGAGTCCTCTTTTTTTTTTTTGGCAGAAATAACAGTCCTCTTTTTGGGGCAAAATAACATGGAGTCCTCTTTTTTTGGGCGAAAATATATTTTTTCGGAATTTTGGCCCGAAATAATTTTTGTACATTTTGGGCTGAAATCTTAATCCGCCTCTGTATATGGGAGATGGTGTAAGACTGTTAACCCTATGGGATGTCTATGGATGGAAGATGGTGTCATAACGTTACCTCGATAGGATGTTTTTGTTTGGGAGATGGTTTAATAATGTTACCCCAATTGACGGGATGTTTTTTTTGGAGATTTTGTAATAATGTTACCCCATGGGATATTTTTGTATGGAGTTTGTGTAATAATGTTACCCATATGGGATGTCGATGTGTTGGAGATGTTTCCACTTCAAGTTCTTGATTAATAAGAATATTCCCTTTGGTCTCTGTTCTGCTGTTTTTAAAACAGGGATATGTATTAAAGCTCAAAGGAGTAAAAGAACAAAGTTGTCACCATGTTTGTTTTAATGAAAGGGAAATTTCTCAATTTACAGATCGACATTAACAGTACAACATATATTATGGCAAAGCACTGTACTATTTGAAAAATTAACATCTTCATTCTCTTGTTTAATAACCATCAATATGTCCACTGTTCAAGAGAAATCAGGAATGTGAATTCGTTTTGTCTACATGTCAATAGGGGTATTGTTTAAGGCTCATTTTGACATTGTACATGCCCCTTTTCCCTGCAATCTTTGCAGAAGCATTCATTTTACTTACAACAATTACTGGTTTTATAATCACATAGCACATTTGTGCAAGTTTAAACACTCTACCCCCTTGTAAATGCGAAAGAATTGGAAACACAAACCCCTAACTGAACAATATGGCTCCATCAGTTTGCTTTTTGCTCAGCATTAGAGTAGGCATAGCTCATTGACAGTAAAACGTGAGTACGTTCTCTTGGTTTCCTCTCATAAGAAGCACAGGTGGCTGCAGGTCTCTCGAAAGCGTATCGAGCAGGGCCATGTACAGGCTGCTGGGGCAGGCAACACGCCGCGGAAGTGGCAGGCTCCTGCAGAGAGCACACACGATGATCCGTATAGTACACCACAGATTCTGATATTGTATTTTTGGTCATTTTAATGCTTGCCACGTGACGCCACCATCGCGTTCAATGCACCTGTCATGTTTAATGTGCCTATTATGTGCGAGGCGCTGGTCACGCTTGCACCTGTCACGTGTGATGTGTGAGGCGCTGGTCACGCTTGCACCTGTTACCTGTGATGTGCTGCTTACGTGCAATGCCAAATGTAAGCTCGGTACAAGATGGCAAGAGGCCAAGAGGATGTTCTTTGGTTCCAATGTAATTGCCTTTCTACCAGTTAACTCCACATTGTACTCAAGTCGTGCTGTACTTCAGTGTCTTTTACCGAGTGCCATTTTGCACTAAATACAGTTTCTGTAAAAGAGTTTGGCAAAAAAATGTAAAAGTGATTTATTTTTGTATTACTCTTGCAACGGAGACTTTATTATTCTCCTTTCAACGTGTGTTTGAGCATGGAGCATAATTACAAGAACATGGATGAACATCAAGGTAAAATGTCTTGGCTGGTAAAGCTGTTATTTTTACTAGATTGCCCATTGTTGCTTTTATGCATTTTACGAGATGGCCCATTGCAGCTAACGCCTGCATACGTGCCCCCTTATCTATTTACTCAGCAACCCTTCTCCCATTCCCCTCTACCCCTTTACACATTACCCTCAAAGCCTTCATCCACACCCATTATCCCACAGCCCTTTTTACACCTTCACCTTAACACCCACTTCCCTCAACACCTAGATATGTTTAAAGCAACTGTATGCAGGTTTTTTTTTTTAACTTATTGCCCCATTGTCACTCTGAAGCTTGAGCAATGTTTTGGTTTCTGAGTTTCATGAATGTTCTATAAGTGGCTTTTGAGCAGGGTTGTGTTGCTTGCATCAACGACTCTATCTGTACACTACAGTCATGCTGCGAGTAGCATCATTAGTTGAGGGTGCAGCTGTACTGCTGATATGCTTGGTGTTGACTTAATGGTTAGGGTGGTGGGCTTTGGATCCTAGGGTCCTGAGTTCAAATCCTGCTCAGCTGTTGAATTAATACCAGGTGGGGTTAACTCGACCTGTCATCCTTCTGAGGTCGGCAAAATGAGTGCCAGCATGCTAGTATACTGTGTCGGAGTGGCGACCCATCCAGGATTGTGCCCAATAGCCAAGGAGACTGCTTAAGCAGCACCAACGCTCTGTACAGAGTATGGTCCCAATCTCCTCCTCCTCTACTGCTGATGCAATGCCCTCTGTTTGTTTGGTCAGGAATTTGGAATTTGTTCCAGAGTGCCGGCGATAGCTTGCCTACTCTTCATGAAGGACACCGTGGGAACTCTAACATCCACCAACGATTGCCGGCAGATGGGAATCCCATTTAATGTCAATCCAAGGGTCGGCACACACATTGATGAAACACTTGTGAAACATCTAGATGACATTTTATAGCTGGGCCGAGATTGGAACTCAAGCTAGATAGCTTTGAGGTGAGTGTGCATACCTCTAAATCATCCTGCCAGCCCACAGGTATCCTATATATATATATAATCAGTAAAAATATATATAGCATATACGTTATTTCTATTTGCATATATGCTTCATTATACTATTTGTGTCTTGGAATATTGTGAGTACTTGTACATCATGATCGTCGAGGTTTTTGAATTGCCCAGCCCCACGCTGGTGCAAGGATGTCGATATTTGTTATCAATTACCTCTCTGAATGAAACATGTCAAACCAAATGAATGTTATGATTAGGCAAATACAGTCTTAAAAGCAATCGATTTATTAAATATGCACACTGCACATGGGTGTGGAAGGAGTTGGTAGAGGATGACAAGAAAGGTTGGGATCAGCAGAAAAAAGTGAAGGGAGGAAAGTGTACATGAAGTTGGAGAATGGGGTCAAAAGATACTCGTATTGCTATATTTGCTCAGAGAACAAATAGATAGCCCCTAGAGTGTAATTTTATGGATATAATATCTTTCTATGACTCACTTATGGCTTTTATGTCACTCTCAATAGACTGATAAACTAGCAATATCAATAGACAAATTTGGAAAGTGCATGTAATTTCTGTGATAACCTCTTGTGTGCAGCATATATGACTGCGGGTTTGTATCACGACTGGGAGCATGGTTGTGCAGCTGATGGAGTGGCCCCTGTCGGTTAGGAGTCGGTTATGTAGTCAGTGTACTGGCGATAACTAGCTCGCAGACGGGATAGCCGGCTAAATGGTGTCTTCACCAGACTCAGTGGCCTAATGGTTGACACTCAGTGTTTGAGTCTGGAAGGTCGGTGGTTCGAATCCCGGCTAGTCGTACCAAAGTCTTTAAAAATGGGACGTCCTTCTTCCTTACATGACGCCTAGCATTTAAAAAGGGTAGAGCACGGCCAAACAACCTTAGGTCGGCAACCATTGCTCAGCCTTGATGGGCCTAACGGTCTCCACTTGCACTTAAGTTTCTTGTAAAGGAACTCAAAATTTTACCTCTGCACCATCTTGTTAGAACTCTCAGATGACTAACTAAATGTAATAGTAATTCATGTATTTGATAGTTGCATGGTTGTGATAGTTATGAATAATAACCTTAAGTAATGGTTTCATTTGACACAACGTTCACTACTTTATACATCCGTGATGACAGGTCTTACGTCCTTACATGACAATCAGCGCTGCATCTGCTGATAATTCATGCATGATCTCATTCAACCGCACCTGGCGCATGATCTGGAAGGTAATATGACAGCAGTGTGAGGAATGAATGCAAATTAATGTGGACATCTGTCGTGACGTTTACATGAAGCTCACAATGCTCAATACTCATCAGATACTACATTATATATCAAGAGCGTGTGCTCCCTGTATTTCAACCATCACCTTGGCCCGATGGGTTTCGAGTTCTTTGTCAGAAATCTTCCAATGAAGATGGTTCCATGACTCATCTACAAAGTCTACGGTCTGAGTGCCGTCACCAAGTTGGAACTCTGAGATCAAATCTTCAAAATATTTCACACTGCAGACACAAGGTAGAGAGTCATCCATGACTGAAAACATTTCAAGCATGGATTACGACGATGACATCGGTGATGAGAACCTAGACTTTTAACATGAATCACCACAACCTTGTCCCAGCTTGCTGAAAATTTGTCATTTTAAAATATCACTTGAAAAGGGTACTCAAAACTGGGTCAGGAAAACAAAGCGACGACGAAGTTTTTCAGCGGAATGGACACCGACAAGACCAGGGGCCACAATTTCAGAGTAAATTTCAGAGTAAACGGCACTCGGTGGAGCGCAGTCTGAACAGTTTATGTTTTCGCCCACTGACAGGCCAGATCTGCATCAATTCTGGACCTTTATCAAAATCGAATCGGCTTGTTCTTGTCACCTAACCAACTCATCCACCAAGTTTTGTCATAACTCGTCCACAACTTTTTGAAATATCGTGCCATATATAGTTTCTGGTCCCATCACTCAATGGTGAAGAATCACTTTGAAAATTGTCAGATCCCAATCCAGTCTTCATCAAAATCTAATCAATTAGTCCTTGTCACAAACCCAAACCGTCCACCAAATTTCGTCTGAATCCGTCTGTAAAATTTTGAGATATCGTGCTACGTATCGTTTTTGGCCAAATCTCTCAATGGTGAAGAATCACTTAAAAAATATATTGGATCCGGATTCGGATCTTCACCAAAATGGAATCAATTAGTCATTGTCACAGGCCCAAACTGTCCCCCAAATTTCGGCCGAATCTGTCCACAAGTTAAACTGTAAACCCAGTGTTTCACAGGCAGGGTGATTCATCAATGCATGTGCCGTCCCTCGGATGGACGTTAAACTGGGCTTTCCATCTGCCGGCATTAGTTCGTGGACTTTAAAGATCCCACAGTGTCTTTAGAGAAGAGTAGCCGAGCTATCGCCGGCACCCTGAACAAATGACGAATTCCTGCCCCAACGACTTCGTTGAGTGTCAGGCCTGGCTAGCCGGTTCGTGAAAGACATGAGCCAAAAACGTGCTCCGCCCAGCCCACAAGAACATGTCAATAATTGTGGCCATTAAAGAAGAAAAAGATTCCCTCATACATTCATAGACACAAAATTATTGTTCAAAATTTAACACGCCCCACCACCTTCAACCATTCTTTTATGGACATGCTATATAGATATAGCCCCAATAGAAATAGGCAGTTGTGAGCCTTCAACCAAGAGGATGATCACACTTCTCTTGATAACAATATCCATTTAGGAAATAGTGAATGAATAAATAGTGGCATGTAAACTGAAAGCCTTACTTTTGTGGTTGTGGTGGTTGACTGTAGTCTGGAAGAACGTGAATGTCTGTAAATCCCAAACGAAATTTTTGCAGAAGAGAACCTATTCTGCAGACAGTGACCAATTTAAACAGACCCGTTTCAATGCGCCTTTAAAAACAAGGTTATTTTAAGATCTATCATCATGTTAAAATTGCATTTTACTCTTAGGAAGACATGTTTGAAAGCAGAAGTAGACAAGATTTAACATTAATTTTCTTTATAATTATGGATAAATATTGCGCACAAGGAGCAACGCCTCCCACTTTGTTTACTTACGCATTCCCTTGATTGTCCGATACATCATCATGTCCACCAATGAACACACGCACTTTGCAGTTTCTCCAGCATTTCTTCCTTGTCAGCAGGTATGGGATGAGCAGTGTGAGACCTACAATGAGGAAACCTACTCATCTCTTTCTGAATGAACATCGATCATTATTGATAGTCGACACAAATCCTGCAGAATAATAATGGCCAACTTACTTGTCTATTCTGAAAGTATGCAAGGCTGGCAGGATAGTCTAAAAGGTATGCACACCGATGAGCCGATGATGTTATTTGCAGCCTTGAAATTTTTGTCTTATAAAGGACATTAACTAGTCTAAAGATAATTCGATAAGTTTGGCCACAAACATTTGACTTGTTTGAAATGCCTTGAAGAATCTTACTTAGGTGGTAGAAATGTAACTGTGAAGTTAATTGTATTTTTAAAAACGAAAACATTTATCTCGCAATATCAAGGCATTTGCTTACGAAATTAAATTACCGCAGCATTACAAAATTCAAATCGGTCACACGTGTGACCCCGATATCAACATGAATGAAAATATTTTCAATGACGAGTGCCACGTGTACCTCCATACGAGATGGTCAACAAAGAAAATTGCTGTTCTGGGAGAATGGACAACCCTGTTGATTTTGTCCAATTGCCTTTACACTCTCCAAAAATAACAGCACGGTGTGACTTCAGGACTAATTACTTTATAATGTTTGAGGATCCTGAATCTGGAGAAAGCTTTTGCGGTCATTTCAGGCAGGTACGCCCATACACCGAACACACATTGTGATGCTGTCTGTGTATTGCGCAAGGGACATGGTTCTAGGTTCCACCAAGATGGTGTCACAGGATCACTTTCCCAATTGTCTCATTTCCTCAGATCATCAGACCTGTAAGGCCAAAGAAATCGAGATCTGTCGGAGATCAAATCTTTAGCTCCTCAAGTACTTTGTTTGGGGCTACGTCAGAGTAAACCTCATTCCTGAGACACTGATATTAATTCCCTGAATGGGAAGTGACGGGATCGATTCACGACTATTTCACGAACAATTCTTCAGGCGACAATTGGGAATTTCACCACCAGACTTTTTGCGTATGTGTCAAAATGCAGTCGGACAGTTTTTCTTTTCTCTATAAGAGCAAGACTTGTGCTTCGACTTCATCACAGGAGATTCCAAATATTTTGAGAACGTAAGATTCCACAGAATCCAGAAAAGGCAGATGTGATGGTGAGGTGCCAGGTCATAGCAGAGAGCAGCACTCCATTGAGCTACAGACAAAGTAGTTTTAATTTTCCAAAGAAAGACTTGGATTGACATTTGGTGCTCAGTCAGTGGATGGCTTTTTAGAGACAATGGTTGCCAACCGATGGTTCTTTGAACATAAACCACAACAATATCGACTTTATATGGGTTATTGAAATTTCAGTATATCTTGAAAATTTATGCAAAATTGTTAGAAATAAAATGATGGTCTATGTAAACTTGGCATTGTTTATTGTGCCCCACCATTTGCATTTTATTATTACTTTGATTTATATATATATATATATATATATATATATATATATATATATATATATTATATATATATACCAGGGTCCCAAGGCTCGTGGAAGAGCTAGGACACAGAACAGATCAGGACAAAGTATAACAAAGGGAACATCAGGAGAAAGGGGAAACGCCAACAGCGTGTGGAGGGAGAAAGATGGAGACGGACAAACAAGGGATGCAGGTAACAACTAGGGGTAAGGGAGAACACAAGGGGTGGACAAGACAGATAAATAAGCAAAATTTTGTGATGGGTGGGGGGTGGTTTAGCGGGTGTAGAAAAGATCATGGTTTTGGATGGGGGATGACTTCAGATGGTGGTGAACAGCTGTTTTGAAGACCTGGAGGGAAGAATGACATTGAAGAAAAATGACATGGAAGGTGTTTCCGCAGGTGGGAAAAAGAGGAATAAATGAGTGGAGGTGAACAGTGGTTCTGGATATAGGCAGTTTCACTGGGAGGGGGGGTTGCTGGTGGACCGTGTGCATCCTGCAGATACCTCATGGGGACAAAGCACAGAGAGGGCAGAGGGTGCAAGACTAGAAATGAGGCGGAACAAAACAGATAGCCCACCAACCTGTCAGCGATGGTGAAGTTATTGGCTCATAGACTCAGCTTCATCATGGGAGATTCCAATGATAATGAAGATCTTTGTTTCCATGGCATCAATGTGAGCAAAATGTGAGGCGGGGAGCCAGCCCAGAGGGAAGAGCAGTATTCCATCAAGCTGTAGATGAAAGCCTCGTAGGTGGATAGGAGCTCAGGTGTGCCAAGGAAGGACTTTGCACGACAGAGGATGCCCAGTCGGCATTTGGCTTTCGAGGCCAACTTTGGAACATGGTTTGCCCAAGAGAGATCATAGCTGAGAGTGTGACCTAAGAGTTTGAGAGACTGAACTTCTTCGAGAGGGTTGTTGAGAAAATAGATGGGAGGGTTTGCAGTATGGCCCTTTCGGAGAGAGAGAGTGAGTGTGTGGGATTTCTCAGGATCGAAAGACATATTTCAAGTGTTTGACCAGTTTGTGATTTTGGCATGGTCTGGGGAGAGGATGCTGCTTGTTTGTCAGAAGGATGAGAGATGTCCTGGCAGTGAGTGGAGTCATCAGCAAAGTGATGGAGAGGATCTTTCAGTCAGTCAGTGAGATCATTGATGAAGATTAGGAATAACATGGGGCTTAGAACACTGTTTTGGGGTACTCCAGCCTTGACAGGGAGAGGAGAAGAAAGGGTTCCGTTGAGAGCCATGCATTGTCTACGAGGGTGGAGGAAGTCAGTAATCCAAGAATGGAATTAGCCTTGGATTCCATCGGCAGACAGTTTTGAGAGCAAGGTGGGATGCCAGACTGTATCAAAAGCTCGAGATATTTACAGAGACGGCCCTGATTTCATGCCTCCATCCATTGTTGGAAGAGTAGAAGCAGCATGTCCAATGTAGAGTGACCAAGTCTGAATCCGAATTGATTATCTGAAATGAAGCTGTTGGAGAAAAGGAATGATTTCACGTCAACTGCGATGATGGATTCCATGACCTTGCTGATGTCGGAAGTAAGCTAATTGGTATGTACAGTAGTCAAAGGGATCCATTTTTACACCTTTTTTATGTAGTGCAGTGATGTTGGCTGATTTCCAAGCAGTTGGAAGATGACCTGTGGTAAATGACAGGGTGAAAAGGGCAGAAAGAGGATATGCAATAGTAGTAGAGCAGGTGTTTAATGGACACGTGAGCTGATGTCATCCAGTCCAGTTGCAGAATCAGTCGAGGATTGCCAGAAATAAATTATACTGCATAAGCTTTGAAACAATTTCTATCGTTTAATCATAACTTGGCAATAGCATTCATTTCAGTTTTATAATAAAACCCCAAAAAGGTCCAACTCATGACTACATTCGCAAAATTGTGCAATTGTTGACTCTCCCACCCTTTTCTCCAAATATTGACCATCCTTCCCTTTCCTTAGCCACCTCCTCCTCTCACCCAGTCTTCTTTCACTTTTCTCTCCCATATTATTTACCTCTCTTACTCTCCCTTTCTTCCCACCACACCCGTTACCCCTTTTGCTTCTCTTATCCCCCCCCCCCCAATTCCTGCAGCCCCTCTTCCCATCTATCTATGTATGCAAATGTAATATGTAGATCGGCAAAAATTCCATTAGTTCAAAGCATGTTTTGCATGATAAGGTGAATCTGAAGAATCCTAACACTGTACATTGAAACTGCATACCACCATCATCAAAGAGCCAGTATATGTCGATTGTTTTGTTATGTTTCTTGCCCAGGAAGACATCGGTTGCTGGGTTGCTGGCCATGTACCCTGCAGATTTGACAACAGAAAAAACATCACACCATACCGCGTTACATGGTGATGTGGCCTCATGATTCGTGGATATGTAAGTATCGTGCAGTGCATAACGAATAGGAAACAGCACTGAGATATTTTGTATTGAACTGTCATTTAGTGTGCAGTGGGTGAAACACAAAGCCAGAACAATGGAAAGGAAGGTCACCTCTTCCACTCAGAATTGAACAATGTAAAGAGATGGAATTGATGATTTGGGGAAGTCAATGACTCGTGAAATAAACAACAGAGTAATACGTACGTGTGCCCTGTGCATGTACGTTCTTCTTCTTCTTCTTCTTCTTCTTCTTCTTGCAGTTTTCACTGTCTGAAAGTCCGTTACCTGCAACGTACATGTATTTATATGTCATGAGTAAAGCCCAAGAAGAAACGATACTACAAATGCCGTCATGCAGTTTGACCTGTGGGTACAAAGCAGCCCAACATTCACGCTCTATGAAGGTTATTATGAAGGACATGCAAACACTTAATAATGCATAAATGGCGAGATATGCACAAGGGAAACTGTGGTCATTGGGACACAGGTTGCATTGGCACATCCCTTTTTGGTCAATGAGATTAAGTGCCAATGCGTTGTTTGAATTCAACCTGCATCTGGGATTAAGCCACCAGAAGAAAACCTACTGGCTGTTGCTTAAGTCCGTCTTTAGTGTTTATACACGCATCCAATTCGCAGAAGGCTCCACGACAGACTCTGCATGTGATAAGGCAGAATGTTTGAATGAACTAGTATTTGCTCACAAAGCAAAAGTTGCCAACACATCTGCCCCCTGTCTTCCTTGTCCACTCTTGCCTGCTGCCACTTGGATGCGTTGGGTGTTGCGGCAGAGGTCGATAAATTTCTGGCTGGCTGGGACATCCACTCAGCTACAAGAGATGATCATATCAGTGCCTGCTTTCTCAAAACATGTTCCCTTAGCTGTCTGTCCTTTTTCAGCATGTCGCTCACCTTGCGCCACCTCCCATCTCATTGAAAGGTGGCAAATATCACCCACATCCACAAGAACGGCGCAAACACATACATTTGATTATAGACAGGCCAGCCCGCTTTCTGTAGTAGTAATCAGCAAAGCAATGCAATCCATAATTTCTGCTGACATGTCATTATTTTTCTCCGATGGTCGAATCACTGATCGCCAGTTTTGTTTACACTCAACTCTGGACATTCTTTTCCAATTTTTTTTTTAATTGAGAACAAATCAAACAGGATGTCAGGGCTCTTGAAGTATGCCTTTAATGCAGGATTGCACATGGCCCTGATTGTTAGGCTCTTGTTTTCACACGGCCCTTGGAATTCAAAATTGTTTTCATGTCTGGATAGCTGACTACACCTCCACATACACAAACAACATTTCGCTCTTGATCGCTCACTAACTGCTATTTCCTATTGAGACTGGCATGCCCAAAGACAGCATGCTGGACCTTGTTCTCTTTCTTTAACAGCTCCAATGAATCCTATCTCCTGTGGGGTTGGCTCAAGCCAAAGGAGAAGGTTGGCTCAAGTCTTCACAAACCGAATGGGCATGCTGCCTGATGTTCAACTGGGGCCGATTTTGCCAGCAATTTGAAATTTAGCCAGGGTTCCATGATCCATAACCACTGTCAGCCATAACCCCTGTCCTAAGAAGACCACATCTTACAGCTTGCTATTTAAGCCAGGGGCCAACTGGACAGTCTGTACTGAGCAAAGTCCTTCCTTGGTTATGCATAACTTATCATAGCCAATAAAGCATTTGTTTGATGTATAATTATAGACGATTGTTCTCACTTACAGACTAGCATGTCTGCATTCCACCTTGCATTCGTGGAGGGCAAGAATCTGAACATGCACCATCAAGAGGCTATGACACATGGCCGAATGCGTTTTCACCATAGAGTGGTTGGTGGTTTTTCGTTCTGATATTATGAGTTCCTCCACAAGCAACTACAACACAGGAGGAGGCCATTAGTCCTATCAAGCCTACACAATGGTTGCCATCCCATGCTTGTTTGGCCAAGCTCATATCCTTGTTAAATGCTGAGCATAAAGCTAGGAAACAGCAAGTACTATTTTTAAAGTGCTTGGTATGACTCAGCCAGAGTTCGAACCGCTGATCTCCCAGACTCGGAGTGGACACTCTAACCATTACACCACCGAGGCTGTCATCTGGTCTTCCTTCCCCTACCATTTCAGCCATCTACCCCTCCACAGCTGTATCAGGATAAACATGTATGTGCAGCCAGAAATCCCTGTTCTGTCAACTTTTCAAAGCCAGGCTCCTTGCTTACGTGCATTCCTTTGTCTTTTTCTCTTCCCACCTGTGGAATTGCCTGCTTGTGTCAGTAAAATCATGTTGCTCCCTTCACTGCTTAAATGTTGCAGCTTGCCGCAATCTCACGACATCTCCCACTTCATGATATTGTATTGTATATTCATGATTCCTGCAAATCTTTTCTGAAAGACCTCGACTTCATAGTTAAAAAACAAGAGGTACAACAGGTAGGTCCCCATATTGATTATTTCATAATATCATACATTGGTTTATAAAACGCAATTGTCACTGGTTCTTGGATAAAAATGTTTACGTAAACTACCAATAATTAATTTTATCGGCAGTCTGGATTACAATGTACTATAAAGCTGGATTATTTCTCAGCAGACAAAGACATATTTGATGAATTTGCTTTGCTTCTTGATAACATGTATTCATTTTGATTTGATGAAAAAACATCATTTGCATATTTGCCAATTGGAGTTGGTATGTGCTGAAGAAGATTCAGAGATGTACACTATGTTGCCATACTGAATGCAGTCTCACTGAGCTCAGCAAGTAATACAGAGACATCGATTTGTCATTGAGAAATGAATCAACGTCTTTCAAACAAATACTCATCATCAGAAAGAAACCGTTCTTTTGTCATTACAACTTGGCATGTTGGAGGTTCCCGGTGTGACCTCATGCTAAACCTTCACACAGGGCCCTCAAAATGAATTGGCTACATACTGTTCCTTACCAAAAATGGTATGCTTCATTAAAAGGAAGTGAAAATTTAATTAAATCTATCATATTTGGAAATGTCAAGATCGTGTCCAAAGAGTTATTACCTCCATCACCGAAGGTGGATGGAGGTTGTGTTTTTACCCCTGTCTGTTTGTCTGTGAACAAGATATCTCAAAAAGTAGTGAATGGATTCAAACAAAATTTGGTGAATGGGTTTGGGTGTGTGACAAGGAAGAATTTATTACATTTTGCTGAAGCTCCAGATCCGAATCCAGAGTCATGCGCCACTTAACGACGGGGTTACGTTCTGAGAAACGCGTCGTTAAGCGACATCGTCGTTGTGCGAACATCATTTTTTTTTTTCGTTTTCGTTTTCGAACATCGTGCTTACACAAAACTACACACCTAGGCTTATATGTATAGCCTATTGCTCCTCGGATACAAACCTGTACAGCATGTTACTGTACTGAATACTGTCGGCAATTGTAACATGCATCCAAGAGAGACGGAAGACACGTTAGTTTTACCTTTGTGCTGTTCATGACGGCCATCGGTGTTGTTAGAAGCAGCTTACAATCTCCTCTCGCATCGATTATAGAAAGATGAATAAATAGCGTTTGGATTTTATAAATACGTAATCATTGCATCGATGTTATAATTTATAAATGAAGAAACGAGCTCCTGTCAATTGTGATATATATTTTCGGAACAGTGCGATTGTTTTATAACATGAAAAGCTTCACCAAAAAGAAATTTGTGTTTTAATTTCGACTGTAACAACGATTTATTCACGGAATTCTTCAATTCAAAGGTAATTTACTTGCTAGAAGGTAAACGTGCAAACATTGGTTCAGTTTGAAAGCCGATTTCCTTGAATCCCGATTTAGCACGACCCTGCTTTTTTCGCGATGACATTTTATGGACCTCAACGATCGCAATTTAACAGGGCCACACTGTCGGTTATTATCATTATGAAGTATTATGTACTGTACAGCATACATAATTGTATGTGCTATTTTTATACGACTGGCAGCGCTACGTCGGCTACATCACTCGGCGATAGGAATTTTTCAGCTACATTTTTTTTTCATTTTTTTTTTTTTTTTTCGAAGCTGGCAGATCCGTTGTATATGCGATCCGTCGTTGCCCGGAACGTCGTTAAGCGGCGCATGACTGTACAATAATTTAAAAGATTTTTAAGCGATTCTTCACCATTGAGAGAAAAATGGTATACAGCACGATATCTCAAAAAGTTGTGGACGAGTTATGATAAAACTAGGTGGATAAGTTGATTAGGTGACAAGAACAAGCCGATTCGATTTCAGTTTAGGTCTGGATTCAGATCTGGCCAATCAGTAGGATCCAAAAAGGTCAACTGTTCAGCCTAGCGGAGGTATGCGCTCTACCGAGTGCTATTCTAGTTTAATGATGGGATTGAAATTGGCTCTCCATAACCTTTAACAATTATCTTAAGCTCGTTAAAACGTCAGTGTAAAAAAGACATTAAGAAACGTCAGTGTACTTTCACATTGATTACAAAGACATTAGTGGACAATGGACAAATACATAGAGTATATGAAATTTGAACTTGCGTTCCCAGCATCAGTCATCCATCGGTCAAGATGTAGGCTAAACACCAAACATACACAACCAATTGCTGACCCGATTGGGCATAGACAATATTTCATATCTCCATGACAAGGTAATCTGGAAATATCGTATGTCATTTGTAATAAAAAAAGATTTGTAATAATAATGCTCCCATTTGTAATAATTTGTTAGCCAATCAGAATGCATACGGTTATTGGATTTTGGTTCGCGTTTTGTTGATTCTAAACAGATACTCGCAATTTCATGCACTATTGTGTGATCCTGCACCATAATGCCCCCTTTTGAGGATCCGCAGTCCTGTGGGCAATGGTCTCTCCATGGCAGCATGCAAACAGTGCCTTCTGTGCATTACATTCAAACTGATTACAGCTGAAAGAGCAAACATTTTCCCTTTGAAATGCAAAGCGTTTCATGCAAATGAATCATTGTGGTGTAAAAGTTTGGCCAATTCTCCACATTTTGTTTTGTCTTACAGCGTTGGATTGACTTATGGACACCAGCCTGAACTCATATCTTTGAAAGTGGGACACCATCCTATTCCCCAAACTGAAAATCTTTTCATGATGTGCTAACAATATTACCTCATGAATCTTAACTGTTATACTCGGAGTCCAAAAGGGATGACAAAGCCTACCCAATAATATTTTGGACATTACAGCATAATGCTGCGATAAATGTATCCATTCAGGAGGAAAGTAGTTTGAGGAGGACTGCTACTAATCAGTAAGTGGTGTAACGACTATTACTTCGTTAACGACACATATTATTGCAATAGCTGGCCAGATCTGATGAGGCCATGGAAATCTTTCAAGAAATAGCTGGCAAAGACTGATGTTCAGCTGAAGGTGGCAGGAATGTGATTTGTTCAGGTAATCTATCAAAAATAAATTATTGGTAGATCACGAAACATACTTATGTACGACTACAATAATTATTAGCAATAACATACGACCAGTGAAAGCTGCATTTTATAAACCAATGAAAGATATTATTTTAAAAAAATCATTATGGCAGCTCACCCTTTGGACTTCAATTTTTACCCTCGCCAGAGGAGAGGATATTGCATTTGGGTCAATTTGTCTGTTCGTCTGCACATAATGTGAGTAGGTGTATTAATTACATTTGACCCTTATATACCTTAAGACCCCTAAGGCCCTTTAGAATCCTTTCGACCCCGAAGATCCTTGAGAATCCAAAGACCCTCAAGACCTCTAAGACTCTTTAGACCCCGAAGACCCTTGAGGACCCCTGACCCTCGAGAACCCTAATACCCTCAAGATTCATAAGACACTTTCGAATCCCATGACCCCTAAAACCCATTAGAACCCCAAGACCCTTAACACTGTAAACTCTATAGATCCCGTTACACTCTTGAGAACCATAAGACCTGATATACCCCGTTAGACCGTTTAGAACCCCTCGGACCCCGAGACTCCTTTCTACCCTTTAGATCCTTTTAGACCTTTAGGCCTTCACACCTTTCAGACCTTTTAATATCCTTTAGACGATTTAAGACCCTTTACACCAGTTTGACCCTTCAGACCTTTACACCTTCCGACCTTTACACTTTTTGACCTTCAGACCATTTGACCTTTACAACTTTTCAGACTTTTGACCTTTACACCATTACAACTATAGACCATTTAAACCTTTCATTTGCAATCCATGATCTTTCATTTAGTACATACATCCTTCATTTATTTGCTACAAAAAATACATCACGCAAAACAAGTCCTGGTGAGGGTCTGCAATCTCCGATTGCTCTTTCCAGTTCAATTTGTGATTGCAATAACCCATTCACTCTTCCCGAAAGATACCATGGTATCTTTAACGTCTATGAACTAATGCTAGCAGATGGGACACCCAGCTTAACATCCCTGCAAGAGACGATGCACTTTGTGATGGTTGCAAAGTATGCCCTGAAAACCAAGCACCAATCTGACAATGGTCAGGTCGGGAATTGAACTCGATGGTAAGTGTGCCGACTCAACTAAGTGGTATCAAAACAACATCATTTCAAGAACATTTTGATTGTATCTCATAAAATAATGAAAAGGAACTATTTTGAACAAAAGCACCCTTGTACTCACCAAGATCCCCCATCAGGTCAGACTGGTCAAGCCCATCTCTCATGCGCAAAATGCAAAGGCCAAAGTTCAAATCTAGTGCATCACTGTAAAACAACAATATATATTTTGCAGCTGGTATGATGGTATATATATATATATATATATATATATATATATATATATATTATATATATATATATATATATTGTTACAGATACGGGGGTGGGGGGAATTCTGACGAGCACATCAATCACTGTCCGTAACCACTTTGGGTTTTCGCACCCTACTCTCGACAGCCAAATGTTACAGATTCGGCGCCACCCTAACCACCGCCGTCTCCGGGGTTATAACGCCGGCTGGTTCGGACAATTCTCGGTTACGTGTCTCGAATCACGATACCAAA
Organism: Eptatretus atami; assembly: GCA_035128595.1. Taxonomy (NCBI): domain Eukaryota; kingdom Metazoa; phylum Chordata; class Myxini; order Myxiniformes; family Myxinidae; genus Eptatretus; species Eptatretus atami. The sequence goes on along the minus strand of CM068960.1, from coordinate 74,602,782 downwards.
ATACACCTGTACCTTGCCAGCTGGGGAATAGACCCCGGTTACAGACTGGTTTTGTCAGAGACCGAGCGGAGTCTACCAGTCTGTAACCATTTTCGTTTTTATATCCAAATCGAGCGGATCGTTCCTCGGCGCGGCACGAATTAATTCAAAGCGGCAACTTCATACGAATCAGCCAGATTTATTGGGGATCGGGGAACACGACACAAGCAACGCATTCACGACAATGTTGTAATTAATCTATAACCCGTTCTTAACTAGGGAGCAACGGATTACGGGTTTCAAAGGGGACCCTAACGAGATAAGCCTTAAACAACATGCAGACAAAGAAAAGACAGCATGCAGAACAAGACACAGAGTATTTGGGTGATGTTTCATGGACGAAGAAAAGTGTCAAAGCACGAATGTGGCTCGTGACAAGCTGATGTCCACGGATTTGAGCGCCCAGCTCAAAACACGCCGCGTGGCAAGATGGTGCTCGTACTCCTTTTTGTCACACGCCACGCACGCGGCCTCCGCGTGTTCTGACCCCGCGTAAGGTTGACGGCACAAGACCGTCAGATCGATGGTGGTTTCAGCTGGTTTCGCACAAGGTCCAGTATACAAGTCCAGGCCTGGCCTATTCACCAGACCAGGCTAAATCGAGGTGTTGGGCTCCGGCAGGCGGATCGACAAACGTGTCGAGGACCTTCTCAATAAAGTTGATCGCCGACTCGACGTGCAGACAGCCTCTAGTCTTTTCTCCTGCCTCCTTCAATGAAGCAGATCGCAGACAGACACAGCCGTCCCCTAACACAGCAAATCACGACCCCCACCAGTCGTTCTTATCCAGCCGAGGGCAGACTCGGCGCACTCAGGTCAGTTTTCTCTCCGGCCGTTTTCACCACTGCTCTTTCCTTCTCACTCGCCTCGAAGCCCACTGGCTCCTCCCTTCAGTTCCACTCCTTCTCTCTAGGCCACTCCCCCTCTAGCGCTTGGGCGGGGACTATTGTCCGGAGAGAGGAAGGAAGAAGAAGAACCTCTCGGTACACCATCACTGCACAAACAAATAACAGCCTGTCACACCTCCCGACACACATGTAGCGTCCATTTACCGAACAACCTGGCTAAACATGCATTTAATGGGGGAT
>CM068960.1:74545908-74598380 GCA_035128595.1 Eptatretus atami | reverse complement strand
GTGTGTGTGGTTCCGTCTGCTAAGTACAACTGCATAAGTGTTTTTTATCATTGTAAATCTCCTGTATATCTGCGATAAGCTTGCTCTGTGTCCTTGCTGTAAGGCCTAAGTCACATTTGCCACGGCGGCCGTGGGGTCTACAACATCTACGGCCACAAGCAATTATACGACGGCCGCAGTATTTCCACTGTCACACAATGTAGCAGTCACATATGTTTTTATTTTTCGGGTAGCCGCACGCCCGTATTATAAATTGGAGACCGAAAATGCGGGGTGCCGTACGGTCTTTGATTTGATGTGCACGGTGACCTTAGGCGTTCCTGCGGCGGCCATAGAATTTTCAAGGCAGACGCAAGGTGCCCGCAAGGCGACCGCAGGGGGCCCTAAGGCGAACGTGCGCCAGACGGATGTAACGAGTGGGTTCTTTATTTATTTTTTTACCAGTTCTTTTGTTTCGCTTGTCGAATTGTTACGGCGAACGTAGAAATGAAAAAAGATTAACTCCGCGCTATAATTCCACGGCGACCCCTACGGCCTGTAAATATAGCAAACGCGTAAGGCCACCCCGAGGCCACCGCAGAAACTCTGCGGCCTACGCACGTTTGTCAATTCAGAGGGCTACGCCGTATCCTCGCCGTAGCAATGTGACAGGCCTAAATAAAACAATTATAGAAATGTTCCCAGTTCGTTTCCGTCCTTTCTTTCATTGTCCAGCATGTTCGGATCTGAGTTTTAGCGGGTCTTTGTTCCCGTTAATCTGCTCATCCTAGCCGGCACGGCTTTGGCAGTTCCGCTCGACTGCACCCGAACCGGAGTTGGTAGTTGTGATGGAACTCTTCGCAGTCGTAGATGACCCGGTTCGAGCAAGACGTGCCGAGGGCGTGGTTCCCCGGTAGACGACACCGCGTGGTAAATTAGGTAAATTGCTTCGAGCCAAAAAGACCCTACGCTACGTGGTGGAGGTATTGGCGTCCACGGTCAGTTAAGCGACCCGCCGCTCACGAGTTATCCGTCGACAGCCTACAATTCCAGGAGTCTGGTGGGAGACGACGTAACTCCCCACCTAGCGGTCGTTCTCGCCACCGTCCCCACCCACAATAATATATATAATAATATATATATATATATATATATATAATATATATATATATATAAAGTTGAAAGTGGTCTGTGTGTTTCTCTGTGACCTATGCACGTGAGAAAGTACTGGACTGATCCTCACCAAACTTCACATGCTGACAGAACATGTACCCGGGAGTGTCAGATGTAAAAATTGTACTTCCGACTTCCGAATTATGACGTCATCACCTGATTTTGTAACGTTAATTTTTCAAGTTCAGCCGATTGATATGGGGCCAACGCCATATACAATATATCTAACATATGATTTTAAGTTTTTGTTTGTCTGTTTGTTTGTTTTGTCTGCACGCGCTAATCCCTGAAAGGTGAAAGATAGGACTAACCACTGAAACAAAAAATGTCAGGATGCCCGGGAAGTTATAGGCTATGTGGCACCCCTCGGCCGGGAGGGGGGGGGGGGGGAAGGGGTGTGTTTCCCCCTCACCAACCCCTTAGCCTATGACTGCCATGGCCCAATAGGACTAATACGTGCTCATGTCAGACATATGTATAGAAGATTAAATTCATTCAAAAGAACCCGGGCAGCGCCGGTGCATTCACCTCGTATATATATTATATAATATATATATATAATATATATATTATATACTAATATATATAATATAATATATAATATATATATACACATATATACATTTATAACATACATATATATCATACATATATATATACACTAATATATACATACATACTATATATACATTACATATATATATTATATATATATATACAATATAATTATATACATATATTATACAATTATATATACATATATTTAACACACACACATACAGTTTTTGTGAAATATAGAAATGTTGTAACCACTGAAGGGAGCTTTTGTCACCACCTAGTGACTATTCACTTAGTTTTGTCCTTCTGTTTCAATCCAACTGTTGTGGTGGACCCATTGCAGTACTAAACGAAAGTGCTGAAAAATGTAAACACTTACTAAAGGACTCCAACGTAGGCTTCAAGATTGCCTGGAGTGTCCAGGGTCCAGTTCTGCTTGAAACCAATGACCAGTGTATTTGGTTGAAGTTTTCCCAGCCCACTTGCCTGCAGCAGCAAGAAAGGATAGGCAAGGGGTCAGCTCAAGATCGATATCATGGCAGCACAAATAATGGACTATTATGTGCAAGAAAGCACAAAAGTTGAATCGCCAGTGCATAACCTCCAATTGCTGGATTGGTTTTCCATAAGCCTCGATTTTATTGAGGAAAGAAAAAGGTCGCATGATCAGATGTTTCATGAACTATGTGTTCAAAACATTAGAGATGTAATAAAGGTGCTGTGAAAGCAAATAAACCAAAAAAATAATTGAATACGAGGAAGTCTACCAGTTCTAGTCAGGTGAAATTATGAGGCTTAGTTAAACGAAAGTTGGGGAAAGGAAGGAGGAGTGTTGGGTATTTCCCAATTTCATTTAGATGAGCTATGTAGTTATATTTGCAACATACTTTACCTGTTGAGTAACTATTTTACAGAAATGTTTTTGCATCCTTTTATTGTACAAGTTCGAACAAGAGAATAAACAGGGGTAGAAACTGTTTACGGTCCATTTTTAATTGCTCAGGTTGGACTGCAAGGATATAACTTCTGACAGGTTGCATACACACCTATGAGCTGACTAGTCTGGTTTTGCTTCCAAACCCAGTAATAAACCGTCATTCTGAGTGCTTCCCACGCAGGGCAGTGCATCAGTTGTCCTTGGGAAGAAATTTATCTGGCTGTCCCATCCACAAGCATTTTTTTTGTAGAAATTAAAGATCCTTGCATGATGCCATTAAAAAAGTAGCCATTTCATGCTGATAGCCTAGCCAACTCCAAATTCCTGTCTTAATTTATGGGGCTGGGAGAGGGGATCTATTTGCATCAATGGGATAGCCAAGCAACTAGAAAGGCTGTAAGCCCAAGGCCAGGTGCTGCATCAGTGATCAGAAGTAGAAGAAGAGGTATAACAAATAAATAAATTAATTCATTAACGTGTTCCCTTTCATGGAACTTTAATACAAGAGGAGGCCATTAGAACCATCAAAGCCTGCACTTGTTTTGCTAATTCACAGTTGTTTGTTCATGCATTTTGCTTTTAAATGCTGAGTTTCAAGCAAGGAAGCAGAAAATGCCATTTTTAAAGTCTTTGGTACGACTCGGCCAGGGTTCCAACGTTCAAACCACTGACTTCCCAGACTCTGAGCCAACGTTTTGACCATTACAACACCGAATGTGATAGCCCCATCCTGGTTATGTAAAATAATATATAAAAGGCCAAGAAGATTTGTCAGGTTAAGCTGAGTGCTGAGCATTTTCCTCGAATCAAGATTTGGGAAAGTAAAAGCAACCCTGCCTTTTGATTGAAGGAAATTATCCCGGCTTGCATAATCATATCTTTCAAGCGATATGGGGGGGGGGGGCTGGTGTTAATTGGATAATCACTAGAAAGCAATTCAGCAACAGTTAAAATTGTGCAATAGTGCAACAGAAGTTATGCCTGTCCTAAATACAATGGATACACAACCTTCATGAGCATTTTGGCACCGATTCGTAGATCTTTGGTCGTGACTTCTGAGTAAAAGCTGTGCACTTGTTGTTGAGTAATCCACTGAGAGTAGTCTTGTGTGTCATCTTCACCCTGCATGAAAATTCAGTGAGAAATTGTATTTTCTTAAGAGTATAAATGTTTATAATTATAGTTCTATAACTCCAGTAAAGCTGTGCGGCGATCCTACCATGAGCACGTGACCACATATCATGAGGCTCTGCTTCTTCGTGAACGTGGCCACAAATGCCACAAGCTCTGGGCGACTGCTTGGAATTCCTGTCAGTACGAGGCACTGTGGTCTGCACACAAATCAAACATAAAAAGCCATCACTTTCATCACTTCATATTTATTATATCCCAGTCCTTTGTGAAATTTTTTCGAGGCAAATGATTTGTAAATATAAGGGTATGTTCTTTTGAACATATGAGTCCCCTAGGACCACCAGGTGGCGCCATGAATAGATACACAGCGGTAGGTGCTGCCGCTAGGCGAGTAGATGTTTATCAGTGTCATCATGGTTGGCGTCTTGCAATATAATATATTAGCGCGATTAAAAATACCGTTTTTTCCTCGCATCTTCATGTCTGTCAAAAAACCAGTGTCAAGGTGCACAACTACAGCTCATAACCTATCCATTGAGGTGTTTTTCGCCCCCCCCCCTGATTTCCCGCTTTCACGCTACTGTCCACACAAAATTCATCAATCAATTCTATACAGAGTCCAGGGGACTCAATTACCAGCATTCTGACATTAAACCCTGTCACATCAAAGCTCCATACACGCAGCCCATCTCTTTCGAAATTTCCCCCAAAGAGTCTGAGAAATGTCTGCAAGGCCGTTGTCTGCAGCTCAATACAGGACTGCTCTCCCATCTGAGCTACCACTTCAGCATCACATTTGTCTCTCCTAGATTCTGTGTAATCTAAAGCTCCCAACATCATTGGAAACACTTGTGTCGAGGTCAAAGCACAATCTGTTATTCTCACATCAAAGGCAGGTTGGTGGTCTTTCTGTTTTCTACTGTCTATTCTCCAACATTGCTCCCTCTGCACTCAAAGCCCTCTGACACTTCCCAGCAACTCCATGATGTTTATTCTTCATTATTGATGTGCATTCTTCCAGTAACAACCTCCTGGTTAAACTTACAAAATCCAGGCTGACTGCACACCTCAATTCTTTTATTCCTCTGTTTTCCCACCTATGGAACCACCTTCCAGAGGCTGCTTGGTTCTCTCTTCCCTCCAAGAATTCGAACAGACAGGACACTGCTACCTCATGTCATCCCCAATCCTGACCCATGACCTTTATTCCCCCATTAACCCTTCCTAACCCATCCCCTTTCCTTGCTGGTTTCAATGTTTCCTCCTCTTCTCTCTCTTTTCATTTCCTGTTTGTTTATCCCCTTGCCAGTTATGTCCAATTGTTTACCTGTTACCCTCCTGTCCATTTAACCTTGCTCTTCATTAAGTCTCACTCTTGAAGAAAAACAAATGTTCGCCAATCTTCTTGCTTGATAGTTAAGACTTATGGCATTGGTTTCCACAAGAGACAAAGGTATGCTCAGTCGCCAAGATACTAACCCTTACATCTGACTGATTGGGTCCAACTAATCTTCAAAGGTAACTAGTCCAAACGTGTTTTTGACATTATAAATGGAATGAGGATCCCAATGATCACGTCAAGATCCTTGTGATTTACTTCGCATAAACTAAAACCCTAAGGGAATTGTTTAACCATGTTCATCAACAAGTCCATTCTGTTAGACTCCACATTTCTGCAACACTTTTTCTCTGCAGATACACAACTTTATGTACGTGTTTGATTGGCGGTTTTGGGGCACCTTCGGCTCTTTGAATTGTCCAGTGACCCGACAGAGCATTTCAGGTAATTATTCAGGTGTGAGAAGTACGTAGATATACAGTACTGTGCAAAAGTTTTGGTTATTCCAATGATATTCATACTTATGGTTAAATTCATCAACTTATTAGTGATAACAGTCATTTGTGTTTCTAATTATAAATTAACAGCCTTTATAAATGTGTGCGAAACAAATTACTGAAGTAAACAAGAAGAACAGTGCCATTGTATAGTATCAGTCAATACATTGTGTGTCCGCCTTTTGCCTTCTTGAGCGCAATCACTCTTTTATCCATGCTTCCTGCATACGACTAAAGCACTTACAGGAATGTTGTGGCAAATATCCTGTGGTGTGTACATTCCCCAGTTCAGTAAGGTTAGTTGGGTTCCTCTTGTTCTTCTCTGTTTCCAAGCAATCCCATATGGCCTCAATGGGACTCATCTCTGGACTCTGGGGTGGCCATTGTAACACTTGGAGCACACCAGCTATAACCTTGTTCTCCAAATAGCATTTTACTATATTGGATGTGTGTTTTAGATCACTGTCGTTGGAAAATGAATCGTTTTCCGATTAAACGATTTACACTAGGAACTGCATGGTGCTGCAGTATCTGCTTGCACTTGTCTTTTGTTAGCGTCCCATTGCTTTTAACCCTTAGATGCATGAGTGCAAAAAGATAATGCAAGAAAACAGCCAAACTGGGTCATTTTTGACCCACTTATGCATCTAAGGGTTAACAAGGTTTCCTTCACCAAAAGCTGAGATACAACCCAGACAGTCACAGAGCCTCCCAAAAATTTAACAGTAGGCTGCAACCATTGCATGTCGTAATGTTCTCCAGGTCTTTGGCATACGTACTTGTGTTTCTTTGATCAAAAAAGGTCAAACTTTGACTCATTAGACCAGAGTATCTGATTTCATTGTTCATTTGCCCAATATTGGTGTTGCCTTGCAAATCTCAGTCTTTTCACCTTATTCTGTGGTCTCAGCAGTGGTTTCTTTGCTGCAACTTTGCCATGGAGACCTTCAACAATCAGCCTTCTGTACACAATGCTGGATGAGATGTTAATGTTCAAGCCTGCTCTCATTTCATTTTTCAGCTGCCGACTTGATTTTCTTCTTTCGCACAAGCTAAGCAACTTCGTGCTTTTCTTGCCTTGGGGAGGTTCTTTTGGGTCTTCCGGGCCTTTTCTTGTCTTGTATCGAGCCAGTTTCTTTCAGGCGTCACAACATGTACCTCACATCATTGTCGGAGATCTTCAGTTTTCTGCTATTTTTCTTCATAGTGTGCCATTCTTCTCATAGAGATTGGATCTTCACATGCTGTTCTGTTGAAAGTTGCTTCCTTGGTGCCATTCTCCACCAACTTATAGACTTTCAAGCAAGGAAACAAGCTGTTGAAAATTGATTTCACATATTCACTAATTTGCAACTTTTATTGTGGTTTCTTGAAAAATCACATAAATGTAAATGGTATTGATTACCTCAATAATTTATAATTATTTACTGTAAAAAGAATCCACAAACTGTTTCCTGCATATTTTTGTTGTGGTAAGTGGATATCACTAGCAAATGATAATATAAATAAAACTTTTTCAAGTTCCTAATTTATTTTATATCCTTAAAGGTAATCTGTGATATTAAATTAAATTATTATCAATCTATATTGCACACTTTGAATTATTATCAACTTGTACTTCTAACTTCCCACAAATGAGAATAGCACCACAAAAGTGAAAATAACCCAAACGTTTGCACAGTACTGTAGTATATGAGGTTGTAATTTACTTTTGGCGTTTGACTTCACCTAAAGTTCTTGATGTGGTCCTCCGTCGAGTCCAAACTGATGAGCTGGCTCAAAGCCATGTTGTAAGAAGCAGCCTGAATCGAAGATCCCCAGTTCACAGCTGGTGTTGGAAAATAAGAAAGAAACATTCCATCCTTTTACTCTTAGCATTGGATAAAGCTGATGAAATTCCAAATTTAGTCCTGGTTTGCTTTGTCAACAGTAACCTTGACGAGCCCATTTATTGTAGTAATGGGATTAAGACCAACATCCTGGATCTAGTACATTCTTAGTTTTTGAAAGTCAGGAATATATGAATGTAATTGTTGGTCACAGTCTACTGGCTGATATACGTATAGCTTTAAAGAGACTGAAATTTTGATGCCCTGAGAAATGCCATAAAAATACAAGAAGAGAGAGGGTCATACGAGCTGTAATTCCACGATAAAATAGAAATTAATATGCCATTTTCATTGGTGATTGTAAGACTAAAAGAGAAGCTAAACTTAGAGTGTGTTGCCATTGTTGGTTTAGGATTTTCCACGAAAAGCATGTTATGTTTTACAGCCAATCATGAACCACAAAGGCAAAACATGGGTGCCTTCACAGAAATCCTGGGACATTACTTAAAGTTGCATTTCTTGGTTAATGGTGTACCTTTTCATGTAAAAGATGGAAAGTGAAAAAATAATATATGATCAGATTCACTACTTCTCCTTTTTGGAAACGACATATTAGTTCTCACAAGGCTTTTTGTAGTTGACGTAGGCGAGAAGAAACACGATAATTCCCACAGCAATTAGTGCTGCCGACCACATGAGCATGAACATGATGGCGATAGACACAATAGCACCAAAGAGTGAAGCCCACTTGTTGTAGTAGTGGAATGACGGTCGCCATCCTGTGGATAAAAGAACTGTCCAAATCAACGATAGTTTTATACTTTAGATAATTTTATCTTTTCTTGTACCTTTATTGCTTCAAGGCCAATACGGCACAAACGTTTTGCATTATGGGACTTTTTTTTTTCTCCTCTTCACCTGGCATTTTTTTCAACCCTGCATGGGGAGAAACCAACCTGGAGAGTTGGTAATGGAGGCATGGAAGCAGCTAAAGTTGATGAGAGCATAGGAGGCCAGAAAGAAGTTTGAGATGATGGGAGCGATGGTGTTAAGATCAGCTGGAAGACAATTATATTGATTAATAAGGCACTTCACAATCACCAAGAGAAAACCTGAGGTTAGAAGGTAACAAAATAAGCTCACCAATCAGTATGAAAGCAACAGCGATGATGAAAGTGAGGATGTAAGCCCGGAAGGGTTCATTGTTCTTTCCATAGCCTTTGCCAAAGAATCCAATAAGAGGGTAGATTTTGTCATTGCACAGACACTGAGAAAAGTGGGGAGATAAACATATCAAAAATTCACAAGATGAAGACATTATGTGCAGGGTGTTCCATAAAGACCTGGACAACTTTGGTTGTTAACATATTTAGTACCACAAATGACACGACGATACACTTTGTTTTATATATGATACAGAAACTCATAAAGTTTTCTGTATTTTCAGGTCTGGTGATTTAATTTAAAAGGAATTCACAACTCCACAGGAGAAGGCTCAGTGTGTCGAATGGTTCAGAGATGAGATCCAACACACAAGTTCAGCGTAATTTCCGTACAAGGTAAGGAAGGAATCCGCCATCGCAGACGAGTATCAGAGAGTGGTACAAGTGGTTTAAGGAGACTGAAAGTTGTCAGAAACAGAAAAGTACCGGTTGACCAAGCACAAATGCAGCAGACGTTGAACGAGTGTGTGAATCATTTCAACAAAGTCCCAGAAAATCAATTTGATGCACATCCAGAGAACTAGGACGACCAACCACCACTGTACACAGGATATTGCATAAAAGACTGAAGCTTTAAGTCAATAAGGTGTAGATTCTGCATGAACTCAAACCAAATGACTGACCCAAATGCGAGGCATTTGCCTTAGAAATGTTCAGTCGCATAGAGGATGACGAAGATGACCTGAAAAAAAACGTCATGTCCACAGACGAAGCTTGCTTTCATGCATCGGTGAAGGTCAACCGGCATAATGTGAGGATCTGGGGCCTGAAAACCCCTATGCGATCATTGAACACTTATGTGACAGTCAAAAGGTTAATGTGTGGTGTAGCCTTCTCCGTGACCACTTGGTGGGTCCGTTTTTCTTTGCGGAGGACAGTGACCTCAACAATTTACATGAACATGTTGGAAGGATTTGCCTTCCCTAGAGAGAAGACCTGCAACCCGATATAATTTTTCAACAGGACGGCACTCCCCCTCATTGAGCCTTAGTCATTCGACCCGTCTGAATAAAAAATTTCCAGGTCACCGGATTGGCCGAGATGGACCAACCGCCTGGCACCCACTATCACGGACATAACCTGCCTTGATGTTTTTTTAATGCGGGGCTTTGTCAAAGATTTTGTCAACAACACCAAGGTGGCAAACCTGCAGTATCTTCATTCTCGGATCATAGCTGCATGCGCACTGGTGGACGGAAACATGCTGAGCTGAACATGGCAAGAACTCGTGTACTGCCTTTATGTCCTACGCGCGACAAACGGAGCACACATTGAAGTGTATTTATGGTGTGCACAAAACTTTATAAGTTTCTGTATCATAAAAACCAAAGGGCATTGTTGTATCATTTGTGTTTCTAAATATTGTCGCGGGTCTGGCTGGTTACGGTAACCCCCTCCCCCGACCGAATTGTCGTGGACAGGCGGTTAACACCGACCAGGCCGGATTGCTGAGTGGTTTTCCATAGGAGGTGGAAACGTGATCCTCAGAGATTATGGCGCGCATGACAGGGGCAAGGCGGAGTGATGGAAGCATAGCACAAGGGGTTTATACTCGAACCTACGACAGATACACGGACATCAGCAACTTAAAATAAACACGGGGATTTAATGAAAATAGAAGAAATATTTACAAGGGTCTTCTTCTTCTTCTTTCGGCTGCTCCCGTTAGGGGTCGCCACAGCGGATCATCCGTATGATCCGCATAGTGATTTGCACATGTTTACGCCGGATGCCCTTCCTGACGCAACCCTGGTCGCCTCTTACGACACAGGGATATGGTACACCTATTTTAACCAGGGTATACACCGGCCAGTATACTGGTACTCATTTCGCCGACCTCGGAAGGATGACAGGCTGAGGAAATATTTACAAGGTAATAATTCAAAATGTAAAAATAATACGTGAAGTAAATTAAGGTCTAAAGTCAAGGCGCCTCTACACACAGACTTTACTACAGACAAGGGTAAAGCGAAACAAAAGAAAATCCTCCCTTTATTCTGGCACTTACTGTAGCTTTGTCCAGAGACAGTCTTTATTGAACTTTGCGATCGAGGCGCTTCGTCCTGCACGGGAAGACGTGCCCAAAAATGGCGCCGAGCTGCTCTCTGAGCGGGAAATGTACGTGAGGTAATTTGTGAGGCAGTATTCAACACCAGGGCTCAGAAACTACCATGCAGCCTCCTTGTCGATCGCGCTTGCTGACACCTCTGCTCTCTGCAGTTTGGTGCCGCTCCCTTCGGTGATATCCACAAAGCTTCGAGGTACATCTCTCACAACCCAGCCAAGAGTCAATGGCCAGCACCTTGCTCCACCATGTGAGCCAATTCGCCTCAGCATGAATACAAGAATCATGCCGTCTTCTTCATGCGTCAAAGGAAAGCCAGCCACAATGCCCTGATCTTACATGCCATCTCCTAGCTCCGTCGTCTCTTGACCGCGTCCCTCACAACGAACTCAACCCAACAAAACCAACTGCTCTTCCTCCTAGCTTCTGAAACGTACACACTTCACTTCACAGTTCAGCCGAACAGTCAATGACTAGCGTCTTGCCCAGCACGCAGGCAAATTTACAGCACGACACGAGAATTGCGCAGCCATTTTGTCGTGCCAAGAGGAGAGCAAAGCGAGATCCTCCATCCCAGCAACGTTCCTCTCACAACTACTGTCTGCTCATCGAACCTCACCCTTCTTCCACCCGCTCTCTAACATCATTCCCATCAATCATCCACCTCCAGGAAGACCTCCACAAAAACTGGGAAGGCAGAGCTTCTGCTTGCTCAGCACATTTACCTTGTTATTATGGTTCTTGTTGGTGTAGAAATGTAATTATTTCATTGCTGGCTTGTAAATACAACAATATCCCCCTTCCGCCACGCGGCGGGGGATAAAAACGGAGAAGGTCACAGGGGGCAATTACATACTGGGGGAAATTGGTCTTAATCCCGATGTAATTAACACAGCACCACCTCCCGTGTGGTGACAAGTAACACTTTAGCTCACAGTTTCCCTACTTGGTTTACATCGAGATGTCTCCCACATGTCCACGGACCAAAGAACTCCATACAATCCTAACTTTCCGATGAAATTCCTCCATCTGCAGTCACAACCGTAACAATATATTAACAACCACAGTTGTCCGGGTCTTTTTGGAACACCCGAGCTGTTTTGCTCTTTTACTATATGCCACATAAGCCCTGCTATGAAGGCTCATTGGCTAAAATTAATCAGGGAGGCAATAACTCATATTCATATCAAATCCTGACATTTTCACTCCTTATAAATATTTTCCCTTCATATGATGAGTGGCAGGGTTCACTATTCACACCACACTTGTAATTTAAAGGTGTGCACACAATGGTGGCTCATGAACAGTTAATGGGTTATTAGGTGCGCACGCAAACACACACACACACACACACACACACACACACACACACACACACACACACACACACACCTTTATTCAAAGAAGCAGCACTACCCACAACTTACAAGTGAAATAACCCAAAGGCCACATAGTTAAACACAAAGACAGCAGACCTGGAAAACCTTTGGAGCACTGACAAGGCATGCGAGAGCAGAGGAAAGTGTGGCACTGAAAATGCCAGCTGTGATGAGAGGAGAAAAGGCTGACACCATGCTGATGCTCTGCAGAAGAAAACATTTTTTTTTTAATCCTGTAGCTGTTCAAATTACAATTGCATCTCTGCCTGGTAAAAATCAACCCACTGTTGCCATGAGATTTGAATTATTCAGTGAAAAAGCAACTACCAAAATATATATATCTTCTTCTTCTTCTTCTTTCGGCTGCTCCCGTTAGGGTCGCCACAGCGGATCATCCGTATGATCCGCATAGTGATTTGGCACATGTTTTACGCCGGATGCCCTTCCTGACGCAACCCAGGTCGCCTCTTACGACACAGGGATATGTACACCTATTTTAACTGGGGTATACACCGGCCCAGTATACTGGTACTCATTTCGCCGACCTCGGAAGGATGACAGGCTGAGTCAACCCCCTGGTGTATTAATTCAGTGGCCCAACGGGGGTTGAACTCAGGACCTTTTGGATCCCAAGCCGCTGCCCTAACCACTGCGCCAACAACAGGCTCAATACAAAATATATATACATACACACACACTAGCAGGGATACCCGTGCTCCGCACAGGAATCCCGTGGATGACGGCGGGTCTGAAGGAGTATATGTCACAGTTAATTGTAAAATTGTAGAGGCTGCCACCATTATTATTTTTTTCATCACCACATAATATTATATTTTCCCCGCCATGTTTTATATGCAGAAGACTCGAGTTCAAAAATGTTAAGATTTATTGCCGCATCAGATAAAAAACCATAATGCCCAACAATGTGAGGCTGGTTTCATGTCATCATTTGCGACTTAATTTATACGTCGGGCATAACCCAGCGTGGCCCAGCGTATTTGATTTATTTACGTCTGTTATCCTGATAAAAAATTATGTTATATATGTATACGAAGTTACAACGTACCTACGCCCATAACCATTCTATAAAATATCTACATAGCCCATAACCATTTAATTATAAAATATTATACACATACGCCATACGCCATCACCATTCTATTTATAACTGTAATATATGTATATATACAAACCACCACCACCATTTTTTTTATTTCCCACCACCATTTTTATTTTTCACCAGCAACATGTATTTCCTTCATCGCACATCCTATTCCCGTTTATGAAATAACTGAAGTAGCTCAATAATTTTAGTGGAGTGCTCAAGGATTAACAATATTTGATGTCTTCCCCTCTGGGCCAATATGTATAAAGCCTCCGATGATCCCACACGCAAGAAAGAAATGGTTTAATATTCGCAAGATAGAAATCAAACCCGATCGTGTTTATACACCGCACAGCGTTTAATATTCGCAGATAGAAATCAAACCCGATCGTGTTTATACACCGCACAGCGTTTATTAATATTCGCAAGATAGAAATCAAACCCGATCGTGTTTATACACCGCACAGCGTTTAATATTCATAACATAGAAATCAACCCGATCGTGTTATACACCGCACAGCGTTTAATATTCACAACATAGAAATCAAACCCGATCGTGTTTATACACCGCACAGCGTTTAATATTCACAACATAGAAATCAAACCCGATCGTGTTTATACACCGCACAGCGTTTATTAATATTCGCAAGATAGAAATCAAACCCGATCGTGTTTATACACCGCACAGCGTTTATTAATATTCGCAAAGAGAAATCAAACCGATCGTGGTTTATACACCGCACAGCGTTTAATATTCACAACATAGAAATCAAACCCGATCGTGTTTATACACCGCACAGCGTTTAATATTCATAACATAAGAAATCAAACCCGATCGTGTTTATACACCGCACAGCGTTTAATATTCACAACATAGAAATCAAACCCGATCGTGTTTATACACCGCACAGCGTTTATTAATATTCGCAAGATAGAAATCAAACCCGATCGTTTTATACACCGACAGCGTTTATTAATATTCGCAAGATAGAAATCAAACCCGATCGTGTTTATACACCGCACAGCGTTTAATATTCACAACATAGAAATCAAACCCGATCGTGTTTATACACCGCACAGCGTTTATTAATATTCGCAAGATAGAAATCAAACCCGATCGTGTTTATACACCGCACAGCGTTTATTAATATTCGCAAGATAGAAATCAAACCCGATCGTGTTTATACACCGCACAGCGTTTATTAATATTCGCAAGATAGAAATCAAACCCGATCGTGTTTATACACCGCACAGCGTTTAATATTCACAACATAGAAATCAAACCCGATCGTGTTTATACACCGCACAGCGTTATTAATATTCGCAAGATAGAAATCAAACCCGATCGTGTTTATACACCGCACAGCGTTTAATATTCACAACATAGAAATCGAACCGATCGTGTTTATACACCGCACAGCGTTTAATATTCACAATATAGAAATCGAACCCGATCGTGTTTATACACCGCACAGCGTTTATTAATATTCGCAAGATAGAAATCAACCCGATCGTGTTTATACACCGCACAGCGTTTAATATTCACAACTAGAAATCGAACCTGATCGTGTTTATACACCGCACAGCGTTTAATATTCACAATATAGAAATCGAACCCGATAGTGTTTATACACCGCACAGCGTTTATTAATATTCGCAAGATAGAAATCAAACCTGATCGTGTTTATACACCGCACAGCGTTTATTAATATTCGCAAGAAAGAAATCAAACCCGATCGTGTTATATCACCGCACAGCGTTTAATATTCGCAACATAGAAATCAAACCCGATCGTGTTTATACACCGCACAGCATTTAATAGCGAACGTAGTGAGCTTCATACTCAACGCGTGCACATGAGAGAATAGTAAAACAACAACAACAACAACAACAACAACACAATACCCTGCAATTTGGAATCCGTGTCGTCGGCTATGACCCTTTTGCTTCTGGTTTTGTCATGGGAATGATGCGTCCCTGGAGATAAAGGCATCGTCGGAGACATGAAAGACCCAAATATCAGACATGGTGATATTTCCTCTACTGATTTTAATAAAGATAACTCCCGCATCATCAAAAAATAATTTTAATCGTGATTTACATTATTTGATCGCTGATCCCGAATCCAGGCCGAAGTGACGTAAAACGTTATACAGTAACAATAAAAATGGTTTTTATAACCATGGTTATAACAATAATGAACAAAGAAAATGTTAATAAAATATGACTTACAGATGATTATTATATCATTATACGGTATAATATACATACGGTCATTTTTGCAAGTGTGTCGAATGCATAAGTCATAATTCGGAAACCGGGAAGTCGGAAGTCATTGTCTTCAATTGACTGTAGTATTAATTTCTCATTCTCTAGCAATTCCGTTGGTCCCATGTCAATCGGCTGAACTTGAAAAATTAACGTTACGCATTCAGGTGATGACGTCATAATTCGGAAACCGGGAAGTCGGAAGTCATTGTCTTCAATTGACTGTAGCATTATTTTTTCATTCTATTGCAAATGGCGTTGGCCCCATGTCAATCGGCTGAACTTGAAAAATTAACGTTACGCAATCAGGTGATGACGTCATAATTCGAAACCTGGAAGTCATGTCTTCAATTGACTGTAGCATTATTTTTTCATTCTATTGCAAATGGCGTTGGCCCCATGTCAATCGGCTGAACTTGAAAAATTAACGTTACGAAATCAGGTGATGACGTCATAATTCGGAAACCGGAAGTCGGAAGTACAATTCTTTTACATCGGGACACTCCCGGGTACATGTTCTGTCAGCATGTGAAGTTTGGTGAGGATCAGTCCAGTACTTTTCGCGTACATAGGTCACAGAGAAAACACACACACAGACACACAGACAGACACACTTTCAACTATATATAGTTATATATATATATATATATATATATATATATATATATATATATATATATATATATGTCTGTTTGGCTGTTGGCGGTTGATGCTGATTGGCTGTGTGAGGCTAGGTGCAATGGGATTGGTTCCTGGCAAGATTGAATTATGTATCATATCGGCTTATTAAAAGCTGATATTCGAAATATGATTACATGTTTGACGATTGCAACTCATGGCTTCAATAATTGTATCGAAGTCTCGAGTGAAATCAGTTTTAAAAAATTAGGAAAAAGCGATTTTTTTCCTCACCCAATATAATTAAATAATATGCTTGCACGACGTGAGGAAAAATGACTCCAAAATTCATATTTTCACTCTATTAAAAGGTAATTTTTGTATTTTTGATTTTATATTTTTACATTTTTAAGGTATAAATACAGCATAGAATCGCAGATTGTTTATAAACAGTGCATTAAGATATGGCCTCAGCTGACAGGATGACCTCGACTCGAGGTACAAATACTCGCCTCCAAGCTGTCTAACCTGGGCTTGAATTTCGGCCCAGCTATAAAATGTCATCCTGGTGTTTCACAGGCATGGTGCATCATCAATGTGTGTGCCGTCCCTTGGATGGACGTTAACGGGATGGACGTTTTGTCACTCGTGTAACGATAATTCTGCTAAGCGACTCCACTACTACTTGTGGGAGTAATTTGTTGCAGGGGTTTTAAATAGTCGTATGGAGCGGTTGTGGTGAGCGTGGTATAATTTGGTGAGGAGAATGAAGGTCTGAGGCGAAACGGCACTTGAGAATTGGTGCACACTTTTGAATGGAAAATTGGTGAGCAAACCCCCAGGAGGCGCTCGAAGCACGAATGCTTGGTTTCTCGTGGTGTTTTCTGATTTGTGTGCTGGCTTGCTTACATGTTTCATGTGAGAGAAAGGGGGTGGAAGAACCGCAAGGTTTAAAGGTTAAAGAGGTATAAATAAGTCTCACTGAAAGAGTCCCATGCAACGCATCTTTCCCCTTTACCTACGAGACATATGGAAGGGACTAACTAATACACATACTATTGAAATAACTGCCTTGGGATCATTGTATGCTGTGTGCCATTGCCTTGGAGGCATGTGGTTTTGCAGAACCGCAACAATAAATATAGTTTCATTTCCTTACTATGGAAATATCTACAGAACCGCGAAACATTTACGAAGGAAATGTCTACGCTATAAACATAACCTCAGTCATTTCCACAACAACAATAGAATATTTATATAGATATGTATATAAGCTGGATAAACCAATCATATTGTTTGGGAAATGACTTTGAGGTTATGTTTATGGCGTAGATATTTCCTTAGTAAATGTTTAGCATAAGCGTTAAGTAATTAAAAGTGATATTAGATATGCGTCGCTATTATGTCTAGACAGATGACGTCCACCCATCCTCATGTGCATCTAAAAACCGCCATCAATTCTCACCTTCTATTTGATGTTTTCCCTTTGGAATCCGTTATTTATGTGCTTTAAAGCATCTAATAGGCATTGTCGTGGCTGTTTTGGGGGGAGAATTTGATAGGTGCCGTCAGCTGGCGACTCAGAGCTGAGGTTGCTGTTAGCTGGCAGAGCTTAGCTGGCAGCTCAGAGCTGTTATCTCAGAGCTTAGGAATGAATTGCTTCACCCCCAGACTGGGCTCCAGCCCAATAGTGAGTGAGAGGGGAGTGGCGAAGCACATCAGGGTGAGAGGTGGGGGCCAGAGACATTAAACCCTTGGGGGATAGCCAGACGGAGGCTCCTGGAGTAGCGACGGAAAGTGGATACAGTGCTCCGACGCATGCTCCCATTCCTGACCTGACCTGACAGCAGGGGGATACAAGTAGTTTTCTGAGCCAAAAGCCACAGAAAGCTGTTTCATTTTTCAAGCTCTCTTGCTTTACCACACCCCCACCTAGCCAGCCACGACTCTCCTCCTCCTCCTCATCCTTTCTGTGTGCTCTCAAGCACTGGCATGGCACACTGACCGAGTCTGTTGTGGGGCGTGACCAGTTTGCCTTCCTCCACTGCACCAGCTGTGGCACGCCGGCATAGCTTGGGTATTTCCTGTCTTGTCTGCCTCTTAATCTGTGTCTATTTCCTGTGGTATGTCTGAAAACCCGATAAGGACAAAGGGTATTTAAGGAATCTCCATCCATTCGTTGGTTTCGTGGGTGCGTAATCGGAAGAGGGTCAGGGGTTGCAATTACTCATTACATACTGGTTATTTGTTTTTATTGCTTCTTGTATATTCCCTCCCTGTGACCATCATTGCTTTTCTTAGCAAATATACCTGGTCTTGGGGTGAATTCTGGTTGTTGTGATTGTCCTGGTGTGATTAAGACAGAACCGTTGAGGGCTAATTGGCTGTGGCATATAACGCCGCATATCCAAACTGTACCGTGCGCCTCTCGGCATCACTTGGCCGTAATTGGGAACGAGGTGTACATTACCAACAGGCTTAACACCTATTGGTTCAACTGTCCCACAGGTACGGTATCAGAAGTGGAAAGGCCGGAATCCTGCCTGGGACCGCAGACTCAGCTGACCATTGAGGTCACTTTGATGCGACTCGCCTGATTCTAACCGGGCAACTGGACGAACCACGAGACCACAACAATATGTTTATGCAGAATTTTCAGTTTTCTGGTGGGTTTCTATTGCCTCATATGTGACCCTCCAGTACAAAACCAGTCGGAAGTCGCAAAAATTCAATATTGAGTTATTGGGTTTATTTGAAAGCCCATAAAATAAGCTTCACAATGGTGTATCATACATGGTGGTCCGTCACAAACTGACCGAGATATCTTACGATGAAGTTTTACAACACACGTTATTGGGAAATCGAAATAACCGGATATTAGCTTCTGCAGTTTGAGAAACTATTGCTGGTATACGTTGCTAAGGACTTTGTTTCTCAAACTCCAGAAGCTAATATCCGGTTATTTCGATTTCCCAATAACGTGTGTTGTAAAACTTCATCGTAAGATATCTCGTCAGTTTGTGACGGACCACCATGTATGATACACCGTTGTGAAGCTTATTTTATGGGCTTGCAAAAAAAACCCAATAACTCGATATTGAATTTTTGCGACTTCCAACTGGTTTTGTACTGGAGGGTCACATATATGAAAAATGGTTGCTTGTATATGTTTGCATACACATACAAGATATGATTCACATCTCTCCAAAACATATATATACAGTGGGGAGAACAAGTATTTGATACACTGCCGATTTTGCAGGTTTTCCCACTTACAAAGCACGTAGAGGTCTGTAATTTTTATCATAGGTACACTTCAACTGTGAAAGACGGAATCTAAAACAAAAATCCTGAAAATCACATTGTATGATTTTTAAATAATTAATTTGCATTTTATTGCATGAAATAAATATTTGATCACCTACCAACCAGTAAGAATTCCGGCTCTTACAGACCTGTTAGTTTTGTCTTTAAGAAGCCCTCCCATTCTCCACTCATACCTGTATTAACTGCACCTGTTTGAAATCGTTATCTGCATAAAAGACAGCTGTCCACACTCAATCAATCAGACTCCAACGTCTCCACAATGGGCAAGACCAGAGAGCTGTCTAAGGACATCAGGGACAAAATTGTAGACTTGCACAAGGCTGGGATGGGCTACAGGACAATAGGCAAGCAGCTTGGTGAGAAGGCAACAACTGTTGGCGCAATTATTAGAAAATGGAAGAAGTTCAAATAACAGTCAATCTCCCTCGGTCTGGCTCCATGCAAGATCTCACCTCGTGGAGCCTCAATGATCATGAGAAAGGTGAGGGATCAGCCCAGAACTACACGGCAGGACCTGGTCAATGACCTGAAGAGCTGGACCACAGTATCAAGAAAACCATAAGTAACACACTA
This sequence comes from Eptatretus atami, assembly GCA_035128595.1. Classification (NCBI taxonomy): domain Eukaryota; kingdom Metazoa; phylum Chordata; class Myxini; order Myxiniformes; family Myxinidae; genus Eptatretus; species Eptatretus atami. The sequence goes on along the minus strand of CM068960.1, from coordinate 74,578,376 downwards.
CGCAGACATGGATTAAATCCTGCAGCGCATGCAAGGTCCCTCTGCTCAAGCCAGTGCATGTCCAGGCCCGTCTGAAGTTTGCCAATGACCATCTGGATGATCCAGAGGAGGAATGGGAGAAGGTCATGTGGTCTGATGAGACCAAAATAGAGCTTTTGGTTTATACTCCACTCGCCATGTTTGGAGGAAGAAGAAGGATGAGTACAACCCAAGAACACCATCCCAACCGTGAAGCATGGAGTGGAAACATCATTCTTTGGGGATGCTTTTCTGCAAAGGGGACAGTACGACTGCACCGTATTGAGGGGAGGATGGATGGGGCCATGCATCGTGAGATCTTGGCCAAAAACCTCCTTCCCTCAACAAGAGCATTGAAGATGGGTGTGGCTGGGTCTTCCAGCATGACAACGACCCGAAACACACAGCCAGGGCAACTAAGGAGTGGCTCTGTAAGAAGCATCTCAAGGTCCTGGAGTGGCCTAGCCAGTCTCCAGACCTGAACCAATAGAAAATCTTTGGAGGGAGCTGAAAGTCTGTGTGCCCAGCGACAGCCCCGAAACCTGAAGGATCTGGAGAAGATCTGTATGGAGGAGTGGGCCAAAATCCCTGCTGCAGTCTGTGCAAACCTGGTTAAGAACTACAGGAAACGTCTGATCTCTGTAATTGCAAACAAAGGTTCTGTACCAAATATTAAGTTCTGTTTTTTCTGATGTATCAAATACTTATTTCATGCAATAAAATGCAAATTAATTATTTAAAAATCATACAATGTGATTTTCAGGATTTTTGGTTTAGATTCCGTCTTTCACAGTTGAAGTGTACCTATGATAAAAATTACAGACCTCTACGTGCTTTGTAAGTGGGAAAACCTGCAAAATCGGCAGTGTATCAAATACTTGTTCTCCCCACTGTTATATATATATATACAATATATATACATATCATACAAAAGGTTCGAGAAAAGAATCTCTCTCATCAATGTGCCCTACTATGAACATGATCTATAGTCATAGCCAGTCATATTTCATAGCATACCTGGTAGTAATTGAGAAGTCCAAACTGGCAGTTGTTATTATCGATGCAAGTCGTGAAATTCCACCCAAAGGAACCGGCCAATCCACAGCTGGTATCATTCTTTTCCTGAGTGTCGTTCACATTTCCTGATGCATCGTACAGTACGCATGCACCTACACACGTAGAGAGAAGATAATTTAATCAATTTAACATGTTTTCTGAAAGTTTAATTCATGGAAATATGCTTGGCTTTGAATGCAAGTGCACAACAAGCTGTATTGAGGAAATACAAGTAAACACAAAAATAGACCAACTGGATCATTATCTGGTGCTCCATTGCACCATCAGAGCTTTCAATTGTCCAAACTCCTTTTACAGCTTAAAAATACGGCCGAGCACCAATTACCCTTATGAGCATCCATCACTCGCATCATCTTCCACCTTCAATCACACTGTGTTATTGAGAATACCAGATGCACGTACCTATCGATGCAGACATAAAGATGTAGGATATCGCAGTAAAAAAAATTGCCAAAAGCGTTCCCTTTGGAATAGCAGTAGCTGGGTCCTGTGCAAGGCAGGGAAGGGCAACATAGCATGTGTATTTTACAACCACAAAAGATGCCCTTAGCATTAATAACCTGAAATGTATTCCCTTTCCAATAATTACTGCAAGTGATGCAGAACAAAGAAAACTACTTGAAATACATGCATGAAAATGTCATATTGCTGTTCATATATTGTGAACTAGGAAGAGTATCCATCCCAAGCGATGGAAAAAGCTAGCAAAAGCATCTGTCCCGAGTGATGGGAAAAGTTTAAGTTAACCTAGCAAATTAAGTCATATGTTATGGACTTTTAAAAGGTCAGTTGTGCTGCATTCTTGGTTTCACTCAAAACCAAAGCTCTGAGCTCCTTATACTGCCCACTGCAAAATGATGATGCAGTATTGGGCGGCGGAAATTGGATTTGTCTAAAAATAGCGCAAAATATTTTGGTTGCGAAATAAAATCTGACAACATTACTCATGCCTGTTCTCCCGTCATTTCAAAAGTGTATGTTGAGCTTTTCAATGCAGCGTGACAAGCGGCCACCATAAAGGGGAGACAGACGAACGCACGGACAGACACCATGCACATCAGATCACAAATATATATATATATATATATATATATATATATATATATATAATAGACGACAGCACATCACAATATATAATAGATGCCTTCCCTTCCAAGGAACTTCAACAAAGAAAGAGACCATTTGGCACATGAAGCCTGTACAATGGGTGCCGACCTATGACAGTTTTTACAGCGCGTGCGCTGTATACAATTGCACCGAGTTTGAAATGTCCCCGGCGTCGTCTACCACGTCTCCGGTGGGTCCGGTGTCCCCCCGTCCCCCCCCCCCCCCCACGTGCCTCAAGACAGCCAAGGACGGCCGTCGGTAGATGCAGTGCGTAACCTCGACGGAAATGGCGACAATTGACAGAAATACCCGAGTATTTCAATGGAAATTTGTGAAACTAATGTGTTATATATGTGAAAACCATTTAATTTATTGCTTGACGGAAAAAAACGAAAAACGCTCCCCTCATGTACGAACGAACGAACGAAAGACGTCATTTCCATCCACCATGGCATTTCGCGCCGAACGCAGAAAGCTAAGTTCTTCTTATGCCATCATTCTCTTTAATATTAGCCATAAACAAGTGTTTCGTCATGCAGTAGTAGTTGAAATTTACTTACAACAAGAACGAAAAAATAATCTCCTCAGATTCAACAAGAACGAAAAAAAAACCGAAAACATCACGTGCAGGACAAGAACAATCGAGCTGAAGGAAACGATACTGTAACTGCACTGCTCCTGATTGGTCAAAGGACACCACGTTGTTTTGTGGCGGTGTTATGCACGAGGATTCCAGGCTAAGTTCTTCTTATGCCATCATTCTCTTTAATATTAGCCATAAACAAGTGTTTCGTCATGCATTAGTAGTTGAAATTTACTTACAATCATTCTTTTGCGGCCTGCCCACGCTGTATCGAACGATTTCATTCCTTCTGTTATATATAAAGGTGCTTATCACAATAATAACAAGATTTTTACATTTCAAATATTAAGTAGCTTTTTAATTGTTTTTCAACTGAAAAAGCATAAATTGCATATTTTAACATTAGTGTACTCATTTGATTCACCACACCGCGCTGTATTGAAGGATTTCACTTGTTTGTATACAGGGTCAAGGTTCGTGGAACAGCCAGAACATTAAATGGATCATGATGCCACAGAAAAAAGGACAGAAGCGAGGGTAGGGGGGGGGGGACACCCACAGTGGAGCTGAACGACAAAATAGAAGGAGAATTGGACAAACAATGGGATAGGGAGGATGTGGTGAACAGATGGATAAAGAAGGAACTTCATCCTTCCCCCTACCAATCGTCCTCCTATCCTCCCTATCCCCTCTCTCTCCTTTCCTTCCCTCTCCCCTCTCCCTCCCCCCTCTCTCTCTCCTCTCTCTCTCTCTCTCTCTCTTCTTCTCTCTCCTCTCTCTGTATAGTGCTCTATTCTTTTAAATGGCTTGAATTCTATTTTCAGTTTTTTTTTTCGCTTTCGCGATTCAGTTGTTACTTTTATTTGATATTTGATGTACCATAGTCGTTATGCTGAGCATCTGTGCTGCCGTAGCAGCTTCTGAGCAAGGGTTATACTGGGTGGTTTGCCATTGCCTGCCCAGCAGTAGCTAGGGCAGGAATTTGTAATTTGGCCATGGTTCCAGTGATAGCTCGCCCACTATTCATGAAGGACATTGAAGGGATCTTTAACGTCCATTGACTAATGTCGGAAGACAGGACACCCCGTTTAACGTCCATTGTAGGAACAATACAAACATTGACGATTCACCCCATCTGTGAAACACCAGGATGACATTTTATAGCTGGGCTGAGATTCAAACCCAGGTTGGACGGCTTAGAGGTGTGTGTGGGTACCTCGAGGTCATCCTGTCAGAGGTCACATCCTCACGCACTGTTAATAAACAAACTGCGATTCCATGTTGTATTTATACGTTAAAATGTATAATAAAAGTAGAGTCTGAATCCAAATTATCATGACTGTTGTCCCACGACGGTGTGAATTAAAATCAGACATACAATAATTACTGTACCTTTGAAAGAGTGAAAAAATTATTTTTAGAGCCATTTTATCTCACGTTCTGCAAGCGTATTATTTAATTATATCGGGTTAGGAAAAAAAATCGCTTTTTCCTAAATTTTAACTGATTTCACTCTTGATTTTGACATAACTATTTAGGCCATGAGTTCCAATCATCGAATATGGAATCAGATTTCGAATATCAGCTTTTAATAAGCCTATATATCACTAGTTGAAGTACCCGTAATACCGCGGGAAATTTGCCCTATTTTCCTCACGCTAGTTAGACTGAGGCATTAGTTGTATGGAGAAAATTAGGAAGGCTTCTTATATTCCTCAGATTTATGGAAGGAAGGCTTTATGCTGCCGTAATCCTCAGAGAGGTCATAGTTGAAGCGGCCTTGAGCCACTTAATGTTTCTAGCAGCAGTGGAAACTATCCTTGATGTCCTGCAAAACCCGGACATAGAAAGCTGGAACGTGAGTTTGTGCTTCTCTCGCCCGTCGGTGTGACGTCTATTGCAGTTAGGCGACGCTCTCTCTCTGCAGCCGACTCTGCTTGCCTGGCTCGTTCATGAGCAGATCTATCAGCAGTAAGACGACTCTCTCTCCCTCTCTCTCTCTCTCTCTCTCTCTGGCAGCTGACTCCGCTTGCCTGGCTCTTTCATGAGCAGATCTATCAGCAGTTAGCTGTTGCCGTGCGCGTGCAGTTCAAGAATTCAAATAACAGGAGGCGATGTGTATGTTTAAAAAAGTCAACGAATCCGAACATTTTGTATTTCAAAATCCCTAGCGTTTTATAACCATGAAGCCTTTTGTTAGATTAATACGCCAGCGCACTATTTGAAAGACTTTTTTTTTTTTAATGAAAAAAATTAAAAAAAAAAAATTTTTTTTTTCATTTTTATGGAAAGCCACTTAGCGCACCCTGGAGCTGAATGTTAGGTCTATATGTGTGTAAAGTTTTCATCAAGATCGGTTCACTGTCTAGAGCTAAAAAAATATTGGTTACAAACAGACAGACAGACAGACAAACAGACAGAAGGACTGCCATTTATATAGTAGATTATTCAATCTTGCCATGAAACAGTTACATTGTACCTAGTCTCACATAACCAATCAGCGTCAACTGCGAACAGAACAGCCATCTCTGTCTTGTGTATGAGTATGTGTGTGTATGTATGTGTGTGTATATATATATGTATATATATATATATAAAAAAATTATATTACTTGGTATTTGATCAATTAAACTAGTGTGAATTAATGATGATCTGATGATCAAAATTTTTCATTTATTGGAATAAACATGACACTTTGCGAGAAAATCTTTCCCTGTGTGTAAAACCATCAAATTTGCCTTGATAAAGGAGGCCCTGAATGTAGAGCACACATATGACGACAACATAGACCATAGACATCTTGTTCGGTCAAACCACATTTCTGCTGATCATGATATCATTGGTAAAAAATAACTATGAAGTTGTTAGTCATTATTTTAACCTCTATTAAAAAGTCCCACCGAAAGCATATCATATTTTAAGTAAATCAAATGATACAAAAAGCAGTAGTATACCTTAAGGTCACCTGAGATGTTTGCCCCAGCCAGAATTCCCGTCGCAGAAGGAAAGAAAATGGAAAACATGTTGAAGAATGATCCTTCACTGCCACGCCAGTTTGGATACAGACTCTGTAAGAAGATCTTACCTAGAGTCAGCGGGGAATGATCATCGAAATGATTAATTATATACTTCTTTTGATGTATAGAATCATCACTTTATTAGACATACAAAATGTTGGCATTTTATCTCCCTCTATTTCTTAAGTTGCCTAAGCATGATCATTCTTCCTCCCCTCCCTTTTTAATCAGATCTCCCAAACATATTTCCCTTCTGTCCTCACTTCTCTCATACCCATCCGTGTTCCTTTTTCTCTTTTATCCCACTTCTTCACATCATTTTCCCCAATTCCACTTTTTCTATTTATTCATCCTTCCCCTAAGCCTGGTGTTGGCTTGGTGGTTAGGATGGCTGGCTTGGGATGTTACGGTCCAGAGTTTGAGCCCCGTTGGCTGCTGATTTAACACCAGGTGGGGCTGACTCAGCCTGTCATGCTTCTGAGGTTGGTGAAATGAGTACCAGTGTACTGGTAGAGGGGCACAGCATCAGCGGCACAGCTGTGCTTCCAAGAAATGACAGCTACCCTGGCAGCTAAGCTACCATAGGCAAGAACAGAACCCTTCCCCTGACCCCCTCTCCCTTCATAAAGCATAAATAATGAAATGAAGAAATTGGTTGCTTTAAATAACAAAACAGCAAGGACTATCATGATGGAGTCAGCATCAACTCTGCTTTGAGCCACCTTCACTCAGCAACCAATTGCTCTTGGTAATCATGATGTAATTTCTCCTGAATATCATTTGTTTTGTGATTAAATTGTCTCTGTGACTACTTTTAATGGTGTAACCTACATTTGGGGGGGAGGGGGGGGGGGATGGGGTGTATTCGGATATCCCCTTCAGTAACTATTCGTGGCCAAATTATATGAATTGCCAATACAATGACACCCACTGTACATCATCACGTTGTAAGTGCCATTGTGTTTGCATGTAATGTCATTAACAATTAAACATCGTCACTGCAATTGGAGAAAAAAGTTAGGGCTCAACGTCTAATTTATTGCTCAAGTTGCTGCTCAGATAAGTGACATCACCTAGTTCAGCATTAAATTGTATTGCTGAAATGGTTGCTGGGATGAGTGGAGATGGTTTAAACTGGTTGAGAGTTCAACACCCTGTCGCCGTTTCTTCTTCAGGTGTTTATATCGTGTTGCCCATCATGTCTGTGTATGTGGCCTGTCTCTGCGGGCTCAGATTGAGCCATTATCTGGGAGTTGAGGAGGATGCAGTACCACCATGCAGTGGGGATGTGGTTCTGTTTCTGCATGTGATCTTTTCTTTTTTCTGAGGCTAAATTTTATTAACATATTATCACCATTAGTGGATTTCAGACAGTTTGTATGTGACCTGTAATGAGACCCAATTTTGCTCCACAAATCTATCCAAAATGAAAAATTTGGGACGAGAAAGAATCTTGTGCCGAGAGTTGCAGTACATAAACCACAACACGGCAATGCTGACATCAGAGCTACAACACAACGCTGTTAACAAACTATTGCCATCACGTTGTACATTCAGTCTTCGTTATGCGTGTTCTTTCATCGGATGTTCAACAACGAGAACAGCAAGACGTCCACGTTGTCCACTGTATTAGTGTACCTCAGGAAAGGCTTAACGATGTATCACACATTCGTCAAGATAGACCTGACCCATGTAAATAGCGTGATGATGTCTCATTGGGTACTGGAGGATAAGACATAACGATTGGAGTAAACTTTAAACACTTGAACTAGTGTGAACCACAACAACCCGCTATGGAGGCGAGGTATAAGCTTAGATCATCGTCTTAAATGACAAATAAGCTTGCCAGTTCAATTCTTGGGAGGGAATCTACTCCATGCTGATGAAGGCCAGTGAGCCAGAAATGCGTCCATGGATCGATTCCATTTACAAGGGTGGGCGGAATTACTGAAAGAAAAGATTGGCTTCACAGACTGCATCTAAAAGCTGGAAAGTGATTTAAATGTAAAAATTTTAAAAACACATCTGTTTTAGCCTTTTGCTTTGAAACTTACTGGTAGTCCGAAAGAAATAAGGAGGTAATATGCTGGGGAAGTATTCCTAAATATGAGATTTAATTTGTAAACAAGTGTTCTTTGAACATTTACCAAAATGTGAATTATTGGACATACCCAAGCAAACCAGCAACGCCAGGTCCCTCCTCCAACCCATTCTCCTACGTCCTCCCACCACTTCCCCTGCCTCCCACCACCCCACGCCCCTTCCCCCGGACTCCCACCTTACTCCTTCCCCCGGACTCCCACCCTACCCCTTCCCCTCCTTTCTCCCACCTTCACCCTTTTCCTCCCAACTCCTCCCTCCTCCACCGTTTCCCTCCCACTTCCACCCAACCCCTCCCTCCTCCACCCTTTCCCTCCCCTCCCATAAAGGTAAAGGTACCAGGTACCTGGTGTTGAATGGGATCTAAGGTACACCTATTGGGTTACCAATCACAATAAAGCACATACGTATTTAGACAAACCACCTGTCGCTTCACTGATGGGATACGAGGGAGAGAGACAGACAGACAGAGACAGAGACACAGAGGTGGTAGGGAGGAGGGAGCAAGGTTGAGGGGAGAGCGAGGAGGAGGAGGGGGGGCAAGGAGGGTGGGAGAGTGACATCTCACCACACGTCACTATGCTCTCCGAGAGGATGGTGTGCGTGGAAGGGTGGAGCGAGAGAAAGAGAGAGAGAGAGAGAGAGAGAGAGAGAGAGAGAGAGAGAGAGAGAGAGAGAGAGAGAGAGAGAGAGAGAGAGAGAGAGGAAATGGACGGAAGGGGAGAGGAAGAGGGGCGAGAGAGGAGGGGGAAAGCGAGGAAGGGGGGGGGCGTTAAGATGAAGGAAGGAGTGGAGAGGACACCTCAGCACACGTCGCTATGTAACCCAGAGTAGTGGTGTCAAACACAATTGTAATCAACATATTTATCTGAGAATAATTCATCATTCTATGGTTTTAAGGCTAAACCTAAACTTCAGCCACACTAATAATTCTTTTTTGAATGACAAATTCAGGTTAAGCCTCGAAAACCATAGAATAATGAATCTTCCAACTTACCCCACATGTTCCAACTAACCCCATGGTCGGGGTTAGATGGAAGACTTGATACATGGTCACCGAACTTGATATACACAGGTACCTGTCAAAGGTTAGCACTTTCAATATGTTATAATTGTAGCACATATGCATATATATGAAGTGCAGTATGTTTTATTTTTCTTAATAAAACCATATTATGTCATAGAATTTTTGTGGAAAATGTTCCAACTAATTTCACCCTTCCCTAAATGAATTAAATTATTATTACAATATTTTTCAAATTCTCTCTTGAAGAAGTAGTTCACTTGTCCCACTGCTTTACTCATTCTAATCATCCAGTTATGTTAATCGTTCTTTCAATTAAACCTTTAATTTAACATATTTTGCCTTCCTAACTCTGGAGATTTCCCCACAGAGAACCCAGCCACAGCTGTGGAAGCCTTCACGGCGATCCTGCTGGTTAAATATTTCTGTTGCACTCAATTAAGTTACCCTTTCAGCATCTTCATTAATCTTTTCTTCACTCAATAGAATTGTCCAAACAATAGAAAAAGTTTAAGTTTAATGCTTTTGGCAATTCCACATTTTCTTGTGTAAATACGGAGGAGGAGGGATCACAGCCTTGCTTGCTTAAAGTAAATACATAAATACAGTTGTAAGACTCGTTAATTTCTTTAAATTTTCAGATTCAACTCCAGATTTTGACACTTAATTAGTCCACATGCTCCGATCCTCAAATCTGAAGACAGATTTCGCTTATATACTTTAATTAGTCCATGAGTGCATCGTGGTTCCAAGGCAAGGAATTTTTGAGCAGGCTGAAACAAATGGTGGCTTAAGACCCCTGCGAGGGAGAGTGGGCTGACCAAAAAGAAAGCCCGTTTTTATGTTTTTTTTTAATGATGAGATGAGTTAATCCTCTTCAAAAAGGGTATTTAAATTTACCAAGCACCCAGTTTTCATTCGTGCAATCCATTGGAGCTTCCTTAGTGGTTAATATGCATGCAAAAAGTTTTGGGCTGATAGATTTCATGGTTTTGGAGTTATGGAGGAGACACTGAAACAAACAAACACACACACACACCACACTTATTATTTATTATTATTATTATATTACTATACGTGCCCGTAAAAAAAAAATAAAAAAAAATAAAAAAAATAAATAATATATAAAAATAAATAAACCACACAGGCCGTTTCTTCGCTCTCGCGTGCCCGTACGTGCGTGACCCGGAAGTTCGATATTATTCGCAGTTACGATTATTCGCAATTTAGTTTTAATACCCATTATTCAATTAGCGCCAAGGTATTTACCTTTTCGCAATGTCGTGGCAAGGAAAAAACAAAAAGAGAAGAGAGAGAGAGAAAAAAATTACTTCCTGGTTCGAGGCATACCAGCACTCTGATGTTACCGAAATTATGCAATTTATCTTGTATGAAAACGATCAAAACTTGGGGCATTGTGTTTATCTATAAATGCGCATAACTAATCGAGAAATTATTAGAATACACGAAAAAAAAACGTGCAAAAAAATAATTTACTTCCTGGTTCGGAGCATACCAGTACTCTGATCTTACCGAAGTTTATACACCGTCTAATATGAAAACGATCATAACTTGGGCCATTGTGTTTTATCTATAAATGTGCATAAGAAATCGAGAAATATTTAGAATACACGAAGTCATCACTCTCCGGAAGCCCGTACGTTGTAACCCGTAATGGGGAACGTGGCTGAGGTTCCCTTCCCATCGGCCACGCCCACGCAACAACGTGTCTTGCCATTGGTTTGGTAATAAATGGCCATAACTTGGGAAGCACTTGTCCGATTAATATCAACCTTAAAAGGCACATCCTCAGGTCCCAGCAATATACCTGGCAAGTTTCAATTAGATCGGACCAGAGGTTGTCGAGAAACGGCGGTCACACACACACACACACAGATTGCTGGAATTATAGATAGATTATTATTATAGACGAGCAAATAAAACCCATCGCTTCGTTGATAGAATATTAGGGGGAGGGAGAGGAGAAAGGAGGGATCAGAGGGAGAGAGGGAGGGGCTATGAGGGGAGAGTGAGGAGTTATGTTATGGAGGAGACACACTGATATAATACACCAACACGTACACACTGACATTTATTATTGTAGATCGTCAGTTGTTTTTTTTATAAGAGACTTAAGATTTAAGAACTCACTTTGGTAATTGAAGAATCCTTTGGACTGTTTTTCTTGTGATGCTGGAATCAAAGTCCCCACAAAGTAGTTGACGAAAGAGATAATGATGATGATGAAAAATACCACTTGGGCCTAAAATCAACAACACAGCAGGTCTCAAAGGGATTCAGATTGATGTTCATCAACAAAGTTGTAACAATGGAGGTCACTGGTTTAAACAAACTATAGCAGGGTGATTTACCTTGGATTCCCACTCCATGCCCGCCAAGGATATTCCAAGAAGGACAATTATGGTGATCACCCCGATGATACGGATGTCATTGACTTCATCAGTCATAAGGACATCAAAATCCTGCCAATAGTTAAACAATTTATGAAGCTCACAATAATATGCGATCCTTTTATCAAAACATTATTGTTTCAAGATAATAGTGTGGAAGAAGGTGGCATAAGTATTGAATTTATAATGAACGGGACAATGAGAAAAGGATAAGGAGTGCATATCATACAATTAGCAGGTCTCGTACAGTCTCTGCAAAGCCAACTGTGTGCATGGCCACAGCCACAGCATTGGCAAATGCAAAAATGAGGCCAATTGACCCTCCAAGCTCTGGACCTAGGCTTCGGGAGATGAGGAAGTAGGTTCCACCTTTGGAGAGTTGGTGTGGATGGGGAGTAGGGGGGTGGAGGATAACACAACACAGTGCTTACGGATATGAATAATTCGTTGTTTGTTTGTTTTTATAGAATGAAATTAAAGAGTAGTGCAATACAAATTTAATTAGCTTCAAGCACTCTTTAACCAGATAGCTTAGATATAACATACCTGCATGTGAGCTGGCATGATGGCTTAGAGGTATGCACCCTCACCTCTAGATGTTTATTTAGCCTGGGTTCAAATCTCGACCCAGCTATAAACTGTCATCCCAAAGTTTCACAAGCAGGGTGGTTCATCACTGTGTGCGCCGTCCCTCTGATGGACGTTAAACTGGGTGTGCCATCTGCCGGCATTATAATTTGTGGACGTTAAAGGTCCTATGCGAGAAGTAGGCGAGCTATGACCGGCACCCTGAACCAAATTTCAAATTCCTTCCCTTAGTACAGAGGGCATTGACTGTATCAGCAGCACTCTCACCCAATGATGCTACCCCACAACCTTGTGCTGCATATAAAAAAAAGAAGAAGACATACTTACCTTTGAGCTGTTGGCTATGACACTTACATCTGTCCGAGAAGATCTGAGCATTTCTGTCAATTATACCTTGCTTTAGTTCATCACATGCATTTGAAAGGAATTCCATGATGTTGCTTCATGAAGTTGAAGTCCAATGTGCTGTAGCTTTCAGAAGGTTCATTCATATGATCATATCACACCATTCTGCAGTTATACAGTAGTCGCCTCTCATGAATACAGCTACAGTTCATCTACCTTGATATCACGACAGAAGCTATACTTCTTATTGCAGCTCATTATCATCGGTCTCTCTTTCACCTGGGACTTCTGTCGGTGCTGGAGTTCTGTCTGTTCTTTTGTTGAGGAGCCTTGGCTGGACCGCGATCTCTGCTTGTTACAGGGCTGCATGTGCTTTTCTGTTCTGCTCTGATCTTGAAATCTCCCCTCATGGACATTTGATCCCTCACAATCTTTACCTGGTTCATCTGTGTGCATGTGTGAATGAATGACTGGGGTCCATAGAAGGGGTACTTTTTCTTGTAACATCAGGGTTTGTTTATTTATTTATTTGCATCATTAATCGTCTGCATTTGTCCTGATGGATCCATCCATTTTTGTGTCTCGTGCCCGTGTCCTTGTTTCATAAGATTGCGAATGTCTGTTCCTCAATCCACTAGTTTCGGCGACTTTGGCTTCTCCTTGGGGAAATAAATTAGGTTGAAATCCTGATAACCAGCATGAGGTTAGCTCATGCTCGGAAAAGGATCGGTTATATCCACTTTGGCAAGTGATTGCATCCAAATTGGCATTAAGTTGGCCAAATTGGCATGAATCAATCCAAACTGGCCGTCCACAAAGCGACTGCTTCGGTGTTTTACAGCTCCTTAGCCAATTAGTTTTGAACAGTCACAGTGGGTGTGTAAATGTGACAATACTATTAGTACTCGTACACAAGAATTACATACACAGTTGCGTACAGTAGAAAACGAGAATGACTACTCCTGCCAGGGTTTTAAAAAGTAGTGTTTTTGGATTTAGGTCCTCAACGTCAAAATACATAAATCTACTAGCGAGGTACCCATGCTATGCATGCGAGGGAGCCTACATCTCAAAAAAAAAAAGTTTCACCAATAAATTCCACATTCCTGTGTCACCTTCAGTTGAACATCAGGCATGGACAGCTGGTTCATGAAGGACTTGGGCAAAAAAAACTTACTGCAGCTGACCCCAACAGAAATAAGGTGAATGCCAATGGCGAAACTACAAATGCCGAATCCGCGAATGTCACGGAAACCCTCACATAATTTCCTCATTTTGCTTTAAACTCAATCTCGCTATATTTTCATTCCAAACAACATCATTCCAATCACAAATTAATACTGTACCATTAATTTAACAAAATACAAACATTCTTGTGATAAACGAATGTAGCCGCTGTTCTCACGTGACACCCAATACAGACGAATCTGCCGGCGAGAAAAGGCAGATAGAAAACAATTCATACGGATTGAAAATTAAAATCATAATTTTACTGAGAAATTTATGAAACCTCCCACCCACTTTAGGAAGGATAAAAGTGGGGTCGTTCAGGTGGGAACTCAAAATCACAATTGTATTGAGATGTTATCAAACCAGCGAATGTTTCTGCCGAACCCGTGATTGTGTTTACTTCTGGATTGGGAGCAGTTTTGTATGGATCGAAAGTCAAAATCAAAATCGTATTGAGGTATTTATGAAACATCCCACCCACCTTAGAACATCCAGTGGGACCCCAAAACGTTCCACAGAAGGTTTGATGGGGCTAGGCCCAAAACTGAAGGAGTAGTTCAGGGACAGACAGACAGATGGATGGACACTCCTGCTTTATAATATTGTGTATGAATATATATATATATATATATATATATATAATATATATATATATATATATATATATATATATATATATATATATATATATATATATATATATACAGGGGGCTGCAAAAGTAGGTATACAGTAAGGATTATACCAGTATTACCAGTATTATATTATAACAGTTTGAACATTTGAGGGATTAATATGTTTTATTAAGATATGTTTATTATTGGTATGTTATTATTGATATGCTTGTATATAATCAATAAAAAATGTTTTGTGCGCACGTTTTGTTTTTCATTACTGTTATCCTACTTTTGCAGCCCCCTGTATAAATATATATATATATATATATATATATATATATATATGCATAAAAATATGTGCACCAGCAAAGCACTTTTAGATCTCACCAGCTTTGACCTTGCCGTTGGTTGAGATAGCTGAAATTGACAAGCCTGTGATGGTGGTCACCAACACCGCCACGAGAATGATAAGCCATGTTAGTACTGAGAAGTGAAGAAGGGAAGGAGACATAGCCTCATGTGAATGTATTTGACAGAGTTCACATTGTAAGTGACAATTGATTTTTTAGAAACCACGGTCAAGATTTCTCAACTACACCTCTTAATAGCAGTATTAAAACCCTGACAGAAATTTGAAATTATTGGCTTAGTTAAGTATCCTTATCAGTTTATAAAATACAGCACGGACAAATGGCAAAGAAATGGCAAAAAAATGGCCAAAGGACACACACAATGGCTGATTGAAAACGTTTTTCGTGTGTATAAAATAAATCATATACTTCCATATTATATCCAAAATGCACTGAAAAACCTTTCCTTAACTATCTCTTGAAATGTGATGTACTGTGATTCATTGTGCTAACAATCAATGCTTCCCAAACTGAACAATCGTAATCATTTCAATAAAAATCATAATCATTTCGTGGGCAACCCTGTATCATGTCAAACAGATGTGGTACATCCACTTCTAAAATGTGAACAAAAAGTTGTCTAAGACAAAATACCGTCATTTAAGGCCTCGTCAAAAAATTCGCCTCATAATAAATATCTTCCTTACCTCCACCACCGAAGGTGGACAAAGGTTATGTCTTTTCCCCATTTGTCTGCGAGCAGAATATCTCAAAATTGTTGTGGACGGATTGTGACAAAATATGGTGGACAGGTTGAGTGTGTGACAAGGACGAAACATGTCTTTTGGTTGACATCCGGATACGAGAATTTTTTTTAATGATTTTTCACCATTGAGTGATAAGGGCTAAAAACAATACGTAGCACAATATCTCAAAAGAGTATGGATGGATTCGGACAAAACTTGGTTGTTCACCTTGGCTTCTTGGTTTTCTGTAGGTTTTCTTGGCGTATAGATTTTCTATTATCATCGCTTTTCCGAAACCTTGTGAATTTTTGGCTTTTTTCATTGGCTCACCTTGGCATTTACGAAAATGAGGAGTGGTCACACTGCTCAGCTCTGTCATTAAGCCTGGCCCTGCGACTCTGGTCAATGGTATCCAGTGTCCCTTGAGAGACAAAGTTCTTATTCGCCTGATTCTGGGTTCCAAGACATCCACCGGCAACATCAAGGATGGTGGTCTTAAAGGCAATCCACAACTCTTCAGAATTTCCCAAAACATCCATATGCCCTGTGCTGTATCACGTGATTGGGTTTTCGTATATCATGACTCGCCCGCTAGGGGTGGCTGCAATGTACATCGGGACGCGCAATAAAGCGGAGTTACTGCTGACACTCTTGCTTCCCATGTTCCGCTGCACCTCGGACATCACAGTTGGCGACGAGGATGGTTGATCGGCGAGTCACGGCACACGGACGGATGCCCGTTTTCGTCGGAGACGACTTCGGATTGTTTTCGGAACAATTGGGATGCTATTTCCACGCGAATGATGTGGTCGACGAGAGCAAACAGAAGTCGATCTTGCTCGCCTCGTGTCGGCGGAACATTATCGGCTGCTGAGTGATTTGTTGGCGCCAGACAAGCCCCGTGATGACGGGCTGTCGTTTCGGGACATTGTGCAGAAGATGAAAGCACACATGGCGCCAGAGAAGTCATTACAGCTAGCTCGATACCAGTTCGATCGCCTCTCGAGAGGTACAGGGGAGCGCGTCGCTGATTTCGTGACGCGAGTGAAGCATTCTTCCGTGGCATGCCAGTTCACGGCGGGGGAGCGTCCAGCTGGGCTCAGAGATCGTTTTATTTCTGGTTTGCAAGACGCGAAGATGGTTTCGGCGATTCTACGGCTGAAGGGAGGGTGAAGCCAATACATTCGACTCGGCGGTCGGCCCGGCTACGGCGGTCGAGCAGACTCGCGGAGATGTTCGGGCCATCACCGCCACAGCGTGCCGGATGGCCCGGAGACCCAGCGGGGTCGCGAGCGCCCCGGGACGCACGCACGACCTTCGGTGCGGGCCGGACGTCGCCGCGCCCGCGCGAGCGGCGAGGTGACCCGCGGACGTGTTTGGGATGCGGAGGTCGACACCTGCGCCGTGTGTGCCCGTATAAAGACACCGTGTGTTTACATTGTCACAAGGTGGGTCATCTGAAGCGTGTGTGCCGTGGGGCGTCGGCCACCGTTAAGGTCATGGATGGCGATGTGCGAGGCGACCTCGGCAACCCGGGGCGGAACGAGCGGCCGTTGATGGGCCTGTTTTCAATTGGCCCTGCGGCGGCACGCCCGAGACGGTGGAAATCGAAGTGAACAAAACGCCGATCACGTTCCAGGTGGATACGGGCGCAGCAGTGTCAATACATAGGCGAACAGACCGCGTAGACTCAACGGCCTGAAGCTTATCAGGTCCGACCTCGAACTGTTCACGTACACCCGCGAGAAGATAACGCCAGTCGGGATGGCAGACGTGTCTGTGCGGTACCAAGGCCAGGTCGCCACGCTTCGGGTGTACATCGTGCGGGGAGGGGACCGTCTCTCCTCGGCCGAGACTGGCTGCCCGCATCAGGCTAGACTGGGCCGCCGTTCACCTTGTGCAACCCGTGCCGAGCCAATGGGAGGATCAGTTGGAGAAGGTTCTTCAAAGACATCAAGGTTTGTTTTACGACGACCTTGGGAAACTCAAGGGCGTGGAGGCAAAGCTCTTCCTGAAGGAGGGGGTGGTGCCTCGTTTTTGTAAACCACGACCGGTGCCGTATGCCCTGCGGGACAAGGTCAAGGGTGAACTGGATAGGCTGGAGGCCTGTGGAGTGATCGAACGGGTGTCGTACTCAGATTGGGCCACCCCGGTCGTCACGGTGCTGAAACAGAATGGAGACGTCCGATTGTGCGGAGACTTCAAGTCCACGGTTAACCCGGGGCTCAGCGTGGAGCAATATCCACTGCCGTCAATCGATGAAATATATGACGATTGGCGGGGAGTCAATACTTCACGAAGCTTGATCTGCGTGATGCGTATTTTCACCTGGCAATGGATCCCGGGAGTAGCGAGCTTTTAACAATCAACACGTGTCAAGGGCTCTATCGATACCGACCGACTCTGTTTCGGGGTTGCTTCGGCCCGGCCTTGTGGCAGAAAGCCATGGATCAGGTTTGCATTGGCCTGCCCGCTCAGACCTACCTGGACGATGTGCTCATTGCGGGGAAAACGGCGGACGAGCACCTTGCGAACATTGCCAAAGTGCTAACAAGGCTAGAGGCGTGCGGCCTGCGCTTGAACAGGGACAAGTGCGCGTTCTTCAAGCAGCGCTTGGAATACCTCGGGCACATCATCACGCCGGAGGGGCTGGTGAAAGGCCCTCGGAAGGTGGAGGCGATTCAGCGCATGCCCCCGCCTCGCGACAAGATGCAGCTGCGCTCCTTCATTGGTATGGCCCAGTATTACCAAAGGTTCGTGCGCGGGCTCAGCTCACAGCTTGCGCCGTTAATGCGGTTGCTCAGGAAGGACGAGCGCTGGGCCTGGGGGCCTGCACACCAGGCGGCGTTCGACCGCGTCAAGCGGCTGCTCACAGAGGATACGGTCCTCGTGCACTACGAGCCTGCGCGTCCGCTCTTATTGGCATGCGACAGCTCGGCATATGGCATCGGGCAGTGCTCTCCCACAGGATGGACGATGGTTCCGAGCGGCCTGTTTGTTTTGCATCCCGGACCCTGTCCGCAGCAGAGCGGGAATATGCTCAGATCGAGCGCGAGGCTCTCAGCCTCGTCTGGGGTGTGCGGAGGTTTCATCAATACCTGCTGGGGCGGCATTTGACTTTGCAGACGGATCACAAACCGCTGCAATTCATCCTGATACCCGAACGCGGGGTGCCGGTGGGTAGCGGCCGCACGGATACAGCGGTGGTGTCTGTTTCTTACTGGTTACGATTACGATATTCAGTTCCGGAGCACCGAGAAGCATGCTAACTGCGACGGGCTCTCACGCTTGCCGTGCGCGGAGGGCCCAGCTGCGTCTGAGTCGGCCGACCGGGTCGATGTGTTCGCACTTGGCCAGGTCCAAAGCGGGCCGATCACGGCCAAACAGGTCGCGGTGGAATCGGCTCATGATCCAGTGCTCGCCCGTGTCGTCCAGGCGATTTATACGGGGAATTGGAGCGATCTACCTTCAACACCGGCATTTCAGCCTTCGCGTCGCGCGCATCGGAGCTGTCGTTGGTCCACCGGTGCGTTATGTGGGGAATGAGGGCGGTGATTCCGCCGAAGTTCAGACAGCGGTGTTTGGAGGAACTGCATGTCAGTCACCTTGGCATCGTGAAGACCAAGAGTCTTGCTCGTAGCCTGTTGTGGTGGCCGGAGTTGGACAAAGACATTGAGCAGTTGATTAAACGTTGCACCATGTGTCAAACAGATGCTGATAACCCGCGTCGAGCCTCGGGCTATGGCCTATCCAGACCGGGCTTGGCAGAGGGTCCATGTGGATTTTGCGGGGCCGTTAATGGCAAAATGTTTTTGATTGTGATCGATGCATTCTCTAAATGGCCGGAGGTTATAGTAATGCAGCATACATCAGCAAACATTACAGTAGAAAAGCTGCGGACGATCTTTGCTAATAAAGGATTACCTGAGATCCTGGTCTCTGATAACGGTCCGCAGTTCGTTGCAGGGGTATTTGATGAGTTTATGCGTCAAAATGGTATTCGGCATCTAAGGTCCGCACCGTACCATCCTGCGACGAATGGGGAGGCTGAGTCGTTTGTTAAGATGTTGAAGCGGGCTTTGCGCAGGGGGGGTGTTGCACCTGTGCAGACGGTGGTCGATGTCTTTTTGCTCCAATACAGGAACGCGGTTCATTCTGTCACGGGTGATTCTCCTGCCATTCGTCTCTATGGACGGGCATTGCGGCCAGACTGGATTTGCTGCGACTTGGAGGGTCGAGCGAGTGGGGCGGTGTCGCGCCCGACGCTGCTGCGCGGTTTTGATGTGGGACAGCGGGTAATGGTGCGCGATTATTTTCACGGTTCCAAATGGGTGCCGGCTGTGGTCTCTGTGGTACTGGGGCCGGCGAATTGCATGGTGCGGACTGATAGTGGGGAGGTGTGGAAGCGGCACGTGGACCAAATGCATAATCGCTGTTCAGCGTCGCCCCCCCCCCCAGTGCCAAGCGATGTGGGACCCCCACCTGTAATGTCGCCGTGGCCAGACGTTGTATCGCCAGGTCTGGTCATGCCGACGCCGCGGGCTCGCCAGGGCCGGTCGTGCCGACGCCCGAGCACGTCGAGCAGGCTGGTCGGCCGGGGCGATTGTTATTGCGGATGGGGCAAGTCCGGCGAGGGTTTCACCTCGACCGAGCCGGGAGGCGTCCAAACTCAGCCGGGAGGCGTCAAGCAAATCCAAACTCAGCCTATTCGCAAACTCCTCAGCTACCTTCTCATCCTTGAGCTTGCCAACATCCAGCCTAGGCTGGGATTGTACCATTCTCCTGGATTTGAATTGCAATTTCAGAGTTGCTACACAACCCTGTGGTCGGTATTGAAGAACTGAGCACTCCGATAGACCCTGCAGTTCTGAATCATCTACCAGCGACCATCAACGAGCACATGGTCAATCTCCTTTGCCACACACCAGCATTGGAATACCAAGTCCAGTGACGAGCCTGTGGACACTGAAACCATGTACCAGCTACCCGAAGTCCACGACTTCTTGCAAAGTCAAGGAACTTAGTACTATTATGGTTCACAGTTACAGACCCATGGGGACAAACACAAATCTCATTACCATCCCTGTAAGTGCCAGTCCCAAGACTAGAAGTCCCCAAGTAGAAGTCATTGAAAACCCCCAAGACTAGAAGAGTATATCGCTTGGATCACTGATCAACCAGATTCGAGCGCGGCATAGAATGCCTCTTTCACAGTGAGATCACTCACCTCAGTCGGAGCATACACAGAGACCAGGGAAATGACATCCAAGGAGTGATGAATTCTCAGTCTCATAATATGCTCATTGAGCGGTATTACCTCTATTATCATGGGTGTCAGCTTATTTGACACAGCTGCAGCAACTCCTTGGTAATGGTAAGTATCAGAGCAACCAGACCAGTAGTGGATGTAACCACCCTCCATGATCTCACCACTATCCGGTTTCCGAACCTCAGAGAGTGCTGCAATGCCGATGTTCAAATGCTAGAGCTTAGATGATAGCAGAGACAGGTGATCATCCTCTCTCTCTTAGAGATGGGACATTCCAGGCTACACCAAAAAGGGACCGCTCAGGTTAACCCGAGGAGACCGCCTTCTGGTGGATGACACCTCTGCACCACCCCGACACACACCATCACAATCTGACCCAGGAAGATCAGCCCGTGCTTTTCCTGCTGTCATCGAAGAATAGGGGTCCTGAAGGCTTTTTCTCCAGTCCCATCATCTGTTGAGGTGCCCTGTGAAGGGCAGCTGCACAGGAGGTACTCCCACAGAGTGAGTTTTCAGTTTTCTCTGCTTTTTTATGTGTTTTGTGGAATGAAGTGCTTACGGTAGCTTAAAAAAGGTAACCCAACTGCAGGAAAACATCTGCAATCACAGTTGGGCACCAGACATTAATGGCCATTGGCTCTCAAGGAGCTCCTCCGCCCTTTCACAGTTTTTGTTTTTAATCCTGCTGGGTGTCCATATCCATACACCCTCCTTACAGGAAATCTGGTGGGGGAAATGATTTAGTCAATGACAACCCGACCATGAGAAAGAGGGGAGGGGGAGAGAAAATGGAGGAGAGGTGAGTGGGGGAAAGATGTGAGGGAAGTGAATGAAGGGAAGGGGAGAGAGGGGAGTGGTGGAGATAGGGGAGTGGGGGAGACAGAAGGAAGGAAGGGGGAGAGAGGAGGGAAATAGGTGAGGGAGCGAGGAGAGGGGTAGAAGGGAGGGAGAGAGGAGGGGGATAGGGAGGATTGGGGGTGGGGGGGAGGAAGAAGTTTCTTTCTGGATCCATCCTGTACACCCCATTCCTCCATACCCATTGTTTGCCCAATTGTCCCTTTATTTTGTCCTTCAAATCCACTGTTGGTGTCATTTTGTTACCAGTACTTTAATTAACCAGAAAAGCTAATGAAGGTAAAGTTTGGTTTCAAGCAAAGTTAATTAACTGTATGTACAGAAACTGCTGACAGTTACGTACAGGTGAAATATGTCTTTGCTGTGAAGGCAACCCTTTGGAATGGTGTGAAGCCTGTGTTTGTTATTCGCTCGTGTTGTCACGATTTTAGCTTTGGGGTGTTGGTCACGCTATAACACAAACCAAGGACAAAGGGCTTCAAGTAAGCCATGCACTGCCATCCACACTTCTGTTCCATGATCTTTATTACCCCCATTGATGTTTGTCCCACTGTCATTTATACATTTCTCTTCCATGAGCCCCCTTGTACAAAGAACGAAAAGGACCCGGAGGATCCTTTAACAAATGGGAAAAGTTTGCTTACAGATGCCAGCCTGAGCAGTGATCCACGGAAGGCGCAAGAAGAGAATTACACCCCAGATATTGAGCATGCATCGAATCTGCAGAGGAAAATGGCAATGACATTGATGGTGAGGGCAAGTGAGAGTCCAAAAGAGCATTCATTTAAAGTTGTATGATTTAGAAGAGGGAGCATGCTGGTATGTTCACAAAAATTTTCTGTCCAGGTCGCCAGAAATCCAAGTCATCTTCAGGATCTGTGTGCAGTGTGTCTTACCATGACACCTCTGACCCAGCCAAACGAACAACATTGCCCTCTGGTTTCGCAGTCTCGATTTCTGGCATGACATTTCCATCTTCCTTTGACTCATTCCAACTTCCTTTGACCGTGACATTTCCATCTTCCTTTGACTGTGGGACTTGCTCTACCTGGAATGAGAAAGGACAGTGATGACTATTGTCCAAAGCGATTAAAATTTACTGGTATTTGATTACAACATTTATTGATTTTTTTTTCTGATATGCATGAGCATAATCACGAACATTATACAGAAAGAGAAGGGTGTCTGTTCAGAACTCCACAGTTCCCATCTGGCATATCACTCATAATGCTGAGATCGCAGATTCAAATTCTTGCTTCCTCCCTGACATTCCCAGACTCAGGAGGAAAGAAAAAAAAGGTTTAGTTGTCCACTGCTGTGGGAATCCAGCTGCAATAGGAGAAGGATTCAAAGAAGGAAGGAGGTCTGTCGTAAAGCAACAATGTTTTCCCTTGGATTGTCTCAGCTGCAATCCAAGGTTTAGTTTGGTTCATGAATCATAAAATATTTTGTTTGGCCTTATTGAGTCCCCCGGACTCTGTATAGAATTGATTGACGAATTTTGTGTGGACAGTGGCGTGAAAACGGGAAAGCAGGGGGGGGGCGAAAAACACCTCAATGGATAGGTTATGAGCTGTAGTTGTGCACCTTGACACTGGTTTTTTTGACAGACATGAAGATGCGAGGAAAAAAACGGTATTTTTAATCGCGCTAATATATTATATTGCGAGACGCCAACCATGATGACGCTGCTAAACATCTACTCGCCTAGCGGCAGCACCTACCGCTGTGTATCTATTCATGGCGCCACCTGGTGGTCCTAGGGAACTATTGTCAAAGAACATACCCTTATATTTTAGTGTTACAATCTGAGCACATATCTCATTTCTATGGGATCTCTGGCTAATATCCTGGATACGATACTAAGCTCATTTGTCACTGTCTACTAATGTCTGCATGGAGCGGTGACCTGTCCAGGGTTGGTTCCCAGTCACCAAAACGTTCACAACTTCTTGTGGGAGCCCATTGCTCTGTGAAGGATGTTGGCATGCTTTCATACCTCCCACTAATGTCATTGTATAATTTGTTTTAAAATTACATTGATGTCATTTAATATCGTTGTCTGCCTTAGATACAGTGCACATCACATACTCACATGAATGATATTCCAAAAGTTCTCTGAACGAGATGCTCACAATAGTTCACCACATGCCAATGTGTATTTTATGTTTCAATATATAAGGATATTGTTGAATTTTGGCCCGTCCGGCGTGCGATCGGCCACGTAACTCGAATCGCGACGCGGCGCCCACCGGAACGGACAATTCAGTCGTGACCCTCCTGGAACTACCGCCAGGAGCCAGTCACGGGTGGGGGTTAACCTCACCACGATCGTGCCAATTTCCCACCGCGCGCGGATAGGGTTGCTCGCCAAATTCGACCTACCTAAGTACCGCTGCGCGAGTGGTCGACCGGGCGATCGTACCTCGCCGCAGGTCGACTTCGGACACGAACCGCTTAAGCGGCTCGTTCCGTGCTGCAGGGATAACCGAGCGGAGTTATCGTCGACCTCGATGGTTCAGATTACTTATCGGGTGTTTCAACCCACTACCAATCCCTTACGTGATGCAAGATGGAACTTTCAACCGAAGGAAAGGACGCAACGAAACGGGAAACAGTTTCACAAGCAAGCACTTTTTTTTCACACACAACACACGCACGTAAGGCAGTAATGCAATGTGCAGCAAAAGCAAATGCAACAAAAGCAAAAGCACTACTACCAACTATAATTATTTACAACACTTAAACAATTATACTTGTCGGGACTCGGCGCCACATCATTCATTTCAAAATAAACAGGAAAGACCTCCCCATAGGCAGGGAGGTAGACGGGGTCCGTGGACCAAATGTGTGCGGAACCTGGAGGAGCGACCAGGTCCACGAGACGAAAAGGTCTTACCCGCGTCCTCGTGACGCGATGGCGGGCAAGCCGCAATATCAGCGCAGCTGCGCCCCGACTCCGTGCCCCTGGCGTGGTCGGTGAGCCCTCTCCGGCGTGCTCCGCGCAAGCACGGTTTGGTCGGCACCACGGTTAGGGTGGGGAATGAACGGGGCCACGCACTATCTAGCGCAGATGGGGGGGGGGAATTGTTGATGCTCAGGGTCGAGCGAGGGGAATGGCTGGCTGGCTTGGTCGCTTGTGAAAGTGAAGGTGGCTCGAGTCCAGCGACGAGACGACACCAACGACGAGACGAGCCCAGCGACGAGACGACACCAACCACGGGAAAAGCGACCCACAACTAC
Organism: Eptatretus atami; assembly: GCA_035128595.1. Lineage (NCBI taxonomy): Eukaryota > Metazoa > Chordata > Myxini > Myxiniformes > Myxinidae > Eptatretus > Eptatretus atami. The sequence continues at coordinate 74,553,798 of CM068960.1, read as the reverse complement.
AACAACGAGTTCCACACAGACTCGCGTCTTTTATAGACCGGAGGAGGAGCCTGTATGCAGATTTTAGGATCAAAACGCGATTGGAGGCGGGCACGCACCCTCTGTTCAGCCATTGGTGTGGCAAAAGGGGCGTGAGCCTCTTTTTGATCCGAATTCCTTCCTGAGAGGAGTTCACATCCATCGCGCTTGGAGGCGGGGCCACACCGCCCGACGCTCGCCCATTGGACGGAGGAAAAGGGGCGTGAACCTCCCTGATTCAATTTCTCTCCCGTAAGGAATCCACATTCATCGCGCTTGGAGGCGGGGCCACACCGCCCGACGCTCGCCCATTGGATGGAGGAAAAGGGGCGTGAACCTCCCCTGATCCGAATTTCTCTCCCGTAGGAATCCATTGCACTCGCGGCTTGCTGCGTTCAGCAGCAATCACCGAACGGCTTCGGACAGTACGACGTTTGGTGTTGACTGGTGGTGGGGTCGATGGTTGTGGAAGGAGAAAGGCGAAGGTGGTGGGGGGTTTGCTGTGGTGGTTTGGTGGTTGGCGGGCGTTGTTTGGGAATGGCGGTGAAGCGATGTTTGCGGGATGGAGTTGTGGAGGTAAAGAGGCGAAGGTGGTGGTGTTTGAGTTGTTGGCGGCTTAATGGTCCAAAATAAACGATAGAGAAAGAAAAATGGCTAACTCAAAGCGTCGCAGCCCGGATGAACCACACATATTCCCTCTAAACAACAGGTGTGGGCTAACTACACCATGAACTTATCGATATATCTCACCTGAGGACCCTTTATGGTGTATTGCGAATTTCCACAGCCGTAACAATATATCCATATATGTATATATATATATATATATTATATATATATATATAGTGAGAAAAACCATGTTCTCACCAAATTTAGTGTCCCGCCCACAACGTCACGTGACCTTTTTCAGGCTCCCAGGGATTGGTTGGAGTCGGCACGTGGTGGGTGGGCCGCGAGAGAGCGGGGCGCCATTGTTGGCGACAGACGTGGCTCTAAGATAGCGAGTGGGAACATATATCGAGCGCTCCGACGCGCATGTTTTAATGCGATTTCAAGTGATTTTAAAGACTCTCGACAGCACCGTCGTGCTGATCGTTGATAGCTCCGTCTAACGGAATGAGTTAAATCCGGAAGAGTGTGATCGTTATTCCCGGATATCGTTGAGCGGGGAGCTGTGAGTTGAACGACCTGTTTTTTGGAACTCTATTGTTGCCAAGAGTTCTGGCAGGTTGTTGTGCTGTAGATTCAATCTCGGTTACCAGCCATTTTTTGAGATTGAGCCAATAAAATATCGTGCCTACCCCTAGAGGCGATTTGAAACACAGTGGTGCATTTTTGTTGTTCTCTTTGTCCACACGGGACTGCTTGAAGCTCGGACATTAACGTCAGTATTGGTGGCCTGTGAGGCTGGAGGATGATCAAAAGAAGTTCCCCGGGATCACGCACAAATTGGGGTGCTCGTCGTGTGGAATTCCTACTTAGTTACAAGTGGAGAGACATTCGAACTGAGCACAGAAACTGTCCACCCAGCATGGCGCCGCCATCTTCCGTATCTCGTGATCATCTGTTCCTCTCACCAGCAGACCGCCATCTTGAGTGAGACCTTCTCACCAGCAGACGCCATCTATGAAGGAACCTTCTCACCAGCAGACGCCATCTTGGAGGAGCCTTCTCACCAAGCATGATCTGCCATCTGGAGGGTTTTCTCAGCCATAGGGAACGCTATCTTGTGTTTACGCCAGTCATTGGCCAACAACAAAAAAAAAAACGTGAGTTATTTGTACGTTGCATTTTCTCATTGGCAATTTGATGTGCGGTGGTGATAATTGGGTATTTGCGTGTCGTATTTTCACCAACAGAGCGTTGTGTGTGAATTACGTGTCTTCTTCTTTCTTCTTCGGCTGCTCCGCGTTAGGGGTCGCCACAAGCGGATACTCCGGTATGACCCATAGTGATTTGGCACATGTTACGCCGGATGCCCTTCTCTGACGCAACCTGGTCGCTTCTTGCGACACAGGGAAAATGGTACACCTATTTTATCCGGGTATACCCGCGCAAGTAACACTGGTACTCATTTTGCCGACCTCGGAAGGATGACAGGCTGAGTCAACCCCCTGGTGTATAATTCAGTGGCCCAACGGGGCTTGAACTCAGGACCTTTTGGATCCCAAGCCGCTGCCCTAAGCACTGCGCCAACACCAGGCTACGTGTATCACCCCATATTGTTTTTTGCCTCCCTGTGCGAATTGCTGCCGTCCATGTGGTGAAAGATATTGCTGAAAATTATTCGACCCAGCCTCCTTTTAGACTTAGTGGTTTGCCCTTGTCGTATGATAACTCGTAGCCAAACCATGTCGGCTGGAGAAGTGAGAGATCAACCTGATCAGGTTGACGTCACGGGGTGTCAATGTGAGCGACGCAATCAGCCTTGACCCGGCCACTGAAACCCGATATGTTGGGAGCGATCCATCATGACTAAATGCATGCGTTCGACTTCTGGTCCGGGCTGACCGGTTCACAACTCGACATGTTATAACACAGGGAGAATGACAGGGCAGAGGCTGAGCGACTCAGGAGTATGACGCAGAGACAGCTGAAAGAGCAGCGGCAGAGGCTGAACGCGTCAGAAGAGCATGAGTGGCGAATGTTGCTGAACGACAGCGAGGATGTGTCTGCTGCACCAGTCCCGAAAATGTTCATGTTTGTTTGCCGGACTGGACGGGAGACACGAAGCCAGAAACGTATCTGGAGATGGCAGAGAAGTTGTTGACTTCCGGTGGCATTGATGAGAGCTTGTGGTCGGTCATCTGTTAGCCATCTATCTGAAAAGGCGAGGGAGGTATATGCGAGGATGGCACCGAGGACGTAACGAATACCGAAGTTGAAGGCCGAGATTTGGAAACGCCTATGCGGTGTCCGCGTGTATTTATAGGGCAATTTTTTTCAGTTGGATCCGTCAGTCCAGTCAAACCTATGAGGAACATTCGCGGGTCTTGTTGGAACAGCTGCAGAGATGTTCGAGGGGAGCAGCATTGAGTTACCTCCAGCGGTTGCGGAACTCCTGGTGCGTTACCGTATCGATCAACACTTCCGCTGGACTTAGCGTTGTTTCTTTGTCGATAAAGACACTGTTTCTTTGTCAGACTGCGTCAAGCTTATTGATAAAATGTTTTGACGTGCAAAATGTTGCAAGCCACGCAGTCGCGTCGTAAGACGGAGATTCTGCGGTCAAGACCGCCCCCCGTCTGCCCGGCAGCTGGATTGAGGGGAGGGTTCCCCAATGCCCTCCACTGGTGCGGTCGCGAGCTGCAGGCCAGGGCACGGCCCTGGTGCGATTTGCCAAACGCGTGGGAACGGTGAGACCGCTGCTTCTCTAACCCAGCTAGTCCGGCCTATCGAGGCAACGCGGCTGTTAAATCGGAGGGAGGTCAGTGGAGGTCATCACTGGGCCCTCGCGCATGACGGTGGCATCGGTGACAGAGCGTCACTGCCACGCGAGGCTAATTCCATTCATCCTCTGTATCAGGATTATTCAGGGACAGCTTTAGTGGGTGGCCTGATTCGGTGGTGAAGTTTAAGGCCCATACCTTCGGGATATGTGGGCGCCGCTGTGTGTTCTCTGGGCGGGGGTAGTTCCGGTCTCTAGTAGATGTACCGCGAGTATATCGTCCCCCGTGAAGAGTCAGCCTTTTCCAGTTTGTTGCCGCGGATTTTGTGGATCCTTGCCCAAAACCGTTCCGGGAAACGCTATTTGCTCAGCGTCATGTGTCAGGCTACAAGTATGCAGAGGCTATATTGGGAGCAAGCTGACTCCGCCCATGCCATAGAGTCCTCTCAAGGATATGTTCAGTAGGCATGGGCTTCCGACTAAATTCCTTACGGATCGAGCAGTGTGTTCTTGTCGGAAGTATTCGAAGGATTCCTGTCCGACTAGGTGTTCAGCACCTGACCACCAGTCCGTACCGTCCTGAATGCAACGGCGCCTGTGAGCGGTTCAATGGGACTTTCAAACGATGATCAAGGCGGTTACTGATCAGTTGGTGGTGAGTGGGATCAGGTGATTCCCTGGCTCTTGTTCGCGTAACGGAGTGCTCCGCATCGCACTACGTGTATACTCCCTTTTTCTTGCTGTATGGTAGAGAGCCCAGACGGCCCTTGCACCTCCTGTTTGAACATTGGGTAGAATCCCGCCGTCCACAGAACGTTCCGTACCGGACCACATCACGAGACTTGCTGCAGGATACACGATGCCTTAAAAGCGGCCGGTATCAGCCTGACGGATAAAGCCGTAGAGCGAAAGCTCCGTTCGACAAGAAGGCGAAGGCGGTGAGTTTCAAAGCTGGCGATCCGGTTTTGGTCCATCTGCACATTGCCGGAAGGCCCATGGTAATCTCTTATCAGGGGCCTTATCTCATCCGTGAGAAAGTCGGGAGCCACACTTACGTGGGGGACATGCCAGACAAGCGGATAAAAAAACGGATCACCCATGTGAACGCGTTGAAGCCGTGGGCGGGGCGACCGCATACGGTCGCTCTAATAGGTGCCGCGGAGCACAGACAGCGACCTCCTAGGTGACAAGGCAACGCAGGATGCCTCCCGGAGTATATCACTCCAACTCCCCTCGAGGTGTCCTATGACCCAACCCAATATTGGGTGGATCAAAGACCCACGAAAGATCAGTTGCGCAGTTGGAGCCTTTGACTCAACCACAGAAGAGGGATATGCAGGTGCTGTTGCGGGCTATCCTAGTCTGTTCTCCGACGGGATTGGAACCATGAGAGGTGTTCTCCATAACATCGACACCGGTGACCACCCGCCCAATATGCCAATCATTCTACGTGTGTCCCCGCAGAACTGACGTCATGAGACAAGAAGTCTCCAAGATGTTGGATTTGGTGTCTGTCGACCAGCAACAGCGAGTGGCTCTCCGCTCATTTTAGTCAAGAAGCAGACCGCCACTTGGCGGCCTTGCGTCGATTACCGTCGCCTCAACAGCGTATCAAAAGGGGATTCGTACCCGTCACCCGCTTGACGAACGCTGGTTGATCGTCTAGGGCGCTGCGAGGTTCATCTCTGTCCTTGATGCCATGAAAGGCTACTGGCAGATCGCAGCTCACACGATCGGGCGCATGAGGTCAGTGCCTTCTGCACGTCTTTTGCCATTTGAGTTCACGGTTATGCGTTTGGAGTCAGGGGCGGCCCGGCCACCTTCCAGCGAGCCATTAACCGGATTCTCGCTGGGCTCGAAGAATTCGCTGTGGCCTACATCGACGACATCGCGGTGTTCTCCCATACGTGGGAAGAGCACCACGTTAAGCACCTCCAGGCCGTCTTTTCACGACTATCGGAGCATAACGTGACTCTCAACGCCACCAAATGCCATGTGGGGCGAGGCCGAGTGAAGTACCTCGGTTATGAAGTGGGCAGTGGGCAATTGGCCTCCGGTCAAAGCCAAAGTGGAAGGCCCCAGTGATTTTCCGCCACCCGCCCACCAAAAAGGCTCTCAGACGATTCTTGGAGTTACCGGTTTCTACGGGCGGTTCATTCCGCGGTTCTCAGAAATCGCTGCTCCCTTGACCAACCTTCTCCGTGGCAGTAAGAAAGGATCCATATCTGCTTCTGTGGACATGCAGAGTGTTATGCGGCGTTCGATGCGCTGAAAGGAAGCCTTGCCTAGCCGACGCAGTGAACATAAGGCCCCTGATTTCTCCTTGCCATTCCAAATTTTACCGATGCATCCGATCTTCGGGATGCTGCAGGCTGTGCTCACACAAAACGAGGATTGATGTTGCGAAACCCTCATCTACTACTCTCGCAAGCTGTTGCCGCAGGGAAGCGGAAACTTACAGTACGTGGAGAAGGAGCCTCTCGCTATCATGGCGGCAATGCCAGGTATTCGCTGTCCTACATTGGCCATAGGACCCATCCCATCTACAGCGACCACCACCCGCTGCGGTTGGTGCAGCCAAGCCAAAACCTCCAACCAGCGTATTCTGCGGCTGGGCGCTCTCTCTCAGAATACGACCTACAGTCAAACACATGAAAGGAGTGGAGAACAGACTAGCTGACGCTCCTTAGTCGCGCATCTAGTAGACAAGGAGCACGCAAGTTAGTTAAGACCCAAGCGGAGAGGGGATACCGGTTTGGGGCCCCTTTGTTTCTCCCGAAGGAGCCTTGCTCCTCAGTCCGTTTTCTATCTGTAAACGCTTTCCGCAATAAAGTTTGGTTTCCCTTTGTCTCTCTATTGTGGTATGGGCGATGGGTAACATAAGGTGGGGTAGATATTAATGTGGTGTAGTGTGTTTAATATTGTGTTGTTGGATGAACATTGGTTTTATTGTACAAGAATGTTAACGATCACCACCATCAATTTGCCCCTGTGATTTGCAACTAGTACAATAACTGGTTTTCAAAAACGCCGTCTATCCGACGGGTTTTACTTTAGGTGGGGAGGACTGGTGGAGAAAACCATGTTCTCACCACATATTTTTTTTTTTTTTTTTTTGTTTTTTTTTTTTTTTTTTTTTTTTTTTTTTTTTTTTTAGTGTCCCGCCACAACGTCACGTGACCGTTTTTGCAGGCTCCAGGGATTGGTTGGAGTCGGCACGTGGTGGGTGGGCCGCGAGAGAGCCGGGGCGCCATTGTTGGGACTAGACCGTTGCTCTAAGATCGCGAGTGGGAAATATATCGAGCGCTCCGACGCGGCATGTTTTAAAAATGCGATTTCAAAGTGATTTTTAAAGACTGCTCTGACAGCACCGTCGCGCTGATCATTGATAGTCGCTCTAATGGAATGGTTAAATCCGGAAGAGTGTGATCGTTAATTCCCTGGAGATATTGTTGAGCGGAGCTGTGAGTTGAACGACCTGTGTTTGGAAGCTCTTAATTGTTGCGCAAGAGTTTTCTGGCAGGTGTTGTGCAGTGTATTCATTCGGTTACAGCCATTTTTTGAGATGCGAGCCAATAAATATCGTGGCCTACCCTAGAGGCGACTTGAAACACAGTGGTGCGTTTATGTTGTTCTCTTGTCCACAGGTGGACTTGATTGAAGCTCGGACATTAACGTCAGTATTCGTGCTGGAAGATATTAAACAACCGGGATCACGACAATATATATATATATATAGTATATATATATATATATAATATATAGTATAATTATAAAATACAGGCAGGAGATATATATTTGTATACAGGTTGAATAAACACTTTGAGATTGTTTTTCTCTGCTCTAATGCCGAGTTATTTTCCATGGTCGATGCACCAGGGTCTCTGCAAAATGGGGAAATTAAGTACTCGTATTACGATATATGCAGAATTTTCATGCCAAATTACTGCATGTCATCGATGAAACACAGCACTTTAAAGTGTTTTACACATTCGTTCTGACTTCACCCTGTTTCTGATTCAAAGGGCGGAGGAGCTCCTTGTGAGCCAATGGCCATCCTATCTAGTGCCCAAGTTTTTTTTTTGTTTGGTTTTTTTCTGTTTCTGCGGACATCCTCCTGGCAGATGGGTTATTTTTTTCTTTTTTTTTACAGGTTGCGTGGCAGGATTTGCACTCCGGCTACCATAAACCGTTTCCCTCCGCAAAACAAAGAAATACGCAAAAGAAAATAGAAAAACGCCACTCCGTGGAAGTACCGACTGTGCAGCTGTCTTCCAGCAGGTTTACCTCACCGGATGACGGGATTTGGGAGGCAAAGCCTTCGGACCCCCCACTCTTTGATGATAGGAGGAAACCACGGGGTGACTCCCGGGATCTTGTGCTGAGGAGTCGTGCCACCAAATGGCAGGTCCTCCTTGGTTAAACTGAAACCGATCCGCATTCGGGTGGTGCCTGAATGTCCTATGCTAAGTGAGAATGATGCA
>CM068960.1:74496864-74513231 GCA_035128595.1 Eptatretus atami | reverse complement strand
GCTGAGAGAGACTCAAATGAGATTTGTTACCTGCATAGTCTGTGAGCGTCAACTGTGGCTCGTTTTCCTGACGTTGATCCTGCTCACCAGATTCTCTCAGCGAGGGAGCCTCATGAGCGGAAGAGACCAATGGGCCAACCATGTGCCTCGTGGTTGCAGCAGGTTGATTGGCCCCTCAAGGAGACGGGGATGGGCCAGGTATCTGCCTGGGGGATGGCCAGATAGAGGCCCCTGGAGTACCGGCGGAAAGTGGACGCAGTGACGCGCTGCTCCGGTGCATGCTCACATTCCTGACCTGACCCTGTATGCTTTGTTGACATATGTATCATTATTTTGGATCATATTGGACTGTTGTCTGTCATTTGTAAAACTTTTTGAACTCTCCTTGTACAAAAGCTCCTCCCTGAGCATTCGTGTAAAAAACATAAACAAACCTGTAGCTAATGTCTAAAACAAGATTGATGGTAGAAGATAATTTGACTTTGTGCAACTACAAAAGCAGCACTACGTGCTTTCTCGTCATTCAACTCACCACTTCGAGGCCTTGCAACACGGCGAGAGAAGGGCGTGACTTTCGAAGACGGCCCACATTGGAGTTGCAGTAATACTCAAAGCGAGGTGCTGTGTCCAATGTGTCATACCCAAAGTTGGTTGAATAAATGCTGTCTTTGGCATTCCATGGATAACCATTGCCATCACCTGGCAGAAACACAATCCAAGACAATGGCAAAGGTAGCTTTCACTGTCATGAATGGCATACCTTGGTGTACATTGGGTTATATTTATACCTACTTTAAAGTTCAAAAACTTAGATAAAGCAGAACTGAGAACTTTCTCAAGTTTTGGTTTGATTTGTTCCATCAATCCATTTCATTAGATTGTCACCTATGCTGTCGATGTATATCATTTTTGGTAAATGGGACGTTGCAAGGCATATTGGAATATTATGTTTGGAATATGGTATGTTGCGGCCTTGGAACGATTCGATTTATGCGGTTACCTGTTCATGACTCATGAAGAATTGAAGACTTGTGTTTCAAATACCTGAACTCTTCAGAGATGTACTTTGTCTTCTACAGTGTCAGGACAAGTCATTAAAAGGTAACATAGAAAAAACCTAGAAGGGCACTGGGTAGAGCGCATACCCCCACCACACAATGCCTGATCCAGTAGAACATAGCGGGTCAAATAACTTTTGGAAATATCATTCTATATATAGTTTTTGGTCCCATCTCTCAAATGGTGAAGAATCACTTTGAAAAACTTCCAAATTCTTGTATCCGGATCTGGATTTGGATCTTCACCAAACTTTAAACAAACCATCCTTGTCACACACCCAAACTGTCCCCGAAGTTTTGACAGAATCGGTCCATAACCTTTTGAGATATTGTGCCATATATCCTTTTTAGCCCTATCCCTCAATGGTGAAGAATCACTTGAAAAATTCTCAGATCCGGATCTGGATTTGGATCTTCACCAAAATTGAATCAATTTGGCCTTGTCACACACCCAACAGGTTCACCAAGTTTCATCGAAATCCGTCAGCAACTTAAGATATCATGCAATATCCTTTTTGGCCACATCTATCAATGGTGAAGAACGACTTAAAATTAAATAATTGTCATATCCAGATCCGGATTCGGATATTCACCAAAATTGAATCGATTCATCCTTGTCAAACACCCAACCTGTCCACCAAGTTTCGTCCGAATCTATCCATAACCTCTTGAAATATTGTGCAATATATCATTTTTGGCCCTTTCTCTCAACGGTGACGAATCACTTAAAAAATTCTAGTAGCCAGATCCAGATTCAGATCTTCACCAAAATTATGCATCGCTGTCCACCCACATGCGCAAAAAAAATTCAGAACGGTTGCTTAAAATCTGTGCCCAAAAATAATGGGACAAACAGACAGACATACAAACATTACAGACCAACATATTTGGTGAAAAATTTTTTCCGCCAAGTAACACACAGACAGACAGGGGTGAAAACATAACCTCCTTCCACCTTCAGTGGCGGAGGCAAAAAATTCCCTTTAAAAAAAAAAGTCATGCTACTTGCAGGGGCTACACGGCATTGCCCGGCACTACCCGGCTGGGTGAACTTTTCCCGGTGGTGGTTAAGGACGTTGGACATTGAAAAGCTATGCAGTTATTGGCCTCATGGTGGTTACCTTTTGCCTACGGGCTGGTGGCAGCACTACCTGATCCCACATCCCAATATTGACTTTATAGCAGCTTTTGGTGGCCTCAAAACAGACGTGAAGGCCAACGTGTGGTAACTTACAACCTTGCCCAGATTCTGAAGTACCTACACCCAAAATTTGAGGCCTCTAGGTGCTACGGTTCGGCTGTGAAAGAATAACAAACAACCACACAAACTAACACACAGACACTTGAAAGTATTTATATAGATAAAGAATTCAGCTCATCTTTTTTTTTATTAGATTAGGGATAACGATTGAAGTAAAAAAAAAAATTAAAACTTTGTCCCACTGTAATACTCCTATAATACAGTAAGTGACATATTTAGAAGAACAGGAGGAAGGAAGAGAAAGTCCATGAGAACACCAAGCCAGAAATTCAAGGCAATTGCTGACAAAGTGAGTAATTTAGAAGAGTTATAATCCCTACAAGGCATTCCCTGAAAGGCCGTATAATATTGTTGCAGAAATGACTTCTTTGGGTTAAAATGCATAGATTATAGCAGTTATCTCCTTAATTTATGTTTTGGAATAAGTGTGAAGTAAAACCACTCCGTGACCACAAATGTGTTGATTTTAATCGTTTAGATAGCATGTCATCTCCCCTCACAATGTTTGTGTCTAAAACTGCTTTTCCCCTTCATTAAAAAATACCTTACTATTGTTTTATTCCTTGTAATCTGTCTATGTTATTTTGAAAGATCACGGCCTTGCAAGAGGACCAAAGCATGGTTTCAGGCGTGCTTGTGAAAGGCCTGGAATGTTCGGGTGGAGCCGAGAAGGTTAGGGGTGGTGTTTAGGCTCAGGTGACGCCTGAAAGGCCAATGAGCGCCGAGTGGGCAAGACTTGTTGACAGCATAGGGCGGAGCCTAAGAAGAGCTTATTAAAAATCCCAGAGGGCACTCGGACACCAGCAAAAGACGAGGACCCATACCAGATGAGGACTGGCAGGAGCGAGAACGCTTGAACGCCACATTCTCATCGCCATTTCTCCTAATCACCATTCTCTCATCTCCCACCCCGAGCCACACTTCGCCCTGCAACATGCCGACCCACGTGACCACGGTTCCCTGCCTGCCTTCTGTATCCATCCACCACAGAAGTGTGAACGCCAGTCGACTTGCAGCACCAGAATGAGCCGCAATGAAGTATTCCATTGTGATTGAGACCTTAATGTTAGAATAATTAATGTTCTTGTGCATTCGATCCCCTGGCGTTCGTATTTAATTTGTTAAAATGTATGGTCTGTATTATAATTTTTGCATCCCTTTTCTCCCCCCCCCCCCCCCTCCCGTTCTATTTAAATACATGCACTTGATTGATTGGGTCTCAGTGCACTTGTTTGGACCCCCATTGATTGCTGATGTTAGAACAGTCGATTTGGTTATAAGTACTTAAGAGGATATTTGCGTTTAGCATGTAACACCCCATTAAATTCACTCTCCTACGAGACAATGTTACCACTCACACCTCCATTTGAATTGGGACCTCGGCGTGGAGAGGAGTCCGGCGCGCTGCCTGATCGGCCGCAGGCGTTGCAAATTGATCTACTTATGGGAGCAAATAGGCAATTAATCCAGCTCGGAGCACCCGGTCATTTGGCCGGCATGACCCTACAATATAAATTTGCAAAATAGCAGAATTTTATCCAATCCAACGTATCGTCTGCCCTTCACTTTGCTGTCAACCTTGTGTCCCTATTCCCCACATATTTCTCCTATAACCCCCCCCCCACCCCATTAACTTCCTTTTTTATTTTCTTTCTCGACTTACCCTCTCCCACGAATTATCCAGTGGATTTAACATGTATATGTTAAATGCCCAAATGGCATCAAAGAAGGCTAATGCCCAGAAAAGGGAGTCATGGCTTACAACAATTTAAGAAACTGGAGTCAAAATCCAAACAATAAATGACTTACAAGCAACGTTAACATCTTCATCTGATGTGGAGTCGATGTAGAAGCAATGATGTTCTTTTTCTCCACTCGCTAAACCCTCCTCGATCGATGACAGAACAGTGGAAGTCGTTTCAACACTGGACACAAAAAAGGGGTTGGTGCTACCAATTCTCTGCAAACACATGGGTTATCTTTTAGTAAAAAAAATTTATTACCTTACCACCAGTATAAGCTTGTGGTATAAAACATTGCTGAACATAATGCACACACTTCAAATCTGCACAGTAACGCAGCATTAGACGTGAGGATACGACAGGAGGTTCTTGAAGTGGGTAACTGTCATGGTTTCTCGCCAGATTCAAACTGGAAAACTGGAATGGTATATTCACGGTGGGGTGCAAAAGTATGACTCCACTTAAATCAATGCCAAGCTTTCTCAAATCACGAATTCAATCACAAATTTAACATAATATCGAAGATATTTATCCATATTCTTTAATTTATTAAAGTTATTATTGACTGACACTTTGCCTTAACAGAATAAATGAAGGCTCAATATATTTGTGAGAAAGATAAATTTTATGTGAGCAGTCTGACTATGCTCTGGAGTGCATGACAACACTATTGGGAAAAATTGACTCAAACATAATCCATAAACTTATTAAATCAATCCCAAATGGAGTTGAGGCAGTTCTCAAGGCAAAAGTGGGTCACACTGATTATATTGATTATATGTAAAGACATTTGATTTTTACTTTTATGATAAGTGTTGTTATATCATTAAGAGTTCATGGAAATCCCTTGAAAGTGCTTTTGGTTTCAAATTATGATTTATTTTGTTATCATGCCTCAATTAACAAATTTCCTTCTGGCTTCATACTTTTGCACCCCATTATATCTAATATATAAAGCTCATTCTAACCATTCACTGATTGACTCACTCACTCAGTGACTGATATTAATGTTTGGTACCTTCTGGGTGACGTAGAAAGCTGAAATTTTGCATGCCAATGGACATCGAAACTGATCCACTGGGAAAATCACAGAATTGTCAGAAAGTGTCCATAAATGAAAATATAAATAAATGAAAAAAATTAATGCAGGTGAGTGACCCAAGACAATGGGGAAGCACGGTAATTTTGCGTGCTGACAGACGTCGAAGGAAGCTGAAACACCGGGAGAAAAAGAATCACAGAACTGTCAGAAAGCATCTAAAAATGAAAACATAAATAAATGAAAATAAATAACTGAAAAAAATGGAAAAAAAACAAATGCAGGTGAGCAACCGGAGACAAGGGGGAAGCATGGTTCATTATTGCTTACAATGTGTAAGCATACCCCGCTAGTATGTGTATACATACATATATGAGGTCTGTCTAAAAAGTTACGGGACTGACTTCACAGAAATTTTATTCCAAAAAATATATTGAAATCACAGCTTGTCCCTTGCAAATATTCCCAGTCTCACACACTTGTCCATCCTCTTGTTCCACACTTCGTAGTGCACCCCTGGAAGGCTTCTCTGGAATCCTCCGGAGCTCCGTTGTCACGGTCCTTTTGATGGCCTCCACATCAGGAAATCGGGTCCCCTTGATCACCCCCTTGAGCTTGGGGAATAGGAAAAAATCAGAAGGGCCAGTCTGTGAATACGGGGGTTGCTCCAGAGTTGGCACGTTCCTCTCCGCCAGAAACTGTCGAATGCTCAGGGCACTATGAGCAGGGGGTTGTCATGGTGGAGCACCCAGGCGTTGTTCCCCACAGATCCCCCTCTTGTCCCGGACTGATCTCATGAGGCGCCGGAGGACTCCTTGTACACGTATTGATTCACTGTTTGACCCTGTGGTAGAAACTCGAAGTGGACGATGTCCTTGATGTCAAAAAACGTGATAAGCATCACCTGACCTTCGACTTCGACATCCTTGCTTTCTTTGGTCTTGGTGATGCGCGGACTTTTCCACTGACGACTCTGCCGTTTGTCTCAGGATCGTATTCGAATATCCACAATTCATCGCCAGTAATGACTCTCCCAAGCAGGTCTGGATCGTCCTCGAGGCGCTCGATAATGTCTTGACAGACAGTGACTCTTTGCTGTTTCTGGTCCTCGGACAACATCTTTGCGTTTCAAAGGACCATCTTTGCGCACACTTGCACATTTCGAGATTTTCAGTGATGATGCTCCAGACAGTGTCCTTGTTGATGAAAGTTCCTCAGCAATCATCGCACCATGAGTCGACGACTTGCACGCACCATCTGCTTCACACGCTCGGTGTTACCGCCTGTTTTCTGCTCGTTGAAGGTCTTCCAGACTGTGGATCATCTTCAACCTCCTCCCGTCCCTATTTGAACCTCTTGTGCCATTCAAATGCACATGTACATGACATCGTTTCTTCCCCGTAGACTTGCAGCAGCATTGTGAAGGATTCGGAAGGTGTTTTGCCAAACTTGGCAAGAAACTTCAGATTGGCTCTCTGCTCACGACTCATAGCGCGATGAGTCAGACTAGACAACGTGTAAAGCATGACCTGTAAAAAAAAATCACACATTGAGCGCAGTCAACCATCACCAATCATATATATTGCTGGAATGTTGCGAAAGACTGTGACGCGACCCGTTCATTCAAGTTGTGTAAGTGGAGCACACAGCAGGCTCAGTCCCGTTACTTTTTAGACGGACCTCGTATAGAGTGCCTATAGAAAGTGTGCACCCCCTTTCAAAATTTTCACCTTTTGTTGCCTTGAATTAGATTGCATTGAATCAGACTTTTTCCACCTTTATTTACACACTGTGACCCACAACTTACAAGTGAAAAACAAATTCTACAAATTTCAGAAAATTAATTAAAAATACAAAACTAGAAAATCTTGGCTGGATAAGTGTCCACCCCCCTTTCATCGCAATTGTAAATTTGATCAGATGTAACTAATTACCTTCAAAATCACACACCAAGTTAATTGGCCTCCACCTGTGTTAAATTGTTATGATGCTGATTATTTCAGAATAAAATCAGCTGTTCCTGTAGGTTTCCTCTGCTGGGTAGTGCATTTCATTGCAAAGACTCAACCATGAGAAACAAGGAATTTTCAAAAGACCTCCGAGATAAAGTTGTGGAAAGGCACAAATCAGGGGATGGGTATAAAAATATTTCAAAGGCCTTGAATATCCCTTGGAGCACAGTCAAGACAATCATTAAGAACTGGAAGGCATATGGTACCACCAAGACCCTGCCTAGATCAGGCCATCCATCCAAACTGGGTGACCAAGCAAGGAGGAGACTGATCAGAGAGGCCACGAAGAGGCCAATGGCAACTTTGAAAAAGCTACATGCCTTTATGGCAATGACTGGTCACTGTGTGCATGTGACAATATCCCAAGCACTGCACAAGTCTGGCCTATAAGGTAGGGTGGCAAGAAGGAAGCCATTACTCAAAAAAGCTCACCTTGAGTCCCATTTGAGGTATGCAACAAAAACACTCCAGACATTCTGCAGCCAGTGGCAACAAGTTTTGTGGCCAAATAAAACCAAGATGGAAATTTTTGGCCTAAATGCAAAATGTTAAGTTTGGTGAAAACCCAACACAGCACATCACCCAAAGAACACCATCCCTACTGTGAAGCATGGTGGTGGCAGCATCATGTCATGGGGATGTTTCTCATCAGCAGGGACTGGGGCACTTGTCAGAATGGAAGGGAAAAGGGATGGAGCATAATACAGAAAAATCCTAGAGGAAAATCTGCTGCCCTCTGCCAGAAAGCTGAAATTGGGACGGAAGTTAACCTTTCAGCATGACAACAACCCGAAGCACACAGCCAAAGTTACACTGGAATAGATAAGGAACAAAAAGATAAACGTCCTTGAGTGGCTCAGTCAGAGCCCCAACCTAAATTCAATCGAAAATCTGTGGCATGACTTAAAGATTGCTGTCCATCAGCGCTCCCCACGCAACTTGACCGAGCTTGAACAGTTTTGTGCAGAAGAATGGGAAAATCCAACCAAGATATTCTCGTTTTATATTTTTCATGAATTTCCTGAAATTTGTAGAATTTGTTTTTCACTTGGAAGTTGTGGGTTACGATGTGTAAATAAAGGTGGAAAAAAAATCTGATTTAATTCCAGGCTATAAAGCAACAAAAGGTGAAAATTTTAAAAGACGGTGTAAACTTTCTATAGGTACTGCATATGCTTGTTGTTCTGGACCACAGATCCATGAACAATCACTCATAAATCAGACAGAAAATACAAAATTATAATAATCCACTAACCTGCTAGCACAACCCAAAAACTTGGCCCAAAGCCTGCTGGTTTCCTAGCAATGAGGAAATTCCAAGCATGCTGTTGTAAAATAAATTTTAGCAAACAAGAAACTGGCTGAAATATTAACTTAACTGAAAGACCTTTAAAAAGCAAGCAAAACTGCTGTGAATTCTGACTAACACAGCATGCAGCAGCACCTTTTGAAAAGGGAACAAAGTGACTGGTGGGCTGAAACTGG
This sequence comes from Eptatretus atami, assembly GCA_035128595.1. Taxonomy (NCBI): domain Eukaryota; kingdom Metazoa; phylum Chordata; class Myxini; order Myxiniformes; family Myxinidae; genus Eptatretus; species Eptatretus atami. The sequence continues at coordinate 74,504,634 of CM068960.1, read as the reverse complement.
AAGGCTTCCGGGCACTTCCGGTTTGCCATTGCCTTCTTCAGCGCAGTGCCAGTGCCTATACCAAACGGATGATCCCAGCCATTGTTCTCCATAAGATAAACTTCCGTGTAGCATTAAGACCATGCAGCTCTGACTGGCAAAATGTGTTAGCTGCCTTCATAGTCATCCACCACCTGCTCTCATGGTTTCACATATCTCTGATCGGGAGGCTAAAATGGGGTAGTACATCTTACGGACTCACGGGTTAATGAATGCAAAGGCCATCTCCTGAAGGAAGTGGGATGCTTTTTGATAATTACATATATTTTTAATTGGTGAATGGAATTGTGCTTAAGCATCCACATGTTTTACCCAAATATTTTATAAACAAAGGTGAATCATCATTTTGAATATTGTGAAAGATCAGAATTAATTTAAGGTTTTAAACTTTATATTCCAAAAATTATGTGCCACTCCTCAATATTTCTCAATTAGATGTCAATGATTTTCTGATTTTCATTTTATTTCACAAAAACTAGAGGGCTGCAATCAAAGATAACTGATGGTTGCCAGTTTAGTCAACTGGTAATATTAGCCAATTGGTAGCACTTGAAATTCTGCCTCATAATGAAAACAAAGGTTTTTTTGTTTTTTTCCCCCAAAAAGCGGGACACCACAGGCACCAAGATGAAAAACACTTAATGCCTCCATCAGGTCAGGTCAGGTATGGGAGCATGTGCTCAAGAACAGCCGTCGCTGCGTCCACTTTCCGCCGGTACTCCAGGGGCCTCCGTCTGGCTTCCCCCAGGCAGATGCCAGGCCCATCCCCATCTCCTTGAGATGTTGGTCAACCTGCTGCAAACACGAGGCACGTGGTCGGCCCATTGGCCTCCTCCACTCACGAGACTCCCTCGCTGAGAGAATCTGGTGAACAGGATCAGCGTCAGGAAAACGAGTCACATGTCCATACAGCCGCAACTGAGCTCACGGACCATGCAGGTAACAAATCTCATCCGAGTCTCTCTCAGCAACCGCTCGTTGGACACAAAATCTGACCAGCGATAGCAGGATTCTCCGAAGAGACCTGGTACCAAAGGAATTAAGTTTCCGTCCCAGATCCTTGGTCAGAGTCCAAGTCTCGCATCCATAGAGCAAGACTGGAAGCACCAAGGACCCGAAGACTCGGACTTTCGTCCTCCCGCACAGGTATCCGGCAGCGCCACACCCCATGATCCAGTGAATCCATGACTCCCCAGGCCCGACCCAGACATCTATTGACCTCTGACTCACAGCCAGCAGAGACATGAATATCACTGCCAAGGTAAGTGAATCTCTCCACGACCTCAACATCCTCACCACAAACAGACACAGACAGGACAGAAGCATCCAAGATGTCATTGAAAGCCTGGATCTTAGTTTTGACCCAAGAACCCGTAATCCCAGCGGCTCCGACTCCTCATTCAGCACCTCGGGCCCCAAAAGGATATCTAAAGTCTCCGCAAAGATGACTGCATCATCTGCGAAATCAAGGTCCGAGATCTTGACATTCCAAACGATGCACCGCAGCTTGATCTTTCCGACATCCTCCCTAAAATCCAGTCCAAACAAGTGCTGAAAAGTGTGGGGCCAGTACACACCCCTGACGAACTCCAGTAACAACTGGAAATAAGTCAGAGATGGTACCACCACACTTCACAGCACTCTCAGTACCAGAGTAGAGTTCAGACATCAGATCGATCAGTTTTGGTGGCACCCCACGAAGACCAAGAATCCTCCAGAGGGCATCCCGATTCACTGAATCGAACGCTTCACAGAGATCAACATAGGCTGCAAGCAGCCCCTGCCAAACTCTCGTCTGCGTTCGGTGAGGCACGAAGAGCAAGGATACGGTCAATCGTTGACCTCTTTGGTGTAAAGCCTGACTGCTCTGGACGCTGGTGCTCAAGCAAATGGTGGCGAACCCTATCAAGAATTATCCGAGCAAAGACCTTGCCGCACTGAGAGCAGCGTCACCCCTGGTAGTTGTTGCAACTTGGCGATCACCCTTCCCTTCAGAGAGGGACAACAAGGCCCTCTTCCAATCAGTTGGGATGATGCCTGTGTTCCAGGCAGAGCACAAAACTGCATGCAACGACAGGAGTGCAGCATTTCCACAGCCTTGAGAAGTTCAGCATGGATGCCACAGATCCCTGGAGCTTTACCCGTTTCAACCGGTTCACCGCAGCCCGTGTTTCCACAAGTGAAGGTGGACCACAGTTGATTGGAGGTCAGCACAGGGATTGTAACACCCTTGACTCCCACTCGACAGCTGGGATCAGCCTGGTACAACCGCTCAAAATAACCGGCCCAGCGGGCCTTCACTTCAGACTCCTCTATCAAGAGCCTACCATCCTGCTCTAACTGCAGTGCTCCAAGGGATGGGCTTGGATGAACGCAATGCGCGAATTCCCCTGTAAGCGGACGAGAATCACCTGTCCACAGGTGATGCCCTACCCCTCACAGATTCCTCGCACATAGGCCTCCTTGTCCACCCTTCGTGCACGTACGTTTTATGCCTCAGCTCCCTGAACAGCTCAGCTCTGCCATTCAGCCTGGCCTGCGACTCTGGTCAATGGTATCCAGTGTCCCTTGAGACAAAATTCTTCTTGCCCTGCGGTGAGTTCCAAGACATCCACCGGCAACATCAAGGACGGTGGTCTTGAAGGCACTCCACAACTCTTCAGGACCCCCAAAGCACCCAGACACCCCAAATGTCCACTCACCTGTCGCAAACTCCAGCTACTCTCTCATCCTTGAGCTTGCCAACATCCAGCCTAGGCTGGGATGGTACCATTCTCCAGATTTAAGTGCAGCTTAGAGTTGCTACAACAAGCCGGTGGTCAGTATTGAGGAACTGAGCACTCCGGTAGACCCTGCAGTTCTGGATCATCCTCCAGCGACCGTCAACGGAGACATGGTCCATCCCTTTGCCACACCGCCAGCATTGGAATACAAGTCCAGCGATGAGCTTGTGGGTGCTGAAACATGAACCAGCACCCTAAGTCCATGACTTCTTGCAAAGTCAAGGAACTTAGTGTATTCTGGTTCATAGTTCCTGACCCATGGGGACAACACATGTCTCATATCCATCCCTATCAGTTCCAGTCGATGCATTGAAATCCGCCAAGACTAGAAGTGTATCTCGTCTGGGGCACTGATCAACCACAGACTCGAGCGTGCGTAGAATGTGTCCTTCACGTGAGGTCACTCGCCTCAGTCGGAGCATAGACAGAGACCAGGGAAAGGACACCTAAGGAGTGACGATCCTTAGTCTCATAATACGCTCGTTGACCGGTGTTACGTCAATTATCATTGGGGTCAGCTTATTGGACACAGCTACAGCAACTCCTTGAGTATGGTAACCATCAGAGCGACCAGACCGATAGTAGGTGTACAACCCACCATATATGCCTCCGCAATCCGGTCTCCGAACCTCAGAGAGTGCTGCAATACCGATGTCCAAATGCTTGAGCTCAGATGATAACAGAGACAGTGATCATCCTCTCTTAGGGATAGGACATTCCAGGCACCCACCCGAAGGGACGCCTCAGTTAACCCAAGGAGACCGCCGTCGGTGGACGACACCTCAGCACCACTCCGACACACTCTCCGCAATCTGACCAGGGATGTTACCCCGTGGTTTCCCTCCTTTCATCAAAGATTGGGGTGCCGAAGGCTTTGCCCAATCCCGCCATCCGATGAGCTGCGCTGCAAGGGCATCCGGTGAGCTGCCTCCCGGAGGGGGTCTCAATTTTTTTGCGTTTTTGTGTTTTGCGGAATGAAGGTTTTAACGGTGCCGGAGTGCAAATCCTGCACCAACCTCCTAAAAAAAGTAACCCAACTGCAGGAGGACCGTCCGCAGACACAGTTGGGCACTAGATATGGATGGCCGTTGGCTCACAAGGAGCTCCTCCGCCCTTTGAAACCATAATTAAATAATGGGGAATTAAATAATTTTTAAAATAATGGAAAAAGCTAATAATTGGAAATTGAATAAGTAATTCAAATACTGAATAATTGAAAATTGGGGGAAAATTAAATAATTGAAAATTGAAATAATAAATAATAAATCATTTAAAAAAGTAAAATCCAAAAATTAAATAGCAATTAAAAATATTAAATTTATTCTTCAACAAAAAGCAGGACACCAAGACTAAACACTTAATGCATCCATCCAGGAACCATAATTACAAGGTAAATCAACGCAGGACGCCATTTGGCTCATCAAGCTTGCGCAACTACGCCAATATCTAAGTACTCCCTCTCTCCACGACTAGATGCCGTACCTATCTCACTCAATTTAAAAACTGCTTTGTTGTGAAATTTAAGTTGTTTTTTTTTGAACGACCTTCATCTTGTGAGAACTCTTGCAAGCATGACAGATTGTAGATTTTTTTGAACCTGTTTATCTTCCTCTTTTTTTGACAAGAATAATGTTTTTGCAAGCTTTTAAGCATCATTCTCTAATATTTTCACAAATCCACTGGCTACATCTTTCCCTCTGAACAACTATCCTCATACCTATACACAACTGATTATCTTATAAAGTAATTAAATCCACACAAAGTACGTTTTTGACATTATTTCATATAGGTATTTTCTGGATTTGTTGTACAGTTGTGAATCTTTTCAAAATACCATCAAATTCAGCATGTACCGTATAAGGGATACTTTATCTTTTCTTTTTAAAAATTAAAGTGAATTATCCTTTCATTAGGGCAGGTCATCTTTATTTTTTGTGGTTTTATTATTTGTACAATAATCATCACATTGCTCTAATCTTGGTTTGTTATGGCATGTGTTTAAAGATGTTCTCCCAATGAAGATCAGTTTGTATGTATTAGCAGAGTACTAGCCCTATGGACGACCTTGTTCCAAACATGCAACACGTTCTTCTGATGCATACTTTTATTTGGGTACTGTACAGTATAGGCAACTGACAGCTCTGTATAGGCAAACTAGAAGGGCACTCTTCGATGTCGTGATGTCGCCAGATATGCCTCCACCCACATTATTACATCATTATACATACTTGGACCATGTTTGATTTAAATCCCTGAACCCAGATTCAATACATTAAATAATTCTGCCTGCTAGACCATGCGTCTGTCTGATCAAGTTGAAATTTAAAACATATATTCCCGCATGACTACTACGTAGATCATAACTGTGACGTTTCACATCAATTGATGAAGCTGTTCAAGAGAAAGAATTAAAAAAACAAAATTTCATTCAATCCAATATGGCTGCCAGACCATGTGACCTATTAATTCTTTTTAGCCGCCTGTTCGAGAACAGAGAGCTATGCAGATACTCCCCCGGTGTGGCGTGAAGCGTGAAAATGTTAAAATTTTTGGTGCAAGTTATTTTTTCCTTACTGTTTTATCTACCACACTATTTTTTATACGCCCGCTATATATATATATATATATATATTTTTTTTTTTTATATTAGTGATATGCCTATAGGCGGGCGTAGTGTGTGCCGAGGTCCGTCCGTCTGTTCTGTTGTCGGTGGTCGGTCTGTTGTCTGTCTGGTCGTGTGTGTCTGTAGTCCGTTCGTGTCCGCCTCTAACTGGCCAAATTTGTCAACTTTCACGTTTCATATTTGGTACATAGGTACAGACTGTGGAGACAGTGTGTCGTGATATACGTTCGTCATCTAAAGTGGTTGCCAGGCAACCAGGATGCTGTTTTCCATCCGTTCCTGTCCGCACTCTAACTCCCCAAGTTTTCAACTTTCACGTAGAGAGATCTTCTGAATGCATACTTTATTTGGGTACTGTACAGTAATAGGCAACTGACAGCTCTGTAACAAACTAGAAGGCACCTTCGATGTCGTGATGTCGCCAGATATCCACACCACAATTATACATCATATATACTACTGGACCATGTTTGATTTAAATCCTGAACCAGAGTTCAATACATTAAATAATTCTGCTGCTAGACATGCGTCTGTCTGATCAAGTTGAAATTTAAAACATATATTCCACCGCGAGACTACTACGTAGATCATAACTGTGACGTTTCACATCAATGAGAGCGCTGTTCAAGAGAAGAATAAAAAACAAAATTTATCTCAATCAATATGCTGCCAGACATGTGACCCATATTAATTCACTTTAGCTCGCCTGTTCGAAGAACAGGAGTTAGCATACCCCCGGCGTGAGCGTGAAGCGTGAAAATGTTAAATTTTTGGTGCAGGTTATTTTTCCTTCTATGTTTTATCTACCACACTATTTTTATCACGCCCGTAATATATATATATATATATATAATATAATATAATAAATATATCTGGGGGTATCTTGTTCGTCCACGACCGCCGTCTGGTCTGTGTGTCTGTCTCGTCCTGTCTGTCGTGTACGTCCGTTCCTGTCGCACTCTAATCCAAAGTTTTACAACTTCACGTTTCATATTTGGTACATAGGTTACAGACTGTGGAGCAGGTGTACGGATCATCGTTCGCATCCAAAGTGGTTGCCATGGCAACCAGGATGCTGTTTTCCATCCGTTCTGTCCGCACTCAACTCCCAAGTTTCAACTTTCACGTTTCACTATTTGGTAGCATAGGTACAAAGACTGTGGAGTAGGTGTGTCGCGACATACAGTTGCCATCAAAGTGGTTGCACATGGCAACCAGGTGCTGTTTGCCATCGTTCTGTCCGCACTCTAACTCCAAAGTTTCAACTTCACGTCGTTCATAATTGGTACTAAGTACAAGATGTGGAGACGGTGTGTGCAGACATGTATCGTCATCTAAGTGGTGCTATGGCAACTCAGGACTGTTTTCCATCCGTTCCTGTCCGCACCTGCTAACCCAAAAGTTTAAACTTCACACGTTTCATATTTGGTACATAGGTACAGACGTGGAAGGTGTGTCGCTGATATACGTTCTTCATACTAAAGTGGTTTGCTCAGGCAACCAAGGAGCCTGTTTCATCCGTTCCTGTCTGCACATCTAACTCCAAGTTCAACTTTCACGTCATATTTGGTACTAGTACAGACGTGGAGTCCGGTGGTCGCACATAACGTTCGATCATCTAAGATGGTTGCCTATGGCAACCAGGAATCTGTTTCGCATGCCGTTCCTGTCCGCCACTCTAACTCCAAAGTTTTCAAACTTCACGTTCATATTCTGGTAATAGGTACAGACTGTGGAGTAAAGCTGTAGTGTCTGCTATAGGTACCATTGTCGCGACATAAGCCTAAAGTGGTTGCCATGGCAACCAGGATGCGTTTTCCATCCGTTCCTGTCCGCACTCTAACTCCCAAAAGTTTTCAACTTTCACGTTTCATATTTGGTAGCATAGGTACAGACTGGTGGAGACGGTGTGTCGGCGACATACGTTCATCATCTAAAGTGGTTGCTATGGCAACCAGGATGCTGTTTTCCATCCGTTTCCTGTCCCGCACTCTAGACTCCAAAGTTTTCCAACTTCCACGTTTCATATCTTGGTATATAGGTACATGACTGTGGATATATATCTGGTTAATAGGTATCTGGTATACTAGGTACATGTCGCGCATAAGTTAGGTCATCTAAAAGTTGTTGCCATGGCACCAGGAAATGCTGGGTTTTCCACGTAGTAAGCACAATTCTGCATATACCTTCTGTTCGGGTGTATATTGTGCTCAACTTGGCGCTCTTGTTACTGATTACAATATACAAATACCATATATTGCTAAATTATTTTGGTCAGACGTTCACTGCAATGCCTTTATAAAAAATATTAATTATTAGACAGTC
>CM068960.1:74462923-74496573 GCA_035128595.1 Eptatretus atami | reverse complement strand
TTTGAAGGAGGTGGGTTTGGGGTGGATTAACAGGGGTAGAAAAGATTGTGGTTTTGGATGGGGGATGGTGAACAGCTGTTTTGAAGACCTGGAGGGAAGAATGGGATTGAAGAGTGCGTGGGAGTTTGTTCCAAAGGCAGGAAAAAAAAGAGGAATGAAATAGTGAAGGTGAGTAGTGATTCTTAATTTTGGTAGTCTTACCAGAAGAGGGTTGCTGATGGACCTTGAGCGCTCTGCAGAAATATGGGTGGGACGTATCGTAGACAGGGCAGGGGGTGCGAGGCTGGAGAGGAGAGGGTCGAAGGCAAAGACCACCGACCTGCTTGCGTTGAGAGAGCGTGAGAGATTCAAAGACTCAGCCTTATCGAGGGAGATACCAATGATCCTAAATGCCTTGGTTTCCACAGAATGCAGCCGAGAAAGGTGAGAGGCGGGACACCAGCCCAGAGGGGAGAGCAGCACTCCATTAGGCTGCGGAAGAAAGCTTTGTATGTTGGTGGTCAGGAGCTCAGGTGTGTCAAGGAACGACTTTGCACGACGGAGGATGCCCAGTCGGCGACTAACTTTGGAGGCCAGCTTGGAAATGTGGCTTTCCCAGGAAAGATCATGACAGATAGTGAGACTCAGAAGCTTGAAGGAAAAGACTTCTTCAAGAGGATTGTTGAGAAAGTAGATGGGGGTTCTAGACGGTTCTTTCAGAGAGACACAGTGAGAGTGTGAGATTTGTCAGCATTGAAAGACATGTTCCATGTGTTGGACCAGCTTGTGATTTTATCCAGATCTGCAGAGAGTGAAGAGGCTGCTGCTTGCCGATACGAGGGATGACAGATGGTATGGCAGAGGATGGTGTCATCAGCAAAAATATAAAGAGGATTTTCCAGAGTCAGATAGATCATTGATGAAAACCAGAAAAAGCACAGGGTCCAGAACGCTCCCTTGAGGAACTCCAGCCTGGAGAGGAAGAGGGGATGAGAGAACTCCATTAAGGGCCAGATGTTGGCTGTGACAGGAGAGGAAGTCTGTGAGCCATGAGTGGAGATGGCTTGGATACCAGAGGAAGAGAGTTTGTTAAGCAGGGCAGGGTGCCAGACCGTATCGAAAGCACACGAGATGTCGAGGGAGATGGCTCTGATTTCATGTCCGGCATTGAGGACCCCAATCCATTGTTGGGAGAGCAGAAGCAGCATATCCAGCGTAGAGTGACTTGGTCTGAAACCTAATTGATGATAGTAAATCAAGACATTGGAGAAGAGGAAGGATTTAATGTCTGAAGCGATGATAGATTCCATAACCTTGCTGATGATTGGGAGAAAACTGATGGGTCTGTAGATGCAGGGATCTGTTTTTGCACCTTTTTTATGCAGAGCGGTAATGTTTGCTGATTTCCAAGCAGATGGCAGATGACCTTGAGCAAATGAGAGGGTGAATAGAACAGAGAGAGGTGAGCAAAAGGAGCAGAGCAAGTTTTTCGGATACGTGGGCTGATGTCGTCTGGACAGGTTGCAGAATCTGAGTCGAGGTTTGACAGCAAGCTCTCCACCGTGTCAGGAGAAAAGGACAGAGTCCAGGAACAGCTAGGTGCAACTGGGTAAGGTGGGTACAGAAAGCGATGCGTTTCGGACACAAGATTTAGAAGCAAACACAGAGTTTAGTCATTCGGCCTTTTCATGTTCAGTGTCAGCTGTGCGGCCATTTGAGGTAAGGGAGGGGATGGATGGGGAACATACACCAGAAACAGACATAACTAGACACCACCAGGATTTGGAAGAGGGAGGCAGGTTTCAAAGGTCAGACTTGAGATTAGAAAGATGTTGTTTTCTGGCTCTCCTGAGGGTAGACACACACTTGTTCCAGGCTATGTGGAAATAACTGAGATTGCCTTCAGTTGGATTAGCCTTCCATGAGGCGAAGGCAAGTTGTTTCAGGACAACTGCTTCACCACAAGCTTCAGTGTACCATGGGCGAGAGGAAGGGTATGACAACTGAAGACAAGATGGGTTAAATCTGTGCATGAGAGAGAGAGCAAGTTTCCTTGAAATAATTCCCAGTACGAGTTGATGTCGGAGAAAATAGAGATGGGAGACCGGTCTAGCAGTTTGATGGCTGCTTTAAGTCCTTGCCAGTCGGCCTGAGTGAAATGCCAGACTCGACAGCGCTGAGGTGGTTCTCTAATAATAACAGCCAGAGAGATGACTGCTTTGACAAGCATGTTGTCAGATGAACCAATCGGAGTGGAGGAAGAACAGCAGATATTTTCAGGGAAATTGGTCAAAATCAGATCCAGAAGAGATGGAGTACTATTGGTTGAGATCTGGGTCGGGAAGTTGACAGATTGTGTCAGTCCCAATGAATTGCAGAAGTCTTTTGTTGAAGTGCCATGGCAGGTGAGATGGGTTCCCACACCCAGCCAAATGGCATGATGACAATTGAAGTCACCACATATGAGGAAGAGAGAGTTGGGAAGAGAGAGTTGGGATGAGAGGATCGAAGTTGGTCCATGTTTTCGGAGAGCGAGATGTAAATGGAGTCATCACTGTTTGGTGGATGGAACAACACAAATATAAACATGAGGTGGGAGTGGAGGGGAAGCTGTAGCCAAATGTATTCCTGGGGATGTGGGGAAGAGAGGACAGTGCATGGTGAGTGAGGAACAGAGTCTTTGATGAAGAGAGGACGATCTACCATCCGCTGCCAGGACGAGGCTCAGGTCTGTCATACCAGAGGAAGGAGTAACCAAGGAGACGTGAGCTCAATCACGGTGGTCTCACTTCATAAATTACCCCCAGGTGGCGAGGATCTTTATAATTATCCCTGCTGCTGAATTCAGCCAAAGAAAGCTGCATAAAGCACCACAAGCCAAGAAAAGCCCTTTGCTGTTTTAAACCCTCAGTATTTCTCTACAGCTGCAGACATTCACAAGTAGCACTTACATGAGAATCCCAACACTACATGCCCACCCTCCCCCTCAGCTGTGAGACCAGTTTCAATACTTGTTGGTGAGTCATCAGTGGCAGCGTAGACAGAAAAGCGCACCACCGAGGCTCCCAAGCATGTACCACATGCAATGTCAATACCAGTCATCACAAAAAAACAATTGCTTAACCCCACTTTTCACTTCTTATGCATGGGTAACAAGACCAATCAGCACTCACCTAATCAATTACCCCAGGTGGCTAGGATCTTATAATTACCCCCCCCCTACTCTTCTAGCCAAAGAAAGCTGCAGAAAGCAGCCAAATAAAGCTAGTAATCAGTTTCATGATGTTGAATCAGAACGAAAGGAATAATCGTCGCAATGGAACCATACACAGGGCAGTAAATATGCTTTTCTCTTTTCAAAAGGTTTCAGAAGCCAAAAATAATGATGTCATTCAAAATAGCATCAGAAAAATGAAAACAATCTTGAGAAAAATGCAACATTGACTGTAAAATATCGAGAAGAGGACTAACATCTGACTAGGGAGTCAGAGATGTCTTGAAGGAGGAAAGTTTCTGTAAAGCGGATTATGTCTGCTTTGTCAGTGGCAACCTGTATGAAAATATGTCAGGTTTGAGTGAAGGCCTTCAATGTTTAAGGTCCGTACTGTTGAGGAAGAGGGAGGGGAGAAGGCTTTGGGTGCAGGGGAGAGGAGTGGGAGGGTAGGATGAGGGAGGAGGAGGGGGGAGGTAAGGAGAGTTGTTAAGGTTTATTTTTTTTTCTTTATGTGTGGTGGCAGACAAGAAAAGACCGGATGAGAGGAGAGAAAAGGCTCGGTGGTGATGGGTGAGCTTCAGTGGGGAAAAAAAATAGAGAAGTGGCAGAGGGCAGTTTGAAGATTGGAGGTGGTGAGAGTGAATGAGATGAGAGAGAGGGCAGGAGAATGAGGCAGCTTTATGGATGTGAGGGGGGGGGACTTTGAGAAGGGAAGTGAGGGGGGAGATTGGAGGGAGAAGGATTAGAGGGGAGAGTGAGGGAAAAGGGTGAGGGGGTAGATTTTGAGAAAGGAGAGGGAAGCTTGGGGGGGAAGAGTGTGAAGGTTGCTTTGGAGGGAGGGTGAGAGAGAAGCTTGAGAGGGAGGGGAGAAGAGCAGAGCATGGCCAAGGGGCAGGAGGGCGATGGGAGAGGTGGGAGAGGGGAAGGATGAGACTTGGTAGTGGTATTTGAAGAAGGGAGCGGGCAGGGGGAAGGTACAGAATTGAGAGGTTGGGAGAGAGGGACGTCGTGATGAGAAGAAAGAAGGAGCATGTTTGAGATGTTGAGAAGTGTATTGATTGAGAGAGTAGATATCTGTTAGGTTATGATGGAGCCCACAGATGGTCGAGCACCACACACTTTGGGACAACAGAGGAGGAGCTGATATGAAGCAGAAGACAGTGAAGAGGTCTTAGAGCTGAGGTGTAGGATGAGGGGCAGAGGGAGGGTAAGGAGAGGATATAACAGGTTGGAGTTAGAAGAGTAGATTTAGGAGGTGGGGTGAATTGGCACTGAAGTTGGAAAAAACCAGACAATTGATCCTATGCACTAAGCGAGTGACATCACAGCGGAAGGTAAGGCTCCGCCAATATTGAGTGGCAAAAATCATGGCTACCACGCACGTGTCACGCGAACTTCTGGGGCTATTTCCATGGATTAGATGATATTTCTAAGAAGAGGTACTGCGAAAAATTGAAGCTGTGTGGTCTTAGTGAAGATCCTTATATTATTTCAAAGGATAAATGGACAACAGAAAGAAATTTTGGCCTCAATCGTTTTCCCCGACATCTATGTTTACCTTGTTGAAACGCCCGAGTCCTACACTCAAGTCAGCCTGAAAGCCTTCAAGAGTATGGACGCTTACTCATTGTTGTTCGCCGGGTTTGTTAGTGACATATCTCGACGAAAGCTGACAAGAACTGTATTATAATCGTGAGGGCAAAGTAAGCCTGTTTTCTTTCATTTCACTATTATTGTATTATCGTTGTTGCTTGTTTTGTTCAGCAACCAGCGTCACTTTTTTTAACCTGACTGCTGCCACAAGTTAAGCTGTCTAAATGCTAAGTTTGTAGAAAATCTTCGTTCGTCAATTTGCTTACAGATACATTATATTTTTTCCATGACAAACATACAGTATAATTGCCACGCTGCTGGGATATTTCAAAGTGCTAGTTTTTATGTATTATACATATCGATGACTTCTGTAGTGAAACAACCTCGAACTGTGCGCGTTAGACAGCTGTTAGAAAGGCGATCTGCCTATCTCATTCTGTCAATAAAACAAGGGAGATAATGCATTTTAATGATACAAATCAGACAATATTTTGTAACCACCAGCTATTTAATACCAACTACTGAAATAACGTATCAGAAATTAATTACATACCGGAGACAAAAATGAAGGCCACACAACCAGTCATGTTCGCCAGGTCGCCATTTTTCTCTTCTCAGAACCGATATCCAAAGATTTCGTCGGTCTACTTCGGCGGGAAAGCGGTAAAACTGCACTCCAGAGCCTTTAGTATATCGCTGAGTACATCCCGGGGCACAACAACTCTTACCCATTTGCAGAAAAAAAAATCGCTTGCTTGGAAATAACGGTGTAGTTGAAGTGGAGACTATCGGTTGTTATGGACGCGGTAATACTTTCTTGCACTCAATATGGCGGAGCTGCCACAGTCACGTGACCGGTGACGTCATCTGAATAAGGCCTATTGATGGAACACGAACATGCATTGCAAAGTGGGAGTTATTAAATTTTTAAGTCAAAGATACGATTAAAGGCATAACGTGAGGGATACAATAAAGGAGAATGGAGAAAAGAAACGTTGTAACAGTGGGACTTTTCAGACAAGGGATGAAGGAAAGGTCGAATTGAAAAGTCTATTGAAGAAGAAGAGTAGCGAATTATGATACACTACCGAGAACCACATGTGTGAAGGAGGAAGTTTTCATATTGCAAGAGACCGTTTTTTTTATTATTTTATTTTTTGATAAAGATTACGTGTGATAAGGTAAAGGAAAGGTTGAAGAAAAATCGTGAAGGTGTATGGTGAATGTGGATCGGCTAAAGTCGAAGGAAGCTGGTAAGTCGGCGAACATTACAGGAAGAGGAAAAGGGGGTAGCGAAACACGTGGTTACAGGAGGTGTAAGGTTAGAAGTGAAAAGATATAAAAAAAATTTCTTTTTTAAAGATTAGGTAAGATTGGGTAAAGGAAAGGTTGAAGAAAAAAATTGTGAAGGTGTATGATGAGTGAGGGTTGGCAGAAGTAGAAGAAAGATGGTAGATCGGCCGAAGGAGGAAGAAGAGTCGGTACAAGAAGTCACGTGGTTACGTGGGGAATAAAGGAAGGAGGGGAAAGGGGTTTTTTGTTGTATTTTTTTGTATTTTAAGACAGAGAAGGAAAGACAAATAGGCCTCAGAGAAACTTGACATGACAAGACCGACGAAAACTCACCAAATAGCACAAATTTTAAAACAAAACCGATCTAGGAACACAATAAACATGGAGGCAACAAAATAAAGTCAAAACGTGACAAGCAACGACCGAAACTTATCTTTGAGAAAGTTGGCAGAAGCCCCTGAGAGAACCAACCGTCGCCTCAAAAACCAGAATCAGATCACGTTTTTCCACGGATTGGGGATTTAATCATGAACATGAACACCCTAGTATAAAATTATTCATGAACACCCTGGTATCCCATGGAATGGGGAACGTGTGGGTGAAGTTTCCCCTTGATCTGTCAAGCTGTTCTGGAGAAGATTTTTTAAAGGTTTATCTTCAAAAAATCATAGCTGCCAAACCATGTGACCTATAACATTAATATTTACATCCTATATTCCACAAGGCTCGTAGATCATGTGCATGAAGTTTCAGATCGATCTGGTAAGCCGTTCTAAAGAAGATTTTAAAAGCTTTGCATGTTCAATCCAATATGGCTGCTGAACCACATGACCTATGATGTCATCAATTTTTTTCTCTCAAACATTTTGCTGTTAGACAACACAAAAATTTTCTTACTGATCGGATAAAGCATTCAATGTGTCGAATTATGACGTCATAATGAAGGCCGACCAATGAAATCATCCTTTACAAAACTTGTTCCCCATGGGGAGTTCTTGATATGTGCCAAGTTCCAATTTTTTAATGGAGCGGTTTCAGAGATACAGAGGTCCAATTTTTTTTCTTTTTTCCAACATGACTGCCACAGCACGTGACCTATGACGTCATAATTATCATTAAAAAAATTTCTACACGAATAGTCACACCTATGGTGAAAATTTCATATCAATCGGACAAGTGGTTACAAAGAAAATGATTTTAAAATGAAATAAACCTGAAAAATGCTGGCGGAAGAATAATAATATCGAATAATAATAATAATAAGACGAAGAAACAAGAAAAAAAATAGGTTACCCAACCTGAAAAGCTTGGTACCCCAGTTACCTGTGAAATACATAACTAACTTTCATTTGAATCGGCAATATGAGTGAAAGTTCTCCAACTCCCCCTCATACAAATTGAATCCCCCACCTTTAATTGAGTATCCTGCATCAGAGTGCTAACCAATCTAGGACTGGTTCTAGCCTAGAAACGTTTCTCAACTGGTGATACAACCCAGGGCTCTTGAAAGAGTATGGGCCTATAACTACTTATACTATTAAATATGCGTGTACATAACTTAAATTAGAATCAGCCAAATGAGGACCGATGTCTCATCATGAGACATCGGTCCTCAATTGCTCGATTGTAATTAAAGATGAAATAATGTCGATATATATGTAACAGTTACATTTTTATACATACATTTTTTGAAAGCAAGCTTAACTCCCTAATCCACGTACCCATGGGTCTCAAACACTGACCTTTCCTTCCGGGGATCATGTTGGCTCAGCACCGCCTGATTTTTGGCTTTATTCTCAAAAGAATAGGAGTTCTTCATTGTTGTTAATTTAACTCCCATGTGGACAACCAAAATCTGCAGAGAAGATAAATTTTCAAAATTATTGAAATGACATAATTTTGTGCACGTGCTGTGATCACATCGTACTGTATGAGAGATGTACAGTAATTATTTACATTTTCACCCACATTATAGGCAAGTGATTCATTAACTGAGTTAATAAACTGATTATTGTTTAATGAAGGTGAGAGAATGCTTGATATCTCGGTTAAATACCTTGTCAATGACTTTTCAAATAAAACATTTCTTGCAAGAGCTGAACCAAAGTATATTTAGGGCATGGAAACCAACAAGAAAAAACAAGATTATAATACAATGTGTTGGTCTCTGCATAAGGCAGGGGTGTGTGTGTGTGTGTGTGTGTGTGTGTGTGTGTGTGTGTGTGTGTGTGTGTTTAGAAGTTGAATCACTTGTCGGTATATTTAGACTTTAGTAACACAACAAGAATTGTTTTTTAAAGCTGGAGCAAAAATTAACTCAGGAGTGCAACACGGCATTGATGAGCCAAATGGCCTCATTTCCCTGTTTTCCGTCATGCAAGATGATGGGATCACTCCTTTCTCTTCCGTATGCAGCACTTGGTGGCAGGTAGCATCATTTGCTTGGAGCACAGCTGTGCTGCTAATGCAGTGCCCCCTATAAGTTAGAGCAGGAATTCTTAATTTGGCCAGAGTGCCAGCGATGGTTTGTCTCCTCTTCAAGAATATCACTGTGGGATCTTTCACATCCATAAATTAATGCTGGCAGACGGGATACCCAGTTTAACGTCCAACCGAGAGACAGAACACACAGTGATTGATTGCCCTGCCTGTTCCTTACGTTTCCCAACCCTTGGGCCAATTTCCTCAAAGATTAACCTCTCAATACAAACTTTCAATTATTATTAATCATATTGATGTAAAAACATGAAATAACGGTGTATTGGGCGATCAAGCGCAATATGTCGGTTGCCTCCCTCAATGGGGAGAGGGCAGAGATAAAGGTCTGATCTGTCAGGTATCCAACCTATTGTATTTAAATATTTATTTTGCATATGCAGAATGGAAATTAATAAACAAAGGGTCCATAGTCACCACTGGCCAACACTCGAGTCCAACGAGTGATCGCATGATCCTGTATGACCTTAAAAAGGGAAATGAAGCAACTTGGCCCACCATTCTGTTGCACTCCTGAGCTTGCGACAGGTGTAAGCGCACATTTTCAGGCTCAGCCGTTTTTGTTTTTTCTAATATTCCCCCCTACCCCCACCCTCACTGCCTCATGTCACACCCCAATATTCTTCCACTTGCCGATTCTTCCCCCAAATGTCCATCTGTTGTGTCCTTCCCTGTTGTTGGTGTGTTTTCATTATTTCCACTGTTAATGTATTTATCGCTTTGCTTCTTTACAACTTAATCTTACCCAATAATCTTCTTCATATTTCACTAAAGTCTTAAAACCCAATCTTTATCGGGTGACCAATCTCACCTGTAATTGGAGGGAACAACCAATCAGCTCTCACTTCATAAATTACCCCCAGGTGGCGAGGATCTTTATAATTATCCCTGCTGCTGATTCAGCCAAAGAAAGCTGCATAAAGCAGCCAAAGAAAGCTGCATAAAGCAGCCAAATAAAGTGCCACAAGCCAAGAAAAGCCCTTTGCTGTTTTAAACCCTACCAGTATTTCTCTACAGCTGCAGACATTCACAAGTAGCACTTACATGAGAATCCCAACACTACATGCCCACCCTCCCCTCAGCTGTGAGACCAGTTTCAATACTTGTTGGTGAGTCATCAGTGGCAGCGTAGACGAAAAGCGCACCACCGAGGCTCCCAAGCATGTACCACATGCAATGTCAATACCAGTCATCACAAAAAAAACAATTGCTTAACCCCGCTTTTCACTTCTTACGCATGGGTAACAAGACCAATCAGCACTTACCTAATCAATTACCCCCAGGTGGCTAGGATCTTTATAATTACCCCCCCCCCTACTCTTCTAGCCAAAGAAAGCTGCAGAAAGCAGCCAAAGAAAGCTGCAGAAAGCAGCCAAAGAAAGCTAGTAATCAGTTTCATGATGTTGAATCAGAACGAAAGGAATAATTAATCGTCGCAATGGAACCATACACAGGGCAGTAAATATGCTTTTCTCTTTTCAAAAGGTTTCAGAGCCAAAATAATGATGTCAATTCAAATAGCATCAGGAAACTGAAAACAATCTTGAGAAGAATGCAACATTGACTGTAAAATATCGAGAAGAGGACTAACATCTGCGCAGCGTTTTACTGGAGTAAGACCATTCCTTGATGTTTCGGTGAAAAGAACCTTTTTTTTTTGCAAAGGGCGTTTAAAAAAGTTTTATGAACAAGATACTCGCAATAAAGCACAAGAAGCACTGTTTTTATACTGAATGTGTTTTTTATTTCTTCATATGCAGCCTGTGGCTGCTTGGCTACATCATTTTTCTCGGGGCACAGCTGTGCACTGATGCAATGTCCCTGTTACCAGCACACTAGTACTCACGTTGCCAACCTCAGAAGGATGACAGACTGAATCAACCCGACCTGGTGTTAATTATATGGCCCAACAGGGGCTTGAACTCAAGACTTTAGGATCTTAAGCCAGCCACCTGAACCATTAAGCCAACACCAGGCCTTTTTACTATGTAACAATGAAGAATATGTTTCTTCATTACACACTAAAACGTAAAACAAAACTGTGTTTGTCACACTGTATTGTGAGCATCTCAATTGTATATACCGTAAAACATTTTGAACACCCCACGTATGCTGCAGTCTTCAGAGAGGCTTTTCAGCTGGAAATGGATTGGTCATTTCCGACCATTTCCAATAATCAAGACATTTGAAGCACAAGATCAATGTATTTGGGATTCCTGTATCGACTTTCAATTTAATTATTTCCTAAACATCAAAGTCAATCCAGTCGTATATATTATGTCTAAAATATGGCAAAAGAGTCTTACAGTGAAAGATCGATTAAATATTGATTTGCAAGCAAGATAGTTACTTACCTTGAACGAATAATTGGGGAGTACAGGTAATAACGCCTTTTATATACAGATAGTAAGGAGGTCAATCCCGTCAGCAGAGGCGGCATTACGCTGTCAATTCGTCATTTCGACTAACCAGCCCACCTGAAACCGCTGCGCAGAACAAACGTCCCTTTCAACGCCGATATATTTTGAGAAAATAGATTTCATTTGTGGTATAAGGACTCGAATCAGACTCTGGACTCTCGAATAAAGACTAGCGCTGGCAGGATATCGGCTTATAGAGGTATGCACACTCGCTTCTGAGCTGTCTAGCCTGCCGGGTTTGAATCTCGACTCAGCTATAAAGTGTTACCCAGGTGCTTCACATGCAGGATGTTGCATATTGGTGTGTGTGTCGTTTATCGGAAGGACATTAAGCTGGAGACCCTCTGACAGCATTCATTGGTGTACGTTAAAGAGTAGGTTATTTATCGCCGGCTGACATCAATTCAAACTTGTCACCATCAGTCGAACGTCAGACCAGGCCAGCCGGTTCTGATCAAGACTTGGAACAACAAACATTCCCCGGCCGACCCAGTATAGTAGTAGTAGTTGTCGTGGTAGTCACTGGAAGAAGAGACTCAAAGTTGGAGTTTCGATGAGAACTCAAACTTCAAGCACACATTCTTCTAGGCAGACCATATTTCCAAAATGGCCTCCAAAGCCAACCACCGAATGGGCATATTTGGTCACGTAAGGTCTTTCCTTCGCCAGTCCGAACTTTTGACAACTTACAAGGCCTTCATTTATAGCTGGATGTTGTACTGCTCTTCCCTTTGGGCTGGTTCCTCGATTTATTCCTTTTGTTCCATCCCTGCTTTCCAATTCCACTTCTTGTATTTCATTCGGTTTATGCACAGCTTGTTAACCCCACCTGTCCTTATTCCCCTCCCCTTGATCTCACTCTCACTTTGACTCTGCTGATGGTGTTTCCCCCTTCACATTTTGTTCTCTTCCATTCTGCTCTACCTCTTCCACGAGCGTCGATCATGTGTACAAAAAAGAAAAAAAAAGCGTTTTCTAAAAATAAAAAAGAGAAAGAAACCCACTATTAGGTTTCGGGTCTCAAAAAGTAGCCACACCAGTCGAGAAAGCCACTCAATAATATTTGCACATATATTAACTATAACTCGTCACCAACAGGGCATCCTCTGTCATTCAAAGTCCTTCCTTGGCACACCTGAGCTGTTATCCACCTACAAGGCCTTCCTTCGCATCTTGATGGAGTACTGCTCTCCCCTCTGGGCCGGTTCCCCTGTCTCACACCTTGTTCAGCTTGACGCCATGGAAGCCAAGGCCTTCAAGAGATTATTGGAATCTCCCACGTTGAAGCAGAGTCTATGGGCCTATCACGTCACCATCGCAGACAGGTCGGTGGTCTCTCTGTCTTCTTACACCTCCTTTCTGGTCTTGCACTCTCTGCTCTTTCCGTGCTTTGTCTCGCCCCAGGTTTCTACAGGCCACACTCGGTCCACCATCAACGCCTTTCAGGTAAAACACCCAAAATCCAGGATCACTGCTCACCTCCACTCATGTCTTCCTCTTTTTTTCTCCCATCTGCAGAATCTACCTCCACATTCTCTTCAATCTCATTCTCCCCTCCAAGTCTTCAAGGCAGCTGTTCATCACCATCTCAGATCATCCCCAATCCAAAAACCATGATCTTTTCAACCCTCGTTAATCCACCCTAATCCCTCCTCCTTCCAAATTTCCCTCTGTATCCATCTTGTCCACCTCATGCATCCTCTCCTGCCCCCCATTTTTCCCGACACCCATAGTTTGTCTTCCTCCCTCTGTCTTAGCCTTCGGCTCTGCTGTTGGTGTTTTTCTCCCTCTGCTGTTATTTTTGCCCTGTTGCGTCCTGATCCATTCAGTGTACTCATACTAGCTCTTCCATGAGCCTCGACTATGTATATTAAAAAAAATATTTTTAAACTGCTTCATGCTGCGCTGTGTCCTGCTTCAGGTACCATACCGTGCATGCTTGCTTGGATGGACTGCGTATGGTGTGCGGAGTACTCGTATACGCATTCGTACGAGCTCTTCCACGAGCTTCAACTATGTATACCAAAATAAAAAAAAATAACAAACCAACTTTGCACGAGTAATTCAGATTAGCTCACAGGTATAATTGAATTCCACAGTTAGTTAGGAAAACCTCAAGAAAACATTACTCGAACCCTTTAAACTCCACGAGATTTGATTGGAGAAAGTCACACGCGGAATTCGACCTTCAAATCTCAACTCTCGTGAAGTGCACACTGATCACTACATGCAATTATTGACATTTTCACGGAAGTTGTCAGTTATCTCCATTGTCCTGAATTCCTCGGTCACAACATTCCTGTTAAAATTCCTTCTTGGCTGTCTTTTCATGGTGTCATTTCGGTAATGACCAACGACATTTTTTCCTTGAAATTCTCTCGTGCAATCATCAGATAAATGATTAAGCTCACTCACCTCACCACGGCACCCTTGTAGGAGAATGCGTGACACCTGGCTGGAAACGACATCGAAAAGGACGAACATCTTTGCTGAGTTTG
Source organism: Eptatretus atami (assembly GCA_035128595.1). NCBI lineage: Eukaryota > Metazoa > Chordata > Myxini > Myxiniformes > Myxinidae > Eptatretus > Eptatretus atami. The sequence continues at coordinate 74,483,080 of CM068960.1, read as the reverse complement.
AGTGTAGCAGGAAGCCTTGTGTTGGCTTCGTGGTTAAGGAGGCTGGCTGAAGATCTTTGGTTCTTGAGTTCAAGCTCCTGTTGTGCCGTTGAAATGAACACCAGGTGGGTTGACTCAGCCTGGCATCCTTCTGAGGTCGGCAAAAATGAGCATCAGCTTACTGGAAATAAGGGGCACTGCATCAGTAGCACAGCTGTGCTTCCAGAAAATGATACAAGCAGCAGACACAGGCTCCATACGAAACAACTGTAACAGGAACTTCCTTCATGGTATTGGGTAAAAAATAAATTTTAAAAACCTTGATATGCCGTGTCGTATTTTAATAACATATGATTGTACAATCAAACTTTGACGAATCCCTATGATTGATCACACATCTTTCGTGTTCCACAGCAATTTGTTTCGCTCGAAAGAAAAACGTTTCATGGAGGCCTTGCCAGATATCCACCTTGTACCGAAGGACCCAAATGAGATCAGTCATCATCAGTTTCGTGTGACGTCATATTCATCAAGTTGAATGGTGTTTGTCATCCTTCATGAACGCATGTTGGATTAGGATCCAACTACGATTCGGCCCGATGGATGCATCATGACTGAGGATGCGTGCGTAATTAAACATGACTGCTTGCGTAATTAATCAGTCGGGAGGACGGGGAAATTCCCGAGAGATATTTTTAGTGTTTTTAGATTTGCTCATGATATTGGAATTTGTTCAGGGTGCCAGCACACAGTGGCCTACTCTTTCAGCTCCACGAGCTGTAGTGCTAACAGACAGGACACCCGGCTTAAAGTCCATCCGATGGATGGTTCACTTTGTGATGCAATAAACACCCTGCTTGCGAGGAACCAATCCCACACTCACGTCACATCGGGAATCAAACTAACTCAACAGCTCAAAGGTCAGTGTGCCACATCTGCACTATCCTGTCGGAGTTGTTAAGTTGTGCAAAGTGTCTTTGATCCTTAATCCAAATGTAAATGTTCTACATTATCAGAGATGGATGAAACTCCCTTCTTTACTATCCACCTTGTGTATATAAGAATTCTTTGTGCGTCGTAAGTACACATGATTGTCCTCATCTAAATATGACCCAAGCTTTTCCTATTATTTGTTTTGTTTTAGAGAAACACTACCCCCTCCTACATGTTCCAATTCTTGGTAAAGGTGACCCTCAAATACATAATACAATGTACACCAATCAGCCGTTTTAAGCAAAAAATCACACGCCTGTACGGCTCGTTCTGAAAATCTAAAGGTTGTTCGCAAGCCCCAATATCCATAATCCTCGATATATGTTGTGAAGAGCTTATTTACGTGAAAATTCCCCGTTTAATCTGAACATATCAAGCTTCCATGAATACCACCAAGAAACATTTCCTTCTATTGAAAAGATTGATGATCCTTGTTTCCAATTGACGAGTCAAATCTCAACGGGTGAGCATCGGAGGCAGAACTATGGTACCATAGATGATCCAAACAATGAGCAGCTTGCATGAGAAACCGAGGACCAAAGCACTGTACACAGATAGAAATTACACCATTGTTATAAGAGGTTTCTTAAGCCTGGTGTTGGCTGCCTTAAGATCTTAGGGTCTGAGTTTCAGTCCCTTTTGTCCCGTTGAAATAACACCCGGTGTGTTGACTCATTCTATCATCCTTCCGAGGTCGGCAAAATGAGTACCAAGTTCCTGGTAACAGGGGCAGTGCATCAGTGGCACAGCCGTGCTTCCGGAAAATGATGCAACCAGCAGCCACAGGCTGCATACAAAAGAAGAAGTTGGTGAGCTATCACCTGCACCTGGGCCAGATTCCAGCCATAACCTAAAGTAGGCATTGCATAAGTGGCACAGTCACACCCTCAACCAATGATGCTACCCCACAGCCTTGTGCCCGACAGTCATGGCCAAAAATATTTGCACCCTTGCACTTTTTTCAAATAATGCACCATTTTTTCCAGAAAATTGTTGAAATTAAAAAATCTTTTGGTATCCACAAATGTATTTCTTTGGTTTGCAATGGAACAACAACAAAAAAGCTGAAAAAAAATATTCAAAAATCTTAGCTTATTCCACACAGAAATCCTAAAAAGGCTCAGACAATATTATTGCTACTTTTTGGAAGTTGTTAGAAATAATGAGATTTCAAGCAGGTGATTCTCCTTTACTTTAGAATTGACCTCACCTGTGGTGAGTTGCCTGCAATATAAAAATCACTCATTCAACCAGTTTGAATAGAGAAAAGGAGTCATTCTGCTGTTTTGTGTCACTGTGTGTACCGCAATGAGCGTGGAGAAAAGAAAGAAAACCAGAGAATTGTCTGAGGAGGTCAGACATAAAATTGTAGCCAAGCATGGACAATCTCAAGGTTACAAGTCCATCTCCAGAGACCTTGATGTTCCTGTGTCAACCGTATGCAATGTTATCAGGATGTTTAAGGCCCATGGCATTGTAGCCAACTTCCCTGGATGTGGCCGCAAGAGAAAACATGTGTCGAAGATTGTAGCAAAGGATTGTTTGAATGGTGGAGAAAGCACCTCATTCAACTGCTAAACAGATTCAAGCTGACCTTCAGACACAAGGTACAACAGTTTCAACTCGCACCATCCGTCGCCAACTCAATGAAAGGGGGTTCTACAGTGGGAGCCCCAGGAGGACCCCACTGTTGAGACAGAGAGACATAAGAAGGCCCGACTGGAATTTGCCAAAACACCTGAACAAGCCAAAATCCTTCTGGGATAATGTCCTGTGGACAGATGAGACCAAATTAGAGCTTTTTGGTAAAGCACATCATCTCAATGTTTACAGAAAACAAAATGAAGCCTTCAAAGAAAAGAACACCTTCCCTACAGTCAAACATGGAGGAGGTTCAGTGATGTTTTGGGGTTGCTGCGCTGCCTCTGGCACTGCATGATTTGAATGTTTTCACGGCATCATGAAATCAGAAGATTACCAAGGCATTTTGGAGCGCAATGTTCAATCCAGTGTCAGAAAGCTGGGTCTCCATCAAAAGTCATGGGTCTTGCAGCAGGACAATGACCCCAAACACATTTCAAAAAGCACCCAGGAATGGTTCAAGACAAAATGCTGGACTGTTCTGAAGCAGCAGCAATGAGTCCATGTCTCAATCCCATTGAACACCTGTGGGGAGATCTGAAAACAGCAGTTGGGAGAAGGCACCCTTCAAATCTGGGAGAACTGGAGCAGTTTGCACAAGAAGAGTGGGCCAAACTGACAGTGGAGGGGCAGTGCATGTATATGAGTGGCCACGACTGTATATGAAAGACAAAAAAGAGATTTCTGTTAAATTCCCTAACTTACAAAATGGTGGGGTTTTTTTTGGTTAGGTCTCTTGTTAATATCCCCGAGTGTCATGGATTACTGTCCTTCACCCTGCTTGTATAGTTATTGTATATACTATCGTCCATGGGTCATGAAATTTGGTGTTGATTCTTCGCTAGGATTAAGCTTCACTTGACTCTATATTGTTATATTACGAACAATATATTCCAGGTTGACAGCATAGCCGATAGACACAGACCTATATGCATACAGCCAATACACACATAGGGATATATGCATACAGCCAATACACACATAGGGCAGGATAGCCTATAGTGGTTGCCTCTGAGCTGTCTATAGCTTTGGTAATCTTGACTCGCATAAACAATCACCATGGTGTCTGGTAGCATGTAGAATGAAGATATTCTGAAGGATAATACCAATACAAGAAACCACAAAATAATTGCTTTCAATTTCAAACCATGAATAAAAGCAAAATACAAATCAAAAAATATTTTAAACTTTTTGATCCTTGAATATGAGCAAATAGACCTGTATGCCATACAGGAGATTGGGATGAAATGGAGATAACTATATTAAAGTATACTTCAGGGTGTAGCTATTCTCAGAGAGGTTAATTAAATGGGTTAGCACACCTCTATCAGCACTTTATATTTAAAAGTTTTCCTTTTCAAAGGCTTTGTGTTTTGTTGGAAGTAGAAGGCCTCTATCATTCAATGCTCCATTGTTGCATTTTATCCGTTCACCATTGTTTAATCTCCTTGCGAATCAAGACAACATTTCTCCAGCTGCAGACACTGTGAATTCTCAGTGACAGTTAGAACGTTAGTCATGAAGATCCAACTGAGGGATCGTGACTTTCAAGCCTCCTAAATCTCTTTGAAGGGTAGGGTACACGTGCCAAGTTTGGCTGAGATCGGCCAAAAACTGGAATTACCAAACAGAGTCCTGCTTTGTCAGGAAATTTAATATCTATATGTTATGTGCACGAGAAAGGGTGTGGGAGGGGTGGTGGTGTACAAGGGCAATATACATTGTGAGACTATACTATCGAATTCACCTTGATGTGGCCTGGCTTCATCGTCATGCATTCAGAGGCAATCTATCAATCATTTGGACCCACAGCTGTCCCTTAAGCCTGTATTAACTGCACCTCTCCCCTCCTTTTTATGATTTAGCGTTCTCCTGGCATCCGCCAAACCGCCAGCTGGTAAAGCGCAATTCATCACTCTCATGAACGCGCTTCCACTGCTCCAGAGTCCAATGGCGGTGAGCTTTACACCACTCCAGCTGACGCTTGGTGTTGCGCATGGTGATCTTAGGCTTGTGTGCGGCTGCTCGGCCATTGAAACCCATTTCATGAAGCTCTCGACGAACAGTGTTTGTACTGACGTTGCTTCCAGAGGCAGCTCGGAACTCGGTAGTAAGTGTTGCAAGTGACGACAGATGATTTTTCCGCGCTACGCACTTCAGCGGTCCCGTTCTGTGAGCTTGTGTGGCCTACCACTTCGCGGCTGAGCTGCTGTTGCTCCTAGACGTTTCCACTTCACAACAACAGCACTTACAGTTGATCGGGGCAGCTCTAGCAGGACAGAAATTTGAAGAACTGACTTGTTGGAAAGGTGGCATCCTATGACGGTGCAACGTTGAGTCACTGAGCTCGCCAGTACGGCCCATTCTACTTGCCAATGTTTGTCTGTGGAGATTGCATGGCTGTGTGCTTGAGTTTATACACCTGTCAGCAATGGGTGTGGCTGAAATAGCCGAATCTACTAAGTCGAAGTAGAAGGGGGGGGGGGGTGTATCTCACATTTGTAGCAAACCTATCATGATTCAATTGGTCTTTAAGTACAGTAATTTTTCGTTTATCAACCACCGTCACCCCCAACTGGCAAATTTAACGTAATATATTAGACACTGGAAGGAAAGAATGGAAGACATATCCAACTGAGAAGAGTATTTTATTGCATTGTATTTTTGCTAATGACTGTTAAGGCCCAGTCACACCTTGACGTTTTAGCCAGCAATGGCAACGTATTAAAATGTATGTAAAACGCTGGCTTACGTTGAACTTTTGATATTTTTTTTAAAGATTCGGACGTATTCATAACGACTTGGTCTTATGCTAACATATTAGTAATGGACACAGAACGTTTCGTTGTGTTATAAGATAACTTATACCAACGAATGCTGAACCTGTTGTCGGCCTTCACAACCTATGCCCAACGATAGTCTAACTTATGCATAGCGCGCTGCACGCATCGCCGACGGTGACGTGGCGTAGGTTATGAAAAGGCTGCCGCACAACGATTCAAATCATAACCGCCGCAGAAATGGAAGTGTCAACATCGCAGTCGCACTTGGCGATCTTGCCAGCGTATGCCGACCTCTGAAAAATGCGTCTAAAACGCTGGCGCACGTCGAATACGGTATGGGTAAGTTTGGTATGCGTGAATAAAACGCTAAAGTACGCTATCATACGTCGTATTAAGTGGAGTACGTCTTGTAATTTTAAACATGTTGAAAATTTTACGACGTACTTGCCGTATGACACACGCTCCACATGCGATGGAATAAGTTGTACGCACGATATGCGATCGTTGACACACATCGACACACGCTACTTGAAAGGTACTCATAAGTCGAAACAGTCAAGGTTGGTTCGCATCAGTGCAGACTCCCGTTGTTTTTTTTCTTCGGTATGACGGTGTTCAGTGTACAGTGCGGTTATGATTTAAATCGTTGAGCAGCAGTCTATTAATTATATTATATTACAACCGCACTAGAAATCGAAGTGTCAACATCACCATCATACCGAAGGAAGGAAGAAGAAAAAAAACAAATAAAACAGGGAGTCTGGAACACTGACGCTAACCATTACCTTGATGTGTTTCGACTTATGAGCACTTTCAGTAACGTGTGTCGATGTGTGTCAACGATCGCGTAACGTGCCTACAACACGTTACTCATAGGTTAGAATAAGTTTCGGGTACGCTAAACATTACCTCGACGTGTTTCGACTTACGATAACTTACAAGTAACGTGTGTCGACGTGTGTCAAGATCGCGTGACGTGCCTACAACTTATGGCCAGCGTTATGCGGAACGTGTGAGTCATACGCTGGCATAAGTCTTAAAATTTTCAAGCATGGAAAATTTGAGGACAACCGAAAAGTACAACGTTTAAAGCCAGCGTACTACGACGTATGGCAGTGTTTTTCAGCGTGCTCTCAATGTTATCAAAACTTACCCATAACGTATCGACGTGTACCAGCGTTTTAGACAAATTTTCCAAAAATCGGCATAAGCTGGCTAAAACGTCAAGGTGTGACTGGGCCTTTAGTGTAGTAGATAGTAGAAAAATCGTGCAAATTATGATACAAGCATCAAATTTGGCATTTCTGTTCTGCAGGGCTTTCTGATCAAATCTGCCCGATTGGCCATTTGAAAATCCAAATTTGAAAAATTGAAGAAAAAAAAAAAAACTTCAAAAAAATTTGAAGTCACAGCTGGCTGAAATTCTTGAAGCGCAAGTGAACATCCCAAGACGAGAAACCAAGGGAGATGCAGTCATCATTGATGGTCAGCACATCAATGCCCTACCTCCACGCATTCAAAGATATTTGATGACTATGCTAAAGAAGACATCATCCCAAAGGTGGAATCCTATGGTGCCAGGTACGAGAGGGTGGACGTAGTGTTTGATGTGTACAAGAAGTCAAGTCTGAAGTCCGAGGCAAGGTCGAAAAGGGGCAAGGAATCAGAAGAAGAGTGACAGGAACCAGTAAGCCCCAAGTAACCGGAGAAGCTTTCTTCGAGATGACAGCAACAAGACTGAGCTGTTTCACTTCCTGCGGAAAAGATGTGTGAAGCACAGACGACAAGCACAGTCATTGTCACAAAAGGAGAAGATGCCATTAGCAACACAAGGAAGTCACTGGATGCTGTGTCTCCATGTTGTCATGAAGAAGCGACACTCGAATATTTGTACACGCCAGGGATGCAACGACGAATGGTAGTAAGTCCATTATCATTAAGGCTAATGACACGGACGTACTAGTCATAGCAATATCTGTACTGCCATCCTTACAGGAACTAGGTCTTGAGAACATGTGGATTGCCTTTGGCCAAGGAGCCAAGGCACGATGGATTCCAGTCCATTCGGTGTAGTTTCTGCAATAGGGCCTGAGAAAGCTAGAGGGATCCCATACTTCCATGCGTTCACTGGATGTGACGTCGTGTCTGCCTTCCATGGTAAAGGAAGAAAACTGCATGCAGACTTGGAACGTCTTTGATGATGTTTCTGAAACATTCACCAATCTCAGCCAGCATCCAACATTGATTCGTGATCTTGACTTTTTGAAGTTTTTTTTTTTCTTCAAATTTTCGAAATTTGGATTATCAAATGGCCAAGGCAGATTTGATTAGAATCCCCTGGAGAACAAATGTGCCAAATTTGATGCTTGTATCATCATTGCAGCAATTCCTCTCAAAAATTGCTGTTATCTGCCCCACTATGTATACATCAACTTTAAGGATTAGACTTCAGGGAGGCAGGAATCATCAAGAGATTTGGGTGTATGTGGAACATTATTCTGAACAGGGAAGGTTGCTGTTACAGTATGGCATCCAATCACATTGTAATGGACTATCTTCAGTACCTTGTTGTGGTCACCCCATTCATCGATAGATCTCCAGGGAATGGATTGAGTAATATCCTTCAGAAAAGCCCACCAGGCGTCTTGACTTGGTGCAAGTACACTTGTTGGAGAAGGTCGAATACGACGCGACTAATACAAGCCTTCTCTCTCTCTCATTTTTATTGGTAAAAGCGTAAGAGTTCACAGGCCAAAGTATATTCTGGATATTTTCTTGCTGTAGCAAAATGTTTTCATGATTAATACGTATCCCATGTCAATTACAAAAGTTTTCATGAATGCCTAAGATTGGTTGTACTTTCAGACCACCATGATGCATTGGAACTTGATTGTCATGATACCAAATAAGTCTGGTGTTGGTTTAGTGGTTAGGGTGGCGGCTTGGGATCCTAGCGTCCTGAGTTCAAGCCCCGTTGGCCGCTGAATTAAAATACACCAGGAGGTTGACTCAGCCTGTCATCCTTCCGAGGTCGGCAAAATGAGCACCAGTGTACTGGTAAGGGGGACACTGCATCAGCGGCATAGCCGCGTCCCAACCAATGATGCAACCAGCAGCCACAGGCTGCACTCGATAGAGAGATGATACCAAATGCCAATCAAAAAGCTTGTGTTCTCTCTTTGTGGGAAAGTACTGCAAAGTCACTCACACCAAAAGTCTCCATCGTGGAACTTTCACCCTCACTGCAATTTAAATCTTTGAAAAGGCTCTTGGCCTTTTCTTTAATGACCATGGAATTAACTGGAACATTTTTTGAGGTTTGGCTTTCAATCCAAACACTTAGCAAACGCTCCATATTTTCCATTGCAGAGCTAGGTGCTTTGGTGATTTTCACTGCACTGGAAGGTGTCACACACCGAGCACATACCATGATCTTTTCTTTGTTGTTGCGTATGGTAATCACCATTTTATTCGCAAGGCCAAAGTCACGTGCAATGTTTGTAAGGTGGGAACCAGTGTCAAACCTTCTTAGAATTTCTAATTTACTTTCTACGATATCACATTCCTACCTTTCTTTCCACTTGTATCACTTCCTTGAACACATATCTTCCTTTTAGGAGACATAGTTATGGATTAATACAGTACAGTACAGTACTGTAATGCACAAGAAGGTTTGAGTAAATAAAATACACTTTACCAATACACTTCAGCACAAATGTGATGATGTAGTCACGTAGGACAAAATGAGGCAGCAAGTGATGCTCTGACGTCATCATCCCAGATGTAAGCGAGTGATGCTGTAGCATTTTGTAGTGATGCAAGTGTTGATGTTAAACTACACAATCAATATTTTGATCAAAAGATCATGAGGACACGTTTCGAATTAGTTGTTGAAAACTGAGGTGACTGAAGTTGAGTAAGAGTTCATAATTTCAGGATTTGAGGTCAGAAATCGAATTTTTGAAATCAAAAACTTTAGTTCGTAAGTTTGAAAGTTTGTAAATTGGGATATTATTGTATTTGCATATTACAGTCCATTTCCCCAGGTTTGACCATTAACTTCAAATAGTTTAAACACTTTATGTAATTTGAATAAAGTTCAATTTTTCCATGACACTTCCTGCCACAATACTTCCCTACTTGTGTAAATTACAAAAAACAAAAAAAACAACAGGCATGTCAAAGTTTATTTGCTTTTGCAAATGCAGAAAAAGCAATTGTTATTCACATTTATTGCATATAAGATACAGTACAAAACATGCCATATTCAGAGTTGGAAACCAACTGTGAAAACCTTCAAATATCACTCTGATCCCTGAAACCCTCATCCAGTTTCTGTACATACATTACTGTCCAAATAGTTTACAAAACAAAATCCGCATCAAAACCAAACCTTGCAGATGGTGTGCATTTAATTGGTTCCGGCATCGTCACCATTCTCATCTGTCATCATTTTGACCTCTTGAACTTCCCACCTGTGGCTTTGCTCGTTTTTGCCTTTTTCTTGGCAGTTCCTTTTGCAGCAGGTTCCTTGCAAGCAACATGTTGTTCCAAATCAACCAATGTCATTAAGCACAGCATGAAATGTACTTGTTCTTTATAAACAAACTTGTTTGAGAAATCAAGCAAAAATATATAAATACTTCATTTCAAATCCTCTTAATAATAGAATCCACCAGCAAAATGGCTTTACCTCGGAGGTAAAGGAATGAAAAAGCTCGACATTAAAGGAAATGATTTTTGACAAGAAACAATCCTTGGGGGTAACAAAGAGCCCACACACCTATCACAGCAATAACCAACCACACCACCAATGCAGAAGAACAATTTGGGGGGGGGACCCCAGTGATAGCGACAAGTGAGGCTTCTTGTGAGCAAATTTAAGCCCCTTAACTAAGAGCTAGATTTAATCAATGATCTAGTTTTTAAGCTTCTTCAGATAAAAGTGTGGCGATACAATGGGTAAAGTTAAAACCCAGGTGTAGCTCATCTACTTAAGTTTCTGAAATCAATTGTGCAGCTGAAAAATGAAAATAGTACTTAAAAAAGAAAAGCCTTGAAGATGGAAATTAGCACTAACCACGAGGCCAAACATTCTTGTGAAGTGTAGAAACTTGAAGCTTTCTACACATTTGCATTGCAGAGATGCAAAACAGAGTAATTTGGTATATCACTGCTGAACGATGTCATACAAGACCTTCTTCTTGTCTGCAACTTAATCCCAACAGTTAAGAGTCAGGCATAGATATCAGCCTTCTCCATTCCCCCCCTGTCCTCCACATCTTCCTCACTCAATCCCACGGTCCTCAAATCTCTATCCACGACCTCCCTCCACCTTCATCTCTGTTGTCCTCTTGACTCTTTCCCTCTAATTGGCCCATTCCATGCTTTCTTGATTTGTTCTTCATCCTTTTTCATAATCAAGTGTCCAAACCACTGAAACCTAGTCTCACTAATCCTTTCTGTGATACTTGCAACTCCAGCTTTCTTGTGTATCTCCTCGTTCCTCAACTGCTCTCTTCGTGATACTCTGAGAATCCACCAAAGCATTCTCATCTGTGTCCTTTTCAGCAACTCCTCTTCCCTTTTTCTCAAAGACATCTTTCCACATCATATATAATAACCGGTGTAATCACTGCCTTGGAAATTTTAAATTCCAATTTTCTCAGTGGCCTTCGAGCACAGACAACTCCACTAGCATCCTTCCATTTTGCCCATGCTGCCTTCACTCCATCCTGGATTTCTGAATCACAACACCTCCCCCCACCCTTCCTTTGGTGTTGAACCAAGGTATTTGAATTTGTCCACTTTTCAGCTCTCCACCCCTTATATCGACAATCTTGACACTCTTCACCAGCCTTACCACACTTCATAACCTCTGTTTTTCTGGCATTAATCCTCAATCCCTGCCTCTCTAAGCTCTCTTGCCATTCCAACACTCTTCCCTGCAGCTCTTCCTTTGACTCTGTTATGACTCTGTTATGATCTGCGAACAGGAGCTCCAACAGTTCTCCATCTTTGAGGTCGTCACGCAATATGTCCATCATGTTACAAAAAGGAAGGGACTTGGTACAAAACCCTAGTGTAGACAAATTCCACTCTAAAATATTGTGAGTCCTCATTCATTCATTGCCCTGACCATTGCGTTGGCTCCTACATACAATTCCATCACGAACCAAACAATCTTCTCTGGCAAACCCTATCTCCTCAAACACCAATACACCACTCCTCTTGGAATCCTATCATATGCCTTTTTCTAGATCTATTAATGCCCAGTACTTATTTCCTTCTAGCATCTTTTTCTGAATCTATCTCATGATGAACATCTAATCTACTGTTCCCCTTCCCTTGCATGAATCCATACTACATCTCATCTATCTTCATAACCTCCATTGACATTGGATCTTTAATCCTCCTCAGTATCTTCAGAGCATACTCCATCAATTTGATCCCTCTAATTCCCACAGTCTACAAATGTCATGCAAGATGCTGTGACAAACGGTTCGGAAAACTAAGCACTTAGGTTATGGAGCAGAGACACACAGACACACACACACACACACACACAGACAAACAAAAATAAACAGGCAAGTGACGAATATCAAAAAAAAAAAATATTAAGAACATTTCCACCCATCTCAATAACCAAATCTTTGAATAGAAGTGATGCTCGTGAAATTTGTTTTCACAGTTGAAGAATACTGCAAACAAGTATGTTGTAACTACATATCATTATTTACTTTGGTATTGTGTTCAGATTCCAGCGTATTATCTCCACATTGTTTTGCTTTTTTTTAATCTCTCCTATTTTTAACGAATGGCAATGCACAGCCTAATAAATGTAAGCTGTCCCTCGGATGGATGTTAATCTGGGCGTCCCGTCTGCTGGCATTAGTTGGTGGACGTTAAAGACCCCATGGTTGGTGTCCTTCATGAAGAATAGGTGAGCTATCGCCAACATCCTGAGCAAATTACAAACTGAGCTGAAGAAGCGACCCAACCAGGATTGTATCTTAGCAACTCTGCATTGATTTTGGTATGCAAGCACATTACCCATAGGGCGCGATTGCATCATTCTCCTTCTGACACCACACACACACACACACACACACCACACACACACACCACACACACACACACACACACACACACACACACACCTCTGCCAATCCTCAAACCATCCCCCATCCCCCAAAGCCTCAACCTCCCCTTCCAAACACTGTCCCATCTTTGCTCCCCCCCCCACCAATCCCAAGTCCTCACCATTCCCCCTCCCAACCCTAAGGCATCAAACCCCTCCCCACCTCAGGGCTTCAAACCCTTCCCCACATCCCCCACTGAAAGTCCTCGAGCCCAACCCACCCAAAGCCTCAACCTCCCCTTTCCAATTCCATCTCGTCTTTAATCTCCCTTCCCACCCCAATTCTCACCATCTCATGAAAGAAAACTCATGAAAGAAAACAGGAATTCCCACATCGAAACAGCAAAATATATAACGCTTGCCGCTCCCCTCTCATGCAATCAACGGCTTCACAGAAACCCATCTTGGTCACCTGTCCAACTCACAATTTTAAGAGAGAATAGTTGGAAAAAATAGCAAGGAACTGCATAACCTCCACAGTAAAATCACTGCTTGAGAGAATGCCAGAGTTATTTGGGCAGTGTACAAACAACAGAAAGCTGACTCGATCGCTGAGGCCTATCTTCACAAGGCCCGTGACGCCGATTGGCTCAAAACCCTTTTAACTGTCGCTTTCTTCGTTTTAGACTGAAGGGAAAAATTAGAGGGAGGCCAAGGTGATTGTGAATTTGACAGCTTCAAAGAGGTCTCACTTCACCTCGCAGTAAGCACCAAAAATGGCAGTTATAGGATCGAAATTGTGAACTCAGGTGAACTGTCCAACCAATGTGTGGAACCCAGATGCACGGCTCCTTTTATTGTATAGATGATGATGAATGCACAGCTCTATAAAAATGTGAAGTTACTAAAATGTGTACCGCAGACGCTGGATTCACCAACCTTCCTCTTTATAGATGTGATAGAGCCAGTCACTTTGAAAAAGTCATCCATGCGAACCTGCGTGTTGCCTTGTTTGCATTTGGCCAGCTTCTTGCAACCATTCCTGATCCTCTCCTCACTGTAAAACCACACAAGTCAAGAGCTTGTTCGACATAAAAAAAAAAAACCTTTTGAAGAGCAATGCTTTAAAGAGAAGATAAATTGAACTTTGGAATTACAGTAATACCTTGCATACGCTGTTTCTCAACATGCTTGTTTCCCTTTTACACTCCTTATACATAACTCAACTTCCCTAATCCACTCACTGGCTTCAGACATATGCCAATGTGTTCCACCCTGGTGTTGCACGACAACTGGTCCGGATATGCTCCAGTCCATGACGCTTCCTTGACAGTCTAAGAGCTTTAATTGAATTTCACTTTTAAAGGTTAAAAAAAAAACATCACTTGGTTTTATATTAAATGAATGTAATGTGAGCAAATCCGTATTTCACAAGATCCAAATCACTACCCAGCACGACAATTCACCTAAATTCACATTCCACTCCAGCAGCTCCATTACAGGTATTCCATTTAACCTGATGTGTTGGCACACAGCAGATATTTGCATCCTGCATAAACACTGAAAAAGGTGCCTTTGGATGTTTGTTTTTTTTTAATTTTAACAAATCAATATTTAGGTAAACGCAACAAAAATGAGGAATGTGATAAAGAAAGTAATGAAAGTGATGTAAAAGTTTACAAACCAACACCACGTGGGGACTCACGTGATACCATTTCCTGCTCTTCTTGCCAAACTTGTTCTGAACACGTCCAGTCCATGTGCTTACAGTTTGCTCAACGGGTTGATATTAATTTTTATTGCTATCGCATGTGTGCCTGAAAGTTTGAAATGTTGCAGCCCAAGAAAACTAAACGAAGCATTTCCCTTCAAATGAAATTGGACATTTTGAAACGTTAAAGAACTCTGGAATGGGCGCAACATATTTAATGCAATCAAGAACATCAATGAGTCTTGGAAGGAAGTTCGGTCTGCAAACCTCAACGGTGTGTGGAGGAAACTCTGGCCTGATTGCGTTCCTCCCTCCCAAGGGAGGAATCAAGAGGAGGCGATTCAAGATGTTCTTGAAAACGTTGTTGAAATGGACAGGCAGCTGGGAATTTAGGAACTTGAGGAGGATGTTGATTTTTACTGTCCATTGCGGTGCCTCTGCGCTCGGGTGGTGGCTCGCTCGTTGAAAATGTTAAATTTTATTTTACATCATGTTTCCCATTTTTATACGATCTTTCATGATACGACCCGTCACTTCGGCATAGCATGAAATAGATAGATACATAGATACATGAAAAAAAAATTAAACGTTTCTTTCTTTAAAGTTTCTTCAACCGTTTCATTGGAGTGCTTGCTTGAGAGGCTAAAGCAAATTGGCGAGTGATTTTCAAGCTTTGATGGCGATACAGTGGCACGGTTTCCTTGGGGACATCTCCAGAGTTAGGAAGGCAAAATAAAATGGATGATTACAATGAGTAAAAAAAATGGTTTCAGATGTTACAAAGCAATGAATCGCACATCTTGTTAGGATAGCCGAGAAGTATGCACGCTCTCTAAGCTGTCTCGCCTGCGTTTGAAAGGCGCGACCCCAGCAATAAACTGTCATCCCAGTATTACATAGGCGGGGTGATTCATCAATGTGTGTGCCGTCTCTCAGATGGGCGTTAAACTGGACGTCACGTCTTCCAGAACATACACACACACACACACACACACACACACACACACACACACACACGCACACACACACACACACACACACACACACACACCTCTCCCTCTCCTAAGTGGACTGTTAAGGACTGACGGTTTAGTTATAAATTAAAAAAGCTTCCACATAGTGTAGCATCTACGAATGAGATTCATAATGAGCCACCCAGAGGCATACAAAGGTCACTGCATGTGCGAGCATGCATGCATGCAGGCAGGCCTTTGCCAGGTAGATATCATGGGTTTTCAATGCTCCTGCCTGGTTTTATACAGACCCTGGTGGTTAAAAAGTATTTTATCACCCTTCCCTTCCCCTCATACAGCATTCTCTTCCTCTCACTCTGCGCTGCCTTCCCTTCCCATCACGCTGCCTTCCCTCCTCTCCCCTCACGCTCATCTCAACGGTGAAGAATCACTTTAAAAAAATTAAAAAAAAATTGTCATATCTGGATTTTCACAAAAATCGAATCAATTCAGCCCTGTCACACACCCAACCTGTCCACAATTTTTTGAGATATCCTGCTCACAGACAGACAGGTAGAGACAGGTAGAGACAGACAGGGGTGAAAACATAACCTCAATGCATCAAAGTCCCACTGGCTTTAAAATGGTTGGTCGGTATTGCATCCTATTCTATCCTCAGAAAATTGGAACTCTGTGGCAAAACCTGAGCATTTACATACACTGCCCTTCATTGGCATAAAACGGTGAAACATCAATGAGAATAACATTGACAATGCAAAACCTCATCAATAAAACAGACATTGGTTGTGGAAGCAAGAGACCAGTTAGCACAAGTATTTATCAGTTGTCTAAACTTAAAGGTCAAACTTACCTGAATTGCTTCTCATGCACAAGGAAAGCAACAAGACCCTCTTCATCAGGCTCGACCCACTGAAGCTCCACATCGGCGGCAGGCACCACGCTGGGATCGAGGAAGAGCTGACGGGCCTCACGATACAGCCATCCTTCAGGTACTGTGTACTTCTGTTTAAATAATAATAATAATAATAATAATAATAATAATAAGGGGAGAAAGAGGAAGAAGAAGAATCAATATTCTCTCAACTTGGCCGTTTTGTGCATTAACACAAGGTTAAATCAATAACATAACAATGAAACAAGATTTAATACTTTTGTCATTGAGCATTTAATGAGATAAATGAATATCTATTTTATGAATGTACAGATCGATACAAACCCCAAGCTCCCACTATTTATTCACCAGTTCCAAATGAACAACCTTGGTGTTTAGGGAGTTAATGAAAGGAACGATAAGGATTGCTGGAAACATCTTATCGACTATGGAACTGTGGTCAATGGAAGTGCCAGAACTATGGCCAGAATAGGTATCAACTAGAAAATGGAATTTGACGTGAATGTGTCGATGGTTATGCCTCTGCTCACGTTAGATGTTAACCAACTGTTACATTTCATTTCAATTAAAGGTCACATGAAATTGATCTCAATTGAAGGAACTTGCTCTTCAATAAGCCTCACTCGTGTTGAGGAGGAAGAAGAAGAAAAATCTCTCATATGAGAGAGAGCACGAGAAAGAGAAGAGCTAAGTAGAACAGCGACAACATCAAATGTTTCTAATTTGAGTTCTGATGTGCAAAATGATTTTTAAAAGTGTACATGACCTTTGACTTGTTGAAACCAAAATTGATTCAGTCAGTCTTTGTATTATAGTCCATAAATGTTCCAAGATTGACTGAAATCCCTTTAGTGATTCCCAAATTGTTCTGCCTCACTCATCTTCCCTCAAAGTTCCTCCTTATAAAAATCAACTCTTGGAATTTCTGACACAAGCTACAGACCACGTTTAAAAGCAATATTAAATCCCCAAGAGGCAATACAAGGCAAAAAGACATGCCTTGTAAGTTGTAACAATCTTCCAGACAGAACACTCTCTGAAAGGCAGTTCTATGGAACCACGTTATAGAGACTGTTCTTCTTCACTCTTCCCTCCAGAGCTTCAAGCAGACAGTTGACCGCCATCTTGTGTCATCCTGATCCATCATTAACCCTTCCGAATCTAACCCGTACTTGCTGGTTTCAGTGTGTCCTCCTCCTTCCTTTCCTGTTCGTTTACCACTTGCCAGTTGTGTTCAATTGTTGCCATGATACCCCACTGTCCATTTTACCTTGCTCTTCCATGAGCCTCACTCTTATGGAGAAAAAAAAATTAAGAAACTAGAAGGGCACTCGGTGGAGCACATACCTCAAACCACGTAATGCTTGATCCACGAGAACATATCGGGCCAAATACATTTTTGAAATATGCTCGATATCGTTTTTGGTTAAATCTCTCAATGGTGAAGATTGTTTAAAATTAAATAACTCTCGTATTCAGATTCGATCCGACCAAAATCGATAAATTTGTCGTGGTCACCACCCAAACTGTACACCAAGTTTCATCTGAATCCATCCCCAACTTTTTGAGATATCGTGATATATATATATTTAATATATTATTATAATATGCTGCGGAAATGGCCCTTAGTTGTTATTAAATATAGGATTAGCCCAGATCCCCCATTAAATGCATGTTTAGCCAGGTTGTTCGGTAAATGGACGCTACATGTGTGTCGGGAGGTTAGAGGCTGTTCATGTTCGTACATTGGTGGTGGACCGAGAGGTTCTTCTTCTTCCTTCCTCTCTCCGGACAATAGTCCCCGCCCAGCGCTGAGAGGGGGAGTGGCCTAGAGTAGGAAGTGAAACAGAAGGGAGGAGCTAGTCGGTTTTGAGGCGGGTGAGCTTCGGGAAGGCGGTGGTGAAACTGAGCGCCGAGGTGGCGCGATGGTTTTTCGTGAGGAGCGAGCCGAAAGAAAGGCAGGGAAAGGACTGCATGAGGTCTGTCTGCCCTCGGCTGGATAGAAACGACTAGTGGGAGTCGTGATCTGCTGTGTAAGGGACGGCTGTGTCTGTCTGCAATCTGCTTCGTGAAGAGGCAGGAGAAACGACTAGTGGACTTAGCGGTGATCGACTTTTATTAGAGGACATCGACAGGTTCATCCGGAGTCCAGTGACGGAGCCTCTGACTGTCCCTACTCACCTCCGGCTCGACGACGTCTTGGAATCCCATGGACCCAGCCTGTGGAGCCAAACCTCGATTTGGCCTGGTCTGGTGAACAGCCAGGCCTGGACTTGTATATCTGGACCTTGTGAGAAACAGCTGAAACCCACAATCGATCTGACGGTCTTGTGCCGTCGACATTACGCGGGGTCAGAACGCGCTAGGAGGCGCGTGCGCAAGCAGTGCCGGAGAAAAAGAGTACGACCCGCATCTTGCACGCGGCGTGCTCGAGCCGGGTGCTCGAATCCGTGGACATCGGCTTGTCACGAGCCACATTCGTGCCTTTGACACTTTCCTCTCATCCATGAAGATCACCAAGTACTCTGTGTCTTGTCTGCATGCTGTCCATGTCTTGTCTGCATGTCGTCTAAGGTTTATCTCTTAGGGTCCCTTCGAAACCCGTAGCTCCCTGGTTAAGAAGGGTAATAGATGAATTATAACATTGTTGTGAATGCTTTGCTTGTGTTGTGTTTCCCCGATGTGTCCCCAATAATCTGGCTGATTCGTATGAAGTTGCCGCTTTGAATGAATTTGTGCCGCGCCGAGGAACGATCCGCTCGATTTAAATATAAAACCAAAATGGTTACAGACTGGCAGAATTCGCTCGTTATCTGACAAACCAGTCTGTAACCGGGGTCTATTCCCCAACTGTAAGTTCCAGTGTACGTTGGATGCGATTCGAGACGCGTGACCCGAGGCCTGTGCCGACAGCCGGCGTTTACCCGAGATGCGGTGGTTAGGGTGGCGCCGAAATCTGTAACATTGTCTGTCGAAGTAGGGTGCGAAAACCCAAAACTGGTTACGGACAGTGATTGACGCACTCGTCGAACCCGCCACCCCCAATCACCCCCCCACCGATGAATCCGTAACAATTGGTAGTCAAAAATCCGTAACAAAATGAGAATCCCCCACCTCAATAGATTTGCAGGACACCGATTCAACAATATCTGGTGTCGTTCGCACCTCGAACATTGGTTACAGAGGTGCGGGGAAAAAAAAAAAAAGACGCTCGCAAATCCAAATTTGTTTGATTTTTTTGAGCGGACGGTGTAAAACTTCGAAATTATAAAGAAAATGAGTCGCAAAATGGCGGTCGGCTCCACCTCAGCGTGACACGAAGCGGGAGTGGGCTAATAATAGGCAACGAGCCGCACGGCACGAAGAAAAGCCGCCGCGCCACCGTTCAAACCACGTGGTACGGCATGCGTCATGGCAAACGAAGCAGGATGGCAACGCGTACATTGACGAGATTCATGCACGATTGGCGGATACCCTGGAGCAGAGGAGTGTGATGGAAATTATATGAGGAGTTGCAAATTAAATTGGACGAGGCATTACGCACGCAGACGAGGTTCGGGAAAATTAATGTGCACGGGGTCACAACAATTGCCGATGCACAGGAACGAATTCGGGGCTGGAAAAGGACTTACCAACACAGCTTGGGATACGTGAGAACGGATTAAAATAGATGCTTTACCCATGAAGTGTTGAAAAGTCAAGACAGTTCAAGGAACTACAGGGAGAAATGAGGAAAGTAGAGTGGAGTACCCATAATTGAACAAGAGAAGAGAACTGAACAAAAGAATAGAGGAGAGCAAATTAGTAACTCCCAGGATAGGAAGAGCTTGGAGGAAGAATGGAAAACAAAGCTGGAAGGAAAAAACCGGAAACACGATTGGATTTAACAACTGACGGAGATTGTTGGAAAAGTCAAGACAGTTCAAGGAACTACAGGGAGAAATGAGGAAAGTAGAGTGCAGTACCCTTAAGTTGGAACAAGAGAAGAGCGAACTGAACAAAAGAATAGAGGAGGAGCAAATTAGTAACTCCTAGGATAGGAAGAGCTTGGAGGAAGAATGGAAAACAAAGCTGGAAAAGGAAAAACGGGAACACGATTTGGA
>CM068960.1:74391638-74409497 GCA_035128595.1 Eptatretus atami | reverse complement strand
TACATCAACAAACTGAGAACTTGGTAATCACCACTACAGCATTGCTTCCCCTATTCTTTGACCAGGCTCACTCAGTGGCCATGATTCACCATTCACTGGATGTTGTCAAAGCAGCAGTCAACCATGTGAATTCAGATAAAACCCCAGTTATTGCCTTGGACCAGCCACTGTTTGCAATAGCCAAACATTCCAGTGGAACTGGCCCGAGAGATATGGTGAAGAAAATTTTGTCATGATCCTGGGCCGTCTCCACACTGAAATGGCAGCTCTGAGGATGGCAGGCAGTTGGCTGCAGGGCAGCAGGTGAGCAGAGGCCCTGGTGCAAGCCGAGATTGCCACCCCAGGGAATGCAGACTCCTTCCTGAAAGCTGCTCATGTCACATGCACCAGGCAACTGCAGCAACCCTGAACATCCGACAGCACGAGGCTTATGACAAGTACACTGAAGATGCCACAAGTGATGGTCATGAACCACGAGATTTTGATATCTGGTGTCACCAAAGAGCTGACAACTGTCCCCAGTTTCAGTACTGGGCAACCACCCTCAACCTAGAGCTCTGTATCCTCAAGTTTGTGAGGTCACTACGGGTGTCAAACTTCACACTCTACATGGATGCTCTGACTGAACTGTGTCAGTGGTTTTCACCTTGGACCACAAGCATTATTCTCGGTGGCTTCCAGTCCACCTGAAGGACATGCTCGAGCTCCCAGACAAACATCCTGATGTGGCTGGAAAGTTTCAGTTGGACATTTTACAGCAAAGACGGCAGCCCACCCTTTTTCTGCAATGACTCTTGACCAGGCACATGAGCAGAACAATGCCTGCATCAAAGGTGATGGTGGTGCAGTTGGCTTTACTGAAAACCCTAGTGCAAGCAGAACTTTCTCCGTAATAGTGACAACAAAGAGGAACTCTCCAGCTTCCTGTCACAACAGGTTACACAGTTGGTCGGCAAAGAGGGCAAGCAGCTGGTTGTCACAGACAGGGAGCAGGTACTCACTGTTCCACCCCGGGAAGACACTGCCAACTTGGCCCCATGCAACCATGAAGAGGCCGACACCCGGATGCTGATTGATGCAGCTGATGCCTTGGAGTGTAGTCACCGGCGAATACTCATTCGGACTGTGGACACAGATGTTGTCACTCTAGCAGTTGCTCTCGCGCAAGAACAATGTGAGGTACTACAGGAACTATGGCTTGCGTTTGGCACAGGCACGACTTTTCGCTACGTAGCAGCACATCAGATTGCATAGGCCCCGGGACGTGAGAGGTCAAGAGCTCTTCCCGTGTTTCATGCAATAACAGGCTGCAACACGGTCTCTGCCTTTGAGGGTCGTAGCAAGATGGCAGCCTGGGCCACGTGCAATGCATTCCTGAGAGTGATAACCGCCTTCCTCAGTCTGGCTTCCACCTCAAGTGAGCTGCCTGATAATGTCCTGTCGACACTTGAGAGATTAATTGTGTTGCTCTCTGACCGTACGAGCACATGCTGTGACGTGAACTTGCTGAGGAAGAAACTCTTCTCAAGAAAAGCAAGATCCCACCAACATGGGCAGCTCAGGAGCAGCACATCAGGAGAGCTGCTTACCAGGCTGGGCATATCTGGGGGCAGGCCACGGTAGCGTTCGGCAGCCTACAATTGCCACGTGACTGGGGTTGGGTGAAGTCGGGGGATGAGCTGGAACCACTCTGGACCACACTCCGTGAAGTGTCCAAGACATGTTACAAGCTCATCTCTTGTGGTTGCAGGAAACACTGTGGTGGCAAGTGTAAGTGCAAAAAGGCTGCACTTAAATGCAATGGACTTTGTGCACATGAAGGGGCTTGTTAAGGCTGAATTTCAGCAATTACGGATGTATAAACCGAACAAAAGTCGGGGCCAATGTAATGAACAAGATTTACATGTTTTGTTTTTCAATGTAAAAATTATTTTCAATGTAATAATTTTTTTGTTTGTAATAATAAAACTTTAAAAAAAATGTTTCAATGCAATAAACTTGTAACCAGCATAAATGGATTCCTTGACCCGAATAATGTATATTTAGACACTGGAATGAAGTATGTAGCCCGAAAAGAACCAGAGATAATGATATTAGCAGATCCTGAATGGCGGCCATCTTGAAATCCAATATGGTGCCCACACAGGTCGAGTTTCTCGTGGTTCCAGATCTGAAAATATTTGTCAGACATTACTCTACATCTGTGCCACAGTGGATACTTTCATCATAAAATGCACAATTTGTTGGCTCTGCTGCTACACGATTGTGACTTCTTTCGGCCATATCAATAAATTTGTCCCTCAGGAGGCAGATTTCGACATGACGCGTGGTGACGAAACGCAAGTTGGTAGGAATCAAAAGTGGGTTTTAGTTTAATTATTTATTTTTTGCAAACGTGGTTAAAAACGCTTTACTCGCTGCCAGTGACACAAATATGGTATCAGATGGGAAAAATAACTTAAAGACATCCGGCGAATAAGGAGTCACATGATCTCGCACATACGCTAATCGCTAATTATTTAAAAATCGAAATTAGTACAAACACAACCTACACATAGATTTAAAGGTAATTTTATTGCTCATCTAATGACATAACTCTCATGTACAGTCAAAATGTCGGATGACCTCCCACAAATTGCAACAAAAGCAAACTCACACAGAATTTTGATCCTGGATATGTCCTCAGTGACAGAAAAAAGTCCTAAGGGATCCTCCGGGGGGGGGGGGGGGGAAGTCCTGAAATCATGGAAATCCAATATGGCCGCCACCCGGTTCGGGGAAAATGAGAAAATTGTAAAGATTGATATTTTAATATGTAAATATAGTGTTACGGTTGTGGAAATTCGCATTACACCATAAAGAGTCCTCAGGTGAGATATATCGAGAAGTCCATGTGTAGTTAGCCCAAACCCGTTGTATAGAGGGAATATGTGTGATTCATCGCGGCTGCGACGCTTTGAGTTAGCCATTTTTCTTTCTCTTTTGTTATTTTCGACCATTAAGCCGCCAACAACGCAAACAGCCACTACCTTTACCTTCACAACTCCATCCCGCAAACATCGCTTCACCGCCATTCCAAACGACACCATACCCATCAGACCACCACAGAAAACCCTCCACCACCTTCGCCTTTCTCCTTCACAACCAACAACCGCACCACCTGTGAACACTGAACGTCGGGCTGTCTCGGGCCCGTTCGGCGATGTGAAACGCACCGAGCCGCGAGCGCGAATGGCGGCCTTTCCGAGGGGAAAATTCGGATCCAAAATGCTTCACGCCCACTTCCCCTCCGTCCAATGGGCGAACGCGAGGCGGCTTGGCCCCGCCTCCAAGCGCGTGTATGTGAAGTCCGTTTATGCAAATATGCGGATCAAGGAGGTTCACGCCCCTATTTGCCCGACCAATGGCTGAACAGAGGGTGGCGTGGCCCCGCCTCCAATCGCGTTTTGATCCGCATATTTGCATATCGGCTCCTCCTGAGACCTATAAAGATACGAGCGCGAGGCGACTCGCGCTGAGTTGAGCCGGAGAGCGTGAGTTGCGGGAGTGTGGAACTAAAAGAGGTGAAGTTGAGCTTGGAGAGAAGTTGCGGAGGAGTTACAGGGAAGACGGCGGACGGCGATGAGGTTGCGGTGTGGGGGTCGCTTGACTCGTCGCGAGATCCAGGCCAGCCAGCCATACCCCTCTCCCTGACATCAACGATTTCCCCCCCCCCCATTCGCGCTGAGATAGTGCGAGGGGGGCCCCCGTTCCTCCCCCACCCTAAACGTGGTGCCAACGGGACCGCTCGCGCGGAGCACGCCGGAGAGGACTCGCCGACCACGCCAGGGCACAGAGTCGGGCGCAGCGGCGCGAACATTGCGGCTTGCCCGCCATCGCGTCACGAGGACGCGGTAAGACCTCCCCGGTCTCGTGGACCTGGCCGATCCTCCAGGATCCACGTACATTTGGTCTACGACCTGTCTGCCTCCTCGCATATGAGGTGGCTTTCTTTTTCCTTTGCTTTTTGTGTAAATGCTTGTGGTGGCGCCGTCTGTTAAGTAAAACTGTGTAAGTGTTGCCGGTGTCGGTCTTAGTCGGTAGTATCTCTCTTTTACTGTTTCTTTCTGTGCTTGAATACGTGCCTTTTATTATTATTACTGTGACTGAATATACGTGCTTGCTTTGTGTCCGTGTGGCCGCAATAAAATGCTTGCTTGTTGAACTGTTCCCGCTCTGCTTCGTCTCCTTTCTTTTTATTGACTCTCCATCCTGCATCGCGTAAGAATTGGTAGTGGGTGTAAGTTCCCGGTAACTAATCTGAACCGTCGAGGTCGACGATAACTCCGCTCGGTTATCTCTGCAGTACGGAACGAACCGCTTTAGCGGTTCGTGTCCGAAGTGGACCTCGCGCGGTGTACGATCGCCCGGTCGACCACTCGCGCAGGTACTTAGGTAGGTCGAATTTGGCGAGCAACCCTATCCTGCGCGGTGGGCAATTGGCACGATTGTGGTGAGGTTAAACCCCCACCCGTGACTGGCTCTGGGCGGTAGTTCCCGGAGGGTCACGACTGAATTGTCCGTCCGGTGGGCGACGTCGCGATTCGAGTTACGTGGCCGTTCGCACGCCGGCGGGCGCGAATTCGCAACAATATGTTTTTCTGCATTCTAATTGTCTCTAGTTATGGTCAGTATATTGATATACAAGAATAATTCTTAAAAATATACCATCAGAGATGGGGAATCCCCCGCCATTGAAAGAAAAAGGTCATACATATTCCAGATAATGAGGGAGTGAATTGGAAACAAGACACCATTTGGTCATCTCAAAAAAGTTCCCCAGGGTGAGGAACGTAGTAACCAAAAATAATTGAAAATCAGATAAGCGGTTTTCCATTTATTACAAAAAACATTTTTTTCAAGATGGCCGCCCAGTCGGCCATCTTGGATCCGGCCACGCCCAAAATCAATAGGGTTCTTCCTTTTCAAGTGTACATGTGTGACTCAAATTTCAAATCGATATGGCGAAAAAACATTTTTTTCAAGATGGCCGCCCCAGTCGGCCATCTTGGATCCGGCCACGCCCAAATCAATAGGGTTCTTCCTTTTCAGGTGGTACATGTTGGACCCAAATTTCAAATCGATATGGCGAACAGTTTATGAGTTATCGCACTCACAGCTATAAATGTTGACGCCCGGACGCGGACGGACAGCCGGACGACCTGGGTGACAACAATATCCTCCTTCCGCCACGCGGCGGGGGATAAAAAGTGAAATGTATTGAGGTAAAATAAAAAATTATAGCTTTTTTGTCCAAAAAAAATATATATTTACCTGATAATGATTTTGGCTCCTGGACCAAAAAAAAAAAAACGTTGAAGACACAAGATGAAATCAAGTCTATGGCAATACAATATAATTATGTAAATCATTAAACATGACAAAATTCACAATTCCACTCGGGGCAATCACATCTGCCTGACGAAGGTTTCGAAATGAAAATGAAAATTCGCATTAAACTCAGAAAATACATCCATTAAAACTTACTATACATGTTGAGAAAAATCAAGCGTATTAAACTTAGAACTCGACAATGTCGTCATCATCCTCATCATTGTCACATGGAGTGTTTGTGCAGCCAGAGCCCCTGCAGTTTCCACAAGCTGGAGTGCACTCAATGTTGTGCTTCTGATTGTGCATCTCATGGTGCTACATTCAGCCTGGCAGTTGCACCTAATACACGTAACATCTTTTCAGGAGCTGGAGCTATTGATGTCTGAAGTGGCACAAAACCCTCGTCACACTTCTGCCAACCCCAGTCTGTCGGAAGAAGTCATCTGCACATCCCTTCCATTCTTGGACTTGCAGATACACGCGCAGGCTGTGATACTTTGCTGCTTCTGATGTTGTGGTAACGTCTGTGGTTGCACGTGAGAGGAGCTCCAAGCCACCCTGTCCCAGTACCGCTGATACCGGAGGGTGTCCAGGGTGTCAGTTGACTTTCCGTTGTAGATTATCACCAATGTTTTTTCTCCTGCATCTGCCACATCACATACGGAAGCTGGATATGTATCAAAAACCTTGGCCTGTTCACGGAATGTGTTGTTTGCTTTGAACTTTTTGAGGGAAGTCCCTTTCCAATCCCATGAAGACGAGATGTCGTGTCGCATCCAAGAACTGCATGTAGAAACAGTATGTGCTTGCATATGTCTGTAGCAATCATTTTCTTTGTAGCCTTGATCTTCCAGATGCGAGGCTTCTTCGTGTTCTTCTTTGGCTCGGGACAAAAGAAGAGGTCATGGGATTCTAAGCTTGCATGGTAGCATAGGAGGACGAGGAGGTCTGTATCATCACCAACTAACACAGTGTTGGTGACAGTAGCAGACTGCACGGCCTTCAGTACAATCAGGAGATCAGCATCCCCTGAGGCATGGTGTATCTCACAGTTCTTCTTCTGAAGCTCTTCACTCAACATAAAAATGAATCGCTGTTTATTCTGCCTATTGGCAAGAAACTGTTCCTTCTTCATTGTGAGACGCATGTCAGCTGTAAATGTCACAGTAGTGCCAGCATTCCCTTTAGACCGTCTCTGGTGTGTCATGTCCTTCGTGTTGGTACTCTCATAACCATCAAACACGACTATGGCATCTCCGTACTTCTTCGTTACATAATCAGTGTACTGGTGGCATATGTCTCTGTATGTAGATCCACGAGACCATGGAATGCGTTGAACAAGTGCCCGCCCATCCAAAACATACTGTTGCCCATCATTGGGGATATCGGCTGGACATCGGATCCAAGAAGATCCCAGATGGCATCAGCAAAGACTGGCTTGTGTGCTTCTCGGAGCTGAAGAGAGGAATCAAAGAGGGCTGGTGGATCGCTGCACAGTTCATATTTGAAGACCGACTCCAGTTCTTCTGCTGTCTGTGCAACAGTGATCAGTCTCTGGAAGAGGAGTTGTGGTCAACCTGGACTTGCTCTCCATCAATCTTGACAGATGACTTCATGCCGAGGGTGACAACTTGGTCTTTCCTCTTAAATGTGTACTCGGCAGGTGTTTCCCATCCATAGATTTCAATATTTTGGCTCCTACAGCATGTGCTGTATCGACGTTGACGGTGGGGTGTGCATGAACTCCAGTGGCAATGTTCCTCAGACATGGATCACTACTGAACGGATTCCGTTCCTGTAAATACTGAAGAGCTGATAGTGTGTCCTTCCAGTCACGAGATTGTCTTGCCTTGGTCATGTCCTTCTCTGCTCTCCAATGTTGTAGTTCACACCTGTGAGCTCCTGCATTGCCTGGTTTATTTCTGCACAGGCAGGCATTGATAGTAGCCATACCAGCCGTTGTTGCTCTGTCATTCCTCGCCCTCGTGTGAGCCCCCCGCTAGTCTTCAAACTTCTCATCAGAACTTGTTCGATGATCAGGTCAGATGAAAGACCTGCCCACAGGCGATCACTTCGTCGAACCACATGGAACCCTCATCAAAACGTTGTTGGACATTGGATGTTGAGTTTTGAGGTTGGACAACTGCTGCAGATGTACCCTCGCAGATTTGGCATTCAGGTTGTGGCCCGAGGCTGCCAAATAAGGCAGCATTTCCTGGATGGCCTGTAGATGTAGTGCCCAGTTCCCAGTGCGCTCTGCCCGGATGTATTTGCGTAGAATGTCTAGCATGTCCATATACTGAACCCAGAGCGCTAAAGTTCTAGAAGATATCTTTGCAGACTCGCATGCTTCTGAAGGTGGTCTTTGATTCGTTTCAAGACGTCAGACTTGCATACTTCTCCACAGACTGGGGTTGCAGAAGTGTGACGAGGGTTTTGTGCCACTTCAGACATCAATAGCTCCAGCTCCTGAAAAGATCTTACGTGTCATTAGGTGCAACTGCCAGGCTGAATGTAGCACCATGAGATGCACATGCAAGAAGCACAACATTGAGTGCACTCCAGCTTGTGGAAACTGCAGGGGCTCTGGCTGCACAAACACTCCATGTGACAATGATGAGGATGATGACGACATCGTCGAGTTCTAACTTTAATACGCTTGATTTTTCTCAACATGTATAGTAAGTTTATAATGGATGTAGTTTCTGAGTTTAATGCGAATTTTCATTTTCATTTCGAAACCTTCGTCAGGCAGATGTGATTGCCCGAGTGGAATTGTGAATTTTGTCATGTTTCAATGATTTACATAATTATATTGTATTGCCATAGACTTGATTTCATCTTGTGTCTTCAACGTTTCTTATTTTTTTTTGTCCAGGAGCCAAAATCAGTATCAGGTAAATATTTTTTTTTTCGGGACAAAAATTGACATTTTTGACAAAAAAGCTATAATTTTTATTTTACCCTCAATACATTTCACTTTTTTATAATTATTCTTGTATATCAATATACTGACCATAACTAGAAACAATTAGAATGCAGAAAAACATATATTTACATATTTAAAATATCAATCTTTACAATTTTCTCATTTTCCCCGAAGCCGGGTGGTGGCCATAATTGGATTTCCATGATTTCAGGACTTTCCCCCCGGAGGATCCCTTAGGACTTTTTTCTGTCACTGAGGAATTTTGATTCCTGGACATATCCAGGAATCAAAATCTGTTGAGTTAGCTTTTGTTGCAATTTGTGGGAGGTTGACCAAATATTTCTGCTAAAATGCCTGTACTATCAAGGGTGAGAAAGAGTTTGTACAAGAAAAAAAAAAGGTTATCACCTTAGCTAACTTCTCCAAATACACACCCTGCAAAAATGTGCCAGGTCTCTTTGCTGGTTGATAATAAAACCAAATAATCATGTGCTAATTTGATGAGAGGTATGAGTTTGGACAGGATTGAGAGAAAAAGCAAACGCAAAATAAAAAGGGGGTAATTGAGTGCCATAATGAGAAAAGAGTGAATCAAATAAACAACTGACCTCCTTAGCAGAAGCTCCACATCAGCAGGCTTCACAGTTTTGCGCCCGGCGTGAAGAGCATATGCTTCCAAGTCATCACACATCTGAGCAAGGAACTCGGGGAACCTGCAACAGCATTGACGAATGATATCTATCTATAATTCCAGCAATGTGTGTGTGTGTGTGTGTGTGTGTGTGTGTGTGTGTGTGTCTGACCGCTGTTTCTCGACAACCACTGGTCCGATCTAATTGAAACTTGCCAAGATATATTGCTGGGGACCTGATGATGTGCCTTTTCAAGGTTTGATATTAATCGGACAGTGCTTCCCAAGTTATGGCCATTTATTTACCAAACCAATGACAAGACAGTTGTTGCGTGGGCGTGGCCGATGGGGAAGGGAAGCTCAGCCGCGTTCCCCATTACGGGTTACAACGTACGGGCTTCCGGATAATGATGACTTCGTGTATTCTAATAATTTCTCGATTTCTTATGTGCATTTATAGATAAACACAATGCCCCAAGTTATGATCGTTTTCATATTAGACGGTACATAAATTTCGGTAACATCAGAGTGCTGGTATGCTCCGAACCAGGAAGTAAATTTTTTTTCTCTCTCTTCTCTTCTCTTTTTGTTTTTCCTTGCCACGACATTGCGAAAAGGTAAAATACGTTGGCGCTAATTGAATAATTGGGTATTAAATAAATTGCGAATAATCGTAACTGCGAATAATATGCGAACTTCCGGGCCACGCACGTACGGGCACGCGAGAGCGAAGAAACGGCCTGTGTGGTTGTTGTTTGTTGCTCGCGGTTTGAATATTTATTTATTAATTTTTATTTTTTTTTACGGGCACGTACTAGTATTTCAAATGCGTTCAAAGGTTTGGTGTTTACTCAAGAAAAAGAGAATGACTCGCGAGAATATTTTGGTTGTATTTATCCTGGCAATGAGAGCAACATTAAAATGGTAAACTAAAGGGGCAAACAGCTCTGCAGCTCGTTTATCATGTGACAAAATGTGCAGCTTGACCAAACTGAACAAGTTGTCGCACGAGGTTGTTCAAACTGAACATCTTTCCGGTCATTGGTATTTCCGAACTGCACCTGAATATGAGGGACACTGTCATCAAAAGACAGACAAAAAGCAAAGAGTACACCAACCAAAGAAGGGGAGCGAAGATTCCGACATGTAAACCAGGGGATCATGTGCGAGTAAAGAAACCTGTGCATGTTAATACAGGGACTTTGAAATACACTGAATCTGTGTTAATTCAGGAGAAAATTGGATCGAACGCATTTGTTCTTGGTTATGGTAAAAAAAAAAAACCATGGAATACATCGCACCTGGCCCTTTGTCCGGACTCCACATTAACACATACCAAAGAGGGAAATGAAAGGAATGAAACTGTTGCAAGTCCAGTCTGAAGCAAAAGGGTTAGAAGACCACATGCCTGGCTGATAGACTTTGAAAGATAGAATGAAACATTGACAGTTATGGTACTTGGCATAAGTTGAGAATGAGCTAAATAAATATTTAATGTTCATGTGCTAGTATTCATGAAGAATTACAATTCCGTTCCTTACATTTAACATCGTTAGGAGTGGTTGGAGGAAATGTTCTCCAACATAACGATAAATTAATCGATAACCGTACATCGATAGAGCTAATGTGTGAAGGTACCACGTCATGGGATCATTAATGTGTTTGCATTTTATTCCACTGGTTTCGTTCCATATCATTTCAAAGTTCAATTCTGTGGTACCTAAATGTTTTCATGAAAGGGGAAATATTGCGTCTTGTTATTAGATCGACGATGCAAATGCTCATGCGATCTTGGACATAAGATGGCGTGCGTGAAGGGGGTGGAAAAAGGATCTGCAGAGAGAATATGCGGTGGTCGAGTAAAGCCTGTTTATTGTACGCCTATGGCCCAATTCTGATTTCTTATAAACGCAACACATACCACCCCGGATTATCTTGCTTTAACAAATTATAATATAAACTAGTTTTACATTTGACACTGCACTCAAAAAGAGTTTGCAGTCTTCTTTGTTTATGTACAGCACAAGGTTGCGGGGTAGCAACATTGGCTGAGAGTGCGGTCGTGCCGCTGATGTAATGCCCTGTGCTGGTTATGGCAGGAATTTGTTCAGGGTGCCGGCGATAGCTCGCCTCCTGCTCACGAAGGACACTGTATAGTAGGATCTTTAACGTCCACCAACGAATGCTGGCAAACGGAACGCCCAGTTTAACGTCCATCGGAGGGATGGCACACACAGTGATTTATTCACCTGACCTGTGAGACACCGGGATGGCAGTTTATAGCTGAGTCGTGATTCAAACCTAGGCTAGACAGCTTAGAGGCGAGTGTGTGTACCTCTAAAGTCTAGGCCATCCTGTCAGCCAGAGTTTGCAGTGATAAAGACCTGACGACTTCATTTGTGAGATAACGCATGGTATGTTTCTCATAATGCAACAAATCATCCTAATAATTAGCACAATTGTTGTGCAACAATGCAAATCAGTAAAGCTGACTGGTGAAATCAGCAAATATGCACCGATGGAAATCAATTCAAAGCAGATTTGTCAGTAAAGCTGACACATCTGGTGAAACGTGTGGTTTCCTGCTGATAGAAAGGGCCTTTGCAATGATTAGATTTACTGTAGCTAAATTAGAACGGTCTTATGCAGTTAAGCAGAGGAAATGTGGCAAGTTGAACCTCGCTGGCTTAACAACCTTGCAATTAAGCTGGATGATGCTCTGCCACAAAGAATAACTGTGAAAAAGAATATCACTGCTATCCGAAATGATTACCATAAGGCCAGTTAAAGGTTAACAATGATATTGAGCAAGTTGTACAGGAAGTGCTATCAACACTGGTTAAAGTATTCTGAGTAAAATCAAGATGGGGGCCAACAGTCGCGCATATCATCGGTAGAACAGAAGTGTATCCTTGTGAGTTACTTGTGAAGGGGACCATAAAACCTGCAGAAATTTACACATTGCCTGCACAATTTAGTTGCATGTGTGTTTCACGTCTTTGTACATTTAAATGGAAAAATGATTTTTTTAATGTGTGTTAATGCAACATTGCCACATTGCCACATGCATTGCCACATGCAACAAACAAACTTCCTTCACTCAAGCAAACATAAAACAGTTCATTTTGGAGAATCACGAGATAACTATACATTTAATTACAGAAGATGGATGTCAGAGTTAAAACAATCATTATCACTGAAAATTTCAAAAAGGTTAGTACAAGGAGGGGACCAAAGGACCTCTACTTTAGCAGACCTCAAATGACCTGCATATCCAAGAACAGATAGGTTGTTAGATTCCATAACATCTCCCAAGGTTATCATCCAAAGTTATCACCCGATGCTAAACACTGTTCTCACCGTTCCTGGACAGCTCGTACTGTGGCAGGTTTGACAGGACAACGAGAGTAGCGTGATAGCACGTTCTTGATGGCTTTCCCTGGTATTGACAGTTGGGTTTCTTCTCGCATCCGCGGTTTAACTACCTTTCTCATGGAACCACTCTTGTTATTTGCCTTTCTGAAGGAAACATTACAAAAGAAACCTCTTCAGAGTGTTCAAAGATTTCAGCAAATTCCTCAAGACATTTGGTGGCAAATTCTCCCAAACGCATTATACAGCACACTTACCGAGACTTCCGTACTCTCGACATGTCAGGAGTTGCCTTGACCAAGGAGAGTTGGTTTTCAAACAACGTGATTTCTTGAAGTGGCAACATTCCTGACTTCTGTGTTCTCGACATGTCAGGAGATCCCTCGACAAAAGAGAGAAGGTTCTCGAACAACGTGCTTTCTTCATGAGGCAGCATTCCTGCAGCGTTAGAAAAGGTTTGTGGATTCGACTCGAAGTGGAATTAATTACATGTTAGGAATTTTGGCAAACTCAATTTGTAGCCACCAAAGCCAGCACAATGGTTTAAAAAGAGGGGAAAAAAAAGAAAAGAAAAAAGAAGAGACATCAACTTGTCCAAAAATCTATTTAAAGACAAAACACCAAAATATTTTTAACTTGGAATTTGCACATTCACATCTAAATTATTGAATGACTTCTCATTCAATTTCATTCCATTTACGAGTTGGTCATCTATTCCTTTCGGCTGCGGAACATATATATATATATATATATATATATATATATATGTCAAATTTCACGTCACAAGCAAAGAACCCATCCTGATGGACGGGTTAATTCCCACTATACGGGGTGTTCCAAAAAGACCCGGACAACTTTGGTTGTTAATATATTTAGAACCACAAATGATACAACGATGCCCTTTGGTTTATATGATACAGAAACTCAAAGTTTTGTGCACACCAACAACACACTTCAATGTGAGCTCCGTTTGTCATGTGTAGGACATCAAGGCGGTACACGAGTTCTTGCCATGTTCAGCTCAGCATGTTTGCGTCCACCAGTGCACATGCAGCTGTGATCAGAGAACGAAGATCCTGCAGATTTGCCACATTTATGTTGTAGACAACATCTTTGACAAACCCCTACAAAAATAAAATCAAGGGGGGGGGGTTATGTCTGGTGATCGTGGGGGCCAGGTGGTTGGGCCATCTCGGCCAATCCATCACCTGGAAAATTTTCATTCAGGACGGCTCAAATGACTAAGGGCCAATGAGGGGAGACACATCCTTTGAAAAAATTATACGAGTTGCAGGTCTTCAATCTGTGGGAAGGCAAATCCTTCCAACATGTTCATGTAAATTGTTGAGGTCACTGTATCCTCCGCAAAGAAAAACGGACCCACCAAGCGGTCATGGAGAAGGCCACGCCACGCCACACATTGACCTTTGGACTGTCACATATATGTTCAATGATAACATGGAGGTTTTCAGGCCCCGGATCCTCACATAGTGCCAGTTGACCTTCCCCGATACATGAAAGCAAGCTTTGTCTGTGAACATGACCTTTTTCAGGTAATCTTCACCATCCTCTATGCGACTGAGCATTTACAAGGCAAATGCCTTGCGTTTCAGTCAGTCATTTGGTTTGAGTTCCTGCAGAATATGCACCTTATCGGCATAAAGCTTCAGTATTTTCTGCAAAATCCTGTGTACGGTGGTGGTTGGTAGTCCCAGTTCTCTGGATGCGCATCAAATTGATTTTCTGGGACTTTGTTGAAATTATTCATGCACTCGTTCAATGTCTGCTGCACTTGTGCTTGGTCGACCGGTACTTTTCTGTTTCTGACAACTTCCACTCTCCTTAAACCGCTTGTACCACTCTCTGATAGTAGTCTGCGATGGCAGATTCCTTCCATGTACCTTGTATGGAAATTACGCTGAACTTGTGTGTCGACTCTCGTCTTGATGAACCATTCGACGCACTGAGCTTTCTCCTGTGGAGTCACGATTTTATTTTACATTAAACCACCAAACCTGAAAATAAAGAAAACTTTATCCGTTTCTGTATCATGTAAAACAAAGGGTATCATTGTCTCATTTGTGGTGCTAAATATGGATATAAACAACCAAAGTTTTCCAGGTCTTTTTGGAACACCCTGTACTATACACATTTATGTTGAGAGAATCGGGATGCTGCCCCCACCCTGAACTATGATTCCTTTTTTAAACAGCCTAAAACACTCATGTGCACACCTCGAGCACAACCACTGCTTTTCAGCCCATTCTGTCCACCGGTTTACGAATGCACACAAGATGCGCGCACGCACACACGCACTCTTTACTGAGGCACTTTCCCATAGGGAACGGGTATTTACAAATAATACAAATAGCTGTTCCTTGTGTGAGCCAAATTAAGGGCCCGTTTTCCATTCAACGATAAGTTGATATTACAAATTCAGATGAAGAGGGCACAAGAAGTATTTTTTAAACCCAATTTGATTTTCAATAGTTAGGCAATAAAACAGGAAAGCATTATCATTTTTCAATCAGCTCTTTGGTGTGGGAGTTTATCATCAACCTCCAGTGATCAAATGTTGCATTTTATGCAATCAGTTTTACAAGCATCAAAATATGTTCCCCAATTTACATTAGATAACAAGTCCAGAGCCCAAATCCAACATTAGCGTGTCGGATCTTGTCCGTAACGCCTCTATAGTCCATAACTTGACGTTCACCATCGATTCGTCAGTCTTCCCTCACATGAGGAACTACCTTCCTGAGTCTGTCTGACATTCCAATCTCCAAGCCTTTATTATCTCATGCCAACAGTCAACTCATGGTCTCACCCAATTTCTACCTCTGAACTTTTATCAACCGACTGAGTCAATGTCCCATTTGCAACCACAAACAACTCCTTTCTTTGTGCTGTGCTACATCTGTGTTCTTGTCCTCCTGTTCCCCAGCTTTGCTGCACTATGTTGACACTTTGCACTCTGCTGTCTGCTCTTCTAAAAGACTCGACAACTGTACTATATAATCTATACTAATAAATGTCACTGTGTGTCAGTCCGTCCGTCTGTCTCCTCCATAACTCCAAAACCATGAAACCTAGTGGCCCCGAACTTTGCATGCATACTAAGGCAACACCAAGGAAGTGCATGAGTGAAACTTTTGTATTTGTGTTAATTAAAACACCCCTTTTGAAGATAATTAAGGCCTTATTAAATTATCCTTTATCACAGGCTTATCCTCAGTCATCTCACTGTCCCTTGCTGGGGTCTTAAGGTGCATAGTCAGTCACCTCGTTCCTCCCTCGCTGGGGTCTTAATTCGCCATTCTTGTTGGACTGTTCAACAATGCCTTACCTTGGAACAGGCCTCAACGGTTTCTTAACAATGAAGCGCTCCAAGTGTTTTTTCACTTTCCTCACTCATATCATTGAATGCCTCATCCACATACCGACGAATCGCTGTATACATCGCTTTTGTAAGTGGTATAGTTTTCAAATTAGGAGCTCGGAGTGATATCATGCATTATATGATGTGATTTTCCACCATCTGCTCTCACGGACTAATGAAAGTATATAATCAAAATATAATTTGAGTTTGGAGGATCGGATCATGTGGACTAAATAACTGATGAATCCTGAAGTAAAATCTGAAAATGTTTAGAAATCGACGATGTTTTGTTTTTTGTGTGTACATGCCATTACCAATCAGCTTGCTATCGCTTGCCAAGCCAAGCCACATTCCTTATCAACCATTTCATTGGAGTGCTTTAGCCACTTGCAGAGCACCCCTAAGTCCAAAGGGGGCTTAAGCCACATGTCCTCAACCATTTCTCGTACATGTCTGTGAGTGCGTAGTACAGTCATGTCTCGATCGGGAGGTGGTAGAAATGGGTAGATTTGGATTTGTAAAGAGACCCTCCATGGGGGTGTGTACATGCCTGCACACTTGGTTACGTGTGTGCAGTGTGTGGGATTCGCGGACCGAACTCGCACGTGCCCATGCTGCAAGGTCCCATGGTGCGTGGCGACGTGGTGGAGGTTTTAACTTTAAACCTCAGCGGCATATGAGCGATCGCAGTTTACTTTGTCCTCACTGCTGTTTCTAAAGCAACTGGTTATTAGCCCCCTTTGGACTTAGTCCGAAATGGGGGCCAATGGATTTGGTCTCGATTTTCGTGTCTGTGAGTGCGTGATCATATCTCAGACATGTATGGACTGATTATATTCGTACTTGTCACAAAGTCAATCCATGATGGTATACATATGCACATCATTTTGTCTCATGATGCGATCAAAGATGGCCAACTGGTGGCCATTTTAGTTGTAAAAAAAACAACAACTTGATGTTGAACACATCCTCAACCATTTCTTGGATGTGCATTTACCGATCTTGTTCAAAATTGTCACACAGATAATGAATGATGGCTCACATAAGCAAGTCATTCTTTTGAAATGAGATCCAAGATGGCCGACTGACGGCCATTTTAGTTTAAAAAAACAACCTGATGTTGAACACGTTCTCAACCATTTCTCTGACAAGCATTGACTGATGTTGTTCAAACTTTGCACACATATAGTGAATGATGGCTTACATATGCATATCCTTTTTTATCGAGACCAGATCCCAGATGGCCGACTGGCGGCCATTTTAGTTGTAAAAAAAGAAAAGAAATGCTGAACATGTCCTCAACCATTTCTCGGACATGCATTTACCGATGTTGTTCAAACTTGGCACAAAGATAATGAAAGATGCCTTACATATGCATGTCATTTCTATGAGATCAGATGAAAGATGGCCGACTGGCGGCCATTTTGTTACTTAAACGTGTCCCCAACCATTTCTCCAACATGCATGGTCTGATTTCGTTCAAACTTGGCACAAGCACAGTACACGATGGTATATACTTGCACCTAACATTGTTTTGCGATCTGATCAAAGATGGCTGACTGGCAGCCATTTTAGTTGTACATAAATATGGGTAAGCCCTTTAAATCTGTGTAGCAAAATTACTAAAACAGGGGCTATGACATTTTACATCGTTTTTATTTGTTTTATATGAATCGGGTGTGTTTTAGAAAGGTTATGTGCTCTCTCTTTGTGAGTTTTAAAGCAAAATATATTTGAGAACACCGGATTTCCGAACTGCTTGCCGAAGAAACATGTTTTCGAAATTACCGAGCCAAATGTTTTCCACCCATCACAAGACGATTGGCAGCTGTTTATAAAGAATGATGTTAATGCACATCTCCTTGAAACGTGCATCATGCAACTTTATAATTAAAATTTGTTCATTGAAAGTTGTACACAGTATGTACTGCAGTCTTGAAATACAATGACTCCAATCTGTGGAATTACTGAAAAATTGCCAATATCGGCCAAACACTAATATATGTATATGTATATCTATATATATATATATATATATACACTGATAAGCCAAAACATTATGACCACCTGCCTAATATGTTATTGGTCCTCCGTGTGCCGCCAAAACAGCGCCGACCCGACGAGGCATGGACTCTACAAGACCCCTGAAGGTGTCCTGTGGTATCTGGCACCAAA
>CM068960.1:74350097-74360176 GCA_035128595.1 Eptatretus atami | reverse complement strand
AAAAGAAGAGATGCAGTGCCAATTTTTGACATATTGCCAAGCGTTAGCGTTAATATTTTTCAGACACAACTAGTAGTTATAGATTATCTGTGAATATGAAGAAGGAAGATCACGGCTTGTGTTTGTTCATGGAAGTTGAGGTGGGTTTTTGACGATACGTGGGTCTTTCTTTGTGACTACTTGGTTGGAAATCAGTGTAAAACTTCAAGACTCTTTTTGTTTTTTTCTATTATTGTATTATTTATTGGAATTAGAAAATTTTTCCCGGCATTTTAAAAGATGCTGTAATTACGATTTGTCGAGCGTGTGCTGTAAGTCTGCGGGAGGTCCGGTGGTTCAAACACCGCCGAGTCAGCCGAAACTTACAGATGGGAGTTACTGTTTGCTTGTTGATCTCAGCTATTCAGAAGGGATAGAGCACGGACAAACAACGAATAGGATTGGAAATATATAGCGGAATTTTGATTGGCTGCCGCGTCGAAGTTCTTGTGTTAAATAGACGGATAGAGCCAGACC
Source organism: Eptatretus atami (assembly GCA_035128595.1). Lineage (NCBI taxonomy): Eukaryota > Metazoa > Chordata > Myxini > Myxiniformes > Myxinidae > Eptatretus > Eptatretus atami. The sequence continues at coordinate 74,359,660 of CM068960.1, read as the reverse complement.
AGCTAAAAATGGTTTCGTTCAACAATCCACGAGTCAAGGGCACTACAACAGTTAAGTTTGTACTTCAGGCTACTTGAAGGGGGGAGGGAGGGATGTTATCTCGAACATTTGTTGCTCTGCTTTAGTTAATTGTGATAACAGGTGAAATTTTGATCGCCAATGCCAATGGTTCCATTGGAGAGTGTGGGGACCTAAGGAAAATTTTAAAATCACAATTTGTTTTGTTCTTGTCACATTACATCAATCAAGGTTCATTACAGCCATTACTGATGTATTAGATGTTTGCTGTGATATGAGTTAATATTTAATGGAGTCTCACAGCCTGTGCTGGTCCAGGTGCGGTGCAAACTTTGCACCCTCATATTGACGAGCTCGTGCTTCCAGCAATGGGGGCTGCGAGGTGAAGACTAGTGAGCAACCATGGGCTTCGGTTTAATGTGATAAATACATTGCGGTTGAACCAATCGTGTCTACCTTAAGGACTTGCTATATAAGCACTGCACTCAATTGTTGGAGTCTCACTGCTGAAGAGTGGTAGCAGAAAAGCTTGCTCATATTATGGTCGTGTTGTTTGTTTTTTTTTGTTTGTTTGCTTGTTCCAATATTTTAAATTTGCTTAGTGGTCCTGAGGGTGGCCGTACGTGCAAAAAATAAATAAACAAACTTTCAAGACAGCATGCCAGAAACAAAACACACGGCCGTTCTTCACTCTTGTACGACTAATGGATTGGGGCATTGTGTTTTATCTATATAATGTTGCATAAGAAATACGAAGAAGAGATTGTGATTAATGTACCGTCTCTGTCATTGGTTGGTCAAATAAAGGCTGTAACTTGGGAACGTCGCCGATAATAGTTAAACTTGAGAAGGACATACACAGGGCCCAGCCAAGTATAGCTGGCAGTTTAATTAGATTCGGATAAGTGGTTGCTCAAAGAAACGAGCGGTCACAGACAGACAGACAAGAGATTGTGGAATTTAGATTAGACTACTCACATACGTGCCCTGTAAAAAATTAAAAAAAATATTTAATAAATAAATATTCAACCGCGCGGCAACAAACGCACTACACAGGCGTTTCCTTCATCTTCACGTGCCCGTAGGCGTGCCTCGGATGTTCCATATATTTGGCAGTTACGATTATTCGTATTAGTTTTAATACCCAATTATTCAATACCGCAAGTTTTTACTTTTGCAATTGTCGTGCAATATGAAAACAAAAAGAGATAGAGAAAGAGATAAAAAATATTACTTCCTGGTCGGAGTACACAGCACTTCTGAGGTTACTGAAATTTTATGCACCGTCTAATATGAAAAAATGATATACACTTGGGGCATGTGTTGATTATAATGGCATATAGAAAATTCGAGAATTATAGAATTACACGAAGTCAGTCACTCCAGGAAGTCCCGTTTAGTACGTTGAACCTGTAATGGCGAACGCGGCTGAAGCTTCTTCCCATCGCCAGCCCAGCACAACAACATGTTTGTCATGGTTTGCTAAATATAATGGCCAGTAACGTTGGGAAAGCCTTTGTCCGATTAATTCAAACCTTGATAAAGGGCACAAGTCCTCAGGTCTCCCAGCAATATACTGTGAAGTTTCTAATGAGATCGGACAGTGGTTGTGCGAGAAAAGGCGGATCAACAGAACACACACAGCACGACAGCAACCATAATCACAATCACACACACTCACACACACACACAGACACACACAAACAACACAACACAGCAACACACAGAGATTGCTTTGAATTTGAATAGATTAAAGTTGATACCTGAACTTATGAGGATCACAACTCTTAACTACTCCACTATCTAAATAACCCTCGTCCATGGCCAACTCGTTTCTGTTCCTACAAAATATGACTTGATTTTAGATTCCTCTGTGCGTAGTGTTTTGGCTAACCAGAACTACATGGTCATGCATCCTCAACAAATTAAACCAGTTCCATTAGTTGCCTCCATATCATTTGCGTGATTGGCAGTCATCTGTAAGTAATGCAAGTGGAACATGCGATGTCTGTTTTTCTGCAGGCAACCATGGCAGCTAGATATTGTGTCATGCATTAACTTTATCAAGGAATTTAATCCCTATACTCAATATCATCGGCTATGTTGACACATTAAAGTGCACTTTGACATTATGTGCTGCTGGATAAGGTTGACAACCAGGGCTGTGGTGTTAAGAAGTGCTGAACAGGGACTTATGGTCTGTCACTCTGTGGGTAAGCTGCAACCAACACAAGTATTGTGTGAAACGTCTTTGTCCATAACACCAGAGAAATGCTCGTCATTAACTGTGCATTCCTTTGTTTAGTTGCAGTGAGAGAGTGCATGTATGCAAATGCCAATTGGCCCTCTCTCTTCTATTGTAACGCACGCGGGCTGAGATAATGTTTGAGATTCTACTACAGCGGCTGAGATAAAAAACAGCTGAGTATAGTGTTTTACTAAGAGATAAATGCGAGAATTCTATCGTGATGAAAGCACATGGGAAGTAAGCTCCTACTCCATATATTGAAATAGACTATTGTTAATTAATCATGTTAATACAATTACGAGCATAACCTTCCACAGTGTCTTAACACGATTTTAATATCTCCACAATTATGCCATCCATGTTTTCCTACCATTGGAACAGGCGATATGTTTCCGCTGACAGAGCTAAGAAGGGGCGAAACCAGGTCGGTAAGTTCGCTTTTCACCTGCTTTTCAGATTTGATTTTGCCTCTACAATATATCTGCTGATGCCGCTTTGGTGTTGGCCCTGCTATGATGCCGATCGTTGATGAGGTCATTCATCATGGATGGTGGTCCAAGTCAGAGTATTTAGGAATTTTCATGAATACAATTCCAACTGCCTGACAAACATCAATGGGATCTGTGGTGATTGTGGATGAATACAAATGTGTCCATGTGGCAGTGCTATTGTTGTTGAAATACATCTGGTCACAGTGCAGAGGGATAAGTTGCTGTATGTATATATACATATGTCTCGGCTGGCTGGAATGTCGCAGAAACACCATAAAGGTCCCGTAGGTGAGATATATTTCTAAGTACATGTGTAGTTAGCCCAAACCCATTGTATAGAGGGAATTAATGTGATTTCATTCGGGCTGCGATCCTTTGAGTTAGGCGTTTTTCTGTTCTACCTTTGTTTTGAGCCACCACGCAACAAACAACAACAACGCCAGCAGCAAAAACCTACTTCACCACTCGCTACGCAACGTCACATCACCGCCATCCAAAGCGCACCCATGGCCATCGGACACCGCCGAAAACCTCACCACCTTCTCCTACAGGCATTCCGCACTCACTGTGGGCGCCGAGCGTCGAGCTGTCTTCAGGCAGGACACGCGAGACGCGAGTGCAGATGGCGGGGTTTTCTGAGGAAGATTCGGATCAAAGGATGATGCACGCCCACACGCTGTCCACCCAATCAGGAAGGCGGGGCGGCTTGCGCCGCCGTCCAGACGCGCTGACGAAAATCGGCATATGCCAAATTTGAGGATCAGGAATGATACACGCCCCCTTTTTCTCCGTCAATCGGCGAGCGTGGCTCCGCCTGAGGTCGTTTGGATCGATAATTTGCATATGTGGGTTCCAGAGGCCGATAAAAAGGCGAGCGCAGCTAGTGAGAGTCAGGCAAGTATCGTTCGTGGAGCAGTGTCGGTGGATGCAGCAGTATCGGGTGAGCAGATAAGCATATGAGCAGAGGGTCGTTGGAGACGGAGCTCGAGGAGATCGGTGAGGGCGAGATCGGTGGGGCAGACGGCTGCGGAAGGCAACGGCTGAGTGGACCTGGAGGCTCGCGTCGCGGGATCCAAGAAGCCAGCCATCTCCCTCCCGCAGAGCATCAACATTCCCCTTTTCCCCGCGCTGAGAGAGTGCGACAAGGGCCCGCGCGTCCACCACCAAGCGGTCCCACGGAACCTGCCGGCAGCGACATTCTGCGGCTCGCCACGAGGGCGCGGTAGGACTTCGGTCTCTGTGGGCCTGGCCGTCATCCAGGTCCACGCGACTTAGGCCAACGGGCCAGTCTGACTCTCCTTGCCTTTGAGGGGTCTTTTCTTTGCTTCGGTGTGACATGCGGTTGTGGCGCCGTGTCTTGTAATGGTAGTAACATGTATAGTGGTCCGTGTGTCGTGTAGTCGGTTTTAACTCCTTTTATATGTGCATCTTCTTTTGTTCTGTGTGATATATGTGCAATCGTATTATTTGTGACTGTAATATACGTGTGCTATAGTGTGCCGCGTGCCGCGGAAATAATGTGCATGTGTGAACTGTTTTCCCGTTTCGCTTACGTCTTTTCTTTATGTGAACCTCCATCGCTGCTTCACGTAAGGGTTCGTAGTGGGTGCAAAACGCCCGGTAAATAATCTGAACGTCGAGGTCGACGATAACACCGCTCGGTTATCCCGATAGTACGGAACGGCCCGCCCAAGCGCTCGTGTCCGGAGTCGACCTGCGGCGAGTACGATCGCCGGTTTACCATCCGCGTGGTACTTAGGTAGGTCGAGATTTGGCGAACAACCTATCCTACGCGGGGCCGATTGGCACGATTGTGGTGAGTCGAAAGCCACCCGTGACTGGATCCCGGCGTTAGCGGGAGGTCACGACTGAATTGTCCGTCTGGGCGAGGCGTCGCGGTTCGAGCGCGTGCCGGATCGCACCGACGGAGCGCGAATTCGTCACACGGTGTACAGGATGTGATCAATCCTCCCGTTCGCAAGCGCTAAATTCACAGGGAATCGGTCCAGGGGTGAGAGGTAGGACAACCGATTACCTCCAAATTACGGCGATTAATAAACCCTTTACGTGATATAAGATGCGTTCAGGCGAGCGGGAGGGGGAATAGAATTTATAATGTGTAGTGTTAGAATCATGGTCCAGGAATTAACTCCGACAGGATCATTGGTGTGCAGGAACAGTTTCCCCAAACGAGATCCAGGGCCGAAATTGGGTCGGCGCGCGGCAGAGGCGGTGTATAACCTCCCCTCTCCCTCTCGCACACCAAAAACCCCGAATCCTGGCCGCATCGGCTCACTGATGCAACCGCATGGCCCGGCTATTCGCATGCTTGGCAGAAATGAACGAAAAAATGGATGGAAGCACGGCGATAATAAAGGAGTGAACAGAGATGGAAAAACAAAACAAAATGGTATGGAATGAACGAAAAATGGAGGATGAATATACGATTGAACGATAAAATATGGAAACTGCACTCAATGGAAGGGAATGAATAAGAATTGAACGAAAAAATTGGGGATGGAAACAACATCAAACTGGCAAACACAAAAACGAAATGAAGATAGAAATAAAAGAAATGCGGGGTGAAAACGCAGAAATGCCGGAGCCTGCAGCGGGCATGTGAAGGCAACAACAGCGAAGTGCGTAATGGCGACGCCAGTGTGGAGCGAAGAGCTGGGAGGGGGTTGCAGTTTGTCAGGCCGCGTGGAAGGCGGTGAGAAAAAATAATTCGGGAGACGTTTGGGCGAGAAGTGTGGAGGTGAACAAAAAGTGACTGACCGAGAGGAAAAATTTAATTGGGTTGAGTGAGTCGTGCACGAAGGAAATAAAAATAGTGGCGGGTGAGAAAGACTTCAACAGACATGACAGAAGGAGTTGATGAGTTCTGGACGGGAGGTGAAAAAACGAGACAGAGGAATGGGAGAACTGAAGAACAAACAAAGGGAAAGAATGGAAGAAGAGTTTAGAAACCAAAGCAAGGTCGGTAGTGTGCGGAGATGAGAAAAGAATTGGAGAAGAAAATGAGTTACAAGAAACACAGAACGAAGAGACGGAATTTACGAAAGATTGAGGATTTGATGAGAGGAAAGAACGAGAACGTGAGAATGAGTCGTTAAGGAACGCAGCTGTATCAGATCGAACAGCTGGAAGCAAGGCCGATGGGGAATGAAGATCAAGAAAGTACATGACAATGGAAGACACGAAATAAGCAACAAGAACGAAACGAGCAAAACAGAAATGAAGAAGGAAAACGAGATTGCAGACATGAGGAAAAAAGAGACAGAAATAACACGAAGACTAAACGACCACGCAGACCACACACAGTCATTCCGTTTCACAGAAAATAAGAGATTCAAGAAACTGCAGGAAACAAAACCAACCGACACGCGACACTAAAAAACTGAAAGACGATATCGAATTTGCAAATCGAACCGAACGAAAAACTAGGTAGGATACAGCAGACGACGAAAGATCTGAAGAGCAGCAAGGAATGACCAGCGAGACGAGAAATCAAGCAAGATTCGACGAAAAACAAGAGACATTGCAGAGAGGACAAGAGAGAACATGAGGAGAAAAACAAACGAATGAGCGCGTTGACAATGAAAGAAAAGGGCGAAGCTGAGTGCGAAGAGGGAGACAAAGAAACAGCGAATCGAAACAAAGGAAATTAAAAACATGAAGAAAACATGAACTGGAGAAGGAAGGACACGAGAAGAAACAATGGAAGAGTAATGAGACAGCAGCAAATGAACACAAAAGAGATTAACCAATGAAGCACATGAAACTGGAGAAGGAAAGGACAGGAAGGAAGCAGAAGGGTAATGATAGAGCAGCGAATGAAACACAGAAGGAAAATGACAATTAAGAGAAACGATGAGATTGGAAAATGAGAGCATGAGAAGAGTGGGGAGAGAAAACAAAAACTATACGTACTTGAAATTACTGACTGAAGAGAGGAAGTAAATTGAAATCGCTAGAGATGGAAAAATCCAGAAAGAAACAGAAAATAGATGTATAGAACAGGAGCATAGAAAAATAAGAGGAGAGACTGCATGATAATGACGGGGTTAAAGGAACAGAACACACACACACGAGGTAGTGAGGATAATGGGGGACTCTGCGGACTGGGAGGACCCGGTGTGAGCAGCTGGATGGCGCTCCAGAACGAGGGGGAGAAGTCCCCTTGAGCGAATCACGACCAGGTGGTGGCTCGTGCAAGCGGAGTTGAAGGGACGATGCCTGTGGATAGAAGTGAGTCAGCTTGGGGGAGTATACCAGCCACGGGACCCTTGTGGGGAACGATCCAGTCTGCATGAGTGTGCAGAGATCGTGCTTTCCGAAACATGGTGTGAGTGAGACCCGGCAGGTGAGAAGTCGGTGTGATGAGAGGTCCGTGTGAGGAACGTGGTGTGAGGTCTGTATGTAAGGGAGATGTCGTGCGGAGCATGCACCGCGTCTCGTGTGAATGTGAGTGTTGGAGTGGAGTCTGTGCGTCGTAACACGCAGGTGTCGTGGGTGAACGGAGACGACGCGACAGAGGACAAGGCGATACGAAGGTTGATGTTGGACCTCCCGGGTTCACCCAGCAGCGAGCCGCGTGCTGTGCTGACTGCACGAGAGCCACAGTGCTCGCTTGCGAGTGAAGCCGTCCGAAACGCACGGTGGTATTGCCGAACGGACAAAGGTTAGGCAATAGATTGGAAGTGGGTTCTCCACGCGAGCTTGTGTTAAGCCAACGGAGAGCACATGTGCGTGGGAGCCCTCGAGTGTGAGGTTGCTTGGGTGCGCAGGTGACGTCATGGCTGCACAGTGGTTGGAATCCGCAGAGAGGTGAATCCCTGCGATGGATCTCCAGAGGACGAGCGTAACGCGTGCAGTAGCTAGACGAAGTGAAGGTGAAGAGGCGAGGATGGAGTTCCGCGCTGGTGCGGCTGCATAATTTGAAATCAAAATTAAGCGAAGCAAGCCGCTGTTCGGTGAACAGATTCCTGGCAAGGGTGAAAGACCCCTTACTTGGGCACAGATATGAACTAGCTAGGAAGTTATTAGCTAGACCGCCCATGGGGCAGGGAAGTCTCATGGCCGGGAATGGATAGTAGAGATTTAGTCAGATTTAGGTGGGAAATGATTTTAGAAGATTTTGAGACAGACTGAGTGATGTAGAGACGTAGCTTAGCTACGTAGTGTTAAAGGAATGTGTATTAAGTAGCGTGGGAGCACGAGTTAGTTAGGAGTAGATAGAAGGATGGAGTATCAGCGTGTGTGTTGAAGATGAAAGTGTGAGGTGAGTACATGGTATGTGAGCTCACGGGTCTGTGATGATGAGCGAATGTGGAATGCGATAATAGGGAGGAGATGACTCCCCAAGGGACCCCGGGTCAGTGTAAAGTGAGTAGTGGTGTAGTAAATTGACAAATGGAGTCGTTTTGTGTTGTGGGAGTGTAGGCTCGATACCATATTGAGGGTGCAGGAGCGTTTGACGGCTGGAGCAGTGGCTGCGAACGAGAGTATCCTGATGGTGTACCCGGGCACGCGGGCTAGTCGCCGTGTAGCCAAGGGCCCATGGGGGCGGGTAGCGTAGTGGCACGGTGCGCTCACCTTCGGGGGCCGGGGCCGTTAGCCGGTGGGCATGTGTGGCACGGGTGCCCTCGGAAAGGGGCCGGGGCGCAGCTGCAGTTGATTTCAGGGAGTTGCAATGGGGCACTCCCCGATGATTAGGGAGCTGGTAGGCCGATCAGTTGGCGAAGAATCGCAGAGGGTCGTGCCTGCAAAGGAGCCACGGTCCCAGCCATGAGCGTGCAAGGGCACGAGGGAAATTGGAGGGCGAGGCAAATTGTAAGGACACCAACACAAATCTGGTTTTAGAACCAATAGATTAAGCGAGAGCGCTGTTGAAAGCCCGGGGTAGTTAAAGTTAGGGTAGATTAGAAGTGTACCCTCCGCACCATCATCCTTCGCTCTCGTTTGGGCGCTGGACCCACTTTGGGTTAGATCGCTGAGACTGGGGAGCCATCTTGAGGTTGATTGGGCACAGGAGCTAGCTCCCTTATTCCCTCCGAAAGGGAACGTGGTTGGGAGTAGGCAGTGAAGATAGGAAGCGAACAAGACGATAAGGGTTAGGGACGATTTATAGTGGGAGAGGATGAAAAATAAAACACACAAAAAATAAGTGGGCTAAATTGGGTTTGACAATTAAGGGTGGTATAGGACATGACAGGCAAAGCGATAGGTGGAGGAGACAAGTAGGTCGAGTCACCTAGCCAACACCACCGACTCCCCACCAACCTGAACTCAGCAAAGGCTGTGCCGTCACTTCACGTCGGCTGTGTTGCGAAAGCCTTGCCGGCCCCACACTTCTCGCTGTGTTGTTCCTGCTGCAAGGACTGTGCAGCCGGATTCGTCCGAACGGCTGTTTTACTTTTTGCAAGCCTTATGCCGCCAGTTCGTCTCCGGCTGTGTTTCTGCAACGGCCTTTCTGCAGCATGTTGCCATTACCTTTGCCATGTATGCCACTGCCCCTGTTCAACAGCCCCGTCATGTTTTGCTTGCCCCCCTGTTCAATCCATGCTGCGCCAGGTATCCCAAGCAACAGTTTGAAGCTGCAGGAACTGTGAGGACTGTCCTGTTGGCAGCTACAACACGGGCCTGCAGTGGCGGGCCGTGCGCCGGTTGACTTTTACCTTTTTCCTGCAGAGTCTATAGATCCTGGGCCATGGTTACTGTAAATTTGTAAGGTATTAAGATGTATTGTATATGATGCGCCCCCGGCATGTGTGTCTTAGCGCCGGCATTTTATTTAAGTCGTC
>CM068960.1:74281737-74304222 GCA_035128595.1 Eptatretus atami | reverse complement strand
TGAAAAAGTGGAGGATGCAAAGTGGATGTCCTCAGGGATCAGTACTCGACATACTTCAATTAATTTACATCAATATTTGGATAAGGTTAAAGAGTAAGCTTTCCAAATTGTGATACACAAAGCTGGAGGTAAGGTGGGATACAGAGGGGTGGTGATCAAACAGGAAAGTATTGATCTTGCATAGATTGGGCAAAAGACTGGCAGATGTAATATTAACCGAGCCAAGCTGTAATGCTGGGATTGGAAAGAACAATGAAAGTAGAGATTACAGATCAAGGGAGCGTGCACACAGGAAAGATCTGGGGGTGTAATAGAATTGGAGTAAGCAGGCAGCACAGTGCCAGGCAGCTATAGGAAAAGCAAATAGGGTTAGTGTATTTGGAGGGGAATATTATATAAAGTGTGCAAAAGAGTGTTTACTGTACAGAAATACGAGGGCACATCTAGAATATTGTATTGCAGTTTTGGGTCAACACAAACTCAAGAAGGACATAATGCCATAAAGAGGTTCAGTGCAGGGCTTTACAAGATTGATTCCGGCCTAGCAAGATCTCAGCTATGATGAACGGCTGACGGAACCAGGGCTTTATACATAGAAAGGAGCCAGTTACGCAGGAGATATGATGGAGATGTTTAAGATAATGAAATGATATAGGAGAAAATAAGTTGCAGAGAATATCAAACAGAGTAGACAGCTGATAGACCAGGGGCATAGCATGAGAGAAAAGAAGAGGAGAGTTAAGACAGTGTAGTAAGCAGGGTCTTCTACGAGAGTAGTGAGAGTAGTAATTGCATGATTGGTCTCCCCAGAAAAGGTTTTGGCCAGCAGAAATGGAGATAGTTTTAAATAGAATTTAAGATATGGTCTGGAGTTAAAGGAGATAGAGGGTATCAGGTATGTTGCAGGACCTTTAGGAGCTGAGCTTGACTGGTGATTGTGTGCATGGTGTTAACGGATGCTGTGCGTGAGCTCTCGTCAAAGCGGTGACGTGTGTGGTTGATGTTGTGTTTTTTTTTAACCCAAGCCCAGCCCCTCCCCTGTGGTGGGGGGGGGATACAAAACCACAAAAGCACAAAAAATACTTAATTAAAAGGAAAATGTTTGCATTTTCTTCTTTTGATCTTGTGTTTCATAAAATTAGTGTGATGGCCTCCACCTGTGTCTAATTTCCTCGTGTTTCCGTGTGATGTGTATACTCCCCCGCCCCCCAGCACCAACTTTCGCCGCCGGTTGGTTGTGGCAGCACACAAGGATGCACAATGCCCGATATTCACAAGACCATCGAATATTAGAGGGTTGATAATTGGCTAGCAAAAATATAATATCGCCCAGCTCTATTTGACATACTAAAACCATTTTCTCTGATTAAACTAAAGCATTAGTTAGCAAACATCAAAGAAGTATCTTACGCCTGGTGTCTGTCAAATTCTGGTCTTCATGACTTGTGCCAAGAGAAGCTTCCTCTCCCTGAAGCATAGATTTTCATTACCCAGTCTTTTCTGCAACAACCCTGCTATCACCTCTGGCCATGCAATATTGCATGCTCTCCCATTGAGCCTTGGCAATCCCCTTCCTCTTCATTCCCTACTTTCAGCTGTCTGCTTGACTTTCAAAACTGTGACCACATGTTCATTGCTGCTTGCTTTTGTTTGATTGAGTGCCTTGATCTGCTGGACAAGCAGGCGCATCCTGAATGTCACTTCATATATTCAGTCATGGTATTATCGTTCCCTCTTGTATCTGTTTGGAGCATCGGTGTGCAATGCATTGTCCATTCAAACCTTCCAAAAACATTATTTGTTTCTTCCTTGATTTTGCAAAAGCGTATTGTAATGCATTATCAAGACATCCGTTGTAATCATTTCCTCTTCCGAAGTTGCTGGACTCTATAAAGTAACAACATAAATGAAAATGATCAGTGTCTGTAAAACAGGAAAAACAGTAAATATGAAATTAGATCATTGAAAGAACATTTTGGTGTGGCATTGCTACGATTTTGCACATTGCCCATTGTCCTGAAAGTTGTTTCAAGAAGGCTGGAGAGACTTGCGTGTTTCACGGCGTGCGTTTCTGCACACATCGCCTTCGCCACGTGCTCTTGCTGGAGACTCTCCAAGTATTCAGCAGCAAGCTAGGTTGGAAGACATTTTAAGTACAGTGCTTCATTGTTGAAACTAGTAGAACATACCTTGTTTCATGTGTATGTACTTTTAAGATAAAATATGCTTGTAATATCACCACATAAGTGTGAGCAAATTAAATAGCACAAGGGGTTTTGATTTGGAAAGTAAAGCAAAGGAAAGAAAATTTGAGTAAAGTTAAAGTAAAGGAAAATTGGGCAACAAACCTGAAATTGAGACCCATTCGTGCACATAGATGTTTTCGCAAATGTGTGGAAAAAACATGACTGCCTGGAAAAAAAACATGACTGGAAAAAACATAAATAAGAAATTATTTACTTGTGTAGCATAAAGCCTTCTTCCATTGTCGTTGAAGAATGATCAACCCTCAAGAACATTCTAGGTTTTCAGATTGAAAAAAAAAAACAAAACAGATCAGGTCACATGATAGTTGGAGCCGATTTCAATCTGTTTGTTTCTTGGAAGATGAATATTAATTTGTTTCAATCAGATTGTTTGGAGGTGATCCTGTCTAAATTGTAAAATTCAAAAATGCAACATGAAAATGATATTGGGGAAGAATTTATTTATTTTCACCTGAACATACATATGCTGGGAAGATTATTTTCAGATTAGTTAGTACGGCATTTTTATTATAAAATAATGAATATTGAATACCTCATACCTTTGCAGGACTTTTAATACAAGTGATATAAATGGGGTTAGGTGCGGAGGGGGGGATTGTTCACGCAATCATTAATGGAAGCAGTTAACCGGAATCACTCTCGCTTGTCATGCAAAACCAGAGCATTCACTAGACTACCCCTTTAACCTCCGATGTCATGTAATGGCGTGGTTTACCGCGAATTACTCTCACTCCAGTGTAAACCAGAGCATTCATTAACCTTTAAACTCCCGCGTCATGGAATGGAGCGTTTACCGGAAAAATCCACCTCGCTCCAGTGTTAACCCACAGCATTGACCTACCCCTTTACGTTTTCCGTGCATTTCTTTACTTGGAGGATTCTGGACTCGCTAACGCCATAATGTCGTGCCAAAAAGATCCTCGCCTGCACCCATTGATGTGCGCTCATTGCCATTTCATTTGATTATATTTTCTTCATGTAAGGTGGGGTTTCGTTTTATCGGATCCGAGTGTACTTTTATTTATTTATTTATTCTGTGCCCGTTTTCATGTCATGTCCATCTATCGTTTATATTTTAAACTGGTCTTGTCCCCTGGTAAATCATTTTTTTTTTATATTCCAAATTCATTATTTTGTAACTGGTGGTAATAACTCGCATAGTGTTGATTCAAAAGACATGTCCCAAATTAACGTTAAATTTAAAACAAGGAGGAAAGAAAAAAAAAGTGTTAATAAAACATAATCACATTCAAACAATCATAAAATTATTTTGATCATTTGTAGTAAGCATGGAAAACATGCCCTGGGGTGGCTATTCCCACAACTCATGGCGTGCCAACTTGAAAATGCCATGACATACCTCAAGGTTTTTCCCTTCACCTACATGAAAAAAAATGAAGCAAATTAGGAACATACAAAATACATTGTCTCAACTAACATTAACACTAAGAAGAAAAACTTAGGGAACCAACAACAACCCCTTCATACCCATGTTGTCCACCAATTAAAATTTATCTGTACAAATGATTCCCCCCCCCCCCGTAATTTACAATATATATAGTAGATATTATATATTATTATATATATATATATAATATTGTTAGTTGTTGGGCTAAATGGAGGAATTTTATTGGAAAGGGAGGACTGTATTGTTAGCATGGTCGCGGGACGGTAGGAGACATCTTATGTGAATAAGTCGCGGAAAAAACTGAGCTTTTAGTTGTTCGTGCAACACAACGGGGCGGGGGGTGCTGCTGTATTAACGAGGTAGAATCTAAGCGTAGTCTCCCAGTACGTAGATTGCCCTATGACCTTTCTTCCTACGTTTTTGCATTGACAAAAGCTGGAATAAAAAACCACGTTTTTACAACAATATAACTGGCAGGACCAACTGCCTTGCTTCACATCTTGCTCCCTGCCTCAGATCTGCTCAGGATTGATTGCCGTGGAAACAAAGTTTTCGATATCATTGGGAATCTCTCGCGATGGAACTGAGATTGATAGCGGCCATCACTTCGCCGTCACCGACAGTCGGTCGTTCCCTCTGTCTTCTTCCACCTCATTTCTGGACTTGCACCTTCCTGCCCGTCTCTATGCTTTATCCCCCCCCCCAACCACCCCCAGGTATCTGGCAGACGCATTGTGATTCTTCAATCACACCCCTCCTAGTGAAACTGCCTAAATCCAAGAGCACTGATCACCTCCACTCATTTATTCCTCACTTTTTTCAGTTGTGAACCACCTTCCAACTTCGATTCAATTCTCATTCTTCAAGACAGTTGCTTCACCACCATCCCATCCAAAATCATGATCTTTTCTGCACCATTAAACCACCCCCACCCGTCCCCAAAAAAATTGCTTATGTATCCATATTGTCCACCTTTGCATTCTCCCGTTAACCCTCATCATGACCTGCAATCCCCTTGTTGCCGTCTCCAGTTTACTTTCTCCCTTCACCCTTTCCCTTGTTATGTTGTTCCGACTTCCATGAGCCTATTAGAGCATGCTTAATAAAAAAAGAAAAAGATTGTAGGAAGGATAAGGACTAAATGATGGAATGTATTTTATTCCTTTTCTTGATCATTTCCTGTGCCTTGAATATGTGCTTTCGTGATGATATTGTGCCTTGTAAATATTGTGTTTCCTTATTTTGGTAAAAGGTTTGTTTCCATCCTGCCAGTTTGGTCTCATTCTCTGTATTGGCCTGCTTTAACATGCAAGACAAGATAGACGGAAGTTCTGCCCCATTATGGCCTCCGCCATTAGCCAGTCGCGAACTCACAGTTCTTACTCGGCTGTATGTGATAGATGCAGTCAACAGAGGTTACACGTCGTCCATGGGCCCAGGCCAGAAATTCCACTTGTCCGTTACCATCTAAGAAACCAAAGCCTAGTTTGATTTTTGAATTGGTTTATATATATAATATATGGTATAGATTCATATTCTTGATCTGATAACCAGTTCAGACTGCAGCTTAGTCCATGGGCCAGGCCAAAATTCCACTGTCATGGTACCATCTAAGGAAACCAATCCTAGTTATGATTTTTGAATTGCGTGATATATATATAGATTCATATTTTGTGCTTGATAAACCATTGCAGACTGGCAGCTTATGTAGTATTTCATCTCTGGAATGTACCCACCCTCCGCATAATGAAAGCGAAAAGGCAAACAAATCTGGATATCCTGAGCATTGCTGTTATTGAATGATATTACCTTCATGGGATGTGTCAATAGTCCATTGTGTGATTTTCCCCCAAAACGTCAATATATCAGAATGGTAAAATGGTAAAAATGCAAAATACATACACTAAGCTGCTCTTCTGGAACGGTTATCACATATTGAAATAATCATATAGTCCCTACCAATAACTTAGTAGCCCTAAAGTTTGGTTTCCCAGATGGTACCGATATATGCCTGGGCCCATGGACTAACATATCTCAATTGGCATCGCCAAACCACCGGAAAATGTAACGCATTTTAGAGCGGGGATCCTGCCAGGTTTAGGGGTATCAATCGGTGTCTGTATTTACTCGATAACCCAACGGGTCGTGGACTTATCCACAGCGAGGCGGCCTGCAGGGCTCTAGGTCGTGAAGAAGTCCCCCTCGTGGCGATCCCCACAACCCGGTTCCATAACAATATGATCGACTAGCTATGGGGAACATAGTTTGAATTAATTTTTTTCACATTCACCTTTATTGACACAATTTAGCCTTAATGTGCAAAATGGTGGTTGTTAAACATCCGAATAATCAATCAAAAAAGTTATGAGATATGGCAACATATGTGACATAATGGAGAGCATGGATGATACAGGAATATGGGCCATAAAAGCAGTAGGCCATAATAGGAGCGCATTCAGTTTCGCATTCAGGAGCGCATCTTTGTTTAGAATGAGCGTGCGAGCTGAGATTGTTTGCTCCACTGAGTGCCGTTCTAGTTACCCTCACTAGAGGAGAGGATATTACATTTGGGTCCGTTTGTCTCTTTGTCTGTCTGCACAGAACTTTAGTGTTTTCCTCCGCAACCACGTGTCGGATCGAGACAAAATTTTCACCATAGGAGCGGCTGATTACTAATTTCGAATGTTTTAATTATTATGATGTCACATGTCACGTGATGTGGCAGCCATGTTGGAAAAACGGGAAAAAATTGGACCTCTGTATCTCTGAAACCGCACAAAGGAAATTTTTTAACTTGGCACATGGCAAGTACTCATGGGGAACAAATGTGATTTTAAAAAATGACATCATAGTTGACTTTGTTATGACATCATAATTGCATATGGAGAATATGACATCATAACTGCATATGTAGAATATGACATCATCACTGCATATGCCATCTGATCAGAATGAAAAATTTTGAGGGTCATCTTGGGATAAATATGCCTGGTGTTGGCTCAATGGTTCGGGTGGTGGGCTTTGGATCCTAGGGTCCTGAGTTCAAATCCCGCTCAGCAGTTAAATTAATACCAGGTGGGGTTAACTCGGCCCGTCATCCTTCCGAGGTTGGCAAAATGAGTGCCATGCTAGTATACTGTGTCAGATTGGCGAACCGTCCAGGATTGTGCCCAATAGCTAAGGAGACTGCTTAAGCAGCACCAACGCAAAGAGTATGGTCCCAATCTCCTCTCCTCATAGGGATAAATTCATCCACAGAAAAAATTGATGATGTCATCAGTCACATGATTCCGTAGCCATATTGTTTAAAAAAAAACAAAAAAAACCTTCAAAAATCTTCTCTGAAATGGCTGAACAGATCGAGGCAAAACTTTACAAGTATGACCACCTATCCATGAGGAACAAAACATTCACAACTAGAGGGGGAGCACTCGGGAGAGTGCAAAAACCTCCGCCGCAATACTGCTGGGTCACTCAAGTGAACCTTATATCTTATTCATTAAATATGATGTCAACAGTGCTGACAGAGTTATAGTTCTTTTCTCCAACATTTTTTTTTGGGGGGGGGGGTGGGAAATCACTTAAAACATGTAGAAATGCAAAAAAAGAAATCGAAATTTGTTTGAAAAAAAGTTGCAAAAAATTTTTTTCTCGAACAATTTTTTTTGGGGGGGGGGGGTTGGAAATCAATTAAAACATGTAGAAATGCAAAGAAAAAAAAAACTTTTTCTCAATTTTTTTTGGGGAGGGGTAACAATTTTTTTTGGGGGGGGGGGTTGGAAATCACTTAAAACATGTAGAAATGCAAAAAAAAACAAATTTTTTCTCTAACAATTTTTTTTGGGGGGGGTAACAATTTTTTTGGTGGGGGGTTGGAAATCACTTAAAACATGTAGAAATGCAAAAAAAAAAAAAAAAATTCTCTAACAATTTTTTTTTTTGGGGGGGGGGGGGACCAAGTCCAAAATTTAATGGCATGATCCTGGACCATACCTAACCCCCCCACCAAGTTTCGTCGAAATCCGTCGAGGAGTTTTTCCGTAATACTGTTCACAAACAAACAAACAAACAAACACACAAACACACAAACAAACAAACAAACAAACAGAAAGGGGTGAAACAGTAACCTCCATCCATCTTCGAAGATGGCGGAGGTTAAATATGATGTCATAGGTCACATGGTTTGACAGCCATATTGGATTTTCCCTAAAACCTATAAAAATCTTTTTCTCCAGTATGGTGAGCGGATTAAAGGTAAACTTCACACAAATGTTCTCCAAGCCTTTGGGATACCAGGGTATTCATGAATAATTGATGTCACATGATCTGCAACCATATTGGATTGAGCGGAAATCTAAAAAAAAAAAAAAATTATTGTGAACCGCTTCATCAATCAACGTGAAACTTCACAATTATGATCTAGTAGGGATGGGGAAATATAAAGGGTGTCCCAAAAAAATATACAACTTTTAAAATGCTTCGTTTGATCCTAAAAAAGCAGTAATTCTGTCACTAATGCTTCATTTCTTGTTGCAGAGACCCTGAAGTTTATTTTGATACCAAGCAAGCCCAGAAAAATCCAAGACTGACCGTACAACAACGGACGAAAATTGTTGAACTTTGGCACCAGACGAAAAGTGTCATACAGGTGCAACGTCTTTACTCGAGACATTTCGGTATCCACTCGCGCCATGCCCACCAACTTTCGGACAATAAAGTGCACCATT
Source organism: Eptatretus atami (assembly GCA_035128595.1). NCBI lineage: Eukaryota > Metazoa > Chordata > Myxini > Myxiniformes > Myxinidae > Eptatretus > Eptatretus atami. The sequence continues at coordinate 74,295,820 of CM068960.1, read as the reverse complement.
GCAAAGTTTACCAATGTGGGAACCATCTGTGACCTTCACAAGGGTCACAGTGGTCGGAAGAGGACAGGTCGTATGAAGAAAATGTGGAAATGGTTGAGACAGGCGGTCGTTCAGAGTCCAAAAAAATCAATTCGATGACTTTCTGCCGAGACAAACATTCATAAGAGCACCGTTCAGAGGATCCTTCACCAAGACATTCATGTCTTCCATACAAAATTCAAACGGAAAAGGTGCTTACTGATTAACAGAAACGCAAAACGACTGGACTATGCAAATTGGTTTTCAGGAAAGTGGAGGAAGATGCAGACTTCCTCAAAAAACTTCACATTGACGGACGAATGCCATGCTCACTTGTCCGGGAGGAAAACAAGCAAAACTTTCGGTACTGGGGAACTGAAAATCCTGGTAATTGCATCAACTGAACTGGTGCTCGATCTGTTCTCAAAGTCACCATGTGGGTGGCGGTTGGTGGTATGGGATAATGGTCCATACTTCTTGAAGATGACCAGGGACGCACTTGCACGGTTAACCAGAGGAACTATCGCGAAATGATTCAGGAATTCTATCTGCCTGAGCTGCGTACTCAGGCCCGTAGGAGAAACAACCTGATCCAGATGAGAACCCAGTGGTTCCAGCAGGAGGGCACCGCCCCATACAGCCAGGGAAACAAGGCGTTTTCTCAACCAACATTTTGAGGGCCGCTTTATCTCCCTCTACGAAGACGTTGAGTGGCCACCGTATTCCCCTGACCTTACTCCTCCAGACTTCTTCTTGTGGGGTATCTCAAGGACAGGATCTATGGAAACCCTAAGCCTCAGACTCTTGATCAGCTGAAGAAAACATCCACCGAGAAATCCAGAACATTCCTCAGGAAACGTTTCCCAAAGTGATGGAGAACATGACAACGCGTTTGCAGGCAGTATCGGACAACGTGGAGCCTACGTCGAACACGTGGTCTAAAAGAAAACGACGATTCTCTACCAAAATTTAAATTTTGGTGGCAAATTTGACATTGTACAATAAACTTCAACCTTTCAGCTTTCTATCCAGCCATATATCTTTTTTAAATATATTTATGACCCATCCACTTTGGCCAGATGAAAAGTTGTATATTTTTTTGGGACACCCTGTATATGTTTTACATTTCAACCTGATTGGACACATGGTCTGGCAGCCAGAATTATTTAATATTTTGAATCTGGGTTCTTTTTTATTTTATGTTTTCGGAATAAGGCTCACATGGTTGCACCTGGATGGGTTTGAGGGTAGAAGAGTAGCAGCTGAAACCCGAATCCTATCCAAGTTCCTCCTGATGACTTCATCTTTGCTCATTGCTTGTTCGGGTTCCTTCTGATGACTCCAATGCAGTAATGTACCCATTTGGTCATCCATTTGATTTGAATTGAATTTGTTTTAATCGAGGATCCTTATTGAATAATATATTGAATATGAATTCAATTGAATAATAATAAACGTCATGGGTCAGGGTCAGGTGTCCAATCAAAGCGGGGTTGCATCAAAGTGGGACATCTTGGTACCCGGTCATCACTGCCAGCAGTTTTAAAGTGGCAGTTCTAGTTATGTCTATTATTAATTACATCACACACCAGTATACAAACGCCACACAAAATATACTACACAAAACAAGGCGGCCGAGGGTCTGCAATCTTTGATTGCTCTTTTTTGTGTTTATAGGTTTATTTATGCTTTAAAAAACTTCAAAACTACTGAACAAAATCCAACCAAATTTTGCATGTTGCCTAAGGGTACCTCAATTATGGTTTCTATCTGAGTGACATATCTGTGGGAGGGGGTTCAGGGTGGGGAGGAACACCCCAATTCTCTTTATCTAAATGTCCATTATATAGCACTACATGGTGGGAGGCAGTATTGCAACACTGTGGGCGGCAGAAAGTTCAAACAACTGGACTAGTTGCACGACAGTGATGTTGAAATCCGAGTGAGAATAATTCTAAATTTTTGAAATGTTTCATTCCACTCATTTTAAATGGAGGTTCAAACCAAAGCATCAAACAATGAGCTCCGCAGGAGAGAGGAAGTGATTTTTGGGAGCACCATATATAAGCAGCAAGGCTGGTTGATGAAGATATTGTTGGCAGACTTCCAAGCAGATGGAAGATGGCCTCAGGCAAATGATAGGAGGAGGATGAATGAACCGAGGAAGGAGATTGGTGTTCAGATGAGCTTTATGGGGAGATTGATGAAATGCCAGCTGAGATGGGCTGGATACTTGGTACAGATGGGGGAAGAGAATGGCAAAGAGAGGGGATATATTGCGGGAGAAAGGTAGGAAGAAAAGAAGTAGACCGCAGTAGAGATGGGAGGATTGTGTGAGGAGGGATATCCATAAGGTATGGGTGGTTAGAGAGTGAAGGGAGTTTGCGGAAGAAAGAGGGGGATGGAGGAGTATCGTGGTCAAGGCAGGGCAGAAGCTTGGTGCCATCCGACCTCAACCCTTATAAAGGGAAGAGGAGAACAAAGAATGTTGGTGAAGTATAATATGCTGTCTTTTGATTAAACCAGTCAGCAATAGGTTAAAATGCCAAGTCTGATATAATGGGGGAAGTTAGGAGAAGGGGTTCAGAAGTTGCTCTCAACATCTTCATAAGTCTGATCACACATTTCCTTTTTTGTAATGATATTTGAGCAGAAAATAATATGGCTGCCATCATATGACTACCTCCACCACCGAAGGCGGACGGAGGTTACGTTTTCACCCCTGTGTGTCTGTTTGTGAGCACACCATCTCAAAATGTTGTGGATGGATTCGGATGAAACTCTGTGGAAAAGTTGGGTGTGTGACAAGGAAGAATCGGTTCAATTTTGTTGAAGATCTGAATCTGAATCTAGATACGAGAGAATTTTCTTTTTTTAAGCGATATCCGCCGAGTTTTGTCATAACTCTCAATGGTGAAGTGAGTTGGTTAGGTGACAAGAACAAGTAGATTTGATTTTGGTTCAGGTCCGGATCCAGATTTGGCCTATCAGTGGGATACAAAACAAACTGTTCAGCCTGGTGGAGGTATGCACTCCACCGAGTGTGGTTCTAGTTTTATTCTTGGAATAAGAAGGAGCCGTCTGTCAACTGCTCGTAAAGCTCAGTTTGTTGCCTTTTCTCCAGCATACAACACCACTCTTATTGGAAATACTGCACAAGGTTATTCCAATGATGTGTAGGCCAACACATACTCATTTTTCAAATCTTCATGAAACAGATTATTGGAAAACAATAACAGCAACATTATTTTTATGGTAATCAATGCAAAAGGGATGCTCAAAATAAAAAAAACAGACATGGCCCTTAAAGATGAAAAATAACGATGAGTAATTTTGACACTCTCAAACCCCTTTTCTCTGATAGTACAGCGGATAAGCTCTCATATTTTAACAAATTGTGCATTTTATGAGAAAAGCATGAAATTTCTAGCATAGTCATACCATAATGTCATACCATAATTTCTAGCATAGTCATACCATAATGTCATACCATAATTCTAGTCATACCATAAATGTTTTTTTCAGATGTGGAGGGAAGTCAGATTTGACCTCTGAGGGGACAGTGAGAGGTCAAATCCAAGATCGCCGCCAGTCCACCGGGTCTAATGTTCAAACGCGCTTAATTTTGGAACCAAACAGTGTAGAAAAACATTTAAGGTGTCATTTCCAACTAAATTGGGGATGCCCATTCATTTGATGATACGTTTGAGATCGCCAGCATTCAAGGAAATGCATTTAGGTCAAGGTCAATGTCAAATTACATTAAAAACTTTTGGACATTCTTTTGCTAATACATTTATTTTAGCTTGGACACTGGATTGGACCTATGCAATAACAGTGAAACTTCACTTCCATTTTGACACTATTAGCACTTGATATCCACATATTTCTACCAAATTGCATAACAACTTCCTTTGAAATATCATTTCTATCCGGCAAACTAGTACGGATCAATGTAGCTCACGATAACTATCAATCTTCCCACTCATACTAATTTTCGAATTCTCACTATCCACAATTAGACGAGTGTTAGTAGACGAGTGTCATCTAATTAGCAGAAGTAGACGAGTGTCGGCCTCCTCTTGCGAACATGGGCAAGGCGGGCCAAGTATGAAGCAGGAGAAGAGGACTCCATTTCCATCTGTTGCATACAGTTCCTTGCCCTCTGCAAGAGGAAGATGAACAGCTTCACGTGACAGGAAAGCAAACAATTCGGTTTTGTTTTCATTGCATCGAAGGAAGTCCTTACATTTCTTTGGCATCACAGTAGAAGGAGCCATCTTTTTCCTGGCGCCCTTCCCCTCTTCTGTCTGGTTGAGGCTTTCAGGCTGGCAGGTAGGTATACATCCCAGACAAGGTCGATGCGGCTCTTTTTCTCAAGTTGAGCAGAGATGTATGGTGCAAACACTCTTTCTCCATACTCTTGAAATGTTCTTGATGTTCCAGGATTTAGCATTTGAACCACAGCTGCACCATAGAGAGTTGTTGCATAAGCCACGGCGCACTATTGTTTTCGAGCAGATCTGATTCCAGCAGCGAAGTAGATCTGCTTTAACCCCAATCCACATTTTTCCTCCAGTTGGCAGAGCTAGTGGGGCTGCATGGTTTTCATAGAAGAAGAAATTGTCCATGTTTTCATCTCGTGTTTGACAGATTGAGACATCTCGTACAACCTCGAAAAGAGACCACAGGCATCTTCAGTGCTGCGAGCTTTGCCTTCTTCTGTTTTGACTTAATCTTGATTATTTTCAGATATCGGCATACTTGGGATACTTCAGTTTGACCTTGACCTCAATGTTGACCTCTTCTGGCAACCTGTAAATTAACATCAAATATATGGGCATCTGAAGATTCGTTTAAAATGACATCTCAAACATGAGACACCACTGCGGGTTCATTTGCAAATTTCAACTGATTGCTTATTTTTGGTCAATTTTTACCTTGACCTTGACCTAAATGCATTTCCTTGAATGCTGGTGATTCAAACGTATCATCAAATGAATGGCATCCCCAATTTAGTTGGAAATGACACCTTAAATGTTTTTCGACACTGTTTGGTTCCAAAATTAAGCGCGTTTGAACATTAGACCCGGTGGACTGGTGGCCATCTTGGATTTGACCTCTCACGGTCCTCAGAGGTCAAATCTGACTTCCCTCCACATCTGAAAATAAACCTTATGGTATTACTAAGCCATGTCAGAAAATTCATGCTTTTCTCATAAAACGCACAATTATTGTGCTTATCCGCTGTACTATGATAAATAATGCACAGTTTTGTTAGCAAACATAAAAGAAGCATCTTACCTTGGTTTCTGTCCAAATCATTGTCTTCATTAATTGTGTTAGGAAAGGCTTCCTCTTCCTGAAGCATAAATTTAATACCCAGCTTTTCTGCAATAACTATTACCTTTGCTTCATTAAATATTTCATTTTCTCCCATTGAGCCCTGCCCACCCACTTCCTCTTCCATCCCTCCTTCAGCTGCTGCTGGACTTTCAAAACTGTGACCACTGTTTGCTGCAGCTTTGCTGCTTCGGTTTGACGATGGCTGTGACGAAGTGTTTTCTGGTTCTGCTCGAGTTGTCGGCTCATCCTGACTGACATTTTTATCACATTCAGTCACGGTCCTATCGTTGCTTCTCATTCCTATTTGCAGCATCGGTGTGCATTGCACATTTTCCTCCTTCTGTCCTTGATTTGGCACAAGCATTTCGTAATTGTCATTACCAAGACAATCATTGTAATCATTTTCCACTTGCGTTAGATTGTTGGACTCTATAAAGTCAAATAGAAATGAAAAGAATCAGTGTTTGTAAAACAAGAAACAGTAAATTGTGACATGAGAGAACAACTGTGGTCATGGGATTTGCTTTGGTTTTTGTACGTGCCCATTTCTTGAGGTCTTTTGAAGAAAAACTGGTGGTCCATTCGGCGTGTTTCACAGCACGCATTTCTGTGCATATTTCGCCCTTGCACGCTGTCTTCTGCAGACCCCTCAAAAGTAGTCATCTGCAAGCTGAGTTGGAATACATTTTAATACAGTATCTTCATAGCTGAAACTATTTCAACATACCTTGTGGAATGTGTATGGACTTTCAGATGCAATAGAGCTTGTAAATACCACCACAATTAAGTGTGAACAAATTAAAGTGACAAGGGGTAAAAGCCTCAGTAAAGAAAATTTGGCAACAGCCTTAAAATTTGATACACTATTGTGTGCACGTAAGATGTTTTCATAGGAACCATGCTAGAGAAACACACTGCTGTGTAGGAACCATGCTACAGAAATGATTTACTTGCGCAGCATCAAGCCTTTCTTCCATTGTTGCGGTTTGAAGACTGATCAATCCCTCCAAAACAATTTACAGTTTTCAGATTGAAAAACAAAACAAAACAAGTAGCGGTACATTCAAAGTACACCGTCCCCATGCCAAATAAATAAATAACAAATCCTCCAGCACGCGACATCACCGGGGCGCCTTGCAGCAAATGGAGTCGGAATTGGGAGGGAGCGGTGTACAATAATTGATTGATTAATTAATTAATTGCATCATTAAAATAAAGAAATAATAATCGTAAAATTAATTTCTCAATCAATAGCCGAATAGCACACCTAAACCACCACTGTTTCATCCAAATCTGTAAAAAAAAAATGACAATTTTTACAGCCATTTTTCCCTGCTGTGCAGGGGTTGGGCTTTTTCTTGAGGCAATGTTTTATGGCCGGATGCCCTTCCTGATGCCAACCTTGGTCGATCCAAATCTGTACCTTTTTGAAAATCAGGTAATTAATCGAAAAATTAAATAATTAATTGATTAATCAATAAATCAAAAATACCCTTTAAAGCCAAATCACTTGTTCAGTGTTGTGTCCAAATATCAGCTTCCTCGCTCAAAAATGTGCCTGAGATATTGCCAGGATGAGAAATAAAATCAATAAGTAATTAATAAATACGTAATAATTAAGGAATTAATTGATTAATCAATAAATTAAAAATATAGTTTTTGCCAAAGCACATCTTCACTTTTGTCCTCAAATTTCAGCTTCCGAGCTCAAAGGATGGCTGAGATATCGCCCGGACAAACAAACAAACGAACGAACAAGAAAGCAAGAAAACAGAGTAAAAACTGAGTACACCCTTCCTTCGGCGCCCGGCGATGACGTCATGCATCGCCTGGATATGAAATTTGGAAGCAGCAGTGTACAATAGCGTTTTTAAATTAAAATGAAGTACAAGTGTTCTTCATGTTAAACAGGAGTCATACCAAACAGAGAAACAGTGCAGGTTATATAATGGTTCAATGACCATCTCTTGCAATTAAAAAAAAAAAATCACATTACTTTACTGTATGAAAGCTGCATTCCTGTATAAAATCTATACGAGAAAAGTGAATTTTTAGGTCATCTCTTCGAGCATGACCTAAAATAATATGGGTGTCGATGTCCTTCGATCCGTCCGTTCACAATGAAGTTGAAGCGGGAGATCTGGTCATTAGTGATCCTGATAGAGGTCGATGAGACGTACATGATGGTATGACTTTCAAGGTCACCGAAGGTCAAGGTCAAGGTCACGAGGCCTTTGAAGTTGCAAAAATGACGATTTTTCAAATAATATCTCCTCCGCCATTTCTCAAGCGATCTTGAATTTGATTGTAGCATATGAATCTATGGGACAATATCTAAATTGGTCGAGCCGGATTTTCGATATTCGCTTTCGTTTTGTGTCACGTGACTTCAAAGTTGGCAAAAAATGCGAAAATGACGATTTTCAAAATCTATCTCCTCCTACATTTCTCAAGCGATCTTGAATTTGATTGTGGCATATGAATGTATGGGACAATATCTAAATTTGGTCAGGACGGATTCGAATTTCGCTTTCGTTTCCGCGTCACGTGACTTCAAGTTGCAAAAACTGCCCTACTTCAGGAGGCTATATATTCTCTACTGGGCATGGTAAAAGTTAGTGAATGGTGTCATTGCATAGCAGCTGACCTTGTATATTTATACATTTTCCGCCGAAGGTGCAAAAGTTTCAAAACCCGAAATGTAAACATCGGCATTTATTTAAAAATATAATTTTGTGCGCGCGCGCGCCCAAAATGCCGAGTCATCTTTAACCAAACTGCGCAGTTCGAGCTGCGCAGTAGAACTGCGCAGTAGTCTTCGGTCATAACTGAACATTGAGAACTTGTGTGTATTATAGAGATGACCGTACCACCCACACGGGGTATTTTTATATTTACATAGGTTCAAAAACTCAAAAAAAAAAAAAAAAAGATTTAAAAAAAAGGACAACCAAATCCAACCAAATTTTGCATGTAGCCTAAGGGTACCCCAAGTATGGTTTCTATCTGGGTAGCATATCTGGGGGAGGGAGTGCAAGGTGGGGGGAAGACTCCAATTCTCTCGATGTAAATGTGCATCGTATAGCACCACCCGGTGGTAGTAAAGTCTTCTTATAAAAATCATCTTCTTATATAAAGAAAGTTTAAACAATTTAATAATAAGCATTATGGTGATGTTGAAATCTGAGTGAGAAAAATTCAAAATTTTCTCAAAATTTCAAAATTTTTCTAATCTCACTCTTTTTAAGTGGAGATTCAAACCAAAGCATGCAACACTTAACTTCACAGCAAACCGCAAGTGATTTTTGTGAGCACCATATAAAAACAGCAAGGATGGTTGACGAAGGTGATGTTAACTGACTTCCAAGCAGATGAAAGAGGAACATGGGCAAATTATAGTGAATAGAGCTGAATGCTTGTGAAGTACAACAATGCTGTCTTTTGATGAGATCCATCAGCAAGGCGAAGGGTAAAAACGCCTTGTACATAATGGTTAGACAGATTATCAAGCCATGTTTACAGGACACTTGGGAGCTGGCAGGATACCCTCGAGGTACACACACACCTCCAAGCTGTCTAGCCTGCGTTTGCATCTTAGCTGAGCTATAAACTGTCACCCCGGTGTTTCACAGGCAGGGCGATTCATTTATGTGTGCTGTCCCTAAGATGTACGTTTATCAGGCATCCTGTCTGTCAACATTAGTTGGTGAAGGTTGAAGACCCCACTGTGTCCTTCGTGAAGAGTATCCCTGCCCACAACACATCCCTTCCTTAACTTCTGCAAGCGAACCACCGAGTATAACCCTTGCTCAGGGAGCTGCTTCGGCGGCACCGACGCTTTGTGAAGAATATGGTATGGTACGAGAGAGGGAGAGGGAGAGGGAGACAGAGAGAGACAGAGAGAGACAGAGAGAGACATAGAGAGAGAGAGAGAGACAGAGAGAGAGAGAGAGAGAGAGAGAGAGAGAGAGAGAGAGAGAGAGAGAGAGAGAGAGAGAGAGAGAGAGAGAGACAGAGACAGAGACAGAGACAGAGACAGAGACAGAGACAGAGACAGTTGCAAGAACAAACTACGAAACTTGATGGATGAGTTGGGTAGGTGAAAATAATTCTTACAAGCATTGAAGACGAAATTCCAAATTCCTGTCCCTACTTGCTTTATCAGTTGTGACCTGTCCAGGATTGTAACCCGAGCCAATAAATTACTTCGGCAGAACTGACATTGTATGGAGAGTCCATGGATCATTAATGAATTGAAGACTGCACAATTAAACATATTAAATTATCAACAGATGCAACAGTGACAAAAACACATTAAAGAGCAATTTACTGCAGGTCTTTGTTAATGTAATGAGAAAATTATAGACTGCAATTAAGCCATTAAACCATTAAATTAAACCATAAACTAAATACCATTTGGCAATTTAAAGTGAAATTTCAGTGTTTTTTTTATTTATTTTAACTGGTCTTGGCCCTACTACATCCTTTTTAATATTCCCAGTTCATTTTTTTGTGATGTGGTGTGTAAATTGGTGGTAATAACTTAGCGTAGAGTATGATGCAAAATAATCTCCCAAAATCCCAACTAATGCTGGCAGACAGGATTCCCGTTTAACGTCCATCCGAGGGACGGCACACACATTGATGAATCACCCTGCTGTGAAACACTGGAATGACAGTTTATAGCTGGGCCAAGATTAAGGTTGCTCCCACACTAGTTCGCTTAATTCCTGGTTCTTTTTCAAACTCCAATTTAATTGCCTGGGTAAACGCAACTTATCTCTTCTCTGAGTAAGTCAGCAACAAGCAGTCATGACTTAAAATGAAAAGGAATAGCTCTGAAGCATATTAAAATAGGCATTGAAGAAAAGCAATCATAAAAATAACATTAATAGTAAACATCAAGTTATAAAAAGAATGAGAATAGATGAAAAATTAATGCATCCTTAAACATCTGTGAATGCTATTGTGATGTGTCAATGGAGGAAAAATAATTTAAAACTCAATTACTCAACCCATATAATAAACCTATTTTGACAAACAATAAATAAATCAGTAATCTGAAATCCATTAAGTTGTGGTGAAAATATGGCATGCCTGAAATTTCATTTTTTTGAATGAAAAATGGATCACTAAAATATTTTTATTGAGGAAGTCAAAAAAATCATTGATGTGTGGCAACATTTTATTTGTCTTTGTTAAAGGATTTTTTTTTCAACAATTCAAAACAGTGAATACATGCAACTCGATTACGAGCCTTGATCAAAAACAAAAAGATTAAATGGTTTGGAACTACATGTCGAAATCATCATGAGAAAGCTTTACCTGACAGAGTTGTTTCCATCTGGAAAAGAAAAAGAAAAATTAACACCATCAGTAAAGACCAATCTCAAAATATGCATCTTCCTTCTCACTATTTCCCCCAAAATATCCTCTCCTCCTACCTTGCATATAAAATACAGAAGTGTTGTGATAGCAAATAGAAACATTCCACAGACTGAGTGCTGGAAAATGTTGAGAAACTGGGACTCACTCCCAAATCATAATTTTCTTTCTTTTTTTTTTTTTTAAGGAGAAGAGCCCCAACGCATTAAAGACTGTATAAGCATAAATAGCACTAATGCACCACCTATATGGCAATATTAATTATTGCAACAGCACAACCACATTGCCGATACGCCATACTTAGATTAACATGCCACCTTCACGTACAACTTGTCAAACTCGGAGAATAAGCAGAACCTTACCCGGGTATGGCATCTCACAAAGCAGCACAGCGCATTAAAAAAAAAAAAGGAACAAAAAAAGCACATTTATGTGAACCTATTTCTACGCACAACACCTCAAATGCAGAGACTGGACTCTCACCATAAAATAACAATGACAAATGTGTCAAAGAGCAGCGTCCTAAAGGTTTTGTCGGCAAAACAAAAAAAAAAAAACAACACAACAACAACAACCAACAACTTCCGATATTTGTCACGTGCCTTGATTAGAGCCAATAGCGAGACCCGTCATAGTGTATTTACGTATTACGAAATATAGTGCATTTACGAAATAAATAATGTATTTACGAATTTAACAATACATTAAATGGAATAATCTTTAGATAGTAAAGTGAACTTTTCGAAACTTGAAAGCAAATGTCCGAATATATTTAAAAGTTCATGATAGACGCTCCACAAAAGGCACCCTTAATGCAGGATGTGTACAAGTGCTTAGTATGAGAATGATGATATGCTGGGTGGTCACATTTGAGCCATAGTTGAATATCTAATCAATAGTCAATAGTTGTATATTAATCAGCTGTCAGGATTGAACCTTGCCCTAAAAATGTTGCTTTAAATGTTTCATGTTGCCCTAACTGTTTCTTTGGACAGCCTTTATCACTCTTCCTGTTTTATCTGCAGCTGCATAACAGCATGTCCTTGAGTCACCGTTCACTGTTTCTTCATTGCATGCTGACATCCCACACATTCCTGTTTTGAGTCGTATCACAAGAGTTTCGCCCTTGCTATCAACATGTGTCAGTGTAGGAGGTTTAGAAAGTCATTAGTTTGCAAGATAAACTGTTTGGGTTGCATATCTAGAATTTGACGCGATTCAACTTCCCTAGGGCCCTAAGGGGAGGGGGAAGAAGCCCACGTGCCGATTTTATTTCTTATTTCTTTATCCTTAGCCCACTTTTAGTCCACACCAGTTCTGCTTTTGTGTGATTATATATATGATGGTTTTGAAGCATAATCTCAATGTGGTCCGAGGCCCCTGACTGAAGGGCCGTTGTGCCCACATTCCGCATGCGTCGTGGTCTCGAAATAAAACGTGTAATTCGAGGATCCTCATCTGACTCTGTCATCTTACTCGGCCGGGTGGAGACTCATAACACTTAGTATTTAACGAGATCCGGATCGTGTATAAAAAAGAGCCGAGTCCGAATATAAAGGTTTTGTCTTCACAAGAAGAACAACAACAACGCTGAGCGTTCTTAGAGCAGCGTCTCGCGTAGCGAGACGTAGCGAGACGCTGCTAAAAACGTAGTTCCATAACAGTCAGATAGCTAATCGTGGTGTTTTTTTTAGGCTTTAAAAGCTGATATTCAAAATCTGATTCCATATTTGACAATCGGAACTCATGGCTTAAATAAATATGTCAAAATGTAGAGTGAAATTGGCAAAAAAAAAATTCGGAGAAAGCAATTTTTTCTTTCTAATCCGATATAATTAAATAATAGGCTCCACAGGACGCGAGGTAAAATGGTTCCAAACAGAAGTGTAATATTCACAATAACCATGACTTCCCAACAAGTTTCTTTTCAGTGCGAAAAAGACCAGGAATGACTATTAAAAGCATCATCAAATGTAAAAGGTTGCAGCCCAACGGCATCACAGGCGTTCTGAGGAACACAATTTGTGTCGACCCCAGGCTTCAAGCCTTCCGGCCTACAGTGCAATCCCTTCACAGCCCAGTGGAATTGAAATCTATCCAAGCAATATAAACATGACGTATTACATGTGCACAGAAGGAATAGCCATGTTTTGGCTTCCTTATATAATGTGAGTTTATATTTTTTTGAGGCATCAAGCAATCAAGCCAGCGTCCTGCGCCTAGACACCGCCAGCGTTCTCCGCCTAGACATCATCAGCGTTCTGTGAAACACACCACCAGCATTCTCTGCCTAGACATCACCAGCGTTCTGTGCCTACACATCCCCAGCGTTCTGTGCCTATACATTGCCAGCGTTCTGTGCCTACACACCGCCAGCGTTTTTTTCTTTTGTTTTTTTATTAACCTCGCCGAAGGAGAGGGTATTGCGTTTGGGTCTGTTTGTTTGTTTGTCTGCACAGAACTTTCGTATTTTTCTCCACAACCACTTGTCAGATTGAGACAAAATTTTCACCATAGGTGCAACTACTGATGTCGAATGTTCTCATGATAATTTTGATGCACAGGTCACGTGAGTAGGGGAATTTTGTTGGATGTGGGACTATCCCATTTCCCCCATTGACTTTAATGTTAACTCAGAGAAAAACGATTTGACCCTGTCAATGAAAAGGAGTAAATTTTTTCTCACAAACATATCTCCTCTGGCACCATCTTCTTCTCCTCCCTCACCTCTTCCACTCATCCTGCAACAGCTTATCTGCATTAAATTGTTTCTGGGACCAAGCTCTTCCATGAGTGGAAAAACTTTGGATCTCTGTATCTCTGAAACCGAACCAAGGAAAAAACTGAATCGGTCACGTGATTCTGCAGCCATTTTTTTTTTTTTTTTTTTTAAACATTCAAAAATCTTCTTTTGAAGTGGACGGAACAGATTGAGGCAAAACTTTACAAGTAAAATGACTGCCCTGTCCATGAGAACAAAAGTTTACAATATGATGTCATAGATCATACGTGGTTGTTGGCAGCCATATTGACTTTACCAAGACCTATAAAAATCTTTCGCAAACGGATGGACAATCAGGGAACTTCACGACAAATGTTCCCCAAGCCATGGGTGACATTAGTTGTTAGGAATAGTGATAGTCAAATGGGTTGGCAAGCCATATTGAATTGAAGAAAAAGATTAAATAATGTTTTCTCTGGAACCGCTTCATCAATCAACGTGAAACTTCACATTTATTATCTAGTAGTGATGGCGAATGCATGTTTTATATTTCAACTTGATCGGACACATGGTCTGGCAACCAGAATTAATAAATCTTTTGATATATATACA
>CM068960.1:74243294-74255451 GCA_035128595.1 Eptatretus atami | reverse complement strand
GGCCTCGAGACAGGACGCTAGTCTCTCCCTATTCCCCTCCAGAGAGGGAACGTAGCGGGTTGGGAGTAGGCTCGGTTGACAGGATAGGTTAGCCAGACAAGGACGATAAAGGGGTTAGGGAACAATTATAAAAGCGGAAATAAAAATAATAAAAATAAAGAGTGGCTAAATTTTGTGTGTGTTGTGTGGCAAGTTAAGGGAGTGGTATGACAGAGACAGGCAAAGGCGATAGAGTGGGGGGGAGACAGTAGGCTAGGTCGAGCCCGCCTCAGAGCGCTGGCACCACCGCACTCTTCCAGACCTGTTGGAACACACCAAAGGCCGGCCAGCTTCACCTGCCGGCCTGTTGTGCTGCAGCCGCCTGTTCTGCATGGGCTTGCCTTGCCATGCCTAGTTTGCCTTGCCTCTGCCATTACCCATGCCTGCTAGCCCTTGGTTGCGTTTGCCCCTGTGTCCATCCATCACCATGTGTGCCAGAAACATCCAGTTTTGCAAGGACTGCCCTGCAGGCAGCCCATGCATCCATCATGCTCATTTGTGTTTTGCAACCATCTCCATCCATTCCCCTGCATCAATGAACTTTGAAATGACTTTTACCTTTCTCCCTTTCACAGATCACAAGTCCTGGGCCATGGTTAAGTAATGGATAAGTTGAGTGAAAATTGTAAAATACGTGGAACCTCACCTGCATGTTTGTTTAGCGCGGCAATTTTAGTTAAGTTGTCCGAATGAGTCTGAGAGTTTGTTTAGTTAGTTACGCAGCGCATTAGGTATTTTATTTTTGGGACACTTATAAAGAAATGTCGCACTCAGGGATCCGAAGGTAGAACGTACTAGTGGAAAACTTACACATGCTGGTCACACGAAAATTTGACGACTCGGGACGAGTCTGTAAAAAGGGAGGGGTAGTGTTACGAATTGGAAATTGATTGCACACAACATACAGGTTCCTTTAGTCAGCTATGTCGATAAGTGCTTTTCCCTATTAGCCCACCTTCCATTGTTTAAAGTTCAGAAAATCGATTAGATGCGCTGCGGATCGATTTAATAGTTAGGGAACGAACAATGGAGACGTCCTCCCCCTCTTCTGCGAAGAGGAGAAGAGACCCTGCCGTCCGTGATTCATGACGTCAACAACTCCTCCCACCCGTGGTTGAGCGGGGGATGGACACGAGGGCATGAGTCACGCCGGGCGCGGGGAGGGGGCGGAGAAGGATAAGGACGAGATCCTTTCTTTATTCTTGAGTAGTAAGCTTTTTGCTTCGGCAGAGAGTAATCGCTCAGCAGACCTTTGGTCCTGCTTGGCTTGGGTTAGGGTTGAGCCTTCGAAGCTTTTGCTTCTGCAGAGGAGTTTGTTCAGCAGAGCTTCGGGTCCTGCTTGGCTCGGTAGGCTTTTTGGAGAGCTGCTTTGTTTGGAAGAAAGTTGAGTGGTCGCTTGGCTCGAGCTGCAAGTGGTGGCTTCTTCTTCTTGGTTCGTGGAGCTCTTTGTTCTCCATTTTGGTTCCCGGCTTGGTGCAACTCATCGACCTCTTTTTGGAGGTGCTTCCTCGGGGAAGCGACGCATCGACGGGAAGGATCGGCGCCTCGTCTCACCAGCACTGTCAGAAGCGCGGGAGGATTCGCGGGAGCTCGGGAAGGATCGCGGCTCACGGCGATTGATCCAGCTCGCTCTCGCTGGAACCCGGGTCCGAACAACTTGAAGACCACATGAGGTGGAGAGGTTCGAGATAGGCTCTGGGTTTCAGCTCACCTGTCCTCCGAGCTGGAGCTCGTTATTAAAGGCCTCTGCCACCATTTCTTGGGTGTGTGTGTGTGCGTATGTGTGTCCGTGGGCCCGTCTAATAAGTAAGAACTGTTAAGTGCTTTGTGTGCTGTAATTATTGTATTGCATTTCGTATAGTCGGAATAGTTCTGCTCTTACGTGCTTCCCTAGTTCCCATTATTATTAATAAAATACCCAATTGTTAAATGTTTTCAGCTCGTCGTGTCGATTCTTTCATTGACTGAGCATTTCGTGTGTTGGGAGTTAGAAAGCCGTTGGTTTGCCGTAAAGAGGGGACATTTGGCCAACGGTTCTCGGCGATTAAGCGCTCGGAATCGCGCATGGGACAGGCTCGCCTCGGCGGTTTGTTCTGTACGAGTTCCATCGAGGGTGGAATACCCCGGTAGTTGGATCACGGGGTATTTAGGTACATTGAAGATTGGCAATCGACCCTACCCCACGTGATCTGCCCATTGGCGTGTTTCGGTTCTTGTACAAGGATCCGTCGCTCGACTTATCCGTGCGGCGATCTATATTCCGGGCGATCAGTCGGGCCGACTCAACTTGCGGCTCCGTCAGAGCGGTCGGTGGGCCGACCCCGGCACCGAACAATTATATATATATATATAATATATATATATATTATATATATTATATAATATATATATATATATATATATAATATAGTTACGGCTGTGGAAATTCGCAAACCACCATTCAGTCCGTAGGTGAGATAACTCTAAGTACATGTATAGTTAGCCCAAACCCGTTGTTTAGAGGGAATTAATGTTGATTCATTCGGGCTGCGACACTTTGAGTTAGGCGTTTTTCTGTTCTATCTTATTTTGAATCAACCGCCATAACCATCAAACCACCACAAAAATCCTCCACCACCCTCACCTCTCTCCTGCTACGGCCATTCCGCACCACCTGTGAACACTGAGCGTCGGGCTGTCTGGGCTCGTTCCGCGATACGCACCGAGCCGCGAGTGCAAATAGCGGCCTTTCCGAGAGAGAATTCGGATCAGGAATGCTACACGCCCACTTCTGATCCGTCCAATCAGCAAGCGCGGAGCGGCTTGGCCCGCCTCCAGGCGCGTCTGTGTGGAATCCATATATGAAAAATCGGATCAGGAATGCTACACGCCCACTTTACATCCGGCCAATGGGCGAGCGTGGCTCCGCCCCTGAGCTCATCCTGATCCGGAAATCTGCATATTGTTCTCCTGCGGCCGATAAAACGCCGAGCGCACGGCAGTGAAGGCAGTCGAGTCGGGTGCAGAGAGGAGAGGAGAGGCAGAAGCAGAGAGTCTTGGGAGTCGAGTCGGGTGCAGAGAAGAGAGGAGAGGCAGAGCAGAGAGTTTTGGCAGAGTCATCGGCGGAGTGTGGCAGCGGCGCGTGTGTGAGGAGAATTGTGGGAGGAGGCCAAGGAGCTCGGGTCCGAGGCAGGGAAGACGGCGGTCGCGACGAGGTCGCGGCGGGATCGCTCGTCGCGGGACCCAAGCAGCAAGCCATTCTCCTCCCCAGGGCATCACAATCCCCCCCCTCTTTCCCCCGCGCTGAGAGAGTGCACAAAGGGGCCCCGTTCCCACCCCACTCCAAGCGGTGCCAACGAAACCCGCGAAGGAGCACGAAGTTGGGGCACCGCCGCGCAGCGACATTGCGGCTCGTCAAAAGGACGCGGGTAGGACCCCCCGTCTCGCGGACCTGGCCGCTCCTGCAGGTCCCGCGCAAATATTGGCCTACCGGCCCGTCTGCCCCCTTGCCTATGAGGGTGGCTTCTTGCTTTTGAGTAACTGTGTGTTGGCGCCGTCCCTAAAGTAGAACTGTTAAGTGTTGCCGTGTGCGTCTTAGTCGGTGTTAACTCTGCGTCGTCGTTGCTTTGGTTTTAAATTGATATATGTGCATTTGACTGTTTGACTGTATATGTGTGCTCTATGTGTGTCGTGTAAATAAAGTGCTTGCATGTTGAATTGTTCCCGTTTCGCTGCGTCCTTTCCTTTGTTGAATCTCCATCTTGCTTCACGTAAAAGGGTTCGTAGTGGGCGTGATACGCCCGTAATTAATCTGAACCGTCGAGGCCGACGATAACACCGCTCGGTTATCCGATAGCACGGAACGGACCGCTTAAGCGGTTCGTGTCCGAAGTCGACCTGCGGCGAGGTGCGATCGCCGGTTTACCATCCGCGTGGGTACTTAGGTAGGTCGAGTTTGACGAACAACCCTATCCCACGCGGGTGGCCGATTGCACGATCGTGGTGAGGCCGAAAGGCCCACCCGTGACTAGCTCCCGGCGTTAATCCGAGAGGGTCACGACAGAATTGTCCGTCCAGGGCGCACGTGCCGCGATTCGAGTCACGTGGCCGTTCGCACGCCGGCGGGTGCGAATTCGCAACAATATATATATATATATATATATATATATA
The DNA here is from genome assembly GCA_035128595.1 of Eptatretus atami. Classification (NCBI taxonomy): domain Eukaryota; kingdom Metazoa; phylum Chordata; class Myxini; order Myxiniformes; family Myxinidae; genus Eptatretus; species Eptatretus atami. Next base: position 74,251,263 of record CM068960.1, on the reverse strand, counting down.
TATATATGTACATATAGTCAGACCCCGACATTCGCGGGGGATCCGTTCCTGAAAAAATGCCGCAAATGTCGAATCCACAAATGTCGGGGCATTTTATCAATAGGAAAACGGGGGATAGGTTCGCGGCAGTTCGTGATTCATAAAGGAAAAATCAAAAACCTGTGAAAAACCACGAAAAAGTGAAGCACAGGGCCACGAATGTCGAAGCATGTCAGGTTTTATAAACCGCGAATAGCGGAGCCTCAAATGTCAGGGTGCAAAAGTATATCATTGCAGTTGTGGAAATGGACCCCCAAGCATTTAGAGACCCAAAGAGAAATTCAGTCAGTTATGTCATTAGTATGTATGATTAGACAGACCTTGCCCTTTGTCAGGGATTTGGGGGTGGGGGGGGTGGGAATGCATTGTGAGATTAGCACGTTTCATCCCGTATAATTTCCCCAATTTTCAACTTTTAATCCATCGACACATAATTAGCAGCAGATAGAATAGAAAAACATTGGAGGGGATTAACTCAAGAATCATTAACTCAAGAACTGATAATGATGTAAAAGATAAAATCCATACTGTCGAGAACTTTCCAGAACTGGAAAATGCTTTTCATTTTGCAGGAATTTCAAGGAGTTTCGAGGACTGTGTGAACCATGCGGAGTACTGAAAATCGTAGTGGTTGTGACAGCACAGAAAGGCATCCTATTTAAATAAAATAAAATAAATTCAACTGCCAAGGAAAAATATTGAAGTATTGATAAGTAATAAAAGCACAAGAGCAGCCGAGTGAAACAACCTTCCAGATGCAATCACCAATGGTTTCCAGAAGTTTTCTCCTCATACCTTGAGCGAAAGCCTGTGGGTCAACACGGCTTTGATGTTTCCAACGTTTACGCGGTTTCAGCACCTTATCCACAATCACCTTGTGCTGTATATTCAACTTTGTCAAGGATCTGCATTCAAAAAATGCAGACTAAATGTTATCATTGTATATTAATTCAAAATAACAAAGAAAGGACTGCTAACATGAAATTATATAGGATAAAGGTTAAAGTTTTTCATTTTTCAGAAACTATAAAACAGCCTAATGGTTCACAAGTTCACCAGAATATAAATGTAATACTACAATGTCATATATGATATGATATGAACTGCAAAATATGATACAAAATTGGAGCTGAGTTTCCATTTGAGCCCTTCATTCATGACGCTGAGATCCTTCCTATGTTGAATCCCATATATAGTGCAGATTTGCCGATTAGTTTCCTTATAAAATGATGCAATAGGACAGGATTAATTTGAGAAAAATAAAGGACAAATACGAGAAAATGAAGAAACAAATGGTGATCGAGAACGACTAAACAATGTACTATTCACAGACAACATAATATTAATTTCAAACAACACTGAAGAACTGATAATGATGTAAAAGATAAAATTAGAGGAAAAAGATGAGACAAAAAATAAATATGATGAATACAAAAATCACGTTCAACCCGGTATGCAACAAATTAAAATAGATCATTGCACAGTTGAAGGAAACCAGTGATTACATTTCCTTTGACAAACTCAAAAATAGGAACACTGGACCTGCAGCTTATCTGGGCCCTACCCTAATGTTGTTACCCAAGTTTGGTAGCATTCTGACTGGTGGGTCTGGAAAAGAAGATTTTTGAAGAAATTTAATAAGTTGGCCATTTTGACCGACTTAAAGTCAAGTGACTGGAACGAGCTTTGCAATCCCCGTTACCAGTCAGGATGGGAACGTTGCTGCCAAATTTCAGCCGGATCGGCCCAGCGGTTTGGCCGGAGAAGTCGAAATGGGAGACTGACAGATGGACAGTGCACGATGACAATTTTTTGATGACAACCTTATCTGGAATTCCAATTCCAGATATAAGCTAAAACAGATATAAGCTGATCACTTTGAAGAAGTTATGAGAGGTTCACACCTTTTTGGGTGAGAGTAATTGGATTATTACAAAAAGCCATTTCAAGCAAACTAACTTTGAGTCTGGAAATTAAAGTTTACAATCAGCGCATAATACAAGTGAAATGTGATATCTTACAAGTAAGAACGAACAAAAATTGGTCACGATATAAAGAGCTTGTATGACGGTCACGATAATGGAAAGATGCTTGTATGACGTAACAGAAGGAGATGAGAAGAGTAGCCAATGGATCAGAGAGAAAATGGAATTCAAACGATATTTCAGTCACAATAACAAAGAACACAACTGCAATGGACCTGGGCCAAGACAAAACCAAAGGACGATAGGAATTTACTGGTAACCAGACAACCGATAATAAGAACCCCAGCCTGTGCTACATCTATTTAACACGAGCAAATACCACCCATCGCTTCGCTGATAAGAACACTAAGAGAGGGTGGGGGGGGAGGGAGAGGGAGTGATGGGCAAGGGAGGGGGAGGAGTGAGGGGGCACCGAGGAGGGGTGGGGGAGCGAGTAGGGGTGGGGGAAGGGAAGGCAGTGTACCGGGACGTTACTGAGGTGAAAGTGCTTTCAATCGTCGATTGCGAAAGCGAACTTGTTGCTGTTGCAGACTTTGGTTTCTTTGAATCTGCATTCTCAACCGTCACGAATAGGTACTCTCACTGGTGTTTGGTTTTCAAATGTTTTAGCATATTGGACTTACTACAGTGATAAGCAATGTCTATTGAACACAGTGAGCATGCAACCTTCAGACCGTCTTCTTTAACCTTCCCAAAATAGTTCCAAACTGCACTTCTGGACCTTTTGAACGACATGTCAAAACTCATCAGTCGATACACAGTATTGCTTACCTGTCCGTCAGCAAGGCAATCAGCACACTTTACCAGCCAACTCCAAATGCCTTGCTATTCATTTAAAAAGGAACAGACCCCTGGGGGATGTTTAGTTTGCAAGTGATTTGCTTTTGCCTCTATATTGAAAATGGGACGCCCCAGGAGCATGTTCCTTTGCAATTCATGCATTACCGGGCCATGTGGAACCGGAACATGCTCAACAGGAATGAAAAAAAAAATATATATATATATATATATATATATATATATATATATATATATATATATATATATATATATATATATATATATAAAGAGGTTCAGGTCAAGAGATTGTAGAGCTTATAATAACTCAGCTGCAATGCTTAGAAATGTCCAGAGAGTTCAATAGTGATAGAAGGGGAGGGGGTTTGGGAGGAGGTAAGCATGAAGTAAAGGGAAGAGAAGGCAGACGTGCGGTGGAGCATTAATTACGATCCATACTGTCTCATCAAAAGGATTCTGAATAGAATAACAGTGAAGATGGAAACAAAATAATGTCTGAAATACATTTTCTACCAGTCATACCATAAGCACCGCCCGGACACATCCACAGACAAGCACTGCCGAGCCACAACCTGAGAGAAGCACCACAGGTTATAACAAACACAACCCGGAGATGCCCGGAAAGTCAAACAATATCCAAATTAGACAAATGAACACTTTTTTAGCAGTCGGAACTGCTGCTGAGGTCAATTCTGCATTATAAATTTTGAAATTCAGCTCAGCTAAATAGATTCTAGAGGTTATCGCATATGTGGAAACTAAAGAAAGCCACGAACACTCGGAGATGCCCAGAATGTCAAATAATGTCCAAATTGAACACATTTTTTTTTTTAGCAGTTGGAACTGCTGCTGAGGTTAATTAAGAAGTTTAAATTTTGAAATTTGATTCAGGTTAAGAGATTCTTGAGCTTATCGCATTTGCAGAAATGAAATATAGCCAAGAACACTGGAGTCTCCGGGTGTTTATAGCATTGTGATGTATCCAGCGATTCGTAGGTACTGGGTATGAAGATGAAGCATTTGATGAGGTGAGTGAGGAAAGTGAAAAAAAAATTTTGAGCACTTTATCATTTCGAAACCATTGTGGTCCGTTCCAAGTCAAGGCATTGTTGAGCAGGCCAAACAAAGTGGTGAATTGAGACCCCAGCAAGCTGACAGAGGGCTGACCAAGATAAGCCTTGATAAAAGATAATTAAATAAGGCCGTTAATTATCTTCAAAAGGGGTGTGCTTAAATGAACCCAAACACCCAATTTTCATTCACGCACTATCTTGGAATTCCGCTAGTATGCATGCAAAGTTTGTGGTTGCTAGTTTTCATTGTTTTGAAGTTATTGGAGGGAATTGGCTGACACAAACCGACATATATTACAGTGCGTGTGCTGTATACAATTGCACCGAGTTTGAAATGTCCACGGTGTCCCCCCCCCCCCCCCCCACGTGCCTCAAGTGAGCCAATGACGGCTGTCCGGTAGATGGCAGTGCGTAACCTAGACGGAAATGTCGGCAATTGACGGAAATACCCGAGTATTATCATGGAAATTTGTGAAACTAATGTGTTATATATGTGAAAACCATTGAATTTATTGCTTGACGGAAAAAAACCAAGAAACGCTCCCCTCTCATGTACGAACGAACGAAAGACGTCATTTCGCCCACCATGGCATTTCGCGCCGAACACCGAACGATGAAAGCTAAGTTCTTCTTATGCCATCATCTCTATTATAATACCAAGCTTGCACACTAAAAACTCGGCTCGCCGTCACACGATCCCCATGAAATTTCTGTGGCACTTAGCGACATGCCGACAATGTTTGGGAAGTCTTGGCGTTCCATAGTACCACTTGCATTTTGCACAATGCGTATTTTGTCATTCCCCATGTACGGTCTGTCGTCTGCTACCAGCTATGTTGTACTGCTATCCCGTGCATTGTGCACGGGTATCGCTAGTTCTCTTTAATAATTAGCCATAAGCAAGTGTTTCGTCATGCATTAGTAGTTGAAATTTACTTACAATTATGGCAGATATGGTGGCAAAGTGATAAGTGGTTCTTTTCAACCAGGGACATCTTGAATTATTTTCATAACTTTTGTACTGTACATTCAAAATATGCAAAAATTAAATATGCTTAAATTCAAAATGTGTTCGTCTATATTTTTATATAATAAACAATATAATAATATTATGCAGTTTGTGTAACCACTATGTTTCAATGTTTTGCTCAACAAATATTTTAGCTTTGCTTTTCTCTTTCATCAGCAAAGCTTACATTTTACTCATCATTTGTTTGTCTGTACATTAACTTTATGATTATTATTTTTTTACATCATTCTTTTGCGGCCCCCTGCCACGCTGTACGAACGATTTCATTCCTTCTGTTATATATAAAGGTGCTTAGCACAATAATACAAGATTTTTACATTTCAAATATTAAGTACGCTTTTTTAATTGTTTTTCAACTGAAAAAGCATAAATGCATATTTTTAACATTCGTGTACTCATTTGCTTCACCACACGCGCTGTATTGAAGGATTTCACTTGTTATTATAAATTATATCAGGGTAGACTTATTTAGATTAGTCAGCTATCTCCGAATGTGCGTTTAGATTAGCAGTCTCATTCAATTACCTAATCAGCATCACCAGATAGTGTTTAGATAGCACTTCATCCCTTATTCCCTGTGTAGTTTAACGATTAAATGTGCCATCTTTTCTCAAATTAACTCCTTGTGAAATTGTTAATTCCAGTGTGAAATCGTTCTTTATTGAACCGACACGTTTCACATGATGCTACGTGCAGGATGTCACGTGATCAGTCGCACACGAGTTGACTGGTTTGTGCGTGTTTTGAACGCATTAAGGGTTTTGAACTCCAACCATTTATCTGGGAAGATTTATGACCAACAGCTTTCATTCATGCTGGACAATGGTGGCCTGCATAACGTCACTCGGCTGTTCCTGCCACGATTGCTCGTTTTGCACGTATCTGGCCCAATGAGTTTTGAGTTCTCAGATGAGGGGTGAAGGAATGATTCCAAAGAATTGACGAGAGAATATAGATGGTGCAAAGGGAGAGCGAGGGTCATCGCTTGGTGCTGCAGGAGTTGAGCCAAGGTGCTCTGAAAAGCTAGCGCCTAGCGAGAGTTCAGGTTCGGATAATGCAGCCAGAGAGAGGCAAGCCTGATCCATTTTGTGCACACCAACTCTCACGATTGAGCAAGCCAGGACCACTACGCTGTGCTGTGAATTCCCGGGAAGATGGGAGGTTTCTCCAGCCCATTATGACATTCATCGTTCCTCCCTCTCCCTTGTCTATCTTTCTACCCATGCGTGTTTGTGTGGATGAGGTGTATTGTTAAGTGAGGCAAAATAGTTTTTAGCTCGCCTGTTCGAAGAACAGAGAGCTATAGCGATACCCCCGGCGTGAGCGTGAGCATCAGCGTCAGCGTGAAAATGTTAAAGTTTTTGGTGCAAGTTATTTCCTTTCTAATGTTTTTATCTACCACACTATTTTTTACTGATTACAATATACAAATACATATATTGCTTTAAAATTATTTGGATCAGACCACTGCAATGCTTTATAAAAAATATTATTAGACTAGTCTTTTAAAAACGATAAATGTATAAACAGGCGAGCGTTGGGTGGCTTTGACACCAACTCTCTGGTTGTTTTAGGAGCAAGCACATGTCTTCTCTGCCACCGCAATGCATTCCTATCCTCATTAAAAGAGTTTTATAATTTATGCGAGTTTTTCTGTGGTGCACGAGCAGATCCTCATGGATATTTAAATTGAATTCGGGTGTTGTGTCAACGAGTGTGAACTTGGATAAATTGGCATCCAATTCTTAACGGTAATTCAAACGGTGTGGTTTTTAATTGACGTCTTCATTTCAGTCCCTCTCTATTCAATCCCTGTACGGCCTCCTTCCCGCTCGGCTCGGCTGGCCCACGGAGATAATCTCCGGCCTGGTTGGGATGGAAAATACCGATCGAGTCACAATAATTAATGTATCAATGACCACAAGTATTCTGCTATTACTTTGTGTGTGAGTGACGAGAAGCCTTCGTTGAAGAGGGAATCCTGGGTTCTTGTTGCTCAATTGACAATATTGGGGATTTTTGAAACACAGCAGGTGACTTGAATGGACCTGAAATGAAATAAAAAAATATATAGTGTTGTTTATATACCTGGTAAAGTCACATCAGTATAACATGCATAACAAGAATATGAAACCAGGTCTACTTCCATCATGGATCATGTGCCGACTGTAATGCAACACAGAACACACACAACTCCTTCAGTCTGTTGACTGTCTTAGCTTGGTTGTGAAACCCTCCTGACCCTGGAAAATATTTCTTCTCAACAATGTTGGCATAGACCAATTTTTAGGCAAAATAACCAGAAATCTAACAATTGGCAGAAGTCCCATATGTTTTATGTCACCTCTGCCAGAACACATAATCTGCATGCCAAAGCTCTTGGGTTATGAATGGATTAATGAAAGAAAAGCTTTATGTATCATTTCAAATTTAACATGGATAATTTTCTGGATTTGCAAACCAACAATGACACCAAGCACACAAATATAGCATTACAAATCACAAATCGTAAATTGTACATAGAGAAAGCATACCTGTCAATTTTTGACCTTAAACACTCAAGGGAGTGGGAAAGCACGTTAATAACGAACAAGAAAAGCTACTTCTATAATAAACAAACATATTTCATACTATAATGTACATCATAAGGACGTCAGCTTTCCTTACCATTTCTAACGATCTTGCGCATTAGAGTGAAGGGAGTCATTTCAGGTGTATGTGTGGAAAGCTTGGTTTTCCCTTTCAGTGGAGATGACTTGTACCTGAGCTGTGAATGAAGCAAAAATGTGATTTTTTTTGAAATAGAAATCACAAAACAATTAACCTGAATAACAGTACTTCGAAGACCTTTTCCTTCGTACCAATATCTATAATGACAGATGATGGAATGTGGATATTACAAAACTTGAGGTTGCACATGGTTTACAGGAATGTATCCATGATCATACTGTTAATTTGAGAAGTATCTGCTTGTGCAATGTTTGACTTCTATGCACTCCTGAACCACTGAACAAATAGAGTTGAAAACTGCTGCTGGTTGTATT
>CM068960.1:74227074-74238690 GCA_035128595.1 Eptatretus atami | reverse complement strand
AAAATCACAATAACCTGGAAAAAGGGAGTGCTTCTAGCTCACAATGTGGAGCAAGATGTGCGTTTCTGTACCATAAGTGAGCGACACAAGCTGTTCTGCGGGTTGAGACTGCATGTCAAGGAAGGGGATGCAAGTGGACCTCTCCCCCGTGAGATGGATGATGGTGCATGGCTCAAGGACATTCTTGAACGTTTGCGCTTGTGTTGTGAAGAGAAAGATGACCTAAGGGCAAAAACAACTAGCCATTACATAAAACAAAAAGATCCCAAATGTCATGTAACTCACTTCATGTTGGGCATACAAACATCAGAAAACATGGACTTATCTAACAACATGACCCACGTAAACTTATACAGCATTTTCGGTACGAGTGCTTTTTTGAGAGGGGGCAAGGAGCATTCTGGTGGGGGGAGGAGGGGGGCAGTGTGGAAAACCCCTCTGGTTCATTGTAGCTTGGGGTCAGTAATCATATTTTTGGTATACAGGTGTTGAATTTATGTTTGCATAAAATTATATAAAAAGCAAATGGGGAGTGTAGACCGCTAGACTCATGTTGAATCCACCTCTGATGGTTTTTTTTTCCTCTGTTATAGATGTTCAACTTTAAACATATCCTATTCCATGCTCCAAGTTTTAAAAAGTCAACATATAAATTTTGCCAAAACAAACTCACCGCATAGATGGAACCATGCTGGCAGCAGCACGAGGACTTCCTGAAGAAGAGACACATGCAACTGTACACGGCAAAAAAAACACAGACATTTTAAAATCAGCCTCAACTCCATTTAAAAAAGCTCGAGATCACAGTTACTGACCCTGGACTATGATCAACTCAATTTCATTTTCTAAAGTCTGTGACATTTGAAAAAGATTCTTATGAACTATCCCCTCCAAAGAAGAAATTTGACGTTATTTCAAGTTTGAGAAAATATTGTAACTCTCACGCTCATCAAAAAATGTTAAATTTACGTTAACATTTTCCAGTGATTCATCATTGTATTTTAATTAAAGAAACATATAAAAAAACACAAATCGAGCAATAAGTGGAAATTTGAGGAATCTTACTGTTGACTTCAAAACACGATCACCATAGTGTACCATACTTTATGAAGAGCGTTGGTGTTGCTGAAGCAGTAACTAGACTACAATTCTGGTCGAGTCACCCCTCCGGCTGAGGAAGTCTCTCCCAACCCTTCAGGAATGAGCGAGGCCAACTATGAGTTGAGGTGTATGTACGACGAGATGTGTGTGTGAAGTTAAATAAATATGCCTGGTGCTTGTTATTACCCCGTGCACATGAAACGTAAAGCAGGATTAAGAAACTGGTTCATGTCTGTCCATCTCTCAGTCTGTCGACAAAAACGTCAGTTTATGATCAAGGAACAACTTTATTTCAATTGAATGTTATATTTTGAACATGAATCGGAAAACAAACCTGCCGTTTAGCAGTACTTAATCTCCAAATTCGTCCAGATCGCACATGCGCAGAGGAGCGAGATTAAAAAAAAAAAAATTACTCTGCCGGCCTGGCAATCAAACAAAATTGAAAATCATTCCAAACAGGAAACTTATTGTTTTAAAGGACATCATAAAGGACACAAACACCAGGAACAAAGAACTAAGGTAACATGTTAGATAGGGTGGTGTAATAGACACTGCGTCGACAGTGATAAATTCCAAAATTAACTCTTTTTTTTTTATACGACCTTTACAATCTTTATTTTATTTAAATCGAATTATATACTTACATATAGACACTGTAATTATACACTTATATACAGTGTATTGAGTGCCTGGTGTTGGCTTAGTGGTTAGGGTGGTGGCTTGGGATCCTCGGGGATCTGAGTTCGAGCACCACTGGCCACTGAATTAATATCAGGGGGGTTGACTCAACCTGTCATCCTTCCGAGGTCGGCGAAATGAGCACCAGTATACTGGTATTATCCCTGCGTGTCGAAGGCGACTAAAGGGTTGGCGTCAGGAAGGGCATCCGCCGTAAAAAACATTGCCACAAGAAAGGGTACCATGATTGGAGCCTGCAAAAAGCTGACCTCTGCTCAGGGAAAAAGGCTTTCAAATGGTGTGATACAGTGTACTGAGTGTAGAAAACAAATTGCCTTCTTTGCACTTTCAAGAACCTCCAGTTTTGCATTACTGTACTTGGACATGTTAAATAGGGTGGATGGTGTACAAGACTAAATTAAAATAAGGATGGTGTATGAGACTGCTTAAATAGCACTAAATTTTTGGAATTTTTTTAAATCAATCTTTAAAATCATTATTTTATTGCAATTGAAGGAGACACTGAAACACTGCATGGTGTGAGGTGTTCTATGAACTCTGGTTTAGTAAAGCACAAGCAGGATACCTGTCTTTGACAGATTGGAGATTGTAGGCTTTGTTATTCACTGATTGAATCAGGCTTATTTTATGCAAGAACTTCTGGGTGTACTACATTCGTGGTTCATCCATCATATGCATATATGAACAAACTCGTTCCTGTCCCAACTCTGGAGCATCCGACAAAGCTGGCCACGTGAAACACATGGTTGCGCTAGATAGAGTCCTGCTTGGTGCAGTGTTTGTCCTTGTGCCATGTTTATCGAGATACTGGGAATTGGAGCTGCTTGAATTTCAATGGTAGTCGCTGGGAATGAGTGGTATACGGGGAAACCAACACATTCTCGCCTGAGCCCTCTCCGATGGAGATTATAGCTTCCATGAGATTTTTCATCAGCTGTCGCACGACCATCCGAGTTCCGTTGCACAATTTTGGGGAAACCAGATTGTGAAGAAGCACGATTGGTGTCCCAACTTTCAATTTCAGCTCATGAGGTGGCATGCCCGGAGGATGTAGCGAGTTCAGAAACTCGACAGGGTAGTAAATGATTTGATCCACGTCCGAAACAGTGTCAATGGATTTATAAGCGACGTCTTCATTGGGCACATGTTCCAATAGTCATTGATTCAGTGTATGAACGACGTCGTTTCATGGGGTTACTATTGCTCGTTGCGACAACAAATCAGTATCTCCATAATTTTGTGAAAAATAGGGGCAATACCCCTGGGCGCTCATCTGGTAGAATAATGATACCGAGGAGGAAGTCAACGTAGACAGAATCGGCAAAAAGATTAGAAATGCTTGGAGGAATTACGATGAGCGTCTGCCAAACAAGGAGTTCCCTTGGAACAGCGATATTCTGGAGGCAGTAGAGGGCCCGGCACCTGAGATAGAGAATGAATGGATGAAGAAAGCCATCGATGAACTGAAGAATGGTAAAGCGGCGGGCAGCACTGGTATTGTCACAGAGATTCTGAAGGCATCTGGTGATATTGGAGTGAATTTAATCACTAATCTGATAAATGCAATTATAAGGGAGGCATCTGTCCCAGATGACTGGTTGAAGAGTGTAATAGTGAATATTTATAAAGGGAAGTGTGATGCCTTAGTTCGAAGCAAGTATAGGGGTCTGAAGTTGTTGGACCATGGAATGAAAGTGGTGGAGAGAATCTTGGATATATTGATAAGACAGAGTGTTAATATACATGAAATGCAATTTGGTTTCATGCCAAGAAAGGGCACGAGAGAGGCAATTTTTATCGTTGGGCAATTACAGAAAAAATATCTGGGGAAGAATAAACAACTGTACTTTATATTTGTGGATTTTGAGAAGGCGTTCGATAGGGTGCCTCGGGAAGTGGTACAATGGTCCATGAGAAAGTTACGTGTGGAGGAATTGGTTAGTTAGGGTAGTCGTGGCAATGTATGATGGCCCAAAAACCTCTGTGAGGGTAAATGGAGTGCAAAGTGAGGATTTTGAAGTGAAAGTGGGTGTTCATCAGGGTTCAGTCTTGAGTCCAATCCTGTTCATCATGGTTCTTGAGGCTATATCACAGGAATTTAGACGAGGCTCACCTTGGGAAATCCAGTGATGATGATGACTTGGTGCTGATAGCTGACAGTGTGGAAGAGGTAATAGGTAAATATACAATGTGGAAGGAGGGTGTGGAGGCCAGAAGACTGAAAGTGAATACAGGGAAAACGAAACTACCGATTGGTGGTGTGGGAGAAGGAAGTGTGGAAAAAAAAGAGGGAGGAGGCCCTGTGCTGTTTGTAGAAAAGGTGTAGGTAGCAATGCAATATTATGTAAATCCTGTAACTGCTGGGTGCACAAGAGGTGAAGTGGCATTAGGGGTCGACTGCAGGTGGTACCCGACTTCAAATGTGCTGTTTGCACAGGTAAACAGGTGGCTTCAGTTAGAGCGGAAAAGGTTATTTTATCAGGATATATCCCTGGAATGTGGAGATAAATTATGTTACCTTGGTGAGATGATTGGTGCAGGTGGTGGTGTGTTGGCAGCAGTGAATGCAAGAATTAGAAGTGGCTGGAGGAAGTTTAGGGAGTTCTTACCCCTATTGACATCGAAGCGTGATGTTGTACGGCAGCGAAACATCGGTGATCAAAAAGGAGAATGAACGGAGGTGTGAACAAAATGAAATGAGAATGGTGAGGTGGATGTGTGATGTGACACTGAAGGATGGGAAATCAAATATGGAATTAAGAGATAGGTTAGGTATAGAAAGCATCAGTGAGGTTATGCGTAGGGGTCGGTTGAGATGGTTCGGACATGTGGAAAGGATGTGGGTGGGTAGTTGCGTGAAGAGGTATATAGATATGAACGTGAATGGAAGGAGAACTGGAAGCCATCCAAGGAAAACAAGGGATGAGTCGCAGTAAAGGTCTAACGAGAGGGTTAGTGAGGGATCGCGCAGCCTGGAAAGCAGGCAGCAAATAACACCAAGGGTGTGTTCAGTTACCACGTTTCTTGTAGAGCACTCGCCAAGTGGCTTGAGCACTCAATTAGACACTCCATTGGAAACCGTTGATAAGGAGCAGGCTGGCTTGGCGAGCGCTAGCTAAATGCTTGGTAACTAACGAAACCGCAGTTGACCACATCGTTTTTCACTCTCCGGGTTTGCAACGACAACCTTCTACCAAATAAGAATAAACAAAATCACTAAATGCACAGACTTGTATGTTCATTACTCGATCATAAACCGAAAGACGACGTGTAAATCGCCCAACCTTGTTTATTCGGCAGGCTGTCCATCTTGATCTCGCCAGCTGCTGGCAATGAAATAGTGAAAATAAGATCAGTTCGATGATCATCGCATCAAAAGATCGAATAAAACGTCCGTCATGGATAAATAATACATGAAACAAATGACGGTTTTACAAATGTTACCGGATTCAATAAAAACCCGGAAGCATTTGAAAAAATAAACCGCCATCCCGCCAATTATTGTGCTTCGTTGCTATGTGATTTACGTCATCAATGTACGACTTATAGTCATCGTTTAAAATGAAATACATATTCACAAAATTGATTTTCAAATCTAAACTGTGAATATAAATATAGTTTATGAGGTTTTTGGTTTTTTTTTTTAAAATGACTTCAAAATACACCGCTTAAAGCGGCACGTTATTCTCCTCAACCGTTTAACTACCACCATTACACTACACGACAACATGCATACATCGCATTGGGATTCAAATCTGAATTCAGCCCACTGGTTGTTGCATCATTTACTGAGGTGCTGCTGTGTCTGCTGATGCAGTGCCTCTACGCGTTTCGAGCGGGAATCTGTCGTTTATTGAAGGTGCCGGGAATAACTCACCTCCTCGACGCCAAAAACCGTTGGAACTCGTCGGCAGGCGAGACACCCAGTATTAACGTCCGTCCGAGGGTCGAGAAACGCACATATTTACGTGTCAAGGGTGACCATGACGTACCGTCAGAAAACGGCGAGCTTGATTCAAAGCACTCGAGCAAGCCCTCCAACGGAACGAAGCGCTCGTCACAGCTTGACAACATGGCGGTCTTCAATGTGAATAGTGATATTATGGTACTCGAACAAATGCCGTGCGAGCTGTCGTTTCCAGTTTTACTCGATCCTGTTGTGACAAATTCCCCACACGAATTGAATTGTGTGTGAGGGAAGAGGAAGAGGAAGAGGAAGAGGAAGAGGAAGAGGAAGAGGAAGTGGAAGAGGAAGAGGAAGAGGAAGAGGAAGAGGAAGAACTATATGAAGAGTAAAAGAAAGATGAATAAGGAGCTGATACTCTCAGTACTCCGCCTTTTGGATTGTATGAGGAATAGAGCTGTGGAATATAAAGCTAAATCTTGGAACAGTTTTTGAAATGGGAGTTTGGGAGGAGGAATGCATGAGCGGAGAGGGAGGGAAAGTAGTGTGAGGGGAGGGGGAGGGATAAGTATTGTGTGTGTGAGGGGAGGGGGAGGGAAAGTAGTGTGAGAGGAAGGGGGAGGGAAAGTAGTGTGAGGGGAGGGAAAGTAGTGGAGGGGGAGGGAAAGTAGTGGGAGGAGAGGGAAAGTAGTGTGAGGGGAGGGAAAAGTAGTGTGAGGGGAGGAAAGTAGTGTAGGGGGGAGGGGAGGGAAAGTAGTGTGAGGGGGGGGGGGAAAGTAGTGTGAGGGGAGGGGGGAAAGTAGTGTGAGGGGAGGGGGAGGGAAAGTAGTGTGAGGGGAGGTGGAAGGAAGGCAGCGTGAGGGGAAGGGAAAGTAGTGTGAGGGGAGGGGAAGGAAGGCAGCGTGAGGGGAAGAGAAAGTAGTGTGAGGGAAGAGAAGGGCGATAAAACATGCCCAAACCCACACTATTCTCTTGGCAAAGCCCTGCCTGCATGCATGCCTGCTCGCACATGCAGTGACCTTTGCATCCCCTTCAGTCTGCTCACTCCGAATCTGATTCGTACATACCTAACACGATAGAAAGAACAGTTTTAAATTCATAACTAAACCGGAAGTCCTTAAGAGGGGGGGGAGAAGAATGGGCGAGAGGGAAGGGAGGGGGGAGAGGGGAATAGGGAGGAAAGAGGTTTTAGCAGGGGGGAAAAAAAAGAGAAGAGGAAAAAGAGAGGGGGGGAAAGGGAAAAAGGGAAAAGAAAGAAAAGAGGTAAGGATGGAAAAAATGCAGGAAGGGGCGGGAAAAAGAAAAGGACGGAAAAGGGAAAAAAAGAAAGAAAAGAAAGGGGAAGAAAAAAAAAGAAGGGAAAAAAGGAGAAAAAAAAGAAGATGGAAAAAGAAAAAGGGGAGGAAAGAAGGGAAAGGTAGGTATGGAGGGGAAAAAAAGTAAAGAAGAAAGACAAAAAAAGAAAGAATGAAAAAAAGGGGAGGGGGAAAAAAATGGGAAAAGGGAGGTGAAAACCAGAAAGGGGGAAGGGAAGGGGGGAGGAGGTAGGAAAAGAAAGAAGAGGAAAAAAAAACGAAAAATAGTGGGAAGAAAAGGAAAGAGGGGAAGGAAAAGAGAAAGGTAAAAAGAAAAAAAACAAGGATAGGGGGAAGAAAAATGAGGAGCAGGGAAGGGAAGGGGGAAGGGGGAAAGGAGGGGAGAGAGGGAGGGATAAAGAAGAGGGAAAAGAAAAGGAGGGAAAAAAAAGAAAAAAAAATAGGAAAAAGGAAGGGAGGAGAAAGGAGTGGAAAGGAACAAAGTAGGATGGGAAGAAAAGGAGGAAGAAAGGAGGGGGGGGGGAGAAAAATAAAAGAAAAGAAAAAAAAAAAAAAGAGGGAAGAAAAGGGGGGAAGAAAGAATAGGAAAAAAAAGGCGGAAAAGAAAAGAAGGAAAAAAAGGAGGGAGACGATAAGAGGGAGGAAAAAGGGAAAGGGGAGACGAAAAGGGGAAAGGGGCGAAAACAAGGGGAAAAAAGATGAAAGGGGGAAGAAAACGCAAAAAAGGTGAAGAAGGAGGGGAAAAAAGAAAGGGGAAAAGGAGAAAAAGAAAAGGGTGAACAAAAAGGGGAGGAGGGGAAGTAGAGGAGGAGAGGGAAAAGAGAAAGGGAGGATAAGGAAGGAGGGGAAGAAGGAAAAGAAGGGATAAGGTACGGTGATAGGAAAAGGAGAAGGAAAAGAGAAGGGAAAAAAAAAAAAAAATAAAGAAAGAGGAAAAGGAAAGGAAAAAGAGAGGGGGGGTAGAGGGGAAAAAAAAGGGAAAGAAAGCAGTTTTAAATTCATAACTAAATCCGTCAGTCCTTAACGGGGTGGGGGGAAGAGGATGGGCGAGCAGGGGAGAAGGAGGGTGGGAGAGGAGCGGGATAGGGGAGGAAAGAGGTTTGAGGGGAGGGTTGGACAGAGAAAGAGGAGGAGAGGGGGTCTGAGAAAGGGAGAGGGGTGGGAGAGAGAGAGAGGTGTCAGCGAGAGAGAGGGGTTGGGAGAGAGGGATAGGGGTGAGAGGGAGAGGGGTGGGAGAGAGGGAGAGGGGTGGGAGAGAGGGATAGGGGGTGGGAGAGAGAGAGAGAGGGTGGGAGAGGGGGAGAGAGAGGGCGGGAAGAGGGGGAGAGAGGAGGGATAGGGGTGGGAGAGAGGGAGAGGGGAGAGAGAGGGGGATAGGAGAGGGTGGGATTCTGGCAGATGTGACATCCAGTTTAACGTCCACACCAGAGACGGGACACACATTGATGAATCACCCTGCCTATGAAACACTGGAATGACAGTTTATTGCTGGGTCGGGATTCAAACCCAGGATGGACAGCTTAGAGCAAGTGTGCGTACCTCTCGGCTATCCTGCCGTGATGTGGTGATTGATTGCTTTGTACCAACTGAAAATATGTTTTTACTCATTTTAATCATCTAATTAGGGTACCTCGTCTAATGGACTGGGTAACCAATTGTTTTCCTTCTGTTTATTTATATTTCCTTTTCCGACAGCAATTTTTGGGTGTTTTCGCTTTTAAAATCATTTTCTCGGGAACGGTAAGTAGTGTGAGGGAGGGAAAGTGTGAGGTGGGAGATCGACACAAAATTTTCACCGTAGTATGTATCTTTTTTGATAGCATAAGTAATTGATAATTATGACGTCATAGGTCACGTGGTACAGGCGCCATACCACGAAACCGTAAAGGCGCTGTACCAAAAAAAACGAAAAACTTTGGACCTCTGTGTCTCTGAAATCGTGCAATGAAAAAAATTATCGCTTCATACATTTTAGTGAACGTCCCATGTGGAATACGTCTGATTTTTCGTGACGTCATCGGTGAAGCGGCATCCCGGTGAAAATTTGACTGGGAGAACGCTGCATGGGAAAAATCTGAAATTTCTTGAGGTTCATCTACGCAACAATTCACCTTTGGGAAAAAATATTTTGACGTCATCAGTGACTTTGTTCAGCAGCCATCGTGGTTTGAAAAAAAATACTTAAAAAAATATTTTTCTCCAGAACGGCTGGACAGATTGAGGCGAAACTTTACACACACATTCCCCATGACATCCTTTTACAAGTTTGTTAATTTCTTATTGATAGGTCACATGGTTTGGTGGCCATATTTAATTTACCCTAAAGCCTTCAAACATCTCCAGAATGGCTGGTCAGATCAAGGGGAAACTTCACAAATATATTCTCCTTGAGAAAGGGATATAAGTTTGTTAGTGAATAATTGATAGGTCACATGGTTTGGTAACCATGTTAGATTTAAGAAAAATATTAAATAATGTTCTCTCTGGAACTACTTAACCTATCGAAGCGAAAATTTGCAATTTTCATCTATCACCGTGTCTGCATATATGGTAAAAATTATGACATCACAAGTCACATGGTTTGGTGGTCATCTTGGATAGAAAAACGCACCTTATCCGATTAACACGAACCTTCACACACGTGTTGCCCTCCTCCATTAGAGGCAGAATGTAAAGTTATGATGTCATAGGTCACATGGTTCGTCAGCCATATTGGATTGAAAATTAATAAATTTTAAATATCTTCTTCGCCAGAACGGCTGGACAGATTGAGACAAAACTTCACACACACTTTCCCGAAGACATCCTTTCACAAGTTTGTTAATTTGTAATTGATAGGTCACATGGTTTGATGGCCATATTAAATTTACCCTAAAATCTTTAAACATCTTCTCCAGAACGGCTAATCAGATCAAGAGGAAACTTCACACACTTATTCTCCAATGCAAGGGGATATAAGTTTGTGAATGAATACTTGATAGGTCACATGGCTTAGCAGCCATGTTGGATTGAAGGGAAAATATTAAATAATATTTACTCTGGAACCGCTACATCAATATAGGTGAAACTTCACAATTATAATCTAGCCGAGATGGGGAACGTAGGTTTAAAATTTCAACCCGATCTGTCATATGGGTTGGCAGCCAGAATGATTTAATTATTTGAATCTGAGAACTTTTCGAAATTTTTTTTTCCATCAGGCTCACTTGGCTGCACCTGCATGCGTTTGAGAGTACAGCAGTCGCAATTCAATTGATACCGATGATGGCCCCAGGAAAAATGGTCAACTGTGGACATAATAAATGGATGGAACATGGCCTGTTTCTCAGTGCATAACTTGTGAATCCCGTGTCGGAGAGAAACGTGTGGAACCTTATTAGACTCAAGGGAATGGTGTCCACATTTATTACTTTGTGTTCAACTTATTGAAACACCAATTCAATTGCTACCTACTTTGAATTCAGGAAAAAGGGCTAACTGCATACGCAATAAATAGATTGAACACTTCATGCAACTCGGTTCGTAACTCGTCAGTCCCGCGTTGTATTGAAGCAGGGTTGCGTCAAAGCCGGACGTCTGGGTACCCGGTCATCACTGCCAGCAGTTATAAAGTGGCAGTTCTAGTATATTTTGCCTTCCTAACTCCAGGAATGCCCCCACGAAGAACCGCGCCATGGTATCACCATCAAAGCTTGAAGAGTACTCGTCAAGTGGCTTAACCACTCAGGCAAGCACTCCTACGAAGTGGTTGAAGAAACTTTTAAAAATGAAACATTTAATATTTTATATTTATCTATGGATGCCGAAGTGATGGATCATATAATGAAAGAAGATGGGACAAAATGGGAAACGTGGTGTAAAATAAAATTGCACATTTTCAGTGAGCGAGCCACCACCCAGCGAGCCACCAGGAAATCGTTGTGGCCTGTTCCAAGTCAAGGCATTGTTGAGCAGGGCAAAAAAAATGACGGATTAAGACCTCAGCGAAGTGACCAAGGATGCACTTTGACAAAGCATAATTAAATAAAGCCGTTAATTATCTTCAAAAAGTGGTGTTTACATTAACTCAAACACCCAGTTTTCACTCAAGCACTTGCTTGGAGTTCCCTTAGTATGCATGCAAAGTTTCAGGCTGCTAGGTTTCATGGTTTTGGAGTTATGGAGGAGACACTTACACCACACACACACACACACACACACACACACACACACACAACACAACACACACACACCACACACACACACACACACACATACACACACACACACACATTATTATGGATGAAGTCGATCATTCTTCCTCAATAGTAGCTTACGTGGTCCATAGCTGCCTTGAGATGTGAAAATATATGAAGCACACAGAGTGAACATCCTGTAAATAAATGATGAAGACATGATGTTGCATTGCTTGTGTTTTCGTAATTAGTGTCCTGAAAATTAACTTTGTGAAAATGAAAGATGTTCAGTGCTGTCATTAGGGCTACAGTGAAAAACTTCCACAATACCCACAGTAGTTTGGTTAACAACACATGGTGACAACTGACAAGTGTTTTTTTTTTCTTTTCTATTTGCCAAACATGTTATAAATTCTTC
>CM068960.1:74198877-74216946 GCA_035128595.1 Eptatretus atami | reverse complement strand
GAAGGGAAGCCATGCCAAACATTCATAAGTTGGCACCACAATGATCAAATTGTTGTGTTTTTTTGGTCAGAACAAGTATGTGGTTACTTAATTTGCTCACATTTTTTTAAAAGGATATTTTAGTTTAAGGCTGCCGCCAATCTCAACGACAAATTAAGACACATAATGTGATCAAAATAATCACCATTATAAATATTCATTTGCATAATCTAATTGTTTATATACTTAGTGTACATTGTACGAAAGTCTACATCCATTTGTAAATGTAGTACAATATCTGATTCAACTTTTTTTTTCATAATTTCATATCAATGTTTGGACAAATGTACTTGGATCCATTGTACAAAGTGAACAGTGATTCGTTTTATAATTGCCAGGATATAATAAAAATGTAACAATGAGCATTGGCAGTTACTACAGGGCTGTGTATTAGTTAAAGCCTAAATAAGATAGAGTTGTGCTTCATGCCTAACTTTGGAAATGATTTTGGTACACTTCTTTAAGCTTTACTAAACTGATTTATATATTGTTAGATTCCACTTAAGTCATACTTCCTCACAATATCTTTATTTTAGGTCATCTCTATCATCTCAGTAGAGATGACCTAATAACCCCAGTCTCGAAGTCTGTCCGTTCCGTACGTACGTCCGTCCGGTCCGTCCACAATCAAAACCGAGTGGAGACAAATAACCAATAGTGGAATGATAGAGGTCGATGAGACATGCACAACGATATAACTTTCAACGTCGTCCAAGGTCGAGGTCAACGTCACGAGGCTGTCAAAGTTTCGAAAATCGTCTATTTCAAATCGTATCTCCTCCCTCATTTATCAGAGAGATTCAAATGTTTAGTAATTCAGATACTATGGACTATTATCTGGAACAACACGAGCCATTTTTTTGAATTTGCTCTCGTTCGATTTCATAGCCCTTCAAAACTGCGTTCTGATTCCCCGTATGCGGCCGTTCATAAAGTACGTACATACAAAAACTAGAGGGGAGGCACTCGGTAGAGTGCAAAACCTCCGCCGCCAATACTGCTAGGTCACTCAAGTGAACCTGATATCCTATTCATTCAATTTACGTCAACAGTGCTCACAGAGTTATAGTTTGCAACTTTCCGCTTTACTTTTAACTTTTACATACTCAATTCATTCGTCTATACTAGATTCCTTGAGACAGAAATTGATTTAACGTGGGTAATCCACCTGAAGTTCCAAAATCAGCCGCAATTATAATTTTGGCATGTTTTTGTTGGAAATCACTTGTAACATGTAGAAATGCAAAAAAAAAAAATCGAAATTTGTTGAAAAAAAAATTTGCAAAATGTTTTTTTCTCTAACAATTTTTTTTGGGGGGGGGGGGGTTGGAAATCATCTTAAAACATGTGAAATGCAAAAAAAAGAAATCGAAATTTTGTTGAAAAAAAAGTTGCAAAATTTTTTTTTCTCTAACAATTTTTTTTTTGGGGGGGGGGGATTGAAATCGCTTAAAACATGTAGAAATGCAAAAAAACAAAAATTCAAATATTTTTCCAAATTGGCCCCATAGCGGCCATATTGGATTTTGGACCAAGTCCAAAATCCTAATGGCATGATCCTTGGACCAGTCCTAACCCCCCCCCACCAAGTTTCGTCGAAATCCGTCGAGGAGTTTTTTTTCCGTAATACTGTCACAAACAAACAAAACAAACAGAAGGGTGAAAACAGTAACCTCCATCCATCATTCGATGGCGGAGGTTAAAAAGTATTAAAAAATTAAGAACCGGACTCCCGAGACAAATTACATTTGAAGCTTTTGTCAGATTTAAACTAAGAACCAATTGAACACCAGTTTATATGCACACTTACTTTCATTATGACATTAACATGTCTTGAATGTCAATTTGTACTTTTATTTTCATAATGATGCTGCTGTGATATTAAAAAGAAAAGTAAATTACCACCGCTAGCGGACTGCATTGTCCATGGCTTAACAAACATCGTTCATTAAGGAACTGCTGGCTTTGCAAGCGATTAGCGATGTTGAGAGCGGGTGGTGTGGTGGTCACACACATAGACCGCATACAGAGGGGGTGGGTCGGTTTTGAAACCCGGAAGTAGGAGCGTACGTCACTTTATTGAACGGCCCTATTCCGATCTGCACAGAGTTACTTTCGACCTCTGGCAGAGATGACCGGCACTCCCCTCTCAGAGTATTTTTTCTGTATTTGTTAGTAAAAAAAAAAATTATTAAGTGGCCTTTTGGACTGCAGGAATCATTTGAAATTGATGCATTTAAAAAAAAAATCGTTAAAATAGAAGGAATGAGAACAAACTCTTGGAATTTTCTACCACAGCTTGCCTAGTATGTGTCTTTAAGTGACAAAAATTTAAAAGAGCTGTGTAACTGTCAACATGGTGAATACTTGGGTAAAAACCGGGTAAATTTCCGTGTCGTTGTGTCTGGAGCAAAGTTCAGACACCTATAGCACCCAAATTTTGCTCCAAAAGGTTTCAGTTTCTTGTGAAAATGATCCAGTCACTAGATTATGTAAATCAGCAACAAAATTCTTCATGATGAATAAACTGACTGTTGGCAGCAATTTGAAAACTCAATTTTTGACCATGTTACAAATCACTACTTTTGAGAGCTACTTATCTTAAAAAAGTATTTTTAAGAAACATTTTGATGTCAGATTCGAAAGCCTCACTAATAGACACCATTTGTGTGAATTTTCAGAACTCTGTTTGTAAAACTCTGGAATTTAGAGCCCTCAAAAATGCTTCAGATACAAATCTGCAACTCTCAACTGCCAGAATTGAAACACCCGAGGGTGTTGTAGGGCCATATCTCCGACACTACTTGGAATTTTCAGCTATAACTTGGCGAAACCTTCCTCATATATGATTAAGTAGCTTTGAGAATTTTTTCAGAAAATCTGAGGGCCGTCACTGCAAAATTTCATTTTGTTTGCTGATTTGACACGGAATGACCCATAGCTATATTGGAGTTTAGTTCGTCGAAGAAGTCGAAAACTCAGTCGATTCCCAACTTTGAAAGTATGACCTTTGTGGCTTTAAAGGTCAAAGGAAGGATATTGACCTTTTGGTGCAAAACTTCCTCCTGGAACATTCCAGGACAAATAACGTCATATAGGCTAGTATGAGCATTCGCACTCCGGATATATTCCATACTTTGATGAAATCAGCGTAAAAACAAACGTTAAGGGCGCCAGCGGTCGCGCAGGGATTAAGTGTTCGAGAATAGAGGCAAAATGTTTCAGACTTTAGTGGCGTGAATGACCTCAAAGTTATGCATAAAAAAATATTGTCATCCGAGCTCTCAAAAGTTTGGGCGTTGTCGTTATTTGGAATTTGTTTATTTTTTCCAAAATTCGCAATTTTTCAGTTTTTGACTTGTGACCTTGACTGGGACGGAAAACATAGGGACTGCTATAGAGAAGGACTAACCTCCCATGCTCGGGTTTGTAACTCTGAGTCTGAAGGATTAAAAACGTTTGAGTCCGGGCTAAAAATGACTTCTAGAAGAGCTAGCAGACACGATCCGGGACCATTATAGGGGGTTTGAGGACGGGGAGTTCATAGTGTCATTTTCAACACCCACCTAGTCATCTTCAAGGTCAAAAGTCATATTTCGAGGTCAAATTACTGAATTTTGTATTTTTTGCCCGTTTTTGTGTCTAACTCTATTAAACGGTGAGAGTGTTTTGATTTAATAGATGCAAGTGTTGTAAGCTGTTCAAACTTTGATATTATTTCATTTATCGTATTACATAAACATTTAATGGCATGTCACACATCTATGCCTATTGACAACTATGATCTATGTCTATCCATAGTGAAGCTTTTTTGCCTCCTGAGCATCCCACAAGGCTTTTTCTTTGTCACTTACATGAGGACATGAGCTTTCAAATAGAATGTTAGCTAAGAGATAGTACATGCAGCATTTACTTACTAGCTAAAGCGTGCATCTACAGAGATAACAGCTCAGCAAATGAAATCGGGACGCATTTAGTCCTTGTCATACCAAATTATTAGGCATTATGTACAAAACGACGGTTGACATAGTCGGATACACTCAATCCACCTCTATTCAAATTATCTAGAAACTCAGATGACACCTCGTTACCATCTCATCCATCAATTGATCCCTCCATACTATTGCTATCGCCACATTTATGAACAAGTGTCCGCCAAATAAACTCTTTATGCTTAAGGCATCGTCAGACCCCAAGAGATCCTGAGTGTGCTTTGAGCCAGTAATCTCGTCAATGAGTCACTTCGCTGACAATCTGTATTAATGGAAGTTGTACAGTTCTTGTCGCAATCAATCACACCGGAACTAGATTCGGCATAAATGTCATTTCTTAGATGAGTTTTGCAAATTGTACAATTTTAGTTGCAGCCAAATGTCAACTCCGTCAATGTAGAAGTTCCACCGCTTCTTGCCTGGCTTGACCGAAAACTTTTCCAAGGCTTCATCTGCAAATATAGCAGGAAGAAACGTAGTCAAATCTTTCTCTGCCAGAAGGCAATTGGCAAGCATCCACATATTATACGTGTGACACCATGAAGAGCTTCAGCAGTTTGCTGATTAGCTTCAGCTTATGACCACCACCTCCTTGCCATGAGCGCAGGTAGATATTAATTTGGCAGGCTGCTCCAGCCTAGTGAAAACTTGGCAGTCTGCTGCTTCAAGCTGTCTGGATTCGTCGCGCAGTGGATACGGTCAGAGAAACGGTCTTTCACGTTCATCATCTTTAACCACTCACTCATTGTCTGGGTGGGATGATTGTGCCTTCGCTGATGCCCAGCAATCCTTTGAAGTCTTTTAAAGCAGCGAAGTCTTGTCATTGTAACACTGTTGCATACCAATGTATGCTCTGCATTGAAGGGACTTGGGGAAAACAGCGGCTGTGCGTCAGCTTGGTTTGAACGAAATAGAGTAAGCCCGGTCTGATCTCATAAACCTGTCTGAATATCACATCCAGTAAGTTTGTACTTCATACCATCTACGACAAATGAGAGTGTGCTTGTGCCATCAACAAAGTAATCCAGTTGTTGCGAACATTTTGAAGATGTGCACGTAGTCGTACACTTAAGAACATAGATTTGCTCTGAATTGACAGCATTGCAACTCGCTGGGTCCTCCAAGTTGAATAAACACTGCCGGTTGTATTGCAATTGTCACATATCAAAGAAAGTCACAGTACTGCCAGCACCAACTACAGCTGATGCAGCTTCGATAAGGAGTTCCTTCAGTCTGACGGCAATTATTTTTGCAGGCAAAATGCGATAGAATATACGTGGACCACCGAAATGGCAGCAACTTCAACAACCATAGCATGTGAAGCAAGCATTTCGTGTTCACCACCCGCTGCCTGCATTTGCAGCTATTCTACAACAACTGCCCTCCAGAAAATCGCAATACGTTCACCAGCTTTACCCTCGTCAAACATTAAATTGACCAACGCTGCTGTGGTTTTAAAGCTGGTCGAACAAGTTTGGTTGGAGTCCTGTGACTACTAGCAAAGCATCCTGTTTTACCTTTTTGTTGTGGTTAAGAATGTATAAGCGCGCGATCAACGAATCATTTGTATTCACAACATATGTTGCTAAGCTGCTTGCGAAAATCATGAGTAATCAGTATCAATATCGGACGATCAAAGAGTTTGAACAGAAGATGCAGCTGTGACAGAAAGGAGGTGAAATGAGAAGCTCGTGTTCCCTCAGCATCCAACGAAGCTGGTTATTACAACTGAAAGAATTTCCTTGCTGTGCATTCATAGAGGTGTTACCTGTGTCAGTTATGGATCTAAACTGGGGGGACCATTTTGAAGAGCAGGCTGTGTCTTCCGCAAAGGAAAAAGTCGTTTTGGGCACCTCCAATTGCATCTTCTCAACTCATTCAGAGATAGAAATCCAAAAGGTGAGTGAACTTGGTGAAATGAAAAACTGCTTGACAGTTTGTCCAGTAGCATCAGTTCTTGATAGGAAAGGTTTTCCTCGTTCTTTTATGACGTTAAAGTCAGGAAAAATAGGAGCTGATTTTTAGCACAGAAGTGTCGAAATCTTGGATATTGTCTGCAGCCTCATCAGCTGCCGCATCTTCTTAGCTCTTGATTCTGACGTAGAAGATGATGTTGGGCGTGTGTCGCTGACAGGTCCACCTTGCCTTCAAGCTGATTTCGGTACTCCAGAAATAATGATGGGGTTCTTTGGTCGGTTTGCACCCCTAACTACACCAATCACAATTTGAAATGGTCTCACAAATATTATGTCCTCCTGTAAGCACCTCAAGCTTTTTTCTCATTCTGCATTGCCAATATCCATCTCTCCCTCTCCTCAGCGATCTGTTGGAAGGATATGACCTTTACATAAAGGCGCTCCATCCACAGTTTCCTCTACAACCAAAGCAGCTGCAACGACGTGGGCATATTGTCACTTAAAGAGAACAACACAAAGAATCCTGTGAGATCACCAGCTGGACAGTTTCTGAAAGAGAAACAACGAAAATCATACATTAGTTAACATTGATAGAAATCAGCAAGTAGTGCAGTAGTGCCACAATGTCCATGTTATTCATAGGACTTTACAAAAGTTTTCTCTATGATTAGACACAAAAACGGGCAAAAAATACCAAAATCAGTAATTTGACCTGAAATATGACCTTTTTGACCTTGAAGAATGGACCTCAGTGGTGTTGAAAATGACACATATGAAACTCGCTGTCCTCAAAACCCCCATATGATCCCGAGATCTTGTCTCGTAGCCCTTCTAAAGTCATTTTAGCCCGCGACTCAAGTTAATCCTTCTAAGACTCAAGTTACAAACCCCGAGATCGTGACGTTCAGTCCTCTCTATAGGAGTCTATGGACGAAAATGAAAAAATCGGACAACGACAAGTTTTAGATAATTCATTTTGCTATTCAAATACCGAAGAAACCTATGGCTAGTGGCCAAATAAAAAAGGGCCTAAAATGGTGGAAAACCCTACCCACGACTTAATAGAACAAGTGCACAACTATTTTTTCTTGAAGAGGATGTTTGGGAGTTAGAAAAATCATGTGTTGTGAACTGAGATCATTGCACAAGCATTTGAAATCCACGTTTAGCATATGTACCACTGCAGACTGCAAAAATGGATTTAATCGCCACAGATTTTGGCTTCATATTGGCGTCAATATTGTGTTAAATACTGGTGCGACAAACACAAATTTGGTACCCAGAATGATGCGCGAAATGATGACATTAATATATATATATATATAATATTATATATATACATTATATGTTTAAAAACCATTTGATGTAACAACAAAGGGCTTTTGTGTGACCTACAGGCAAAAATAGATGAATTTTTACTCAACAAATCAGCTTCGGGTTACCAATAAATATCAACAAAAACATTAATACTTCCAAAAATATGTGACTTTGCAGTCATACTGTTACATCAACAAATCCAAGTTTATTACCCTTTGAAAAATATATCTAATGCATATTAATTGTCACTGAAAATGATATGAGTATAACTGAAATTCATATGTCGCCCCACATAATGCTTGACCGAAGTTAAATCCCGAAGCAGATATGCCACATGAAGAATTGACTTTAAGATTTCTGACACAATGTGTTGAATAGGACTTTTATAGACATCATGTTATATAAGCTATTTCACATATGACGGATATGAATTCATAACATGCACTTGAACTTAGTAATCATACATTGAAGTAATACATGTCATTACATTTAAAATTCAGTCACGCTCTTCATCATCGTGCTGTCGCCAAAGACAACCAGAATCATTCAAACATTTGGACAATCGTCTGCACTCCACCGAGCAGATTCAAGCAGTCAGTCGTCAGAGATACAATGACATGTTCTGCTCTGCCTACAGTCATCGTCCGTGCACCGTAGTTGTTGAAGAACTTTGGGATGTAAATATCCTCGAGGCAAGTTGATCAACAGCCACAGACAGTGAGGAAACGTCTCACCTCATCATTAGGCACACAGTGTCCTAATTCATTGAAAGCATGTCAATGAGATGCTTGCTTCGCCCAATTCATAGATGCACCTGCAAGGCTTAAAACTAAAGCGTTATGTGGAGTACACTCGACGGCTCTGTGATATTATATTGCTGCACAAATGGCGATCGTCCTCAGGTTGTTCTTCATAACACCTTACATCACTACAGCTGGTTACATTGCTTTTGTGTTGTGATTTACTTTTTTTTTCAAAAACGTGTTGCACCACTGAATAAAGTCGTAGATTGTATAGGGAAACCAACCGGGCGTAGTGCATGTGCCCTGTAATCCGGCTATCGGAGGCTGGGTTGGAGAATCGCTTGAGGACGGAGAGCTCTGCGCTGGCCGTTGCTATGAGAGGGTTAGGGCAGCCCGGAATCATGGCGAAACCAAGTCCTTATCCCTGTGTCATAAGAGGCGACCAGGGTTGGCGTCAGGAGGATCCGGCGTAAAACCTTATGCCAAATCCAGTGATGCGGATCATAACGAATTGATCCGCACTGTGGCGACCCCGTAACAGGAGCAGCCGAAGACAACAACAACAACAAACAGTTATTAGGAACAAATTCTTGCACCAGTGCTGAATATCTGTTTCCTCGACAGTCATACATATTTCCACATCTCGCATATCAGCCATGTGCTTACCTCAGGATACCAGCTTAGCAGCATGCCAAAGTAATGCATTTCACTATCTGTGTGCTGATGGTACATCAGACGGGATTCTTCCATATTCTGTTCATCAGTCATGCTCTGCAGAATCTGCTTTTCTCAGGCATCACAATAAGGGTCACAAAGAAGAGCATATGATGTCAGTGGCCATCAAAGTACACAGACTATTTGTCCCATAATATTTAGTTAATCACTCCCTTCAAACTTCACAAGTTTTATATAGTTCTGCATTCGGTGTACCCATTGAAACCAAAATCCAACGTATTCATCTTTCAGATAATGAACGAGGTTGTCACTGTCTTAGTTTTGAGGAACACAGTTTGTTCCAGATAACATTTCAGT
Source organism: Eptatretus atami (assembly GCA_035128595.1). NCBI lineage: Eukaryota > Metazoa > Chordata > Myxini > Myxiniformes > Myxinidae > Eptatretus > Eptatretus atami. Next base: position 74,207,907 of record CM068960.1, on the reverse strand, counting down.
GCATCAAAAGCTTCATCAGTAATGTGCCCATTGTTTCCTCCTCCTGATTACGAATTGCAGCATGATTTTCCCTTTGTGAAATAAGTTGTGAAATAGATACCGATGTACCTTGCATCTTGGCCGAACAAATCTGAGAAAGCAAGCATCGCAGTGTATTTTATTGTCTTGTCTTGTCAGCTGCTGCGAGACTTTTGTTCTCTGGTGGACTGTCCCAGTCCTGTAATACGGTGTTAGCTTGTTTCTGGAAGTGGTGATTTCCACAATATGAAGCATTTAGTCCTGATGTCAAAACCCAGCTGATTCATTTCTGCTAGATTCTTGTGTTTCTGTTTGCCGCAGACGCTGGCATGGTTGCTGGTACTCTCACAGGCGGTTGGATGTGGAGAAATGACTCTTGCTGGTATACTTGCCCGCACACGATTTGTGGAATTATACTTTCAAATCAAGACTCAATATGTCTGTTACCAAAGGCCAGATACTTTCGTAAACTCATCTTTTCTGATTTGGACTTGCTTTGAAGATTGCATTCAAAACCATAAATGTTGGGTTCTTTACAAACTTCTTGCTTTTATAGGTGAGGGTTTTAAAAGCATATGATGCAGTGGTCAGTGTAAATTTACGACGCTTCACAAAGTGTAGTTCAGATCCATAATTTGCAGATCATGTCACACAAGCAATCTGATAATGAATAATAAGATTAAGATATACAGTAGTTAAGAAAAGGCAATCAAGCTCAAAAATTGATTTTCTGCAAAATGGATTTAAAATCATTCTTGTTTATGGTTAATGCATATACATAGCTATTATAAATGAATCAATGTCCGGTTACTTTTTAGGGAGGTGACATATGGTTTACGGTAATAACTCTATTAATTCAACTGATTTATCTTTTAGAGTTGTATTTCTAAAAAAGGGAGATATAGAGGTTATTTTGATGTATATTGTATACAACCCAAATAACTTATGAAGAACATTAATTGTTTAGTTGATATATGGTAAACCCGAACTATTTGTGAGTAAGAATTCCACTAAATTTTGCCTGATAGGTCCACAAAAAGCCTTTGTTACATCACAAATGGTTTTACAGTATATATATATTAATCATTAATCACATTTTCTTGGTACCAAATTTTGTGTTTGTAGCACCAGTATTAACAACAAATATATGAGCCAAATCTGTGGCGATTAAATCCATTTTTGACAGTCTTGCAGTGTACATATGTTAAACGTGATTTTCTCAAAATGTTGTGCCAATGATCTCAGCGTTCACAACCATGATTTTCTAAACTCCCACAAACATCCCTTCTTCTAAGAAAAAAATAGTGTGACTTGTTCTACCTTGGGTAGGGGTATGCCACCCAAAACCTCATTGGCACTAGCCTAATATTCCATTCAGTTCAATTCGTGAGGAGAAATAGATTTTTAATCCGACTATACCCCTCTTTAAAAAGGCTATTTTTGTGCGTGCTCTCCCACAATGGGCGTATGCACGGCCCTCATCCAGGAAAACCACAACTAGACATTGATATCGAACACATACCAAGTTTCATCAAGATCGATCAAAGTCCACGGAGTATTCTGCGATCATACAATACTATCGAACTAGACACACACAAGATAGACACACAGCACAACAGACATCACAGACAGACACACAGACACAATAATATAGTGGTCACTCTGGCTGGCGCTCGTGACCAAAAATATTGCAACTCACATTTCAATCATCCGTGTTACAGCGAAATTGAAGAATAGCCACCAATTATCTATTGAATTGACTAAAAGCGTCCATATTTTGCTAACATACAGAGGTGGTTTCATTCCTAAGCACCTTCTACCCATTGCCAAGCACTCTCTAATTGCTTGCTTCTGTTGTAGCAAGCAATTACAGAAAGCATTTTATATGGAACGACAGCTTGGCAATGATAGAAAACAATATGGAGCTGACTTGCTAACAGAACATCCCCAGGTCATGCGGTTAGGATTAGTATTGAATAAACACACGGCTTCCCTCAAAATTTATTCCATAATTCTTTGTATGATTGTTGGTTCAAGGGCTTTTTAGGCACATCACAATTTCTATATTTAACTTTGGTTTTCTAGGCATAATTCTGCCATATGACATTGGATTTACTTCAAGAACAATTGGAAAAGGTCTCAACATCCAACGTTTTTCTCATATCTTGACCACATTCTCTCTATTTATAATACAATAATGCTTCTTTTTAAAATACAAAGCTGTTCCCCTCTAGGCATAAACATTCGTTATGCTGGTCGAGTTGCCAATATTGTTTCCTATCCAATTGCGCATTTTAGCAAACGCTTCAACAAACTATGGGTGGTAGAAATTATGTTATCTTCATAAGCATTATATTGGTGGTGATAACTATTTAGTATGTTTGAGTAAAGCTCTTTATGAGCTGTGCCTTTCTACACAAATCTACCACAAGAGGTTAAAAATCTCAACAGCAGGAGGCCAAGATGCCCATCATAACTGTGCCACATTACACATCCCCAATCCACTCCCCGAGCACAAACAACCCCTTCACAACACCATACCTTCCACATACCCAATTCTGCTCTTCCTATATTCCTGCGACCCTCATCCCAGTTGCTTAACGGTGTCACCAATTGCAATTTTATAAACACACTGTCCCTGCTGCTATAATCATGCCATGGCTTTTAATACTCTTGCCGTTACTACTGTCTTAACTTACTGTTCCTCTCATTGTATATGCTCCTGCGTCTTGCACTAGTTAATGCTGGTAAAAGCTTTCCTGCATCTTTATCGATGCCATTTTATTTTATTTATTTATATTTAAGATCCGAGGCTCAGCGTAAGAGATGACATGGTTGATGATGTGCAACGGACAGTGGTGCAATTGAGAGCAACAAGTGGATATAAACAAGCGTAATTAATGAACAGAGAAAAAGGAGAGAAACGTAACCGCAAGTAACAAAGTGATCTAGGAGCATCGATGGGGTAAAAAAAATGCATGGTTAAGTGGTGCCCCTGAGAGAGTGGATAGAACATCCGCAGGAAGGTGGTTCCACAGAAGGAGAAGCAAGAAATAAGAGTTGAGATATCCAGTGGGCTTGTATTTTGCATATTAGGAGGGGATTACTGAATGAATGTGTGCATCCAGAGCTGACTGGGAGGGTCAGAGCGGAGAGAACAGGAAGCTTAGCAGAGGTATGATAGTAATAAGCAAGGAGCATCAACAAAAAGCCATCGCGATCACGGACCCCCCCCTCTGAGCCTCCCCCCCCCCCCCCCCCCCACCGTCCCATTCCCGCAAGGGATGGCGCGGGGAATTCAACCCCTCTCCCTCAGAACACTGGCACCTAGTTCTGGCCGATGCCCATACCACCGCACTGGTCTCAAGGCTGCATAGGCACTTCAAGAGACCTGGAGGATGGGACCTGTGGATTCTATTGCATTGGTATTTTGGTGGCAAAATATGATAAATAATAAAATCCCATGGGCGAAAGATTTTCTGATGGCAAAAATACAAATTTCGATGCACATCTGTATTCCATCACTTTGTCTTACATTCTCTTCACCTTTTTATCTACTTGTTGCATTTCTCTGCCCACTTCATTTACCTTTTCCTTTTCTCTACCTACCTCTAATATTACTTTGTGGACATATTATGTTAACATTAAACAGAATGATGACAACAAAAAAATTCATTCTAATCATCATCTTGGATTCAGGGAAAGTTGATAAAGTGCAAGAGCCACAGTGCTAATCATATTGCACACTGCGGTGAACATGCCACTCGTGCATGCACGCAAACGGCGCAGATAATAAACATTACTGTCAGCCATTGCTTCACAGGCAGGGCTGATTTCCGTGTGTGTGCCATCCCTTGAATGGACGTTAAGCCGGGTGTCCCACTACTCTCATTTAGTTGGTTGTATGCACGTTAAAGATCCATGTATGTTCTTTCGCCAGAAGTAGGCAAGCCATCACCGCCATCCTGAACAAATTTATAAATTCCTGCCTATGATGAATTGCTTTGAAGGAAATGGCAAACAACCCAGTTATCGCCCCTGCCCTTTCAAAGGCTGTCACACCTTGACGTTTTAGGCCAGCGTATGCCAAGGTCTCAAAAAGTGTATGTTAAAACGCTGAGCGTACGCTAAACTATTGATGTTTTTTTAAAGTTTGGGTATAATAACGTGTTGGACGTATGCATAACGTGATTTAGTAACGTACACAGACGTTTTCAATCACATATAGCATAACATACCAAACGAATGCTGCAGCATTTTCGGCTCACAAACCTATGCCAACGATGGTCTACCTTATGATAGCTGCGGGCAGCGTATCGCCACGACACGTGGCGTAGGCTATTCAATTAGTGCGGCTCGACGATACAAATCATAACCGCACTAGACATCGAAGTGTGAAGCCGCTGTCACCACCTTGACGTTTTAGCCAGCGTATGCCGACGTATCGTAAAAATTGCCGAACCAAGCTGGCACACGTATACTGTTAACGGAATTCTTGGTCCGCCCGGCGTGCGATGCCGACGTACTCCAATCGCAACCGCGTGTCCCACCGGAACGGACAATTCAGTCGTGACCCTCCGGAACAACGCCGGAGCTAGTACGGTGGGTCTTTCGACCTCACCACAATCGTTGCCAATTGGCCCACAGCCAGGATAGGGTTGTTCGCCAAATTCGACCTACCTAAGTACCTGCGCGAGTAGGTAAACTGGGCAATCGTACCTCGCCGCAGGGCCGGCCAGGACACGAACCGCTTAAGCGGTCCGTTCCGTGCTTCAGTGATAACGACGGTGTTATCGCTGACCCCGCGGATTGATTCTATTTACTGGGTGCTTACACCCTTCTACCAAATTCGCTTCCGTATACAAGATGGCACTTTCAAACAAGGAAGAGGAATGAACGAAAACGGGAACAGTTCACAAGCACTTTTATTAACACACACAAGCAGCACTGTATTTACAGCGCCATACAAGTGAATCATGCACGAGTATACAGAGTGATACAGGATGATCATGGCACGTAGAATACAGTCAAAGCAAGCAAGTGAAGAGTTAATTCCGCAGTAAAATGGTTTATTCACACAGTTACTTAGACATGTATTGTCAAGACGCGCCACCATTGCAACTTAGTTACAAAAGCAAAAAAAGGCCACCCCCAAAGACGAAGAGGTGGGCAGACAGGTCCGTGGACCAAATGTACGTGAGCCTGGATGAGCGGCCAGCGTCACGTAGACCGAAAGGTCTTACCGCGCACCTCGTGCGCGATGGCGGGCAAGCCGCCTAATGTCAAGCGTACCGCGTCTGACCTCGTGCCCCTGGCGGGCCGGTAGTGAGGCTCTCTCCGGCGTTCTTCCGCGCAGGTCGCTACACAGGCAGGCACCACGGTTGGGGAGGAACGCGACGGGTTACTGGGCGCTCTCTCAGCGCGGATGCTCAGGTATGGGGGGGGGAATTGTTTGATGCCCGATACAGGGGATTGTCGATGCCCGTTACAGGGGGACTTGTTGCATGCCCAGATATGGGGGATTGTGAGGCTCTCTCAGTACGTTCTGATGCTCTTTGCGAGACGGGGGTTACCGGCGCTCTCTCAGCACAGATGCTCGGTATGGGGGAGTGGACGCTCTGTTTCTGCGATTGACGCCTCTTTCCGAGCACTCTGGACCGCACTGGCTCCGGCAATGCATCTCCCTGGCTGTGGCCTTCACGTCGCCCCTTTCTCCAGCGTGGTCCACCAATAGCCTCTGGCTTGCCGCGCAGCCCCTCTCTGCGTCCCTGCTTCGTCACAACTCCCGCTCTTCTCCCCCTCAACTCGACTTGAGCCTCTGTTCTGTTCGTCCTTCCTCTCCATCGACCGCGCCCCCTCTGCCACGAACGCTCCATTGTGCTCGCCCTTATATTAGCGTCGGGGAGCGAAAAAATCCGACTCCCGAACCCATGACCCCTGACCCCGGCAAAGCCGACGTGTAGGAATCAACCAAAGCCTCGCCCTGTCAGCGTGACCCCTGACCGCCGCAAAGCTTACGTGGTTGGAAATCATCGGCGTCTCGCCCTGTCAGCGTGACCCCTGACCCGGCAAAGCCGACCGTAGAGTAAGAAATCACCAAACCTCGCACACTGTCACTCAGCTTCATTACACGCGCTGATGGTGGTGTTAGGCATCGAAGCTCCGTCGCCAGCGGCGGCTTCGTCCCTCCGACAAGCCGATGTGTGTGTGTTTCCCGGGGGCTTCGTCCGCCGAACCGAGCGTTGTTATGCATTGAAGCTCCGTCCGCCAGCGTCGGCTGATTCGTCGCCGCCCGACGAGCCGATGTGTGTTGTTTTCACCTGGGCTTCGTCTGGCCGAAACGATGCCATTAAACCCCCGACGTCCGCCAGCGCGACTTCGCCCCGACCGGAGCGACGTGGTAGAAATCACCAGAACGTCGCTTAGACCACGCGACTCGGCCCCAACGGTAGCGACGTGGTGAGAATCACCAGAAATGTCGCTTAGACGCGCGACTCGTTTAGCCCCGACGGAGCGGACGGGTAGAAATCACCAGAACGACGCTTGGACAGCGCGACTTCGGCGTTGTTCTGGGCCGAACGATGCCATGTTTGTGGGGTCGCTGTTGATGGTGAGGAGAAAGCAAGGTGGGTTGTTGTGTGGTTAGGGGCGTTTGGTGGTTGGCGATTGGTTATTATGATTGGTCCAAAATAATGTTAGAGAAAGAAAAACGGCTATCTCAAAGCGTCGTCAGCCCGATGAACATGAAGTAAAGCCCTCTAAACAACGGTGGGAACTATCTTACATTAAACTTACCGGCCATTATGATCTAAGGACCTTTCTTGTGTTGTGCAAAATTCACTCTTAACACTACCCTTCCCTTTTACCAGACTCGTTCCCGAGTCGCCGAATTTTCGTTGCCATCATGTGTATTTCTCTCCTAAACATTTACCTTCGGATTCCCTGGTGCGGACACATTCATGTATTCGTGTCCCCAAAATAATTAACCTACGGGCTGAGTGAACTAACTAAACAAACCCACTCATACAGACGACTTAACTAAATTCCGGTCCGCAAGCATACATGCCGGGGGCGACACTCCATGTTTACATTACAACTTAACAACTTATAAATTTACCTAAAACCATGGCCAGGATCGATGGACTCTGTGAAAAAAGAGTAAACGTCACAAGCAGGAGCCAGCTGTTACACACAGTCCAAGCCTCCCCCTTCTTAAAATGATATGCAGTGAACAGACAAAACGTGCACGGCCGCCGTGCAGTCCCGCGTTGCAGCTGCCATCAGAGCAGTCCCTTCAAACTTGCGCGAGGATTCCTGCGCACATGTAATGAACGGGGGGGGGGGGGGGAATGCAAAACAGAACAGGGCAAAATGAACGTGGCAGCAGCATGGGCAAAGGCAGGCAGCAAGGCTGGATGACAATGGCCGCTGTAACAAAAAAACAGCCGGCAGTGAAGCCTGACCGGCACAGGCCTTGTAGTAACAGCAGCAGACGATCCGACCGGCACAGGCCTTGTAGTAACAGCCAGCGATGAAGTGGCCGGCCCCTTGCCTTGAAATGAGGTTGGTGTGAGGAGGTCGTGGTGCTGCCACTCGGAAGCGGGCTCGGACCTACCTTACTGTCTCCCTCCCACCTATCGCCTTATGCCTCTCTGTCCATACCCACTCCCTTAATTGCAAAAAACCCAATTTAGCCCCAACTTATTTTTTTTTTGTTTTTATTTTATTTTCATTCCCCTCTATTATTCTTCCCTAACCCCTTATCGTCTTGTTCAGCTAAACCCATCCTGTCCTAGCCTTCTCCCAACCCCACGTTCCCTTCCTGAGAGGGAATGAGGAGAGCTGGGCGTCCTGTTGCGAGGCCCTATGAAGCCTCAGAATGGCCTCCTAGATTTGCAGCGAATCTTCTTACCCAAAGTGGGTCCAGCGGCCCACAACGGAGAGCGAAGGGCATGGATGGTGCGAGCGTACACTTCCTAGCTACCCTAACCATTAACTCTTAAACTACCCCGGGCTTCCAACAAGCGCCTCTCGCTTTAAACTATCGGTTCTAACAACCAGATTCCCGTCGCCTGTGTTGGTGTCCTGTAAATTTCGGGCCATGCCCCCCAATTTTCTTCCGTGCCTCACACGTCTCACGGCTGGACGCGTGGCTCCCTGCAGGAAACTACCCTCTGCCGATTCCCCAAACAAATTGCACCCCCGCGCGGCACTACACTGCCTCGCGAAGCCTACCAGCTCCCTAAACACGGGAGTGCCCTCTCTGCGACTCCCCCTCATGATTGCCCACGTGGCGTGTTGGTTGCCCCGGGTCCTCTTCCGAGGGTCGCCCCTGCCCAGTACACTGCCCCGTTGCATTTAGCGCACGGGCCCCGCATCATGCGGCGTTTCACCCGTGCCCACTACACTATCCCGGACCCCATGGACCCTTGGCTACCGCGCCGACAGCCCGTTGCCCGGACCCACTTATCGATACTCACGCTTGTAGCCACGCTCGCCAGCCCGTCAACAGGCTCCTGCAACCCCTCCAAGCGGTGTTCGAGCCTATTTCCCCACCAACAGCAAAACGACTCCATTTTGTCAATTTGACTAACCCCCTAACTCACTTACACGACCCGGGGTCCCTTGGCGTGGAATCACTCCTCCCCCAATCACTCATCGCACCATGCATTCCACAATCACTCCGTACCCTCAGACCCGCTTGGCCTCACTCACTCGACATGTACCTTTCCACTCTTCAACTCTCACACTCCATCGCTGAACTCGGCCATCCTCTACTAATCCCCTACTACTCGTGCTCCCACGTGCGTCCCTTACACTAACTCTCTCTCTTTTTTAAGTAGCTTTTGGGACTGCAGAATCATTTGAAATTGATGCATTTAAAAAAAAAATCGTTTAAAATAGAAGGAATTGAGAACAACTCTTGAATTTTCTACCACAGCTTGCCTATGTATGTGTCTTTAAGTGACAAAAATTTAAAAGAGCTGTGTAACTGTCAACATGGTGAATACT
>CM068960.1:74184955-74197252 GCA_035128595.1 Eptatretus atami | reverse complement strand
AAAACTGTTCGATGAAATGAGTAGAATAAAAGCAATAGGTGCTGCTTTTGAAGTGGAAGCCATGCCAAACATCATAAGTTGCACCACAATGATCAAATTGTTGTGTTTTTTGTCAGAACAAGTATGTGGTTACTTTAATTTGCGTCACATTTTTTAAAAAGGATATTTTAGTTTAAGGCTGCGCCAATCTCAACGACAAATTAGGACACATAATGCTGATCATAATAATCACCATTATAAATATTCAGTCATAATCTATCTGTTTTTGATACTTAGTGTAGCATTGTACAAAGTCTACATCCATTTGTAATGTAGGTACATATCTGATTCAACTTTTTTTCATAATTTCATATCAATTGTTGGACAATATGTACTTGTCATTGTGTACAAAGTGAACAGTATCTCTTTTTATATTGCCAGGATATAATTAAAATGTACAATGAGCATTGGCATGACTACAGGCTGTGTATTTAGGTGTAAAGCCTAAATTAAGATAGAGTTGTGGCTTCATGCCTAACTTGAGGAAATGATTTTTGCGACACTTCTTAAGCTTTACTAAACTGATTTATATATTGAGTTTCCACTTAAGTCATACTTCCTCACAATATCTTTATTTTAGGTCATCTTCTATCATCTCAGTAGAGATGACCTAATAACCCAGTCTCGAAAGTTTCTGTCCGTCCGTACGTACGTCCGTCCGGTCCGTCCACAATCCAAACCGAGTGGCAGACAAATAACCATGTTAAAATAAAAGGATGATAGGAGGTCGATGAACATGCACAACATTAACTTCAGTCTCCCAGGTCGAGGTCAAAGTCACGAGAGCGTCAAAGTTTCGAAAATCGTCTATTTCAAATCGTATTCTCCTCCCTCAATTTATCAAGAGAATCAAATGTTATTAGTGATCAGATAACATGGACTATTACTGGAACACACGAGCCATTTTTTTGAAATTTGCTCTCGTTCGATTTCATAAGCCCTTCAAACTGCTTCTGATTCCCCGTATGGGCCTTCATAAAAGTACGTACATACAAAAACTAGAGGGGAGCACTCGTAAGTGCAAAAACCTCCGCCGCCAATTACTGCTAGGTCCACTCAAGTGAATCCTGTAATATCCATATTCATTCAATTTGACGGTCAACAGTGCTCCACAGAGTTATAGTTTTGACTCCCTTTTACTTTTAACTGTTACATACTCAAATCATTCGTCATAACTAGCATTCCTTGAGACAGAAATGAATTTAACGTGGGTAATCCCCTGAAGTTCCAAATCAGCCGCATTATTAATTTCTGGCAGTTTTGCTTGGAAAATTCACTTGTAAATGTAGGAACATGCAAAAAAAAAAATCGAAATTTTGTCTGAAAAAAATTTCAAAATGTTTTTTCTCTAACAATTTTTTTTTGGGGGGGGGGGGGGGGTTGGAAATCACTTAAACATGTGAGAAAATGCAAAAAAAAAATATCGACAATTGTGTATTGAAAAAAAGATTGCAAAATTTTTTTATATTTTCGTACCTAGACAATCTTTGGTTTTGTGTGGGGGGGGGGGATGGAAATCGCTGTTAAGAACATTAAGAATTGCATAAAACCGTCAAAACAGCTAATTCAAATATTCTCATTTTCAAGATGCTTTGGCTTGGCCTCATAGCAGGCCCAGTATTGGATTTTGGACAAGTCCAAATGCTATAAGTGCGGAGAATGATCCATTGGACACGTCACTAACCCCCCCACCCCACGAGTATCGTGCGAAATCTCTCGAGGTAGGTTTTTTTCCGTCAAATACTGATATCACAAACTCAAACAAACAAACAGAAAGGGTTGAAACAGTAAACCTCTCCATCTCTTCAGAATGGACGGAGGGTTAATAAAAGTATTAAAAATTAAGAAACCGGACTCTCCGAGACAAATATTACATTTGAAGCTTTGTCAGATTTAACTAAAACAATGGAACACAAGCTTTATATGCACACTTACTTCATTTATGACATAACTTGTCTTGAATGTCAATTTGTACTTTTATTTCATAATGATGTCTGTGATATTAAAGAAAAGGTACAATTACACGCTAGGGACTGGCATTGTCATGGGCTTACAAAACATCGGTTCATAAGAACTGCTGCTTTGCAACGCCGATTACGATGTCTACTGAGGGGGTGGGGGTGGTCACTAAGCCTGCATACAGAGGGGTGGGTGGTTTTTAAAAACCCGGAAGTAGACGTACGTACTTATGAACGGCCTTTTCCAGTCTGGCAACAGAGTTACTTATTCGACCTTCTGGCAGAGATGACCGGCACTCCCTCTCAGGGTATTTTTCTGTATGTGTTTGTTAGTTAAAAAAAAAATTTTTTGAAGTAGCTTTTGGGACTGCGAATCATTTGAATATTGATGCATTTAAAAAAAAAATCGTTTTTAAAATAGAAGGAATTGAGAACAACTCTTGAATTTTCTACCACAAGCTTGCCTATGTTAGTTGTCTTTCAGTGACAAACAAATTAAAAAGAGCTGTGTAAACACTGTCAACATGTGAATACTTGGGGTAAAACCGGCGGTAATTTCAGTGTCGTCTGTGTCTGGAGCAAAGTTCAGACACCATATGCCCCAAATTTTGCTCCAAAAAGGTTTCAGCTGTTTCTTGTGGAAATGATCCAGTCACTAGATTATGTAACAATCAGGGCAACAAATCTTCATGATGAATAAACTGACTGTTGCAAGCAATTTGAAACTCAAATTTTTTTTTGACCCAATGTTACAAATCACACTTTTGAGAGTACTTTATCTTAAAAAGTATTAGAAACAATTTTTGATGTCCAGATTCTAAAGCTCACTAATAGACACCATTTGTGTGAATATTTCAGAACTCTGTTGAAAACTCTGAATTTAGACCCTTCAAAAATGCTTCAGAACAAATCTGCAACTCTCAAACTGCCAGAAATTGAAACACCCCGAGGGATGTGTGTAGGGCATAATCTCGGACACTACTTGGAATTTTGAGTATAACTTGGAAAACCTTCCTCATAATATATTACGTAGCTTTGAGAATTTTCAGGAAAATCTGGGAGGGGGTCACTGCAGAATTTCATTTTTTTGGGCCTGATTTTGACACGGAATGACCCTTATAGCTTATGGAGTAGTTCGTCGAAGAGGGTCGAAAACTTCAGTTCGATTCCCACAACTTTGAAAGTATGACCTTTTGTGGCCTTAAAGGTCAAAGGTGCTACAGGCATTTAATGACCCTTGGGTCAAAACTTCCTCTGAACATTCCAGAACAATATATAACCATATAGGCTATATCGGATTTCGCACTCCTCGGATTATCCATACTTTTGATGAAATCAGCGTAAAAACAAACTTGAAAGAGGGGCGCCCACGGCTTAAGGTGTTCGAGACTAGAGCAAAATGGTTTCAAGACTTTAGTGGCGGAATGACCTCAAATTATGCATAAAAATATTGTCATCCGAGCTTTCAAAATTTGGGCTTCGTATGATGTTATTGTCAAAATTCGCAATGTTTCTAAGTTTTTGACCCATTGTGACCTTGACCTTGGACGAAAACAAAGACTCCTATAGAGAAGGACGGAACCTCCCATGCTCGTGGTTTGTACCTGAGTCTAAGGATTAACTTGATCCGCGGCTTAATAATCTTCTAGAATGGGCTAGAGCACACAACGATCTCGGGATCCATATAGGGTGTTTTTGAGACGGGGAGTTCAATCAGGTGTCCATTTCAACACCACCTGAGGTCATTTCATCAAGATTCAAAAGGTCATTTCGATGTCATCAATTACTGAATTTTGGTTATTTTGGCCCCGTTTTTTTCTAACCCATAAACGTGAGAGGATGGTTGATTGTAATAAATGCAAGTGTGTACGAGCTGTCAAACTCTTGATATTTATTGCTAATCGTAACATAAACATTAAGCATGTCCAACACTTTATGCCTATTACACTATGTCTATGCTCTATTCACAGTGTGAAGCTTTTCATGCCTCCTGAGGCATCCCAAAGCTTTTCTTTTTCACTTAATTGAGAATGACTTTCAATAGAATGTTAGCTAAAAGTAGACATGCAGCATTTACTCTAGCTAAAGGTGGCATCTACAGGGACTAACAGCTCAGCAAAATAAATCGGCACACGCATTTTAGTCTTGTCATACAACATTTATAGCATTATGTTACAAAAACGACGGTTGACATAGTCGAACACTCAACCACCTCTATTCAAATTATCTAGAAACTCAAGATGGACACCTCGTTACCATCTTCATCATCAATGATCTTCCTCCATACTAGTTGCTATCGCCACCATTATTGAACAACGGTGTCCGGCAAATAAAACTACTTCATGCTTAAGGGCATCGTCAGACCACCAAGAGATCCTGAGTGTCTTGAGGAGTAATTCTTCAATGAGTTCACTTCGCTCATCTGGATTAATGGAAGTTTACCAGTCTTGTCCAACAATCACACGAGGAACTATTCGGGCAATGTTCATCTTAATGAGTGTTTTGCAAATTACAATTTTAGTTGCAGCCATTAATGTCAAACTCCGTCAATAGTAGAAGTTCTCCCCGCTTTTCTTTGCCTGCTGGCGAAAAACTTTTCCCAAGGCTCATCTGCAAAATTAGCAGCAAAACGTAGTTCAAAGTCTTTCTCTCCAGAATCCAATTGCAGCTCCACATTATTACGTTGTGGACACAGTGAAGGCTTCAGCAGTTTGCTGAGTTACTTCAGCTTATGACCACCTCCCCTTGCCATTCGCAGTAGATAAGTAATTTGGCAGGCCGCCTCCACCTCAGTGAAACTTGTGCAGTCTGCTGTTCAAGCTGTCTGGATTCGTCGCGCAGATAGGTATACTGAGAAACGGTCTTTCACGTTCATCATCTTGAACCACTCCTCATTAACTGGGTGAGGGGATTTGCCTTCGCTTGATGCCCAGTGAATCCGTGAAGGTCTTTAAAGCAGCGACAGCTTGTCATTGAACACTTGCATACCAATGGTATGCTCTGCATTTGAAGGACTGGGGAAACAGCGGTGTGCGTCAGCTTGGTTAAGCGAATAGGAGTAGCCCGGTCGATTCTCATAAACCTTACTGAATATCACTCCAGTAAGCTTTGTACTCATTACCATCTACGACAAATGAGAGTGTCTGCCATCAACAGTTAATCCAGTTGTTGCGAACATTTTTGAAGATGTGCACGTAGTCGTACACTAAGAACATAGATTGCTCTTGAATGACAGCACTTGCAACTTCCTGGTCCTCCAAGTTTGAATAAACACTGCGGTTGGTATTGCAATTGTCACATATCAAAGAAATCACAGTACTGCCAGCACCAACTACAGCTGATGCAGCTTCGATAAGGAGTTCCTTCAGCTGATCGGCAGTTTAGTTTTTTGCAGGGCAAAATGCTAGAACTATAGCTGTGGACCACCGAAATGGCAGGCAACTTCAACAACCATAGCATGTGAAGCAAGCATTTCGTGTTCACCACCCGCTGCTGCATTTTGAGCATATTCCTACAAACATGCCCTCCAGAAAATCGCAATGTCTCGACCAGCTTTACCTCGTCAAACATTAAATTGACAAACGCTGCTGTGTTTAGCTGGTCGAACAAGTTTTGAGGTTGGAGTCCTGCTGACTACTAGCAAGCATCTGTTTTACCTTTTTGTTGATTGTAGAATGATTAAGCCGGATCAACGAATCATTTTGTATTCACAACATATGTTGTGAAGCTGCATTGCGAAAATCATCAGTATCAGTATCAATCGGGCACGATCCAAGAGGTTTGAACATAAGATGCAGCTGTGACAGAAGGAAGGTGAAAATGAGAAGCTCTGTTTCCTCAGTCATCCAACAGAGCTGGCTTATTACAAGCTGAAGAATTTCTTGCTTGTGCATTCATAGATGTTTACCTGGTCAGTTATGGATCTAAACTGGACCATTTGAGAGGCAGGCTGTTCTTCTGCAAAGGAAAAAAGTCGTTTGGCACCTCAATGCCATCTTTCTCAACTCTATTCAAAGAATAGAAATCCAAAAGGTGAGTGAACTTGTTGGAAATGAAAGAACTGCTTGACAGTTTGTCCAGTAGCATCAGTTCTTGATAGTAAAGGTTTCCTGGTCTTTTATGACGTTAAAGTCAGGAGAAAATAGGAGCTGATTTTAGCACAGAAGTGGTCGAAATCTTGGATATTGTCTGCCAGGCCTCATCAGCTGCCTGCATCTTCTTAGCTCTTGATTCTGACGATGAGAAGATGATGTTGGGCGTGGGGCTGAGGTCACCTGCTTCAAAGCTTGATTTCGGTACTCCAGGAAATATTGATGGGGGTCTTTGGGTCGTTTGCACCCCTAACTGACACCCAATCACCAATTGAAATGTGTCTCACAAATATATGTCTCCTTTAAGCACCTCCAAGCTTTCTTTCTCATTTGGCATTGCCAATATCCATCTCTCCCTCTCCTTCAGGATCTTTTGGAAGGATATGACCTTTACATAAGGCGTCCCATCACAGTTTCCTCTACAACCAAAGCAGCTGCAACGACGTGGCATATTGTCACTTAAAGCAGGAAACACAACACAAAGATCCTGTGAGATCACCAGCTGCGACAGTTTCTGAAAGAGAAACAAACAAAACATACATTAGTTAACGATGATAGAAATCAAGCAAGTAGGTGCAGTAGGTGCACAATGTCCATGCTTTGTCATAGGCTTACAAAGTCTTTCCTCTATGAGTTAGACACAAAAACGCGGCAAAAAATACCAAAATTCAGTAATTTGACCTTGAAATATGACCTTTTGACCTTGAAGCTGACCTCAGGTGGTGTTGAAAATGACACTATTGAACTCGCTGTCCTCAAAACCCCCTATATGGTCCCGAGATTCGTGTCTCTAGCCCTTCTAGAAGTCATTTAGCCCCGGACTCAAGTTAATCCTTCAGACTCAAGTTACAAACCCCGAGATCGTGACGTTCCAGTCCTTCTCTATAGGAGTCTATGGACGAAAATGAACAAATCGGACAACGACAAGTTTTAGATAATTCATTTTGCTATTCAAATACCGAAGAACCTATTGGGCTAGTGGCCAAATTAAAAAAGGCCTAAAATTGTGAGAAACCCCTACCCACGGTTAGAACAAGTCACAACCTATTTTTTCTTGAAGAGGGTGTTTGGGAGTTAGAAAATCATGGTTGTGAACCTGAGATCATTGCACAACATTTTGAAAATCACGTTTACATATGTACCACTGCAGACTGCAAAAATGGATTTAATCGCCACAGATTTTGGCTCATATTGGCTCATATTATTTGTTAATATGGGTGCGACAAACACAAATTTGGTACCAAAATGTGCGGAATGATGACATATATATATATATATATATATATATATCTGTAAAAAAACCATTTGTGATGTAACAAAGGCTTTTGTGTGACCTACAGGCAAAAATAGTGGAATTTTACTCAACAAATCAGCTTCGGGTTTACCAATAAATATCAACAAAAACATTAATTACTTTCAAAAATATTGGACTTGCAGTCACTTGTACATCAACATAATCCAAGTTTATTTACCCTTTGAAAATATATCTAATGATATAATTGTCACTGAAATGATATAGTTATAACTGAAATCATATGTCGCCCCACTAATGCTGACCGATAGAAATCCCGAAGCAGATATGCCACATGAGAATTGACTTAAGATTCTGACACAATTGTGAAAAGTGACTTTTATAGACATCATGTTGATATAAGCTATTTCACCATATGACGATAATGAATTCATAACATGCACTGTAACTTATGTACATCTATTACATGAAGTAATACATGTCATACATTTTAAAAAGTTCAGTCACGCTCTTCCTCAGTGCTGTCGTCAAAGACAACAGAATCATCAACATTTGGACAATCGTCTGCACTCCACGAGCAGAATTCAGAGCAGGTCAGTCCTGCAGAGATACAATGACATGTTCTGCTCTGCCTACAGTCATCGTCGTGTGCAGCGTAGGTTTTGAAGAACTTTGGGATGTAAAATATCCTCCGAGGCAGTTTGATCAACAGCCACAGACGTGAGGAAACGTCTCACCTCATCATAGGACACACAGTGTCCTAATTCATGAAGCATGTCAATGAGATGCTTGCTTCCCAATTCATGATGCACCTGCAAGGCTAAACTAAGCGTTATTGTGGGAGTACACTCGACGCTCTGTGATATTATATTGTGACAAATGGCGATCGTCCTCAGGTTGTTCTTCATAACACCTTCATCACTACAGCTGGTTACATTCGTGTGTGATTTCTCACTGGTGCACCACTGAATAAAGTCGTAGAGTGTATTAGGAACAAACCGGCGTAGTGGCGTGCGCCTGTAATCCGGCTACTCGGAGGCTTGGGTTGGAGGATCGCTTGAGACGGGAGCTCTGCGCTGGGCCGTGCTATGAGAGGGTGTAGGGCAGCCCGGAATCATGGCGAAACTCAATCCTATCCCTGTGTCATAAGAGGCGACCAGCGGTTGCGTCAGGAAGGGCATCGGCGTAAAAACCTATGCCAAATCAGTATGCGGATCATAACGGATGATCCGCTGTGGCGACCCCTAACAGGAGCAGCCGAAAGACGAACAACAACAACAACAGTGTATTAGGAACAAATTCTGCACAGTGCTGAATATCTGTTTCCTCGACAGGTGCATACATATTTCCAACATGCTCGATATCAGCCATGTGCTTCCTCAGGATACCAGCTGCAGCATGCAAAGTATGCATTTCACTATCTGTGGCTGATGGTACATCAGACGGATGTCTTCATATTTCTGGTTCATCAGTCATGCTCTGCAGAATCGTGCTTTCTCAGGGCATCACATAAGTCACAGAAGAAGAGCATATGATGTCAGTGTGGCCATCAAATGTTACACAGACTATTTGGTCACCATAATATTTAGTTAATCACTCCTTCAACTTCCAAAGTTTTATACTGTTCTGCATTCGTGGTACCCATTGAAACCAAATATCCAACGTATTCATCTTTCAGATGAACGAGGGTTGTCACTGTCTTAGTTTTGGAGAACACAGTTTGTTCCAGATAACATTTCAGTTCATCAAAAGCTTCATCATGTAATGTGCCCATTGTTTCCTCTCCTGATTTACGAATTTGCAGCATGATGTTCCTTTCTGAAATATAGTGTGAATAGCATAACCTGTGTACTTGCATCATTGGCGAACAAATCTGGAAAGGCAAGCATGCGCATGTGTATTTTATGTCTTGTCTTTTGTCAGCTGCTGCCAGAACTTTTTCTCTGGTGGACTGTCCAGTTCCTGTAGATACCGTGTAAGCTTGTTTCTGGAAGTGGTGGATTTTCCACAAATGAAGCAGTTAGTCCTGATGTCAAACCCAGCTGTTTCATTTCTGCTGATTCTTGTGTGTTCTGTTTGCCGCAGACGTGCATGGTTGCTGCGCACTCTCACAAGGGTTGGATGTGGAGATATTTGACTTGCTGTATACTTGGCCCGACACGATTTGTGGAATTATACTTTCAAATCAAGACTCAATATGTCTTGTTACAAAGGCCAGTACTTTCGTAAACGTCATCTTTTCTGATTTGACTTGCTTTGAAGATTGCATTCAAACCATTAAATGTTGGTTCTTTAAACTTCTGCTTTATAGGGGTTGAGGGTTTAAAGCATATGATGCAGTGGTCAGTGTAAATTTACGACGCTTCACAACAGGTGGTTCCAGATCCATAATTGCAGATCAATTGTCAGCACAAGCATCTGAAATGAAATAATTAAAGATAAGTATATATCAGTAGTTTAAGAAAAAGGCAATCAAGCTCAAAATTGATTTTCTGCAACTGGATTTAAAATCATTCTTGTTGGTTAATGCATATACATGTATTATAAATGAATCAATGTCGGTTACTTTTAGGGGGAGGGGTGACATATGGTTCGGTAATAACTCTATTAATTCAACTGATTTATCTTTATGAGTTGTATTCTAAAAAGGAGAATGATAGCAGGGTTATTTTTGATGTAATATGTAGTAATACAACTCAAATACTTATTGAAGAAATTAATTGTTTAGTTGATATTTATTGGTAAACCGAAGCTGATTTGTTGAGTTAAAATTCCACTAATTTTGCCTGTAGGTCACACAAAAGCCTTTGTTACATCACAAATGGTTTTTACAGATATATATGTAATCATTAATCACATTTTGGTACCAAATTTGTGTTTGTAGCACCAGTATTAACAAATATATGAGCCAAAATCTGTGGCGATTAAATCCATTTTTGCAGTCTGCAGTGGTACATATGTAACGTGATTTTCAAAATGTTGTGCAATGATCTCAGGTTCACAACCATGATTTTCTAACTCCCCAAACATCCCTCTTCAAGAAAAAATAGGTTGTGACTTGTTCTACCTTGGGTAGGGGTATGCCACCCAAAACCTCATTTGGCCACTAGCCTATATTCCATTCAGTCAATTCGTGAGGAGAAGATAGATTTTTAATCCGACTACCCCCTAAAAATGGCTATTTTTTGGGCGTGGCTCTGCCGGGCGTAGCACGCCCTCATCCAGGAAAAACACAACTAGACATTGATATCGAACACATAACCAGATCAAAGTCCACGGAGTTATGCTCTGGACAGACAGACAGATACACAGACAGACACACACAGATAGACACACACACACAGACACACAGACAGACACACAGACACAACGAATATAGTGGTCACTCTGGCTGGCGCTCGTGAACCAAAAATATGCAACTCACATTTCAATATCATCCTGTGTTACAGCGGAATTGAAGAAGTAGCCACCAATCATTTTGAATTTGACTAAAGCGGCCATTTTTGCTAACATACAGAGGTGTTTCATTCGCAAGCAGCTCGTTTACCACTTGCCAAGCACCTCTCTTAATTGCTTGCTCTGCTTAGCAAGCAATTTACAAAGCTGTTTATATGGAACGACTAGCTTGGCAAATGATAGAAAACAATATGGAGCTGCTTGCTAACAGAACATGCCCCAGGTCATGCGGAGGATTAGTATGATAAACACGGCTTCCTCAAATATTCCATAATTCCTTTGTATGATTGTGGTCAAGGCTTTTTAGGCACATCACAATTTCTATATTTAACCTTTTGTGGTTTTCTATGATAATTCTGCCAGTATGACATTGGAGTTGACTTGTCAAGGACAATGGAAAAGGTCTCAACATCCAACGTTTTTCTCATATCTTTGAGCCCTACATTCTCCCTAGAAATACAATAATGCTTCTTTTTAAAATACAAGCTGTTCCCCTCTAGGCATAAACAGTTCGTATGCTGGTCGAGTTGCAAATATGTTTCCATTCCAATGGCATTTTGAGGCAAACGCTTCAACAAACTTGGGGTGGTAGAAATTATGATCTTCATAAGCATTATATTGGTGGTGTACACTATGTAGTAGTTTTTGAGCTAAAGCTCTTTATGAGCTGTGCTTTCTACAAATTCTACACAAGGAGGTAAAATCTCAACAGCAGGAGGCCAAGATGCCCATCATAACTGTGCCACATACACATCCCCAAATCCACTCCCCGAGCACAAACCCCTTCCACAACACCATACCTTTCCACATCCCAATTCATGTCTGCCTATATTCCTGGACCCTCATCCCCATTGCTTTAAGGTGTCACCAATTCAATTTATAAACACGACTGTCCCTGCTGCTATAATCATGCCATGCTTTAATACCTCTGGTTTACTACTGTCTTAATTATGTTCCTCTCATGTTATATGCCCTGGTCTTGTCACTGTTAATGCTGGTAAAAAGCTTTCCTGCATCTGTTATCGATGCCATTTTATTTTATTTTATTTTATAAGATCGAGGCTCAGGGAAGAGTGAGGTGATGATGTGAACGGACAGTGGTGCAATGGGGCAACAGTTGGATATAAACAAGGTAATTAATGAACAGGAAAAGAGGAGAGGAAACGGTAACCTGCAAGTAACAAAGTTGATCTAGGCAGCATCGATGGGGTAAAAAAAATGCATGGTAAGGGTGGGCCCTGGAGGGAAGAGTGGGATAGAACATCCTCAGGAAGGTGGTTCCACAGAAGGGAGAAGCAAGAAATAAGAGTTGAGATATGCAGTGGGCTTGTATTTTGGAATATTAAGGAGGGGATTACTGAATGAATGTGTGCATCCCAGAGCTGCTGGGGAGGGTCAGAGGGCTGAGAGAACAGGAGCTTGAGCAGAGGTGAGATAGTAATAAGCAAGGAGGCTATCAACAAAAAGCCATCGGCGACACGGAGCCTCCCCCCCCCCCCCC
>CM068960.1:74146604-74158961 GCA_035128595.1 Eptatretus atami | reverse complement strand
TTACTCTTTACCCAATGAAATCGCGGGATTTTGGATCAGAATTTCAGTCACCAATAGGAAACCAGCCTCTGCTGCCTTGGCTCTTTAAGTTCCGTGCTCCACGCTCAGATTTCCATTCGCTTCTTTCCACGACTGCCATGGCTCAAAAAACTTCCAACAAAGAGTTGACGCTGGATGAGAAGGTCAAGACGACGATGGGAATTCCGCCAAGACCCCCATCAGCAGCGCAGGGAAAACGGCTCCAGAAACGGGGAGGAAGGAATAGGAGGTCCAGAGAACGAACGCCACCGCAGGACCCATTCCAGGCAGCGCTCTGGATCAAACCCAAAACACGGCCGACTGCGCTGCAGGGGTGTTATCCGATGTGGGGATCCAAACCATTGGAAAAAGGATTGCCCGCAGGAAAGGGACCGAGGCAGGCAGTAGGACCCGTAAGCCGTATTGACAAAACGCGGGTGGACCTGTGTTGCCAAGAGCAATGCTGAATTGACCCAACAAGGAGCGACCGAACTCTGGATGTTTAGGTAGAGACTTCCTTTTTGGTTGACACGGGAGCCCACTCATCTTACTATCGCAGTTTAAGGAACTGCCAGTGGTTGAAAAAATCCAGGACTAGCTACAAAGTAGCTCGGTGTAGGGGTGGGTTCAACATTAGATACGACCAACAACACTTCCAGTAAGGTGTGGACCTTTGCAGGAAAGATGCATCTCTTCTCACACCACTACTCCAGTAAACTTGTTGGGAGGATTTGTTATGTTAAACTAGGATGCACGATAGCATGCACTGAAAAGGGGTGTTGTTTTTGACATCCCCGGAGAAAACACACTTGGCAATGATGTTGTTTTAATGGGCACCACACCCGGTTGGTCTATTGTTGGAGATGACCAAGGCAGCCAATTAGCGATGTTTTATCATGCTTGGATGCGATTATTAGCCGGAAAAACCAGGATATGAGAGTGTGGCTCAGACCAATGCACAAGTAACGACACGACCTACTACAACCCCCCACCATGTGTACAATCTTATTATGATGCAGAAGGAAATGAGCCGAATTGCGGAGGAATTTGCCTCTTGTGCCTGGAAAAAAATTGTGATGATTTATTGGCGTTTCCGTTTAAGTCGCGTAGGGAAGGTGTTTGCAATGGGAGATTAAGCTCACGGAGACAAAGGACCAATTGACAAATACCGCCAGGGGTCAACCTCGCATTCGGACAATAACCCACGGCAGTGAGGATTATCACCCAAAGGATTTGGGCCTTATGATTTATCCCTTGCAGGAGGGCAGCGAGTAACCGCACAACAACAATTATTGCATTGGCAAGTGCAAGGTTAGGCGGATAACGAAGGGTTGGATTGTGATTTTATAAAGAACAGGTGGTGTACGAGGGATGGGTGAAGGGTTAAATTACATCTCTAAAGTTGAGATGTTGATGCGAAACTCCAGTGAAAACAAGGACGTAGAAAGGTCTTTAGAAAGGGTTCCACAAGAATTGTGGACCCGGCCGAATGATTAATGATGTGAAGGTTCGGTAATCTTGGGCAGCCCCCTAGTGGCTTAAACTCACAAACACTGAATGCGTTGCCGAATGTGCGCCAATACCCTCTTCGCATAGAGGCAGAAGCCGGCGATAGCACGTAATGAATCATTGAAGAACAAGGCATAATTGTGGAAACTTCAAGTCGTGTTAACCCGCCTTATCATTGCCAGTAAAGAAGCCACAGAAGATAAGTGGAGATTGGTCCAAGACTGCGAGAAGTGAGAGGTGATTCAGGGTGTTCCACCCAGTAGTACCCAGCGCATGAGGGGTTAATCACCTCCATCCCCGCTGATGCACTCATTTACGTTAATTGATTTATGTTCGCATTTTCTCAGTTCCCATTGCAGAGGAATCGCAGTACCTATTTGCTTTTACGTACAAGGGCCGTCAATATACGTGGACGGTCCTGCCGCAGGGGGTTTACTGATAGCGCCTACATTATTCTCAGCGTGCAATGCATAAGGATCTAGATGATGTGGTGCTTGAAGGAAATTCAGTGCTGCTACAATGTGGATGATTTGTTGATATTGTTCCCCAAACAAGGCAGCGTGTGAAGCAGATACGCTGCAGCTACTAAAGGCTATTGGCGGAGGAAAGGCCACAAAGTAAACAGAAACAAAACTGCAATTGATGCAGGAGAGGTCAAGTATTTAGGATACCACATTTCGCACAGGAAGAGAGAATTGGACAAGGGTTAGGATAACTTCAATTGCAGAAGTGCCTCCCCTCGTACAAAAAGGAGCTGATGCGATCCTAGCATTGCCACCTACTTAGACAGTGGATTGTTGACTATGCAATCCTGACGAAGGAATTGTTGCCATTGTGGTAAGAACCAGCAATGTAATTGCATGGACTGGGGAAATGGAAGGGTGTTCTAACAGTTTGAAAGTGGCACTCTCAATGGCCCGGCTTTGGGCCATCCAGATTACGAGAAGCCGTTCTTCCTTTACTACTCACGAAATTAACGGGTTAACGCAGGCTGTGCTGATGCAACAGCACGGCGATCACCAACGCCCAATAGCATGCTTTAGTCGAAGGTTGGATCGTCGATACGCTGTCTGCCTCTCTGTTACAGGCAGTGGCTGCGGCAATTTACGCTGTTAAACGCACGGCAGAAATTGTGATGGTCATCCTCTTACCTTGAGAGTTCCCCACTGTGTAGCAGCTTTTGTTGACGCAAAAACATACGCAGCATATGACCAACACACGTCTAATGCAGTAACGAAACAACCCTGCTCCACCAGCCAAATCTGCAAAATCGAACGCTGTAACGTTTCTTAATCCAGCTTCCTTGTTGCCAACAGAAGAAGAACGGCGACCCTCATGATTGCACTGAAGCATTCAGGAAGTATCCACTGTAGCCCAGTTCTAAGGAACAGCCCTTGAAAAATCCGGACCTCACCTGTTCGTCGACGGTTGGCCTCGAGGTCAAAATGGCTTGGGCATGCGGCTACGCAGTGTGTACCGATAGTACAATTATGGAAAGCGATCCCTCTGCCCTGTCATTTCTCCGCCCAGCAGGCAGAACTATGTGCTCTTAAAAGGGGCATGCGAACGTCAGCTGGTCTGGCGTGTCAACATATATAGACTCCAACTATGTGTTTGGTGTGGTACATGTAAAGGGCCATTTGGAAAATGCGAGGGTTTATTACCTCTGCAGGCACACCCATAAAAAAATGGTGGTTTAGTATCTGAACTTTTAAAAAGCATTATGGTACCAAAAATGATTGCGGTCATTAAGTGTCGAGCCCACCAAAAAACTAACAACAGATATTGACAAAGGCAACAATAAGGCGGACAAAGCTGCAAAGCGGCGGCAGGCCTGCCTATCCCTTTGGTTATGCCAGTACAGATAACAAGGAGCAAGTTAAGCTACACCAATAGCTTATCAGATATCATTGCAATACAAGCCGCAGCAACTAGTGACCATTATAAATGGCAGGAAAAAGGGGAATAATGGATGAGATTGATTACGGACAAAACCATGGAAAGGTTGTAGCCCCAGCTGAGATTCTGCGTGGCTTGCATGCATGGCCCATTGAAATGGACATGTGTGCAAGAGGGGGACTGTGAGGCAAGTTACAGGAATCATGGTATGTGCCAGGAAATGGGAAAATAGCTGAAGGGTCTGTAGAGCTGCCAGGTATGTCAAACTGCACAACCAACAGAAAAGAGTAGCACACGGGAGCCGGGACCCCTGGGTCCTTTTGTGCACCGCAAATAGACTTCATAAATATGCCCCCCATCATGCGGGTTCAGAAATGTCCTGGTGTGGTAGACATGTTCACGAAATGGATAGAGGCATACCCATGTGCAAGGCAGATGCACCACCGTGGTGAAGCACCTGTTAAAAAGCTTCTTCTGTCGATTTGTATCCCCCACAAAATATCACACGATCAAGGACACTTTACGGGGGAAATGAACAGGTAGCATGTAAGGCGCTGGGAATTAAACAAGAATTCCACTGTGTTTATCACCCACAGTCAGCAGGTGCTGTAGAACGGCAGAACGGAATACTAAAGAACAAACTTTGCAAGATAACAGCGGAAACAGGTTAAAATGGCCAGGACACATTACCCTTGGCATAATGAGCATGCGGTCTACCATAAACCGAAAATCAGGGTTATCTCACCCACGAGATACTAATGGGAAGACCGATGCGGCTGCCTGTGACCGCCCCAACTGACATGAATAAATTGGACACCGTAATGATGGACGAAAACTGCTGACATTTTGCAAACAGCTCTCCAGAAATTGCTCGGGCAAGACACAGAAGGGTGAAAGAGGCATTGCCGGAACCAGTGGAGAAGCCGTACCGTACCTTCCAGCCGGGAGACTACGTGCTGGTAAAACACTTCACGAGAAACAGCTTTGGAACCCCGGTGGGAAGACCATTTCAGGTATTGCTGACCACCCCGACTGCGGTAAAAGTGTGAAGGTAAGCCCGCCTGGATAACGCACCATTGCCAAACTTGCAGTTCCAGCAAAGGCATAATGAAGATCCTGATGTTGCTGTTGACCGTGGCAACCTGGGTAACCCTAGGAGCAGCATGGGCCCAGACGAACCAAATAAGATTACAATAGGGCACCCAAGGGATTTAACTCCAACCTCCTATTGTCCCACCACTATGCCAAGCCCAGGATAAGTCAAATTGCTGGGTATGCGCTCGTTTTGCCACATTCGGCAGAAGAGGGCTAGAGTTGGTGGGCATCCCTTTGAAGAAACTGATTACTTTTGAACTGCAAAACAGGCGGCCCAAGGTTTGAGCCCCGCGAGTGGTCAAGCCGCGATAGACGGAGGATTCATTCATCTAATTCCAACCCCACAATATTAATACAAATTACTGACGCTTGGTATCTGTCACATAACACGTCAAAAATTCCCCCATCCTTTGAAGTAGCAAAGGTAAAGGGAGGGCTGATATCCTGAAGTGGGATAACCCTACGAGCAGATTTCAGGTTGGAATGTCCAGACGTAATCATACGATTCGTATATAAATGACTACTTAACAGAAAAGGGAACGGGACTGGGCAATACCTACCCGAAGACTGCCTTAAATGGCACCGATTACATATGTGGATTCCGAGCATACCCTGGTGTCACCCTCATGGGGAGGATCATATTATCTAGGATACGTAGTTCCACAGATGAGGCCGATTGAACCTCGGAACAGTGTTTACCACAGTAAGGGGAAAGGATTACCGACGCAAAATTTGCAGGAATGGTAATATTTCCCACCATATCGGCGCTCATTGGAAGAAGGGCGCTGATCAGCATGGCATCATCTATTGAGAAATTGGCAATGATACAGCAGAAGGATTGGGGCAAAATAAACGCGGAAATGTAGCAATAAGGACAACCACCATGCAAAACCGAATTGGCATTAGATATGCTATTAGCAAGGAAGGGAGACATGCGCTGCAATTTGGCACCGACTGTTGCACCTGCATTCCAGATAATTCAAAGCAGATAGCTAACTTAGGCGATCACATAAGTAAGGAGGCGAGCAAATACAGTCATTATGCGGGAAATGGTGATAGTATAGGTAGCTGTGTAAAGGCCACTATTTGGGGGTTGGGGAGGAACTATTTTAAGGTTCTTAATAACACTCCTGGTAATCATCGTGGCAGCATTCGTATTATTGATGCTCTTTAAACTAATTGCGAAAAAGGCCATTGGAAAGTGTTTTTCAGGATGGAACGACGACCCAGCGCCCACCAGTGCAGACAGAGATGGTTCTGGTGAACTCTCCTGTGACTACGCTGCCGCTACCACCTCCGCCTATAAGTACACTCCCGCTCCAGCATTGTACACCCCACCCGCACCCTTAGACCCGATGAAATGTATCGTGTACCTGATGCGATGTTGACCCACTGCCCAAACTCACATTGGATGAGTGTATCCAATTGTTTGCGCCAATGAAGAGGATGGGAAAAAATACTTTGAAATATTATCCATTTACTGCTAGCTTGATAAGTTTTAGGGGTGGTGGTGGGCTGGACGGCGCATAGGTTGGGGCCTGTTGACAGGTTGAGGGGGTGCAGGGGAAGCCCCTGACCGATATGGAGCCGCTTGGAGTTGTTGAAGAGTGAGCTCCTCCTGGAAAGAGGCCGCTGTCTGCTGTCCTGCCGATTCACGACTGCCTGTTTTGCGAAAAAAAATATTTTTTTCTCTTTGCATACAGTGCAGCTGCTTTGCTACTTTACACAGTGTTCCAAAGTAACAACAGGGGGGAATGTGGGGACACTGTATGTGTTTTACAAGTCATCAATGTTTCCCAGTGTTGCAAATGGAATGTGGAACAGATAATCTTGTTTCCCTGATCAGCTAAAGGATTGCTTGTGAATGTCACACAGCTGGGCTTCCAGCCCTTAGGGCACAACAACATGTGGGTGGTGACCAATGAGCGCGGGAGAACGTCAAGCTGGTGGAAATAAGCTGGGGAAAAAAGGGCGACCTTTTTTGAACTATTCACCACAGGGGCTTGAAATAGTAAATGGGTGTACACAAGTTAGTCTTGCTTAACATTTGCACGCAAACAGTCACACAGGGGTCAGAGTAAAAATGTATAAACAGAGTGAAGCTGAGCTTTTCAGAGTTGGTCTATGCGAACTATTGTACGTTCTAGCCACTCTCCATATGACATATGTTTGATGTGTAAATAAACTCTTCTTTACCGAAGATCGGTGTGGACAGAACTCGATCTCGACAATTGGCGCAGCGAGCAGGGAGGCAAGCCATATCAGGAGAGGGAGCGAGCTTCCCTGGTGAGAACAAAGGAAGAAAGAGCCGGCCAGTTCAAAGATAAGCCGGCGCGGGGGAACGTCCCGCATATCGGAAACACCGTCGCGCGGACGGTTAAAATGGCGGTGAGTGTGTGTTAGGTGAATTTGGAATACGGGGGCGCATGTTCGGGGCATCACGTGCTGCATACCGAGTGTTCTGTCCACGGAATGCGCGGAGCGGGTTCCCGGACAAAGCGCGCGCGCCGGCTGCAGGCTCGGTGCCGGGTGACGTCATCGGCGGGAATCTCGCGGCACGAATGCCGGACAAACGGCGCACATCCCGCGTGGGAATTCCCCGCGA
This sequence comes from Eptatretus atami, assembly GCA_035128595.1. Lineage (NCBI taxonomy): Eukaryota > Metazoa > Chordata > Myxini > Myxiniformes > Myxinidae > Eptatretus > Eptatretus atami. The sequence goes on along the minus strand of CM068960.1, from coordinate 74,151,835 downwards.
TCGAGCGCTGTTTTGAGATTGGCAGGGTGACCGTCATGCCGCACGGATCGGCCCTTGGAAGGCGTTGGTAACGCCCAGAAGGACGAACGGGCGTACCGTAAACCTCCACCATGGTGGTGTAGAGAAAAGGGAAAAGCCTCGTTTCCAGTACACGAGCCCAGGCAGGGGGTGGAGACCCCCTTGCCTTTGAGCACAGGAAGCATAGAGTTAGCAGTATGGGTTTGCGATAGTTAGACGGCTCACGGGGACATGGGTTGTCCCTCATGGGGCCCGTGGAATGGTTAGTTAGTGGGAATGTTAGGTTAGATTAGAAAATGGGATTTTGGATTTTGGAGACAAGGACAGACATGGAATGTGTAGTGGGGACGTAGTTAGCTACGTAGTGTTAAAAGGATGTGCTATATTGTAACGGACGACGAGGAAGCACGAGATAGTTTGGATTTTAGTTAGTGGAATAGGCAGTGTTCAGTGATGTGAGCGATGAAATGGAATGAATTGAAAGGAAACATGTTGAATGAGTGAGGCCAGTTGGGCCTGTGTGAATGGGGTGAATGTGGAATGCATGGTGCGTATGAGTGATTGAGGGGAGGAGTGATTCCCACCCAAGGGACCCCGGGGTCAAGAGTAATGTTAGTTAGTGGTTAGCCAAATTGACAAAATGGAGGTCGTTTTGCTGTTGGTGCGAGTGTAGGCCCGGAACCCGTTTGGAGGGGTGCAGGAGTCCTGTTGACGGGCTGGGAGCGGGCTGCGAACGGTGAGTATCACTTAGTGGGCACCCTGGGCACCGACTAGTCGGCCGCGGTAGGCCAAAGGGCCCAAGAGGGGCCGGGATAGCGTAGTGGGCACGGGTCGGCCCGCATGAAGCGGGCCCGTAGCGCCAAATGGCCGCAAGGGTAGTGTCGTGGCACGGGCACCCGGGGAAAGGGGCCCGTGGCGCCAGCCTGCCACGTGAGCGTCGAGGGGGAGGAGCCATGGAGGGCACTCCACAAATCTTAGGACGCGGTAGGCTCGGAGACACCTCAGGGCCCAGGGGTGCCATAGTTGGAGATTCGGCAGAGGGTAGTTCCTGCCAAGTGAGCCACGCTGCCCAGCCATGAAACCGTGCAAGTGCACGAGGGAATTTGAGGGCAAGGCCCAAATTTGTAAGGACACCAACACAGGCGACGGGAATCTTGGTTGGTAGAACCAATAGTTTAAGTGACAGGCGCATTTGGAAAGCCCCAGGGTAGTTTAAGGATTAATAAATGTTAGGGTAGATAAGAAATGTACCCCTTTGCACCATCCACCCTTCGTCTCGGTAAGCCGCTGGACTCACCGTGGTGAAAGATCGCTCAGATCTGAGGGAGGCCATTCTGAGGCTTTGTTGGCCTCAAGGCAGGATGCTAGTTTCTTCCCTATTCCCCTCCAAACAGGGAACGTAGGGGTTGGTGTAGGCTAGGATGACCATAGGTTAGCCGGACAGAGACGATAAAGGGGTTAGGGGGACGATTTATAAAAGGAAAATAAAAAGGAAAAAAATTAAAAATAAAATAAATAAGATGGGCTAATTTGGTTTGTTGTGCCAAATTAAGGGAGTGGGTATGGACAGAGACAGGCAAAGCGATAGGTTAGGGGGAGACTGTAGGCTAGGTCCGAGCCCGCTCTCGGAGTGGCCCACAACCACGCACTCCCTCCCAGAACGAGAGAGGCCGGCCAGCTTCACATGCCGGCCTGTTTGTGACACAGCGGCCTGTTCCGACCTTGCCTTGCCAGGCCTTGTCTGCCTGCCTCTGCCATGACCCCATGCCTGCTACCCTTGGTTGCGTTTGCCCTGTGTCCATCCATCACATGTGCGCCAGGATCAATCGCGCAAGTTGCGGGACTGCCCTGCAGGCAGCCCCGTCGCCCAATGTGTTTTGCTTGCGTCCATGTCCATCCAGTTTAATCGCAGGGAGGAGCCAGGGACTGCACATTGGGCAGCCGGCTACCTCCCTGTACTTGTGTTTCACTGCCTCACTACATTAATTTCATGAGCTAGAGACTGCATTTTGGCAGCCTGGCTCCCCGCTTCGTAAATGGCCTGTGGATGGCGCATAGCCGCCGGGTTGGGGTGAGTTGCTTCAGCAGCTAAAGAAACAAACAAAAAGAAGGAAGAACGTACCAGAAGGGGACCGTTTTGAACACGGCCCCGAAGACGCCTTGCCTTCAAGCTGCTGAGCACTCACCACCTGAATAACTGTTGGACATTGTTTATGCGTTTTTTTTCCCCCACAGAGTCCATCAGTCCGGGCCATGGTTTTAGTGTAAAATATAAAGGTTAAGGTAAAATTGTAAATGAGTTTTGCTCCCCTGCATGTTTGTCATAGCGCCGCAATGTAGATAAGTCGTTTGAATGAGTGAGTTTGTTTAGGTAGTTGCACAGCCCATAGGTTATGTATTTTTGGGACACGGATACACCAAATGTCGCACTCAGGGATCTGAAGGTAAAACGTATTAGGGGAGATCTTACACATGAAGGCACACGAAAATTTGACGACTCGGGACGAGTCTGTAAAAAGGAGAGGGGGTAGTGTTGCGGTTCTGGAAATTCACAAAACACCATTCAGGTTCCCGAAGATCAGTTATTTCGATAAGTAAGTGTTCAGGTTAGGATTTCCCACCAATGTGTAAAGGGAATTATTCGTGCTGCGGCTGTGAATCTTGAGGTAGCGTTATTCTTTTCTATCTTTATTTCAACAAACATCCCCGAACAACAGAAACACCATCACATCCTCCTCAACGACAGCTGCCAAATGCCGTTGGTTGCGGACACGCTGCGCAACAGTAAAAGCCACATTACACCGACCGTGTGCAAACAGCCGCGGAGCGGCTAATTTGCATAAGCGGATCAAAAGGAGGTCTTCCCCGAAAGAAACCCACGGGTGACGTCAGGCTTTGGGTTTCCCACGAGGTCACCAGGGGTGAGAGGGCGGAGGTGAAAAGTGGGCGGAGCCTGGCCTCGGGTGAGAGATCAAAGAACGGCTCACCTAGGGCCAATACAAGGAAGGAGCTCGAACGAGGTCAAGGCTGACTTCGGAGATTCATCGCTTATTCGGAGGCTGATTCGGGAGACGGGCGCAGCGCGGATTCGGCAGATTCGGGAGACGGGCAGAGCTTGGAGAGTCGAGTGTCCGGGCGAGGTGTGTTGTGCGCGCCGATCGAGGAGATATTCATCGCTCAAGGATATTCGTCGCTGTCTGGCATCTGCAGTCATCGCGGTCGAACAGCCGGAGTCGAGCAAGCTGCGTCGCGGTCCGGACAAACGGCCCGAGTCGGTCGAGCGGTGCTGAGGCAGTGGACGGGTCATAAAAGGGCATCAACTCTAAAAAGAGCAAAGACCTGTTCACTCCTCCAGCGCATCGCCGCCAGGCCCGACCGCCCAGGCCGCAGTGAAGGCCGGACGACCAGGGAGAACGAGCAAGCCGCTCGCCAAGCTGCTCAAGCGACCGCGCGTGCGACATGAGGGCCAAGCCAGGGACAGCAGGGGTCAGTGACCCGAGGACCTTCGAGCCGTCACAAGGGGCGGCAAGGTAACCTGCCCGGCCTCTTGTGAGCCTCCGGTCATCCAGGCTCCAAGTGGAAATAAAGGCTCACGAGCCCTGTTCTTTTCTGGGGGTTTTGTATGAAAGTGTTCGTGGCGCCTTGTCTGGTTAAGTAGAACTGAATTAAGTACGTGCCTGTATATAAAAACGATACACATCGGCTGTAGGCTTTTGCTCGTGTCATGTCCCCTATCACCCCATTGACTGCTCATGTGCCTGTATAATAAATGCCCCATTGTTTGAATGTACATCTGCTCGTTGCATCATTTTCCTCCCATTGACTGCCACCGCGCGTTCGGGAAATTTGCTGGCTATTAAAGCCAAATTAAAGTGGTAATTGTCCGACGGAGCTTGGCGATTAAAACCGCTCGGCATTGCACACGGAGCAAGCGCGCTTAGCGGCTCGTTTCCGTACAAGTTCCGTCGAGGTATAAATTCTCGGTACTTCTGTCTGCGTGGATAAGTAGGTATATCGAGATTCGGCGATTAACCCTGTACCGCGTGGACAGAATATTGACAGTTTATGATGCGTTAAGGCATCCGTAGCAGGCTTCCGGAGTTGTCCAGGAAGCTACGACTGAATTCCGGTTTTCGGCGGGACGCGCGACTGCGATTGGGCTGAAGTGGTCGTGCGTGGTTATCCGAACCGGCAAATTCGTAACAATTCATTTAATTCCTAAATTGAATAACTTAAGTGGAACAACTGTTTTGACAGGATTTCACATCATATTTCACATTCACGTACTGTACTTTATTCACAGAAACAGACAGACAGAAACAGTAATTTTGACTAGACATTGATATTGAACACATAACCAAGTTTCACGATCAGATCAAAGTCCACGAAGTTTAGCTCTGGACAGACAGACACACAGACAGGCAGACAGACAGACAGAGAGACACACAGACATAACGAATATAGTAGTCACTCTGGCTGGCGCTCATGAACCAAAAAAAAAATTATAAGTGGGCGTGGCTCCGCCCACAATGGGCAATCTTAGCTGCTACCCGACTATCTGTCACCGCCCATTTCTTAAAAACCTATCTTCTCCCTCAAAATTGACCGAATCAAACTGAATTTTTTATATGTTGTACATATGGCCAATGCGCACAATTTCTCGAGTGGGAATTTCGATTTTAAAAATCGAGAAAAAATATGACAAAAAAAACAAAAATACAAGTGGGTGTGCTCCGCCCACAATGGGTATGGGATGCCATCGCCAGGAAGACAAAATAGGCATTGATATCAACATCATATTCAAATTTCATCCAAATCGGATAACATCCCACGAAGTTGTGCTCTGACAGACAGACAGACAGACATACATACAGACACACAGACATAATGAATATAGTGGTCACTCTGGCTGGCGCTCCGTGAACCAATTATTCACAGAAAGTCTTTTGGATTATTCACGAAACAGTAATTTTGATTATTATTGTGCAACGTTGAAAAAAAAGAGTCCAGGGTGCGCTGCCTCACGGATGACGTGGCAGATTCAGCGATACCATTCTGTAGATAGCGTTTCTTTCTGATTGAACATTTTCTTCGTATGCTGTCATGATTTTCGGCTTTTCTCTTCAAGATGTGTGAACCTGTGACTTGCTGACACCGTACTCAACTGCGAGGTTTACGCTGAGACTTGATTTTGTCACTCTGTATGATCTTGA
>CM068960.1:74134481-74146579 GCA_035128595.1 Eptatretus atami | reverse complement strand
GTCAGCAAGTCACAGGTTCAGCACATCTTGAAGAGAAAAGCCGAAATCATGACAGCATACGAAGAAAATGTTCCAATCAGAAAGAAACGCTATCTACAGAATGGTATCGCTGAATCTGCCACGTCATCCGTGAGGCAGCGCACCCTGGACTCTTTTTTTTCAAACGACGATGGGAATTCCGCCAAGACCCCCATCAGCAGCGCAGGGAAAAGCCAGAAACGGGGAGGAAGGAATAGAGGTCCAGAACAACGCCACCGCAGGGACCCATTCCAGGCAGCGCTCTGGATCAAACCCAAAACACGGCCGACTGCGCTGCAGGGGTGTTTCCGATGTGGGGATCCAAACCATTGGAAAAGAGGATTGCCCGCGGAAAGGGACCGAGGCAAGGCAGTAGGACCGTAAGCCGTATTACAAAACGCGGGTGGACTTGTGTTGCCAAGAGCAATGCTGACATTGAACCCAACAGGGCGACCTATACTCTGGATGTTTCAGGTAAGAGACTTCCTTTTTGTTGACACGGAGCCCACTCACTTACATCGCAGTTAAGGAACTGCCAGTGGGTTGAAAAATCCAGGACTAGCTACAAAGTAGTCGGTTAGGGGGTGGTGTTCAACATTAGATACGACAACAACACTTCCAGTAAGGTGTGGACCTTTGCAGGAAAGATGCATCTTCTCACAACCACTACCCAGTAAACTTGTGGGGAGAGATTTGTTATGTTAAACTAGGATGCACGATAGCATGCACTGAAAAGAGGGGTGTTTGTTTGACATCCCCGGAGAAAAACACACTTGGCAATGATGGTTTTAATGGGCACCACACCCGGTTGGTCTATTGGTTTGGAGATGACCAAGGAGCCAATTAGCGATGTTTTAATCATGCTTGGATGCGATTATTAGCCGGAAAACCAGGGATATGAGAGTGTGGCTAGGACAATGCCACAAGTAACGACACGCACCTACTACAACCCCCCACCATTGTACAATCTTATTATGATGCCAGATAGGAATGAGCGGAATTTGCGGAGGAATTTGCCTCTGTGTTGCCTGGAAAAAAATTGTGATGATTTATTGGTCGTTTCGTTTAAGTCGGTAGGGAAGGTGTTGCAATGGAGATTTAAGCTTCACGGAGACAAAGACCAATTGACAAATACCCGCCAGGGGTAACCTCGCATTGTGACAATAACCACGGCAGGAGGATATCACCCAAAGGATTTGGGCCTTATGATTTATCGCCTGCAGGAGGGCAGCGAGTAACCCGCACAACAAAAATATTGCATGGCAAGTGCATGAGGTTGCGGATAACGAAGGGTTGGATTTGTGATTTTATAAAGAACAGGTGGTTACGAGGGATGGTGAAGGAGGTTAAATTTACATCTCTAAACGTTAGATGTTGATGCGAAACTCCAGTGAAACAAAGGGACGTGAAAGGTCTTTAGAAAGGGTTCCACAAGAATTGTGGACCCGGTCCGAATGATTAATGTGTGAAGGTCGGTATCTTGGGCAGCGCCCCTAGTGGTTAAACTCCAAACAACTGAATTGCGTTGCCGAATGTGCCAATTTACCCTCTTCTGCATAGAGGCAGAAGCCGGCGATAGCACGTAATGAATCATTGAAGGAAACAAGGCATAATTGTGGAAACTTCAAGTCTTGTTAACACGCCTTATCATTGACCAGTAAAGAAGCCACAGAAGATAGTGGATGATTGGTCCAAAGACTGCAGAAGTGAGAGGTGATTCAGGGTGTTCCACCAGTAGTACCCAGCGCATTGAGGGGTAATCCCTCCATCCCCGCTATTGGCACTCATTTTACAGAATTGATTTATGTTCGCATTTTCTCAGTTCCCATTGCAGAGGAATCGCAGTACCTATTTGCTTTTACGTACAAGGGCCGTCAATATACGTGGACGGTCCTGCCGCAGGGGTTTACTGATAGCGCCTACATTATTCTCAGCGTGCAATGCATAAGGATCTAGATGATGTGGTGCTTGAAGGAAATTCAGTGCTGCTACAATGTGGATGATTTGTTGATATTGTTCCCCAAACAAGGCAGCGTGTGAAGCAGATACGCTGCAGCTACTAAAGGCTATTGGCGGAGGAAAGGCCACAAAGTAAACAGAAACAAAACTGCAATTGGATGCAGGAGAGGTCAAGTATTTGGGATACCACATTTCGCACAGGAAGAGAGAATTGGACAAGGGTTAGGATAACTTCAATTGCAGAAGTGCCTCGCCCTCGTACAAAAAAGGAGCTGATGCGATTCCTAGCATTGCCACCTACTTAGACAGTGGATTGTTGACTATGCAATCCTGACGAAGGAATTGTATGCCATTGTGGTAAGAACCAGCAATGTAATTGCATGGACTGGGGAAATGGAAGGGTGTTCTAACAGTTGAAAGTGGCACTCTCAATGGCCCGGCTTTGGGCCATCCAGATTACGAGAAGCCGTTCTTCCTTTACTACTACGAAATTAACGGGTTCACGCAGGCTGTGCTGATGCAACAGCACGGCGATCACCAACGCCCAATAGCATGCTTTAGTCGAAGGTTGGATCGGTCGAACGCTGTCTGCCTCTCTGTTACAGGCAGTGGCTGCGGCAATTTACGCTGTTAAACGCACGGCAGAAATTGTGATGGTCATCCTCTTACCTTGAGAGTTCCCCACTGTGTAGCAGCTTTGTTGACGCAAAAACATACGCAGCATATGACAACACACGTCTAATGCAGTACGAAACAACCCTGCTCCACCAGCCAAATCTGCAAATCGAACGCTGTAACGTTTTTAATCCAGCTTCCTTGTTGCCAACAGAAGAAGACGGCGACCCTCATGATTGCACTGAAGCATTCAGGAAGTATCCACTGTACGCCCAGTTCTAAGGAACAGCCCTTGAAAATCCGGACCTCACCTTGTTCGTGACGGGTTGGCCTCGAGGTCAAAATGGCTTGGGCATGCGGCTACGCAGTGTGTACCGATAGTACAATTATGGAAGCGATCCCTCTGCCCTGTCATTTCTCCGCCCAGCAGGCAGAACTATGTGCTCTTAAAAGGGGCATGCGAACGTCAGCTGGTCTGGCGTGTCAACATATATAGACTCCAACTATGTGTTTGGTGTGGTACATGATAAAGGGCCATTTGGAAAATGCGAGGGTTTATTACCCTGCAGGCACACCCATAAAAAAATGGTGGTTTAGTATCTGAACTTTTTAAAAAGCATTATGGTACCAAAAATGATTGCGGTCATTAAGTGTCGAGCCCACCAAAAAACTAACAACAGATATGACAAAGGCAACAATAAGGCGGACAAAGCTGCAAAGCGGCGCAGGCCTGCCTATCCCTTTGGTTATGCCAGTACAGATAACAAGGAGCAAGTTAAGCTACACCAAATAGCTTATCAGATATCATTGCAATACAAGCCGCAGCAACTAGTGACCATTATAAATGGCAGGAAAAAGGGGGAATAATGGATGAGATTGATTACGGACAAAACCATGGAAAGGTTGTAGCCCCAGCTGAGATTCTGCCGTGGCTTGCATGCATGGCCCATTGAAATGGACATGTGTGCAAGAGGGGGACTGTGAGGCAAGTTACAGGAATCATGGTATGTGCCAGGAAATGGGAAAATAGCTGAAGGGGTCTGTAGAGCTGCCAGGTATGTCAACTGCACAACCAACAGAAAAGAGTTAGCACACGGGAGCCGGGACCCCTGGGTCCTTTTGTGCACCGCAAATAGACTTCATAAATATGCCCCCATCATGCGGGTTCAGAAATGTCCTGGTGGTGGTAGACATGTTCACGAAATGGATAGAGGCATACCATGTGCAAAGGCAGATGCACCACCGTGGTGAAGCACCTGTTTAAAAAGCTTCTTCTGTCGATTTGTATCCCCCACAAAATATCACACGATCAAGGACACTTTACGGGGGAAATGAACAGGTAGCATGTAAGGCGTGGGAATTAAACAAGAATTCCACTGTGTTTATCACCCACAGTCAGCAGGTGCTGTAGAACGGCAGAACGGAATACTAAAGAACAAACTTGCAAGATAACAGCGGAAACAGGTTAAAATGGCCAGACACATTACCCTTGGCATAATGAGCATGCGGTCTACCATAAACCGAAAATCAGGGTTATCTCACCCACGAGATACTAATGGGAAGACCGATGCGGCTGCCTGTGACCGCCCCAACTGACATGAATAAATTGGACACCGTAATGATGGACGAAAACTGCTGACATTTTGCAAACAGCTCTCCAGAAATTGCTCGGGCAAGACACAGAAGGGTGAAAGAGGCATTGCCGGAACCAGTGGAGAAGCCGTACCGTACCTTCCAGCCGGGAGACTACGTGCTGGTAAAACACTTCACGAGAAACAGCTTGGAACCCCGGTGGGAAGACCATTTCAGGTATTGCTGACCACCCCGACTGCGGTAAAAGTGTGAAGGTAAGCCCGCCTGGATAACGGCACCATTGCAAACTTGCAGTTCCAGCAAAGGCATAATGAAGATCCTGATGTTGCTGTTGACCGTGGCAACCTGGGTAACCCTAGGAGCAGCATGGGGCCCAGACGAACAAATAAGATTACAATAGGGCACCCAAGGGATTTAACTCCAACCTCCTATTGTCCCACCACTATGCCAAGCCCAGGATAAGTCAAATTGGCTGGGTATGCGCTCGTTTGCCACATTCGGCAGAAAGAGGGCTAGAGTTGGTGGGCAGTCCCTTTGAAAGAAACTGATTACTTTTGAACTGCAAAACAGGCGGCCCAAGGTTTGAGCCCCGCGAGTGGTCAAGCGCATAGACGGAGGATTCATTCATCTAATCCAACCCCACAATATTAATACAAATTACTGACGCTTGGTATCTGTCACATAACACGTCAAAAATTCCCCCATCCTTTGAAGTAGCAAAGGTAAAGGGAGGGCTGATATGCCTGAAGTGGGATAACCCTACGAGCAGATTTCAGGTTGGAATGTCCAGACGTAATCATACGATTCGTATAAATGACTACTTAACAGAAAAGGGAACGACTGGGCAATACCTACCCGAGACTGCCTTAAATGGCACCGATTACATATGTGGATTCCGAGCATACCCTGGTTGTCACCCTCATGGGGAGGATCATATTATCTAGGATACGTAGTTCCACAGATGAGGCCGATTGGAACCTCGGAACAGTTGTTTACCACAGTAAGGGGAAAGCGCATTACCGACGCAAAATTTGCGAGGAATGGTAATATTTCCCACCATATCGCGCTCATTGGAAGAAGGGCGCTGATCAGCATGGCATCATCTATTGAAAATTGGCAATGATACAGCAGAAGGATTGGGGCAAAATAAACGCGGAAATGTAGCAATAAGGACAACCACCATGCAAAACCGAATGGCATTAGATATGCTATTAGCAAGGAAGGGAGGACATGCGCTGCATTTGGCACCGACTGTTGCACCTGCATTCCAGATAATTCAAAGCAGATAGCTAACTTAGGCGATCACATAAGTAAGGAGGCGAGCAAATACAGTCATTATGCGGGAAATGGTGATAGTATAGGTAGCTGTGTAAAGGCACTATTTGGGGGTTGGGGAGGAACTATTTTAAGGTTCTTAATAACACTCCTGGTAATCATCGTTGGCAGCATTCGTATATTGATGCTCTTTAAACTAATTGCGAAAAAGGCCATTGGAAAGTGTTTTTCAGGAATGGAACGACGACCCCAGCGCCCACCAGTGCAGACAGAGATGGTTCTGGGTGAACTCTCCTGTGACTACGCTGCCGCTACCACCTCCGCCTATAAGTACATCCCGCTCCAGCATTGTACACCCCACCCGCACCCTTAGAACCCGATGAAATGTATCGTGTACCTGATGCGATTGTTGACCCACTGCCCAAACTCACATTGGATGAGTGTATCCAATTGTTTGCGCCAATGAAGAGGATGGGAAAAAATACTTTGAAATATTATCCATTTACTGCTAGCTTGATAAGTTTAGGGGTGGTGGTGGGCTGGACGGCGATAGGTTGGGGCCTGTTGACAGGTTGAGGGGGTGCAGGGGAAGCCCTGACCGATATGGAGCCGCTTGGAGTTGTTGAAGAGTGAGCTCCTCCTGGAAAGAGGCCGCTGTCTGCTGTCCTGCCGATTCACGACTGCCTGGTTTTGCGAAAAAAAAATTTTTTTCTCTTTGCATACAGTGCAGCTGCTTGCTACTTTACACAGTGTTCCAAAGTAACAACAGGGGGGAATGTGGGGACACTGTATGTGTTTTTACAAGTCATCAATGTTTTCCCAGTGTTGCAAATGGAAATGTGGAACAGAATAACTTGTTTCCTCTGATCAGCTAAAGGGATTGCTTGTGAATGTCACACAGCTGGGCTTCCAGCCCTTAGGCACAACAACATGTGGGTGGTGACCAATGAGCGCGGGAGAACGTCAAGCTGGTGGAAATAAGCTGGGGAAAAAAGGGCGACCTTCTTTTGAACTATTCACCCACAGGGGCTTGAAATAGTAAATGGGTGTACACAAGTTAGTCTTGCTTAACATTTGCACGCAAACAGTCACACAGGGTCAGAGTAAAAAATGTATAAACAGAGTGAAGCTGAGCTTTTTCAGAGTTGGTCTATGCGGAACTATTGTACGTCTAGCCACTCTCCATATGACATATGTTTGATGTGTAATAAACTCTTCTTTACCGAAGATCGGTGTGGACAAGAACTCGATCTCGACAATTGGCGCAGCGAGCAGGAGCAAGCCATATCAGGAGAGGGAGCGAGCTTCCCTGGTGAGAACAAAGGAAGAAAGAGCCGGCCAGTTCAAAGATAAGCCGGCGCGGGGGAACGTCCCGCATATCGGAAACACCGTCGCCGCGGACGGTTAAAATGGCGGTGAGTGTGTGTTAGGTGAATTTGGAATACGGGGGCGCATGTTCGGGGCATCACGTGCTGCATACCGAGTGTTCTGTCCACGGAATGCGCGGAGCGGGTTCCCGGACAAAGCGCGCGCGCCGGCTGCAGGCTCGGTGCCGGGTGACGTCATCGGCGGGAATCTCGCGGCACGAATGCCGGACAAACGGCGCACATCCCGCGTGGGGAATTCCCCGCGATCGAGCGCTGTTTTGAGATTGGCAGGGTGACGTCATGCCGCACGGATCGGCCCTTGGAAGGGCGTTGGTAACGCCCAGAAGGACGAACGGGCGTACCGTAAACCTCCACCATGGTGGTGTAGAGAAAAGGGAAAAGCCTCGTTTCCAGTACACGAGCCCAGGCAGGGGGTAGGAGACCCCCTTGCCTTGAGCACAGGAAGCATAGTTAGCAGTATGGGTTTGCGATAGTTAGACCGGCTCACGGGGACATGGGTTGTCCTCATGGGGCCCGTGGAATGGTTAGTTAGTGGGAATGTTAGGTTAGATTAGAAAATGGGATTTTGGATTTTGGAGACAAGGACAGACATGGAATGTGTAGTGGGGACGTAGTTTAGCTACGTAGTGTTAAAAGGATGTGCTATATTGTAACGGACGACGAGGAAGCACGAGATAGTTTGGATTTTAGTTAGTGGAAATAGGCAGTGTTCAGTGATGTGAGCGATGAAATGGAATGAATTGAAAGGAAACATGTTGAATGAGTGAGGGCCAGTGGGCCTGTGTGAATGGGGTGAATGTGGAATGCATGGTGCGTATGAGTGATTGAGGGGAGGAGTGATTCCCACCCAAGGGACCCCGGGGTCAGAGTAATGTTAGTTAGTGGTTTAGCCAAATTGACAAAATGGAGGTCGTTTTGCTGTTGGTGCGAGTGTAGGCCCGGAACCCGTTTGGAGGGTGCAGGAGTCCTGTTGACGGGCTGGGAGCGTGGCTGCGAACGGTGAGTATCACTTAGTGGGCACCCTGGGCACCGACTAGTCGGCCGCGGTAGGCCAAGGGCCCAAGAGGGGCCGGGATAGCGTAGTGGGCACGGGTCGGCCCGCATGAAGCGGGCCCGTAGCGCCAAATGGCCGCAAGGGTAGTGTCGTGGCACGGGCACCCGGGGAAAGGGGCCCGTGGCGCCAGCCTGCCACGTGAGCGTCGAGGGGGAGAGCCATGGAGGGCACTCCACAAATCTTAGGACGCGGTAGGCTCGGAGACAGCCTCAGGGCCCAGGGGTGCCATAGTTGGAGATTCGGCAGAGGGTAGTTCCTGCCAAGTGAGCCACGCTGCCCAGCCATGAAACCGTGCAACGTGCACGAGGGAATTTGAGGGCAAGGCCCAAATTTGTAAGGACACCAACACAGGCGACGGGAATCTTGGTTGGTAGAACCAATAGTTTAAGTGACAGGCGCATTTGGAAAGCCCCAGGGTAGTTTAAGGATTAATAAATGTTAGGGTAGATAAGAAATGTACCCCTTTGCACCATCCACCCTTCGTCTCGGTATAGCCGCTGGACTCACCGTGGTGAAAGATCGCTCAGAATCTGAGGGAGGCCATTCTGAGGCTTTGTTGGCCTCAAGGCAGGATGCTAGTTTCTTCCCTATTCCCCTCCAAACAGGGAACGTAGGGGTGGTGTAGGCTAGGATGACCATAGGTTAGCCGGACAGAGACGATAAAGGGGTTAGGGGGACGATTTATAAAGGAAAAATAAAAAGGAAAAAAATTAAAAAATAAAATAAATAAGATGGGGCTAATTTGGTTTGTTGTGCAAATTAAGGGAGTGGGTATGGACAGAGACAGGCAAAGCGATAGGTTAGGGGGAGACTGTAGGCTAGGCCGAGCCCGCTTCGGAGTGGCCCACACCACCGCACTCCCTCCCAGAACGAGAGAGGCCGGCCAGCTTCACATGCCGGCCTGTTTGTGACACAGCGGCCTGTTCCGACCTTGCCTTGCCAGGCCTTGTCTGCCTTGCCTCTGCCATGACCCCATGCCTGCTACCCTTGGTTGCGTTTGCCCTGTGTCCATCCATCACCATGTGCGCCAGGATCATCGCGCAAGTTGCGGGACTGCCCTGCAGGCAGCCCCGTCGCCAATGTGTTTTGCTTGCGTCCATGTCCATCCAGTTTAATCGCAGGGAGGAGCCAGGGACTGCACATGGGCAGCCGGCTACCCTCCCTGTACTTGGTTTCACTGCCTCACTACATTAATTTCATGAGCTAGAGACTGCATTTTGGCAGCCTGGCTCCCCGCTTCGTAAATGGCCTGTGGATGGCGCATAGCCGCCGGGTTGGGGTGAGTTGCTTCAGCAGCTAAAGAAACAAACAAAAAGAAGGAAGAACGTACCAGAAGGGGACCGTTTTGAACACGGCCCGAGAGACGCCTTGCCTTCAAGCTGCTGAGCACTCACCCACCTGATAACTGTTGGACATTGTTATGCGTTTTTTTTCCCCCACAGAGTCATCAGTCCTGGGCATGGTTTTAGTGTAAAATTAAGGTTAAGGTAAAATTGTAAATGAGTTTTGCTCCCCTGCATGTTTGTCATAGCGCCGCAATGTAGATAAGTCGTTTGAATGAGTGAGTTTGTTTAGGTAGTTGCACAGCCCATAGGTTATGTATTTTTGGGACACGGATACACCAAATGTCGCACTCAGGGATCTGAAGGTAAAACGTATTAGGGGAGATCTTACACATGAAGGCACACGAAAATTTGACGACTCGGGACGAGTCTGTAAAAAGGAGAGGGGGTAGTGTTGCGGTTCTGGAAATTCACAAAACACCATTCAGGTTCCCGAAGATCAGTTATTTCGATAAGTAAGTGTTCAGGTTAGGATTTCCCACCAATGTGTAAAGGGAATTATTCGTGCGCGGCTGTGAATCTTGAGGTAGCGTTATTCTTTTCTATCTTTATTTAACAAACATCCCCGAACAACAGAAACACCATCACATCCTCCTCAACGACAGCTGCCAAATGCCGTTGGTTGCGGACACGCTGCGCAACAGTAAAAGCCACATTACACCGACCGTGTGCAAACAGCCGCGGAGCGGCTAATTTGCATAAGCGGATCAAAAGGAGGTCTTCCCCGAAAGAAACCCACGGGTGACGTCAGGCTTTGGGTTTCCCACGAGGCTCACCAGGGGTGAGAGGGCGGAGGTGAAAAGTGGGCGGAGCCTGGCCTCGGGTGAGAGATCAAAGAACGGCTCACCTAGGGCCATACAAGGAAGGAGCTCGAACGAGGTCAAGGCTGACTTCGGAGATTCATCGCTTATTCGGAGGCTGATTCGGGAGACGGGCGCAGCGCGGATTCGGCAGATTCGGGAGACGGGCAGAGCTTGGAGAGTCGAGTGTCCGGGCGAGGTGTGTTGTGCGCGCCGATCGAGGAGATATTCATCGCTCAAGGATATTCGTCGCTGTCTGGCATCTGCAGTCATCGCGGTCGAACAGCCGGAGTCGAGCAAGCTGCGTCGCGGTCCGGACAAACGGCCCGAGTCGGTCGAGCGGTGCTGAGGCAGTGGACGGGTCATAAAAGGGCATCAACTCTAAAAAGAGCAAAGACCTGTTCACTCCTCCAGCGCATCGCCGCCAGGCCCGACCGCCCAGGCCGCAGTGAAGGCCGGACGACCAGGGAGAACGAGCAAGCCGCTCGCCAAGCTGCTCAAGCGACCGCGCGTGCGACATGAGGGCCAAGCCAGGGACAGCAGGGGTCAGTGACCCGAGGACCTTCGAGCCGTCACAAGGGGCGGCAAGGTAACCTGCCCGGCCTCTTGTGAGCCTCCGGTCATCCAGGCTCCAAGTGGAAATAAAGGCTCACGAGCCCTGTTCTTTTCTGGGGGTTTTGTATGAAAGTGTTCGTGGCGCCTTGTCTGGTTAAGTAGAACTGAATTAAGTACGTGCCTGTATATAAAAACGATACACATCGGCTGTAGGCTTTTGCTCGTGTCATGTCCCCTATCACCCCATTGACTGCTCATGTGCCTGTATAATAAATGCCCCATTGTTTGAATGTACATCTGCTCGTTGCATCATTTTCCTCCCATTGACTGCCACCGCGCGTTCGGGAAATTTGCTGGCTATTAAAGCCAAATTAAAGTGGTAATTGTCCGACGGAGCTTGGCGATTAAAACCGCTCGGCATTGCACACGGAGCAAGCGCGCTTAGCGGCTCGTTTCCGTACAAGTTCCGTCGAGGTATAAATTCTCGGTACTTCTGTCTGCGTGGATAAGTAGGTATATCGAGATTCGGCGATTAACCCTGTACCGCGTGGACAGAATATTGACAGTTTATGATGCGTTAAGGCATCCGTAGCAGGCTTCCGGAGTTGTCCAGGAAGCTACGACTGAATTCCGGTTTTCGGCGGGACGCGCGACTGCGATTGGGCTGAAGTGGTCGTGCGTGGTTATCCGAACCGGCAAATTCGTAACAATTCATTTAATTCCTAAATTGAATAACTTAAGTGGAACAACTGTTTTGACAGGATTTCACATCATATTTCACATTCACGTACTGTACTTTATTCACAGAAACAGACAGACAGAAACAGTAATTTTGACTAGACATTGATATTGAACACATAACCAAGTTTCACGATCAGATCAAAGTCCACGAAGTTTAGCTCTGGACAGACAGACACACAGACAGGCAGACAGACAGACAGAAGACACACAGACATAACGAATATAGTAGTCACTCTGGCTGGCGCTCATGAACCAAAAAAAAAATTATAAGTGGGCGTGGCTCCGCCCACAATGGGCAATCTTAGCTGCTACCCGACTATCTGTCACCGCCCATTTCTTAAAAACCTATCTTCTCCCTCAAAATTGACCGAATCAAACTGAATTTTTTATATGTTGTACATATGGCCAATGCGCACAATTTCTCGAGTGGGAATTTCGATTTTAAAAATCGAGAAAAAATATGACAAAAAAAACAAAAATACAAGTGGGTGTGCTCCGCCCACAATGGGTATGGGATGCCATCGCCAGGAAGACAAAATAGGCATTGATATCAACATCATATTCAAATTTCATCCAAATCGGATAACATCCCACGAAGTTGTGCTCTGACAGACAGACAGACAGACATACATACAGACACACAGACATAATGAATATAGTGGTCACTCTGGCTGGCGCTCCGTGAACCAAATTATTCACAGAAAGTCTTTTGGATTATTCACGAAACAGTAATTTTGATTATTATTGATGCAACGTG
>CM068960.1:74122639-74134456 GCA_035128595.1 Eptatretus atami | reverse complement strand
GTCTGTCTGTCTGTCCAGAGCACAACTTCGTGGGATGTTATCCGATTTGGATGAAATTTGAATATGATGTTGATATCAATGCCTAATTTTGTCTTCCTGGCGATGGGCATCCCATACCCATTGTGGGCGGAGCCACACCCACTTGTAATTTTTGTTTTTTTTGTCATATTTTTTCTCGATTTTTAAAATCGAAATTCCCACTCGAGAAATTGTGCGCATTGGCCATATGTACAACATATAAAAAATTCAGTTTGATACGACGATGGGAATTCCGCCAAGACCCCCATCAGCAGCGCAGGAAAACGGTCCAGAAACGGGGAGGAAGGAATAGAGGTCCAGAGACGAACGCCACCGCAGGGACCCATTCCAGGCAGCGCTCTGGATCAAACCCAAAACACGGCCGACTGCGCTGCAGGGGTGTTATCCGATGTTGGGGATCCAAAACCATTGGAAAAGGATTGCCCGCAGGAAAGGGGACCGAGGCGGCGTAGGACCGTAAGCCGTATTACAAAACGCGGGTGGACTTGTGTTGCCAAGGCAATGCTGACATTGACCCAACAAGGAGCGACCATACTTCTGGTGTTTAGGTAAGAGATTCCTTTTTGGTTGACACGGAGCCACTCACTTACTATCGCAGTTTAAGGACTGCCAGTGGTTGAAAAAATCCAGGATAGCATACAAGTTAGGCTCGGTTAGGGGTGGTGTTCAATGACATTAGATACGACAACACACTTCCAGTAAGGTGTGGACCTTTGCCAGGAAAAGATGCATCCTTCTCACACCACTACTGCCAGTAAACTTGTTGGGAGGATTTGTTATGTAAACTAGGATGCACGATAGCATGCACTGAAAAGAGGGGTGTTTGTTTGACATCCCCGGGAGAAAACACACTTGGCAATGTGGTTTTAATGGGCACCACCACCCGGTTGTCTATTGGTTGGAGATGGACCAAGGAGCCAATTAGCGATGTTTTAATCATGCTTGATGCGATTATTAGCCGGAAAACCAGTGATATGAGAGTGTGGCTAGACCAATGCACAAGTACGACACGCACCTACTACAACCCCCACCATGTGTACAATCTATTATATGCAGATAGGAATGAGCCGAATTGCGCGAGGAATTGCCTCTGTGTGCCTGGAAAAATTGTGATGATTTATTCGGTCGTTTGCCGTTTAATGATCGGTAGGAAGGTGTTGCAATGGAGATTTAAGCTTCACGGAGGACAAAGGACCAATTGACAAATACCGCCAGGGGTCAACTCGCATGTCTGGACAATAACCCACGGCAGTGAGGATATCACCCAAAGGATTTGGGCCTTATGATTTATCGCCTTCAGGAGGGCAGCGAGTAACCCGCACAAACAACAAATATTGCATTGGCAAGTGCATGAGGTTGGCGGATAACGAAGGGTTGGATTGTGATTTTTAAAGAACAGGTGGTGTACGAGGATGGTGAAGAGGTTAAATTTACATCTCTAAAGTTGAGATGTTGATGCGAACTCCAGTGAAAAAAGGACGTAGAAAGGTCTTTAGAAAGGTCCACAAGAATTGTGGACCCGGCCAGAATGATTAATGTGTGGGTTCGTATCATTGGGCAGCCCCCTAGTGGTTAAACTCAAACACTGAATTGCGTTGCCGACATGTGCCAATTACCCTCTTCGCATAGAGGCAGAAGCCGGCGATAGCACAGGTAATTGAATCATTGAAGAAACAAGGCATAATTGTGGAAACTTCAAGTCTTGTTAACACGCCTTATCATTGCCAGTAAAGAAGCCACAGATAGAATAGTGGATGATTGGTCCAAAGACTGCAGAAGTGATGAGGTGATTCAGGGTGCTTCACCAGTAGTACCGCGCATGAGGGTTAATCCCTCCATCCCGCGCTGATTGGCACTCATTTTACGTAATTGATTTATGTTCGCATTTTCTCAGTTCCCATTGCAGAGGAATCGCAGTACCTATTTGCTTTTACGTACAAGGGCCGTCAATATACGTGGACGGTCCTGCCGCAGGGGGTTTACTGATAGCGCCTACATTATTCTCAGCGTGCAATGCATAAGGATCTAGATGATGTGGTGCTTGAAGGAAATTCAGTGCTGCTACAATGTGGATGATTTGTTGATATTGTTCCCCAAACAAGGCAGCGTGTGAAGCAGATACGCTGCAGCTACTAAAGGCTATTGGCGGAGGAAAGGCCACAAAGTAAACAGAAACAAAACTGCAATTGATGCAGGAGAGGTCAAGTATTTGGATACCACATTTCGCACAGGAAGAGAGAATTGGACAAGGGTTAGGATAACTTCAATTGCAGAAGTGCCTCCCCTCGTACAAAAAGGAGCTGATGCGATTCCTAGGCATTGCCACCTACTGTAGACAGTGGATTGTTGACTATGCAATCCTGACGAAGGAATTGTATGCCATTGTGGGTAGAACCAGCAAATGTAATTGCATGGACTGGGGAATGGAAGGGTGTTCTAACAGTTTGAAAGTGGCACTCTCAATGGCCCGGCTTTGGGCCATCCAGATTACGAGAAGCCGTTCTTCCTTTACTACACGAAATTAACGGGTTCCACGCAGGCTGTGCTGATGCAACAGCACGGCGATCACCAACGCCCAATAGCATGCTTTAGTCGAAGGTTGGATCGTCGATACGCTGTCTGCCTCTCTGTTTACAGGCAGTGGCTGCGGCAATTTACGCTGTTAAACGCACGGCAGAAATTGTGATGGTCATCCTCTTACCTTGAGAGTTCCCCACTGTGTAGCAGCTTTTGTTGACGCAAAAACATACGCAGCATATGACCAACACACGTCTAATGCAGTACGAAACAACCCTGCTCCACCAGCCAAATCTGCAAATCGAACGCTGTAACGTTTCTTAATCCAGCTTCCTTGTTGCCAACAGAAGAAGAACGGCGACCCTCATGATTGCACTGAAGCATTCAGGAAGTATCCACTGTAGCCCAGTTCTAAGAACAGCCCTTAAAATCCGGACCTCACCTTGTTCGTGACGGTTGGCCTCGAGGTCAAAATGGCTTGGGGCATGCGGCTACGCAGTGTGTACCGATAGTACAATTATGGAAAGCGATCCCTCTGCCCTGTCATTCTCCGCCCAGCAGGCAGAACTATGTGCTCTTAAAAGGGGCATGCGAACGTTCAGCTGGTCTGGCGGTCAACATATATAGACTCCAACTATGTGTTTGGTGTGGTACATGTATAAAGGGCCATTTGGAAAATGCGAGGGTTTATTACCTCTGCAGGCACACCCATAAAAAAATGGTGGTTTAGTATCTGAACTTTTTAAAAAGCATTATGGTACCAAAAATGATTGCGGTCATTAAGTGTCGAGCCCACCAAAAAACTAACAACAGATATTGACAAAGGCAACAATAAGGCGGACAAAGCTGCAAAGCGGCGGCAGGCCTGCCTATCCCTTTGGTTATGCCAGTAACAGATAACAAAGAGCAAGTTAAGCTACACCAATAGCTTATCAGATATCATTGCAATACAAGCCGCAGCAACTAGTGACCATTATAAATGGCAGGAAAAAGGGGGAATAATGGATGAGATTGATTACGGACAAAACCATGGAAAGGTTGTAGCCCCAGCTGAGATTCTGCGTGGCTTGCATGCATGGCCCATTGAAATGGACATGTGTGCAAGAGGGGGACTGTGAGGCAAGTTACAGGAATCATGGTATGTGCCAGAAATGGGAAAATAGCTGAAGGGGTCTGTAGAGCTGCCAGGTATGTCAAACTGCACAACCAACAGAAAAGAAGTTAGCACACGGGAGCCGGGACCCCTGGGTCCTTTTGTGCACCTGCAAATAGACTTCATAAATATGCCCCCCATCATGCGGGTTCAGAAATGTCCTGGTGTGGTAGACATGTTCACGAAATGGATAGAGGCATACCCATGTGCAAAGGCAGATGCACCACCGTGGTGAAGCACCTGTTTAAAAAGCTTCTTCTGTCGATTTGTATCCCCCACAAAATATCACACGATCAAGGACACTTTACGGGGGAAAATGAACAGGTAGCATGTAAGGCGCTGGGAATTAAACAAGAATTCCACTGTGTTTATCACCCACAGTCAGCAGGTGCTGTAGAACGGCAGAACGGAATACTAAAGAACAAACTTGCAAGATAACAGCGGAAACAGGTTAAAATGGCCAGGACACATTACCCTTGGCATAATGAGCATGCGGTCTACCATAAACCGAAAATCAGGGTTATCTCACCCACGAGATACTAATGGGAAGACCGATGCGGCTGCCTGTGACCGCCCCAACTGACATGAAATAAATTGACACCGTAATGATGGACGAAAACTGCTGACATTTTGCAAACAGCTCTCCAGAAATTGCTCGGGCAAGACACAGAAGGGTGAAAGAGGCATTGCCGGAACCAGTGGAGAAGCCGTACCGTACCTTCCAGCCGGGAGACTACGTGCTGGTAAAAACACTTCACGAGAAACAGCTTGGAACCCCGGTGGGAAGACCATTTCAGGTATTGCTGACCACTCCCGACTGCGGTAAAGTGTGAAGGTAAGCCCGCCTGGATACACGCACCATTGCAAACTTGCAGTTCCAGCAAAGGCATAATTGAAGATCCTGATGTTGCTGTTGACCGTGGCAACCTGGGTAACCCTAGGAGCAGCATGGGGCCCAGACGAACAAATAAGATACAATAGGGCACCCAAGGGATTTAACTCCAACCTCCTATTGTCCCACCACTATCCAAGCCCAGGATAAGTCAAATTGGCTGGGTATGCGCTCGTTTGCCACATTCGGCAGAAGAGGGCTAGAGTTGGTGGGCATCCCTTTGAAGAAACTGATTACTTTTGAACTGCAAAACAGGCGGCCCAAGGTTTGAGCCCCGCGAGTGGTCAAGCGCGATAGACGGAGGATTCATTCATCTAATCCAACCCCACAATATTAATACAAATTACTGACGCTTGGTATCTGTCACATACACGTCAAAAATTCCCCCATCCTTTGAAGTAGCAAAGGTAAAGGAGGGTGATATGCCTGAAGTGGGATAACCCTACGAGCAGATTTCAGGTTGGAATGTCCAGACGTAATCATACGATTCGTATAAAATGACTACTTAACAGAAAAGGGAACGGGACTGGGCAATACCTACCCGAGACTGCCTTAAATGGCACCGATTAATATGTGGATTCCGAGCATACCCTGGTGTCACCCTCATGGGGAGGATCATATTATCTAGGATACGTAGTTCCACAGATGAGGCCGATTGAACCTCGGAACAGTGTTTACCACGTAAGGGAAAGCGCATTACCGACGCAAAATTTGCAGAGGAATGGTAATATTTCCCACCATATCGGCGCTCATTGGAAGAAGGGCGCTGATCAGCATGGCATCATCTATTGAAAATTGGCCAATGATACAGCAGAAGGATTGGGGCAAAATAAACGCGGAAATGTAGCAATAAGGACAACCACCATGCAAAACCGAATTGGCATTAGATATGCTATTAGCAAGGAAGGGAGGACATGCGCTGCAATTTGGCACCGACTGTTGCACCTGCATTCCAGATAATTCAAAGCAGATAGCTAACTTAGGCGATCACATAAGTAAGGAGGCGAGCAAATACAGTCATTATGCGGGAAATGGTGATAGTATAGGTAGCTGTGTAAAGGCACTATTTGGGGGTTGGGGAGGAACTATTTTAAGGTTCTTAATAACACTCCTGGTAATCATCGTGGCAGCATTCGTATATTGATGCTCTTTAAACTAATTGCGAAAAAGGCCATTGGAAAGTGTTTTTCAGGAATGGACGACGAGCCCCAGCGCCCCACCAGTGCAGACAGAGATGGTTCTGGTGAACTCTCCTGTGACTACGCTGCCGCTACCACCTCCGCCTATAAGTACCACCCGCTCCAGCATTGTACACCCCACCCGCACCCTTAGACCCGATGAAATGTATCGTGTACCTGATGCGATGTTGACCCACTGCCCAAACTCACATTGGATGAGTGTATCCAATTGTTTGCGCCAATGAAGAGGATGGGAAAAAATACTTTGTAAATATTATCCATTTACTGCTAGCTTGATAAGTTTTAGGGGTGGTGGTGGGCTGGACGGCGATAGGTTGGGGCCTGTTGACAGGTTGAGGGGGTGCAGGGGAAGCCCCTGACCGATATGGAGCCGCTTGGAGTTGTTGAAGAGTGAGCTCCTCCGGAAAGAGGCCGCTGTCTGCTGTCCTGCCGATTCACGACTGCCTGTTTTGCGAAAAAAAAATTTTTTTCTCTTTGCATACAGTGCAGCTGCTTGCTACTTTTACACAGTGTTCCAAAGTAACAACAGGGGGGAATGTGGGGACACTGTATGTGTTTTTACAAGTCATCAATGTTTTCCCCAGTGTTGCATAATGGAATGTGGAACAGATAATCTTGTTTCCCTGATCAGCTAAAGGGATTGCTTTGTGAATGTCACACAGCTGGGCTTCCCAGCCCTTAGGCACAACAACATGTGGGTGGTGACCAATGAGCGCGGGAGAACGTTCAAGCTGGTGGAAATAAGCTGGGAAAAAAGGGCGACCTTTTTTGAACTATTCACCCACAGGGGCTTGAAATAGTAAATGGGTGTACACAAGTTTAGTCTTGCTTAACATTTGCACGCAAACAGTCACACAGGGGTCAGAGTAAAAATGTATATAACAGAGCTGAAGCTGAGCTTTTTCAGAGTTGGTCTATGCGAACTATTGTACGTTCTAGCCACTCTCCATATGAACATATGTTGATGTGTAAATAAACCTTCTTTACCGAAGATCGGTGTGGACAGAACTCGATCTCGACAATTGGCGCAGCGAGCAGGAGGCAAGCCATATCAGGAGAGGGAGCGAGCTTCCCTGGTGAGAACAAAGGAAGAAAGAGCCGGCCAGTTCAAAGATAAGCCGGCGCTGGGGGAACGTCCCGCATATCGGAAAACACCGTCGCCGCGGACGGTTAAAATGGCGGTGAGTGTGTGTTAGGTGAATTTGGAATACGGGGGCGCATGTTCGGGGCATCACGTGCTGCATACCGAGTGTTCTGTCCACGGAATGCGCGGAGCGGGTTCCCGGACAAAGCGCGCGCGCCGGCTGCAGGCTCGGTGCGCGGGTGACGTCATCGGCGGGAATCTCGCGGCACGAATGCCGGACAAACGGCGCACATCCCGCGTGGGGAATTCCCCGCGACGAGCGCTGTTTTGAGATTGGCAGGGTGACGTCATGCCGCACGGATCGGCCCTTGGAAGGGCGTTGGTAACGCCCAGAAGGACGAACGGGCGTACCGTAAACCTCCACCATGGTGGTGTAGAGAAAAGGGAAAAGCCTCGTTTCCAGTACACGAGCCCAGGCAGGGGGTGGAGACCCCCTTGCCTTGAGCACAGGAAGCACTAGGTTTAGCAGTATGGGTTTGCGATAGTTAGACGGCTTCACGGGGACATGGGTTGTCCCTCATGGGGCCCGTGGAATGGTTAGTTAGTGGGAATGTTAGGTTAGATTAGAAAATGGGATTTTGGATTTTGGAGACAAGGACAGACATGGAATGTGTAGTGGGACGTAGTTAGCTACGTAGTGTTAAAAGGATGTGCTATATTGTAACGGACGACGAGGAAGCACGAGATAGTTTGGGATTTTAGTTAGGTGGAATAGCAGTGTTCAGTGATGTGAGCGATGAAATGGAATGAATTGAAAGGAAACATGTTGAATGAGTGAGGGCCAGTTGGGCCTGTGTGAATGGGGTGAATGTGGAATGCATGGTGCGTATGAGTGATTGAGGGGAGGAGTGATTCCCACCCAAGGGACCCCGGGGTCAGAGTAATGTTAGTTAGTGGTTAGCCAAATTGACAAAATGGAGGTCGTTTTGCTGTTGGTGCGAGTGTAGGCCCGGAACCCGTTTGGAGGGGTGCAGGAGTCCTGTTGACGGGCTGGGAGCGGGCTGCGAACGGTGAGTATCACTTAGTGGGCACCCTGGGCACCGGACTAGTCGGCCGCGGTAGGCCAAAGGGCCCAAGAGGGGCCGGGATAGCGTAGTGGGCACGGGTCGGCCCGCATGAAGCGGGCCCGTAGCGCCAAATGGCCGCAAGGGTAGTGTCGTGGCACGGGCACCCGGGGAAAGGGGCCCGTGGCGCCAGCCTGCCACGTGAGCGTCGAGGGGGAGAGCCATGGAGGGCACTCCACAAATCTTAGGAGCGGTAGGCTCGGAGACACCTCAGGGCCCAGGGGTGCCATAGTTGGAGATTCGGCAGAGGGTAGTTCCTGCCAAGTGAGCCACGCTGCCCAGCCATGAAACCGTGCAACGTGCACGAGGGAATTTGAGGGCAAGGCCCAAATTTGTAAGGACACCAACACAGGCGACGGGAATCTTGGTTGGTAGAACCAATAGTTTAAGTGACAGGCGCATTTGGAAAGCCCCAGGGTAGTTTAAGGATTAATAAATGTTAGGGTAGATAGAAATGTACCCCTTTGCACCATCCACCCTTCGTCTCGGTATAGCCGCTGGACTCACCGTGGTGAAAGATCGCTCAGATCTGAGGGAGGCCATTTCTGAGGCTTTGTTGGCCTCAAGCAGGATGCTAGTTTCTTCCCTATTCCCCTCCAAACAGGGAACGTAGGGGTGGTGTAGGCTAGGATGACATAGGTTAGCCGGACAGAGACGATAAAGGGGTTAGGGGGACGATTATAAAGGAAAATAAAAAGGAAAAAATTAAAAAATAAAATAAATAAGATGGGCTAATTTGGTTTGTTGTGCCAAATTAAGGGAGTGGGTATGGACAGAGACAGGCAAAGCGATAGGTTGGGGGAGACTGTAGGCTAGGTCCGAGCCCGCTCTCGGAGTGGCCCACACCACCGCACTCCCTCCCAGAACGAGAGAGGCCGGCCAGCTTCACATGCCGGCCTGTTTGTGACACAGCGGCCTGTTCCGACCTTGCCTTGCCAGGCCTTGTCTGCCTGCCTCTGCCATGACCCCATGCCTGCTACCCTTGGTTGCGTTTGCCCTGTGTCCATCCATCACCATGTGCGCCAGGATCAATCGCGCAAGTTGCGGGACTGCCCTGCAGGCAGCCCCGTCGCCCAATGTGTTTTGCTTGCGTCCATGTCCATCCAGTTAATCGCAGGGAGGAGCCAGGGACTGCACATTGGGCAGCCGGCTACCTCCCTGTACTTGTGTTTCACTGCCCACTACATTAATTTCATGAGCTAGAGACTGCATTTTGGCAGCCTGGCTCCCCGCTTCGTAAATGGCCTGTGGATGGCGCATGCCGCCGGGTTGGGGTGAGTTGCTTCAGCAGCTAAAGAAACAAACAAAAAGAAGGAGAACGTACCAGAAGGGGACCGTTTTGAACACGGCCCCGAAGACGCCTTGCCTTCAAGCTGCTGAGCACTCACCACCTGATAACTGTTGACATTGTTTATGCGTTTTTTTTCCCCCACAGAGTCCATCAGTCCTGGGCCATGGTTTTAGTGTAAAATATAAGGTTAAGGTAAAATTGTAAATGAGTTTTGCTCCCCTGCATGTTTGTCATAGCGCCGCAATGTAGATAAGTCGTTTGAATGAGTGAGTTTGTTTAGGTAGTTGCACAGCCCATAGGTTATGTATTTTTGGGACACGGATACACCAAATGTCGCACTCAGGGATCTGAAGGTAAAACGTATTAGGGGAGATCTTACACATGAAGGCACACGAAAATTTGACGACTCGGGACGAGTCTGTAAAAAGGAGAGGGGGTAGTGTTGCGGTTCTGGAAATTCACAAAACACCATTCAGGTTCCCGAAGATCAGTTATTTCGATAAGTAAGTGTTCAGGTTAGGATTTCCCACCAATGTGTAAAGGGAATTATTCGTGCTGCGGCTGTGAATCTTGAGGTAGCGTTATTCTTTTCTATCTTTATTTCAACAAACATCCCCGAACAACAGAAACACCATCACATCCTCCTCAACGACAGCTGCCAAATG
Organism: Eptatretus atami; assembly: GCA_035128595.1. Classification (NCBI taxonomy): domain Eukaryota; kingdom Metazoa; phylum Chordata; class Myxini; order Myxiniformes; family Myxinidae; genus Eptatretus; species Eptatretus atami. The sequence goes on along the minus strand of CM068960.1, from coordinate 74,124,492 downwards.
CCGTTGGTTGCGGACACGCTGCGCAACAGTAAAAGCCACATTACACCGACCGTGTGCAAACAGCCGCGGAGCGGCTAATTTGCATAAGCGGATCAAAAGGAGGTCTTCCCCGAAAGAAACCCACGGGTGACGTCAGGCTTTGGGTTTCCCACGAGGTCACCAGGGGTGAGAGGGCGGAGGTGAAAAGTGGGCGGAGCCTGGCCTCGGGTTGAGAGATCAAAGAACGGCTCACCTAGGGCCAATACAAGGAAGGAGCTCGAACGAGGTCAAGGCTGACTTCGGAGATTCATCGCTTATTCGGAGGCTGATTCGGGAGACGGGCGCAGCGCGGATTCGGCAGATTCGGGAGACGGGCAGAGCTTGGAGAGTCGAGTGTCCGGGCGAGGTGTGTTGTGCGCGCCGATCGAGGAGATATTCATCGCTCAAGGATATTCGTCGCTGTCTGGCATCTGCAGTCATCGCGGTCGAACAGCCGGAGTCGAGCAAGCTGCGTCGCGGTCCGGACAAACGGCCCGAGTCGGTCGAGCGGTGCTGAGGCAGTGGACGGGTCATAAAAGGGCATCAACTCTAAAAAGAGCAAAGACCTGTTCACTCCTCCAGCGCATCGCCGCCAGGCCCGACCGCCCAGGCCGCAGTGAAGGCCGGACGACCAGGGAGAACGAGCAAGCCGCTCGCCAAGCTGCTCAAGCGACCGCGCGTGCGACATGAGGGCCAAGCCAGGGACAGCAGGGGTCAGTGACCCGAGGACCTTCGAGCCGTCACAAGGGGCGGCAAGGTAACCTGCCCGGCCTCTTGTGAGCCTCCGGTCATCCAGGCTCCAAGTGGAAATAAAGGCTCACGAGCCCTGTTCTTTTCTGGGGGTTTTGTATGAAAGTGTTCGTGGCGCCTTGTCTGGTTAAGTAGAACTGAATTAAGTACGTGCCTGTATATAAAAACGATACACATCGGCTGTAGGCTTTTGCTCGTGTCATGTCCCCTATCACCCCATTGACTGCTCATGTGCCTGTATAATAAATGCCCCATTGTTTGAATGTACATCTGCTCGTTGCATCATTTTCCTCCCATTGACTGCCACCGCGCGTTCGGGAAATTTGCTGGCTATTAAAGCCAAATTAAAGTGGTAATTGTCCGACGGAGCTTGGCGATTAAAACCGCTCGGCATTGCACACGGAGCAAGCGCGCTTAGCGGCTCGTTTCCGTACAAGTTCCGTCGAGGTATAAATTCTCGGTACTTCTGTCTGCGTGGATAAGTAGGTATATCGAGATTCGGCGATTAACCCTGTACCGCGTGGACAGAATATTGACAGTTTATGATGCGTTAAGGCATCCGTAGCAGGCTTCCGGAGTTGTCCAGGAAGCTACGACTGAATTCCGGTTTTCGGCGGGACGCGCGACTGCGATTGGGCTGAAGTGGTCGTGCGTGGTTATCCGAACCGGCAAATTCGTAACAATTCATTTAATTCCTAAATTGAATAACTTAAGTGGAACAACTGTTTTGACAGGATTTCACATCATATTTCACATTCACGTACTGTACTTTATTCACAGAAACAGACAGACAGAAACAGTAATTTTGACTAGACATTGATATTGAACACATAACCAAGTTTCACGATCAGATCAAAGTCCACGAAGTTTAGCTCTGGACAGACAGACACACAGACAGGCAGACAGACAGACAGAAGACACACAGACATAACGAATATAGTAGTCACTCTGGCTGGCGCTCATGAACCAAAAAAAAAATTATAAGTGGGCGTGGCTCCGCCCACAATGGGCAATCTTAGCTGCTACCCGACTATCTGTCACCGCCCATTTCTTAAAAACCTATCTTCTCCCTCAAAATTGGACGA
>CM068960.1:73963626-73975718 GCA_035128595.1 Eptatretus atami | reverse complement strand
GAGAGTAGCTGAGGAGTTTGCGAACAGGCTGAGTGGACATTTGGGGTGTCTGGGTGCTTTGGGGGGTCCAAGTTCACCACATCCAAGGATGTCTTGGAACTCACCGCAGGGCAAAGAAGAATTTTGTCTCTCAAGGGACACTGGATACCATTGACTCACCTCCCTCTCTGGCTGCGGAGAGTCCTTTGCATACACCTGGGTTTGATTTTCGTCTGAAGCATGCTGAGTTGTGGCGCCGTCTTTAAGTAGAACTGTGTTAAGTGTTTGGATCATTGTAAATCTTGACTGTAGTATCCCGCGATAAGCGTCTGCCTGAGTCCTTTTTGTAAGTATTGCTAAAAAACCATCATTAGAAATGTTCCCTGTTCGTTTTCGTCTTTCCTTCTTTGTCCGCATGGTTCGATCTGAGTTGGCCAGCTTTTATACCGTATAATCTGTTCATCCTTGCCAGTACGTTCTTGGCAGGTCCGCTCGGCTGCATCCTAACCGGAAAGGTAGTTGAGTAGCTGGTTAGTTGGTTAGAGTGATCCGGTTCGCGGCAAAGGACGTACCGAGAGCATGGGTTCTCCAGTAGACGACACCGCGTGGTAATTAGGATAAAATTGCGTTCCAGACAAAAGGACCCTACCGCACCCGGTGAAGGTAGATTGGCGTCCACGTCGGATTTAAGTGACCCGCCGCCCTCGCGGAGACGACTAACTCTCCCCACCTCGTGGGTCGTTCTCCCACCGTCCCCGGCCCGCAACAATATTAGCTTCAACATTTTGGTCGTTACCGTCTGAGAGTCAGTAATGTGTGATTGACTACTTATAGTCTTGACTATGAAGTACCATCCCATCCATCCATCCATCCATTGACCATACTCGGGTGCCAGAGCGTTGTGCTTCCGAAGCAGTCTCCTTGGCTATGGGCACCAATCGTTAGATGGGTCGCCACTCCAACACAGGATACCAGCAAGATGGCACTCATTTCCAACCTCGCGAAGGATGACAGGCAGAGTCAACCCCACCGGGTATTAATTCAACACCGGAGTGAGATTTAACTCAGGATCATAGGATCCTAAGCCCACCACCCTAACCACTAAGGCCCAACACCAAGGCATACTGAGTACTTGTAATCGTGATGATTCCACCACAGCAGAGAAAACTATGGTGCAGCATTAACAGAGATTTTTAACAAGCATGATATACCAGCCACTCTTTATTCAGACAACGGGCCACAAATTCATTGCTCAGACATTTAACAGATTGTCATGGACCACTATGGCCATCTCCACCACCATCGTTGACTCCCAAAGTGGCCACAGGCAAATGGTGAAGTGGAATACCAGACCCAGTCTCTGGAGAAGCGTATGAAGATTGCCACAAGCTGAAGGGAGCTACTGAAAAAAAGCAATTTTGTCAGTATGTTCGGCAGTACGGCAGCCACCCTCACTCCACCACAGGGAAACCCCAGCAGAGCTATTATTTGAAGATAATCCGAACCAAAGATGCCAGAGCTGTAGATGTCTTGGCATGACCAGGGAGGTCGAGACCGGGTTGCTGAGAACTAAAGGGAATTCAGCGAAGGCTGCATGCGGATCACGAACGTCAGGCCAAAGAATCTTGATTATGTTGCTGGAGATACGCAGAAAGAAGAGAGCCAAGCAAATGACGCAGTTTCCTACCAGACTCTTACACTGTGGTTTCCAAGACAGCAAAGCAAGGTGACAATACCATTACCCACGATGGAGTTCTGTTAGACAGTAACACATCCACACAGTGAAGAGTGATACGACATTTCAGAAGTTCCTGACCTATGGGCGAATCTGGAGACAAAGCGCGTGTTCCAGAGAGTAGGTCCCAATTGATGATCGAGCAACAGGATGAACACGAGGAGATTGGGTTGCAGAGGGGTCAGAGATTGATGATGGCAGCGAAACTACCCATCAGACTCTCTACAGGGACATGGCCAGAGAAAACTTCGAGATCCAAAGTATCGCCAGATCAACAATAAAAGGCAAGATTCAGAAGAATGCACCGTTGTTACCTCATTCTCCAGCAACCACATCGAAAAGAAGAGGAATGCCAACGAAATACAAAGATTTTTGTCCAGATTGTAATTATTTGATAAAGAATGAATCCGATGAGATCTTAATTGCCAAGAAGTAAATGTGAATTGAATGTGCGAATTTGTTTTGGGAAAATTGGAGTTCGAGAGCTTAAATGATTTAACAGTAAACTCATGACAGTCTCCTATTCAAATTGAGAGAGGGATGTCATGGACAATGGCTTGAACTGTGTTTGTACTTTTGATACATGTAACCTGACTGTATTAGTCACGATGTTGTGGAACAATAACAACTGGTAAGGGTGGTGTCTAAGTAGGCTGATTAAAACGAGCACGCCAGCAGATAGTGTGATTCCTAATCATGCTGGTTTCTCGGTTTCCATGGTCTCAATGACTAGACAAGCCGTTCCATATCATCACCTTTGCAAGCCGGCTGCAAAACACAAATGCACCCACTATTACGCTCTTTTAACTTATGTTAGCAAAATGGCGCCGTTGGTCAGATGCAAAAACTGTTGGTGGCTATTTTAATTCTTCCCGTCAAACAGATGGCGAAATATTGAACGTGCAGTCTGCAGCTTTATTTTCCTTCTACTCGTCATCGAATTTCTTAAATATCACAAACATTTGCAAAAACCCCTCCAAACCCTCCCCAAAATGCACGCTGCTCAGAAACATGCCATCTCTCCTGGACTAGTTTCACCAAGGGAAGGACTGTGATCGATATGCAACTATGTCTTGCCAACCATTGGGGAATATCGACCATGTTTGTTATCATGGATGCAGGTCGATAGAGGGTGCAGCTTCCAGCCCCCCAATCCAGTTGCCACAGGAACATGGCTGAGGGCAGACTGCATGCCATGTGCGAGATGCTTCAGGGCAGCTATGCGGACCTCATGAACGATACACAAATAGATGTGTCCATGGCAAAGTTAAAGAGTTGCATCCCATCACCTGATTTGCAACAGTATTCCCCGTTAAGCCATGACAAACCAAAATGTCACAGTTTCTGTGGATGTCAAGGACCTGCTAAAGCAGCATTTGAACAAAGAAAAAGAAATAGGTGGCGTTAATCGGCTCTCCAGAAAACTATACAGTCTTTCAAAGGCTGCACAACGGCTTTTAAGGTAAGCCTTCAGGAGGCACGGAACGGCATGAGAACCCACCCATGGAACAGGCTATAAGAGGCCCCAAGAGAGAACTCTATTCGCCTACTTTCGTAGCCAATCTTATAGTGCATAACAGTACATGTGCTATTTCATTCTGAGAAAATCGTTCACTCACTGCGGACGCTTTTGCCACGCCACGTCAATACCTGAGCGAGTGCTTGTGCTCCATCATACACTGAGCGAGTGCTTCGTGCTCAACATCATCCTGAAGCGATTGCTTCGTGCTCCATTTCATCCTGAGCAAGTGCTTCGTAGCAAATCCATCATCCTGAAGCGAGTGCTTTGGCTCCATCATCCTGAGCGAGTGCTTGTGCTCGTCTCCGGATCGGTCTCACCAACTTTACGCAGCCTGGGATTGACAATATCTATGCCCTATGCTTCTGTATAAAAAACTATCGAGCTCAGTTCAAGTTGTGTGGGAAGCATTATGGATAGCAATTTGAACTCATGCCACATATTTTCGATTCGATTTAGGCGACTCTGACTAGACCACTCCAAAAAAAACATTGATCTTTTTGTTCCTTACCACTGTCAGTGTAGTATTTGGCTTGTGCTTCGGGTCGTTTCATGCTTGAAAGGTGAACTTCCGTCCAAATTTAGATTTCTTGAGAGGGGGGGCCCCCAGCAGGTTTTCCTTAGAATTTTTCTATAATTTCTGCTCCATCCATTTCCCTATCCTGATAAGCGCCCCAGTCCCTGCTGATGAGAAACATCCCCAGCAGCATTATGTTGCCACCACCATGCTTCACAGTAGGAAAATGTGTTCTTAGGTGATGTGCTGTGTGGGTTTGTGCAAACGCAACATTTTGCATTTAGGCCAAAAGTTCCATCTTTTTTGTCAGACCACAAAACATCTTTCCCACAGGCTCAGAAATCTCCAGCGTAGTTTTTTGCTAACCTCAAATGGACTCGAGGTTGAGCTTTTTTGAGTAATGGCTTCCTTCTTGCCATCCAATCGTACAGCCAGATTGTGGAGTGCTTTGGAGAAATTGTCACATCACACGAGTGACCAGTCTGTACCATAAAGCATGTGACTTTCAAAGTGCCATTGGCATCTTCGGTGATCTCTCTGATCAAAGTCTCCTCCCTTGCTTGCGTCATCCACTTTGGAGGACGGACCTGATCTCGCAGGGTCTTGTTCGTACCATACGCCTTCCACTTCTTAATTATGTCGTGACTTTGCCTCCAAGGATATTCAAGGCCTTTGATATATTTTATACCCCATCCCTTGATCTGTGATTTCCACAGACTTTATCCCAGAGGTCTTTTGAAAGATCCTTGGTTCTCATGGTGAGTTGTCTGTGAAATGCCCACTACCCAGCAGAGGAAACCTTTTAGGAACAGCTATTGTATTCTGAAATAATCAGAATCACTGCCAATTTAACACAGTGGATACCAATTAACTTGGATGTTGATTTGAAGGTGATTGGTCCACCTGCAGCCCAATTTACAATTGCTATAATAAGGGGTGGAACACATCAACCAAAATCTCTAATTCTTGTATTTTTAATTTAATTTTATTGAATTTTTAGAATTTGTTTTTTTATCTTGGAAGTTATGGTTACGATGTGTAAATAAAAGGTGTAAAAAGTCAGTTTAATGCAATTTAATTTCAGGTAATATGACAATGACAAGGCGTGTAGACTTTGCTCTAGGCACGTGCAGCACCTTAGTTAAAGGCGACTAGACACCCAAGAAAGGAAAGAGAGTGTGGCGAGAGGGTGAGAAGTAATGTAGGTCAAACCCCAGTTGAAGCTGTGGTTACCCACTGCTCAGCAAGTTCAGGTTCCACTTCCCGCACCACTCCCTCCTGGACATCCTTCCCAATGCTCCATCATGCCTTGTATGCAGGTTCGCTGGATGTCTCTTCGGCTGACGCCGATGGACTGCGTGGGCTGTGTGGGGAATCTTTGCAGTGTTATGAGTTTAGTCTGGCTCCGTAAGTAGTGTGGCGATCAATCGACTTTTGAAGGGCGCCAGGCTCAAGTGTGCAAGTGCGTCATATGCGGAAAGCCACCTGAAGGTATGAAAAAGAAATGAACATCAGAAAGCGGAAGAACGTCAAGAAAAGAAAGTCTGGAGAGACAGTCAGTGAAGAAGAAGTCGTGTAAAATGTTTATGTTCAAGAGTGTGGAAGAGGTGCGGTGAGAGAAAAAAGTTGCCTCTCTGCTACCCCAAATTCTCTGCATTGCACTCTTCATTTATTCTTCCACCCACCCCTCCGCTTTACTCCTCAGCGTCACAGCCCCTCATTGTTGCAGGATTCCTGACAGGGGCGGTTCAAGATCCTCCTTTATGGTAAATTGGCCGAGTCCTGTCTTCCAAATATCCCAGACTATCGTGCCTGATTTGTGGAGCAGCCTCTGCTGCAATCTTCTCGGAACATGGGGAGAGGGGCTCGAGTACACTCACCTGCCAGATTGATGACGACCTTTCCATATTGCGGGGGGGAAGGATGGCATGTAGCACTCAGTTTCCCTTCCTTACTAAGCCATTGCCATAGAGCCTCTGCTCGTTTTTCCAGGAACGGAAACATGGAGTTGTTGATGCCATGTACACATGTTTAGCAGGAAATGTTCGAGTGAGTAGTGTCATGAAGGGAAATAACATGAACTTAGTCTGACTCATTCGCAACGCACATCTATCTCATGAACATGAGATAACTAATTGTAAACGAATTACCATGCAAAGCTGGGGCCCCCCTTTAAATTCTTTCCCAAGGAGGTTCACAATCCTGCACTCCCTGGGCTCACAACCGCTTACACAAACTTTTGTTTGTCTGCCGTCTGGCAATCACAAAATTGAAAAAATCACTCCAAACAGAAAATTACTGTTTTTGAAGGACGTTCATAAAGGGACACCAAACAACAGCATGTAGAAAGTAATGTAATGTGTTAAACAAAATGGTGAGCATAAGATGCTGCATTCAACAGTGGGTACAAACTTCCCCAAAATCTTTTTCTACAACCTTCTAAAATCTTTATTAATGCATTTCAATTTGAAATGATACAGTGTCGAAGTCTACACCCCTTTCAATTTTTTGCCTTCTTGCTTGCCTTGTAGCCTGGAATTAAATTGCGATTATTTCGATTACATATTGTTGCATACTTGACTTCGTTCCGGGTTTGAACGGCAACGGCTGGTCTCTTGCCGACTTCTTGAAGTTTAGTTTCCCGCCGTCGTTATTGTGGCGTTTTGGACTTATTTTGTTAACCTTACATGTTAAATGTTGTCCAGTTAAGTTTTGTTCAAAATTTGTACCATTTGTTGAGTCCTTCGTCAATCTCGTACATATCGGGGTTTTCCTTGAGGCAGCCCGTCTTTCCGCGTCTCAGTGCCACACTCAATTTTGATTTGTTATTTCTCTTCCTGATTGCCATCAGTAGTTTATTTTCTCCAACTTTCCCACCCCCCCCCCTTCTATCCCTCCCAACTACACCCTCTGTTTCTGTTCTTAAAATTTAAAATATACTAGAACGACCGAACATGTTGGTTCCTTGTGACAGCGGTTGATAAAAAAAATCATTTCAAAACAAAAAAGAGAGCTCCAGCAAACTAGACCCGCGATCTTGAGTTGAGAGTGGAGAGGTTTGAGATCGGATATTGAGTAGAGTGGAGATGAGTGAGTTTTTGAAGGATGCTGAAGTGGGAAGGATGGGAGTGATTGATTGAATGAGTGATTGAAGTTTGGACGGGATGAGATTGTTCATTGATCAACATCTAATCCCAAAAGTGCTTGACTGAATAAATTGATGTTTACATCATCTCTTTTCGTTGCCCGATTTTGAAGGAAAACTTGATATTGCGCTGTCAATGCTGAAGCAAAAAAACATGGAGAAAAGAACAGTCGAATAAATTATAGTGCGTATCTTCTAAACACAATTATATTTATTAATTGAACACGAAGTTATTAGAGCAAACTTGGCGATGTTTAAATTTATGCTTAAAATAAATGTCCTTTCTATACTAAATGTTTGAGATTTTTAAATAAATTCATTTGAAGAAAAAAATTAAGGCGATAGCTCCGCGAACATATACCGCTGAGTTGTGCATGACAAATACCCCGAAGAAGTACTTATGAAATCGAAATCGGACAATTTGAAGAATAATGAGAATTTAGCCAGAGTGGAAACAATTTCCAATGAAAACGTTGGTTGGAGCCTCACGATGAAAATATAAAAATATTCGCGCAGAATTGAACTGAACCTGTTACGTATCGCATACTTACCCTTTTAGGGGCCCTGGCTGTCAAAAGGCCATGGAGTGCCGAAGCCGGGTTGCAGCATACAACCGGCCAAGGATAGAAGCATAACATATATTCGGCATTCCTGATGTGTGTACAGGATGGACACACGAAATATTGATGGAGGCCAATGCGGGTACAGTACAGCCCCGGTAAGATCGTTGCAACCAATATGCAACTGCAACAGAGGAGGGATAGGTTGAACCTTTTGTTAAAATCTTTGTTGTCCTAAGAAGGTGTGAAAGGGATTCATTCACAGGTTCAAGAAGGCCTCCCAGAGTCAGCCCCGAGTACAACTACACCCATATTCAACCAGGAACCAGGTCTTGATAAAAGCTTTTCAAGGAAGACCTGCCTTGCACCAAATGTGACAGGCGCCGTATCAAGCTGACTTCGGGTAAACACATTACCGCTGTAAGGGTTGAAGGTAAGACAGCCATAGATACATGCAACACACTGCAAACTGTACACGCGGAGAAAACGCGGATTACCACCACCCAAGATGGAAACAGATACGGGAAGTGCGTGGAATTAGGTACAACATCTCCTCATCGTGACGCACAATTCTTTTCGCCACTTGTTTGTACGGTGGTAATTCACAATATGAGAGCCAAGCAATGATAGTGAAGGGACCACTGATGATGTGAGACTACAATGATGGCGAGGGGAGTAAAAATTGGTCTGCGACTCAAAATTGGTAAAAGGAAAGAGGACGAGAAATAACCCATAAAGAATGACGCATCATCCATTTATACAAAAAAACCTATTTGGCACTACTTACGGCTTACACCAGGGCGATGGTACAAAAGTAAATGTTTGGTGTGTCAACCTCCCACACTCCTCAGAACACATGGGATGCCCTTGTTCACAATCCCATTTAAGGGAGAGGACATGAGTGGTACTAAGTCCGTAACAGATAGACCAATTTAACTAAAGTAAGAAAGACACCAGCATCAGTGCGACGGGAAAATGCAGAGATAAGGAGAAATTGGAAAAAAGGGTACCAATCTGGACGGACTGATGAGCATTGGTATTACCCTAAGACAGGACTCTTAAGATGCATCGCTCATGAGGCCAAAAAGGGGAACCAATGGAGGTCCCTGCTGGAAGGAAAGTGACAGACTATGAGGGATTGAAAAAAGGGGAGCGGATTAGAAGTTACCCTCCACATTTCCAACTTATGACAAACAAGTTGACTAATTCCTAGTTTAGAAGACGGGTACGGGACTTACTTGGGAAATTCAACGTCATTATTATGCTGAACATGGTAACGAGATCATAACCGTTAAAGGACGAATTAAGGGACAGTTATGCAAAACCGCATCGCTCCTTGATATGGTGTTAGCAGAAAATGGAGGGACTTTGTTCGGTCATAAGGGCGGAATGTTGCACCTACATCCACACAAAATTCAGAAGAAATGAATAATTTGGCTAACCAAAATTAAAGCCAAAGGTGCAAAGTACCATGACTTTAATAAAGGATGTCAAGGAATCGTGGTTAAGGCGAATATTTGTAGTTGGAGAGCTCTGGATATCCACTGGGTTTTCATAGCTCTGATCTATTGTAGCTATTAGCATATCATGTGCTTGTATTAAGGTATAATCCAGGGCATGTGTAGACCGTGCCTCGAGCAACAAAGAACAACAACAACGGAAGAAGAGATGGCAGTATACCAGACATGCAGAGCCACTCACCTACGCTGGACCATTCACCTTGGAGACTGGAGGTCACCGGAGACAGAGCAGAAGTCCCAGAAAAGAACCTAGTGTACTTGAACCTGTTGATGACATTTGCCGTCGAGATTACCGTGCGGGTGGATTTGTGAAAAACCCAACATCATCACAAGTGTCGCCAGCAATCAATAAAAAAGAAGGACTAATGGAGGCATTTGCCAACCACTGAAATTAACACCAGGAAAAGAATCGATGCAATGATGATAAAGCATTGAGGAAATCCAACAAGTAATTCAGGAAAATAAGAAAATCGTGGATGAGCTGCTGAGGAAACACATGTTCAGGGGATTCATAAGGAGAACGAATCGTACCGACGAGCTCACAATTTAACTGAGTAAAGCTACTTGTTGTAAAAAAGCCGGAAGTACCTAATTGGATGAACTGGTGTGTGTGGGATCTTCTCTTGCAGGCCTTGGCCAACCTGGTCTCCGCAGAGCGTTGGGACTCCGCCGGCAAGAAGGAGGGAGGTGGACATGATGCTCATTGAGATGAGATGAGCTGGGTTCTCGGAGGAAAAGGGTTGGGTTGGAGCCTACATACTGTCAAAGACCATGCCTTAGAGACTGAATAAAGATTGAAACTCGTGATAGGATTGCATTACGATGGTAGGCACACCGCTTATAATGCGTGAAGGAGGGAACGGACCAGCAGCAGGACCACCCGGAGATAAAATCCAGCTTCATCGTGTGTCGAATGGGTTCATGGACCACCACCCGCATGGAACGCGATCGGTCATTCGTTCGTGAGAGGGGCGAGCCCTGAGTGTCTGTGGAGAGATGGTCCCATGCTAATCAGGAAAACAAATTTTATTTCTGAGATGTCTTGAGTTGTTGTTTTTTGCACAAAACAGATTTGTAATTTCGCCATCAACAAAAGGGAGGGGACTGTGGGGCCTGGAATAGATTTCAGCTTTCTTTTATTGTTTTATTCAAACTTGCTTATAATATTTCTTTATTAAGCTTGTGTTTGTCGCTTGCCAATAAGCTTAAATTTTTGTTAAGTGTTCTGATGTGGTCAGTCAGGTCAGTATGGAGCATGTGCCAGCAGAACAGCGCGCGCTGCGTCCACTTTTCCGCCGGTACTCCAGGCCTCCGTCTGGCCTTCCCCAGGCAGATGCCAGCCCATCCCCATCTCCTTGAGATGCTGGTCAATTCTGCTGCAACCACGAGGCACATGTCGGCCGATGGCCGACCTCCACTTCACCGACTCCCTCGCTGAGAAATCTGGTGAGCAGGATCAGCGTCAGGGACAAACGAGCCACATGTCCATACAGCCGCAACTGACGCTCACGGACCATGCAAGGCTAACAAATCTCATCGATCTCTCTCAGCAACGCTCAGTGCACACAAAATCCGACCAGCGATAGCCAAGGATTCTCCGAAGAGACCTGTACCAAAGGAATTAAAGTCTCCGTTCTCAGACCTTGTCAGAAGTCCAAGTCTCGGCATCCATAGAGCAGATGGACAACACCAAGACCTGAAGAGCTACGGAATTTCTTTCCTCGCCGCACAAGGTACGCCAGCGCCACACCCATGATCCAGAAAGAACCATGACTCCCCAGGCCCGACCAGACGTCTTGACCTCTGACTCACACCGAGCAGAGACATAATTCAACGGAGCCAAGTAAGTGAATCTCTCACGACCTCAACCATCCTCACCACAACAGACCATACAGGACAGAAGCATCCCAAGATGTCATTGAACCTGATCTTAGTTTTGACCCAAAACCCGTAATCAGCGGCTCCGACTCCTCATTGCAGCAACCTCGAGGGCCCCAAAAGATATCTAAGTCTCCGCAAGATGACTGCATCATCTGCGAAATCAAGGTCCGAGATCTTGACATTCCCAAACAGGCACCGCAGGCTTGAATCCTTCTCCGACATCCTCCCTAAAATCCAGTCCATAACAAGTGCTGAAAAGTGGGGGCATACACACCCTGACACTCCAGATAACAAACGGGAATAAGTCAGAATGGTACCACGTACACTTCAAACAGCACTCTCAGTACCAAAGTAGAGTCAACATCAGATTCGATCAGTTTTGTCGGCACCCCACGAAGACCAAAACTCCTCCGAGGCATCCTGGATCACGAATCGAACGCTTACAGAGATCAACATAGGCTGCAAGCAGCCCCTGCCCAAAACTCTCGTCTGCGTTCGGTGAGACACGAAGAGCAGGATACGGTCAAAATCGTCTGACCTCCTTGGTGTAAAGCCTGGACTGCTCTGGACGGCTGGTGCTCAAGCAGATGGGCGAACCCTTCAAGAATTTATCCGAGCAAGACCTTGCCCGGCACTTGAGCAGTCACCCCTCTATAGTGTATGCAGCTTGGCTATCACCCTTCCCTTCCAGAGAGGGACAACAAGCCCCTCTTCCAATCAGTTGGGATGATGCCTGTGGCCAGGCAGAGCACAAAACTGCATGCAACGACACGACTGCCATTTCACCAGCCTTGCAGAAGTTCAGCATGGATGCCACAGATCCCTGGAGCTTTACCCGTCAACCGGTTCACTCGCACCCGTGTTTCCACAAACGAAGGTGGAGCCACAATTATTGGAGGCGTCAGCAACAGGAGATTGTAACACCATTGACGTCCACACTCGACAGCGGGATCAGCTGGTAACAACCGCTCAAAGTAACCGGCCCACGGGCCTTCATCGCTCCTCTGTTAAGAGCCACCACTCTCATGCTCTAACTGCCAGTCCCCGCAGAGATGCTTGGCATGAACGCAATGCGCGAATCCCCTGTAAGCGGGATGAAAATCACCTGTCCACGGTGATGCTCTACCCCTCACAGATCTCCTCACATAGCCTCCTGTCCACCCTGAGTGCACGTACATTTTACGCTCAGCTGCCCTGAACAGCCTCAGCTTGCCATTCAGCCTGCCCTGCGACTTG
>CM068960.1:73951685-73963601 GCA_035128595.1 Eptatretus atami | reverse complement strand
GCTGAGCTGTTCAGGGAGCTGAGGCGTAAAACTGTACGTGCACTCAGGGTGGACAAGGAGGCCTATGTGCAAGGAATCTGTGAGGGGGTAGAGCATCACCTGTGGACAGGTGATTTTCATCCCGCTTACAGGGGAATTCGCGCATTGCGTTCATCCAAGCCCATCCCTCGGAGCACTGCAGTTAGATCACCTCCCTCTCTGGCTGCGGAGAGTCCTTTGCATACACCTGGGTTTGATTTTCGTCTGAAGCATGCTGAGTTGTGGCGCCGTCTTTAAGTAGAACTGTGTTAAGTGTTTGGATCATTGTAAATCTTGACTGTAGTATCCCGCGATAAGCGTCTGCCTGAGTCCTTTTTGTAAGTATTGCTAAAAAACCATCATTAGAAATGTTCCCTGTTCGTTTTCGTCTTTCCTTCTTTGTCCGCATGGTTCGATCTGAGTTGGCCAGCTTTTATACCGTATAATCTGTTCATCCTTGCCAGTACGTTCTTGGCAGGTCCGCTCGGCTGCATCCTAACCGGAAAGGTAGTTGAGTAGCTGGTTAGTTGGTTAGAGTGATCCGGTTCGCGGCAAAGGACGTACCGAGAGCATGGGTTCTCCAGTAGACGACACCGCGTGGTAATTAGGATAAAATTGCGTTCCAGACAAAAGGACCCTACCGCACCCGGTGAAGGTAGATTGGCGTCCACGTCGGATTTAAGTGACCCGCCGCCCTCGCGGAGACGACTAACTCTCCCCACCTCGTGGGTCGTTCTCCCACCGTCCCCGGCCCGCAACAATATTAGCTTCAACATTTTGGTCGTTACCGTCTGAGAGTCAGTAATGTGTGATTGACTACTTATAGTCTTGACTATGAAGTACCATCCCATCCATCCATCCATCCATTGACCATACTCGGGTGCCAGAGCGTTGTGCTTCCGAAGCAGTCTCCTTGGCTATGGGCACCAATCGTTAGATGGGTCGCCACTCCAACACAGGATACCAGCAAGATGGCACTCATTTCCAACCTCGCGAAGGATGACAGGCAGAGTCAACCCCACCGGGTATTAATTCAACACCGGAGTGAGATTTAACTCAGGATCATAGGATCCTAAGCCCACCACCCTAACCACTAAGGCCCAACACCAAGGCATACTGAGTACTTGTAATCGTGATGATTCCACCACAGCAGAGAAAACTATGGTGCAGCATTAACAGAGATTTTTAACAAGCATGATATACCAGCCACTCTTTATTCAGACAACGGGCCACAAATTCATTGCTCAGACATTTAACAGATTGTCATGGACCACTATGGCCATCTCCACCACCATCGTTGACTCCCAAAGTGGCCACAGGCAAATGGTGAAGTGGAATACCAGACCCAGTCTCTGGAGAAGCGTATGAAGATTGCCACAAGCTGAAGGGAGCTACTGAAAAAAAGCAATTTTGTCAGTATGTTCGGCAGTACGGCAGCCACCCTCACTCCACCACAGGGAAACCCCAGCAGAGCTATTATTTGAAGATAATCCGAACCAAAGATGCCAGAGCTGTAGATGTCTTGGCATGACCAGGGAGGTCGAGACCGGGTTGCTGAGAACTAAAGGGAATTCAGCGAAGGCTGCATGCGGATCACGAACGTCAGGCCAAAGAATCTTGATTATGTTGCTGGAGATACGCAGAAAGAAGAGAGCCAAGCAAATGACGCAGTTTCCTACCAGACTCTTACACTGTGGTTTCCAAGACAGCAAAGCAAGGTGACAATACCATTACCCACGATGGAGTTCTGTTAGACAGTAACACATCCACACAGTGAAGAGTGATACGACATTTCAGAAGTTCCTGACCTATGGGCGAATCTGGAGACAAAGCGCGTGTTCCAGAGAGTAGGTCCCAATTGATGATCGAGCAACAGGATGAACACGAGGAGATTGGGTTGCAGAGGGGTCAGAGATTGATGATGGCAGCGAAACTACCCATCAGACTCTCTACAGGGACATGGCCAGAGAAAACTTCGAGATCCAAAGTATCGCCAGATCAACAATAAAAGGCAAGATTCAGAAGAATGCACCGTTGTTACCTCATTCTCCAGCAACCACATCGAAAAGAAGAGGAATGCCAACGAAATACAAAGATTTTTGTCCAGATTGTAATTATTTGATAAAGAATGAATCCGATGAGATCTTAATTGCCAAGAAGTAAATGTGAATTGAATGTGCGAATTTGTTTTGGGAAAATTGGAGTTCGAGAGCTTAAATGATTTAACAGTAAACTCATGACAGTCTCCTATTCAAATTGAGAGAGGGATGTCATGGACAATGGCTTGAACTGTGTTTGTACTTTTGATACATGTAACCTGACTGTATTAGTCACGATGTTGTGGAACAATAACAACTGGTAAGGGTGGTGTCTAAGTAGGCTGATTAAAACGAGCACGCCAGCAGATAGTGTGATTCCTAATCATGCTGGTTTCTCGGTTTCCATGGTCTCAATGACTAGACAAGCCGTTCCATATCATCACCTTTGCAAGCCGGCTGCAAAACACAAATGCACCCACTATTACGCTCTTTTAACTTATGTTAGCAAAATGGCGCCGTTGGTCAGATGCAAAAACTGTTGGTGGCTATTTTAATTCTTCCCGTCAAACAGATGGCGAAATATTGAACGTGCAGTCTGCAGCTTTATTTTCCTTCTACTCGTCATCGAATTTCTTAAATATCACAAACATTTGCAAAAACCCCTCCAAACCCTCCCCAAAATGCACGCTGCTCAGAAACATGCCATCTCTCCTGGACTAGTTTCACCAAGGGAAGGACTGTGATCGATATGCAACTATGTCTTGCCAACCATTGGGGAATATCGACCATGTTTGTTATCATGGATGCAGGTCGATAGAGGGTGCAGCTTCCAGCCCCCCAATCCAGTTGCCACAGGAACATGGCTGAGGGCAGACTGCATGCCATGTGCGAGATGCTTCAGGGCAGCTATGCGGACCTCATGAACGATACACAAATAGATGTGTCCATGGCAAAGTTAAAGAGTTGCATCCCATCACCTGATTTGCAACAGTATTCCCCGTTAAGCCATGACAAACCAAAATGTCACAGTTTCTGTGGATGTCAAGGACCTGCTAAAGCAGCATTTGAACAAAGAAAAAGAAATAGGTGGCGTTAATCGGCTCTCCAGAAAACTATACAGTCTTTCAAAGGCTGCACAACGGCTTTTAAGGTAAGCCTTCAGGAGGCACGGAACGGCATGAGAACCCACCCATGGAACAGGCTATAAGAGGCCCCAAGAGAGAACTCTATTCGCCTACTTTCGTAGCCAATCTTATAGTGCATAACAGTACATGTGCTATTTCATTCTGAGAAAATCGTTCACTCACTGCGGACGCTTTTGCCACGCCACGTCAATACCTGAGCGAGTGCTTGTGCTCCATCATACACTGAGCGAGTGCTTCGTGCTCAACATCATCCTGAAGCGATTGCTTCGTGCTCCATTTCATCCTGAGCAAGTGCTTCGTAGCAAATCCATCATCCTGAAGCGAGTGCTTTGGCTCCATCATCCTGAGCGAGTGCTTGTGCTCGTCTCCGGATCGGTCTCACCAACTTTACGCAGCCTGGGATTGACAATATCTATGCCCTATGCTTCTGTATAAAAAACTATCGAGCTCAGTTCAAGTTGTGTGGGAAGCATTATGGATAGCAATTTGAACTCATGCCACATATTTTCGATTCGATTTAGGCGACTCTGACTAGACCACTCCAAAAAAAACATTGATCTTTTTGTTCCTTACCACTGTCAGTGTAGTATTTGGCTTGTGCTTCGGGTCGTTTCATGCTTGAAAGGTGAACTTCCGTCCAAATTTAGATTTCTTGAGAGGGGGGGCCCCCAGCAGGTTTTCCTTAGAATTTTTCTATAATTTCTGCTCCATCCATTTCCCTATCCTGATAAGCGCCCCAGTCCCTGCTGATGAGAAACATCCCCAGCAGCATTATGTTGCCACCACCATGCTTCACAGTAGGAAAATGTGTTCTTAGGTGATGTGCTGTGTGGGTTTGTGCAAACGCAACATTTTGCATTTAGGCCAAAAGTTCCATCTTTTTTGTCAGACCACAAAACATCTTTCCCACAGGCTCAGAAATCTCCAGCGTAGTTTTTTGCTAACCTCAAATGGACTCGAGGTTGAGCTTTTTTGAGTAATGGCTTCCTTCTTGCCATCCAATCGTACAGCCAGATTGTGGAGTGCTTTGGAGAAATTGTCACATCACACGAGTGACCAGTCTGTACCATAAAGCATGTGACTTTCAAAGTGCCATTGGCATCTTCGGTGATCTCTCTGATCAAAGTCTCCTCCCTTGCTTGCGTCATCCACTTTGGAGGACGGACCTGATCTCGCAGGGTCTTGTTCGTACCATACGCCTTCCACTTCTTAATTATGTCGTGACTTTGCCTCCAAGGATATTCAAGGCCTTTGATATATTTTATACCCCATCCCTTGATCTGTGATTTCCACAGACTTTATCCCAGAGGTCTTTTGAAAGATCCTTGGTTCTCATGGTGAGTTGTCTGTGAAATGCCCACTACCCAGCAGAGGAAACCTTTTAGGAACAGCTATTGTATTCTGAAATAATCAGAATCACTGCCAATTTAACACAGTGGATACCAATTAACTTGGATGTTGATTTGAAGGTGATTGGTCCACCTGCAGCCCAATTTACAATTGCTATAATAAGGGGTGGAACACATCAACCAAAATCTCTAATTCTTGTATTTTTAATTTAATTTTATTGAATTTTTAGAATTTGTTTTTTTATCTTGGAAGTTATGGTTACGATGTGTAAATAAAAGGTGTAAAAAGTCAGTTTAATGCAATTTAATTTCAGGTAATATGACAATGACAAGGCGTGTAGACTTTGCTCTAGGCACGTGCAGCACCTTAGTTAAAGGCGACTAGACACCCAAGAAAGGAAAGAGAGTGTGGCGAGAGGGTGAGAAGTAATGTAGGTCAAACCCCAGTTGAAGCTGTGGTTACCCACTGCTCAGCAAGTTCAGGTTCCACTTCCCGCACCACTCCCTCCTGGACATCCTTCCCAATGCTCCATCATGCCTTGTATGCAGGTTCGCTGGATGTCTCTTCGGCTGACGCCGATGGACTGCGTGGGCTGTGTGGGGAATCTTTGCAGTGTTATGAGTTTAGTCTGGCTCCGTAAGTAGTGTGGCGATCAATCGACTTTTGAAGGGCGCCAGGCTCAAGTGTGCAAGTGCGTCATATGCGGAAAGCCACCTGAAGGTATGAAAAAGAAATGAACATCAGAAAGCGGAAGAACGTCAAGAAAAGAAAGTCTGGAGAGACAGTCAGTGAAGAAGAAGTCGTGTAAAATGTTTATGTTCAAGAGTGTGGAAGAGGTGCGGTGAGAGAAAAAAGTTGCCTCTCTGCTACCCCAAATTCTCTGCATTGCACTCTTCATTTATTCTTCCACCCACCCCTCCGCTTTACTCCTCAGCGTCACAGCCCCTCATTGTTGCAGGATTCCTGACAGGGGCGGTTCAAGATCCTCCTTTATGGTAAATTGGCCGAGTCCTGTCTTCCAAATATCCCAGACTATCGTGCCTGATTTGTGGAGCAGCCTCTGCTGCAATCTTCTCGGAACATGGGGAGAGGGGCTCGAGTACACTCACCTGCCAGATTGATGACGACCTTTCCATATTGCGGGGGGGAAGGATGGCATGTAGCACTCAGTTTCCCTTCCTTACTAAGCCATTGCCATAGAGCCTCTGCTCGTTTTTCCAGGAACGGAAACATGGAGTTGTTGATGCCATGTACACATGTTTAGCAGGAAATGTTCGAGTGAGTAGTGTCATGAAGGGAAATAACATGAACTTAGTCTGACTCATTCGCAACGCACATCTATCTCATGAACATGAGATAACTAATTGTAAACGAATTACCATGCAAAGCTGGGGCCCCCCTTTAAATTCTTTCCCAAGGAGGTTCACAATCCTGCACTCCCTGGGCTCACAACCGCTTACACAAACTTTTGTTTGTCTGCCGTCTGGCAATCACAAAATTGAAAAAATCACTCCAAACAGAAAATTACTGTTTTTGAAGGACGTTCATAAAGGGACACCAAACAACAGCATGTAGAAAGTAATGTAATGTGTTAAACAAAATGGTGAGCATAAGATGCTGCATTCAACAGTGGGTACAAACTTCCCCAAAATCTTTTTCTACAACCTTCTAAAATCTTTATTAATGCATTTCAATTTGAAATGATACAGTGTCGAAGTCTACACCCCTTTCAATTTTTTGCCTTCTTGCTTGCCTTGTAGCCTGGAATTAAATTGCGATTATTTCGATTACATATTGTTGCATACTTGACTTCGTTCCGGGTTTGAACGGCAACGGCTGGTCTCTTGCCGACTTCTTGAAGTTTAGTTTCCCGCCGTCGTTATTGTGGCGTTTTGGACTTATTTTGTTAACCTTACATGTTAAATGTTGTCCAGTTAAGTTTTGTTCAAAATTTGTACCATTTGTTGAGTCCTTCGTCAATCTCGTACATATCGGGGTTTTCCTTGAGGCAGCCCGTCTTTCCGCGTCTCAGTGCCACACTCAATTTTGATTTGTTATTTCTCTTCCTGATTGCCATCAGTAGTTTATTTTCTCCAACTTTCCCACCCCCCCCCCTTCTATCCCTCCCAACTACACCCTCTGTTTCTGTTCTTAAAATTTAAAATATACTAGAACGACCGAACATGTTGGTTCCTTGTGACAGCGGTTGATAAAAAAAATCATTTCAAAACAAAAAAGAGAGCTCCAGCAAACTAGACCCGCGATCTTGAGTTGAGAGTGGAGAGGTTTGAGATCGGATATTGAGTAGAGTGGAGATGAGTGAGTTTTTGAAGGATGCTGAAGTGGGAAGGATGGGAGTGATTGATTGAATGAGTGATTGAAGTTTGGACGGGATGAGATTGTTCATTGATCAACATCTAATCCCAAAAGTGCTTGACTGAATAAATTGATGTTTACATCATCTCTTTTCGTTGCCCGATTTTGAAGGAAAACTTGATATTGCGCTGTCAATGCTGAAGCAAAAAAACATGGAGAAAAGAACAGTCGAATAAATTATAGTGCGTATCTTCTAAACACAATTATATTTATTAATTGAACACGAAGTTATTAGAGCAAACTTGGCGATGTTTAAATTTATGCTTAAAATAAATGTCCTTTCTATACTAAATGTTTGAGATTTTTAAATAAATTCATTTGAAGAAAAAAATTAAGGCGATAGCTCCGCGAACATATACCGCTGAGTTGTGCATGACAAATACCCCGAAGAAGTACTTATGAAATCGAAATCGGACAATTTGAAGAATAATGAGAATTTAGCCAGAGTGGAAACAATTTCCAATGAAAACGTTGGTTGGAGCCTCACGATGAAAATATAAAAATATTCGCGCAGAATTGAACTGAACCTGTTACGTATCGCATACTTACCCTTTTAGGGGCCCTGGCTGTCAAAAGGCCATGGAGTGCCGAAGCCGGGTTGCAGCATACAACCGGCCAAGGATAGAAGCATAACATATATTCGGCATTCCTGATGTGTGTACAGGATGGACACACGAAATATTGATGGAGGCCAATGCGGGTACAGTACAGCCCCGGTAAGATCGTTGCAACCAATATGCAACTGCAACAGAGGAGGGATAGGTTGAACCTTTTGTTAAAATCTTTGTTGTCCTAAGAAGGTGTGAAAGGGATTCATTCACAGGTTCAAGAAGGCCTCCCAGAGTCAGCCCCGAGTACAACTACACCCATATTCAACCAGGAACCAGGTCTTGATAAAAGCTTTTCAAGGAAGACCTGCCTTGCACCAAATGTGACAGGCGCCGTATCAAGCTGACTTCGGGTAAACACATTACCGCTGTAAGGGTTGAAGGTAAGACAGCCATAGATACATGCAACACACTGCAAACTGTACACGCGGAGAAAACGCGGATTACCACCACCCAAGATGGAAACAGATACGGGAAGTGCGTGGAATTAGGTACAACATCTCCTCATCGTGACGCACAATTCTTTTCGCCACTTGTTTGTACGGTGGTAATTCACAATATGAGAGCCAAGCAATGATAGTGAAGGGACCACTGATGATGTGAGACTACAATGATGGCGAGGGGAGTAAAAATTGGTCTGCGACTCAAAATTGGTAAAAGGAAAGAGGACGAGAAATAACCCATAAAGAATGACGCATCATCCATTTATACAAAAAAACCTATTTGGCACTACTTACGGCTTACACCAGGGCGATGGTACAAAAGTAAATGTTTGGTGTGTCAACCTCCCACACTCCTCAGAACACATGGGATGCCCTTGTTCACAATCCCATTTAAGGGAGAGGACATGAGTGGTACTAAGTCCGTAACAGATAGACCAATTTAACTAAAGTAAGAAAGACACCAGCATCAGTGCGACGGGAAAATGCAGAGATAAGGAGAAATTGGAAAAAAGGGTACCAATCTGGACGGACTGATGAGCATTGGTATTACCCTAAGACAGGACTCTTAAGATGCATCGCTCATGAGGCCAAAAAGGGGAACCAATGGAGGTCCCTGCTGGAAGGAAAGTGACAGACTATGAGGGATTGAAAAAAGGGGAGCGGATTAGAAGTTACCCTCCACATTTCCAACTTATGACAAACAAGTTGACTAATTCCTAGTTTAGAAGACGGGTACGGGACTTACTTGGGAAATTCAACGTCATTATTATGCTGAACATGGTAACGAGATCATAACCGTTAAAGGACGAATTAAGGGACAGTTATGCAAAACCGCATCGCTCCTTGATATGGTGTTAGCAGAAAATGGAGGGACTTTGTTCGGTCATAAGGGCGGAATGTTGCACCTACATCCACACAAAATTCAGAAGAAATGAATAATTTGGCTAACCAAAATTAAAGCCAAAGGTGCAAAGTACCATGACTTTAATAAAGGATGTCAAGGAATCGTGGTTAAGGCGAATATTTGTAGTTGGAGAGCTCTGGATATCCACTGGGTTTTCATAGCTCTGATCTATTGTAGCTATTAGCATATCATGTGCTTGTATTAAGGTATAATCCAGGGCATGTGTAGACCGTGCCTCGAGCAACAAAGAACAACAACAACGGAAGAAGAGATGGCAGTATACCAGACATGCAGAGCCACTCACCTACGCTGGACCATTCACCTTGGAGACTGGAGGTCACCGGAGACAGAGCAGAAGTCCCAGAAAAGAACCTAGTGTACTTGAACCTGTTGATGACATTTGCCGTCGAGATTACCGTGCGGGTGGATTTGTGAAAAACCCAACATCATCACAAGTGTCGCCAGCAATCAATAAAAAAGAAGGACTAATGGAGGCATTTGCCAACCACTGAAATTAACACCAGGAAAAGAATCGATGCAATGATGATAAAGCATTGAGGAAATCCAACAAGTAATTCAGGAAAATAAGAAAATCGTGGATGAGCTGCTGAGGAAACACATGTTCAGGGGATTCATAAGGAGAACGAATCGTACCGACGAGCTCACAATTTAACTGAGTAAAGCTACTTGTTGTAAAAAAGCCGGAAGTACCTAATTGGATGAACTGGTGTGTGTGGGATCTTCTCTTGCAGGCCTTGGCCAACCTGGTCTCCGCAGAGCGTTGGGACTCCGCCGGCAAGAAGGAGGGAGGTGGACATGATGCTCATTGAGATGAGATGAGCTGGGTTCTCGGAGGAAAAGGGTTGGGTTGGAGCCTACATACTGTCAAAGACCATGCCTTAGAGACTGAATAAAGATTGAAACTCGTGATAGGATTGCATTACGATGGTAGGCACACCGCTTATAATGCGTGAAGGAGGGAACGGACCAGCAGCAGGACCACCCGGAGATAAAATCCAGCTTCATCGTGTGTCGAATGGGTTCATGGACCACCACCCGCATGGAACGCGATCGGTCATTCGTTCGTGAGAGGGGCGAGCCCTGAGTGTCTGTGGAGAGATGGTCCCATGCTAATCAGGAAAACAAATTTTATTTCTGAGATGTCTTGAGTTGTTGTTTTTTGCACAAAACAGATTTGTAATTTCGCCATCAACAAAAGGGAGGGGACTGTGGGGCCTGGAATAGATTTCAGCTTTCTTTTATTGTTTTATTCAAACTTGCTTATAATATTTCTTTATTAAGCTTGTGTTTGTCGCTTGCCAATAAGCTTAAATTTTTGTTAAGTGTTCTGATGTGGTCAGTCAGGTCAGTATGGAGCATGTGCCAGCAGAACAGCGCGCGCTGCGTCCACTTTTCCGCCGGTACTCCAGGCCTCCGTCTGGCCTTCCCCAGGCAGATGCCAGCCCATCCCCATCTCCTTGAGATGCTGGTCAATTCTGCTGCAACCACGAGGCACATGTCGGCCGATGGCCGACCTCCACTTCACCGACTCCCTCGCTGAGAAATCTGGTGAGCAGGATCAGCGTCAGGGACAAACGAGCCACATGTCCATACAGCCGCAACTGACGCTCACGGACCATGCAAGGCTAACAAATCTCATCGATCTCTCTCAGCAACGCTCAGTGCACACAAAATCCGACCAGCGATAGCCAAGGATTCTCCGAAGAGACCTGTACCAAAGGAATTAAAGTCTCCGTTCTCAGACCTTGTCAGAAGTCCAAGTCTCGGCATCCATAGAGCAGATGGACAACACCAAGACCTGAAGAGCTACGGAATTTCTTTCCTCGCCGCACAAGGTACGCCAGCGCCACACCCATGATCCAGAAAGAACCATGACTCCCCAGGCCCGACCAGACGTCTTGACCTCTGACTCACACCGAGCAGAGACATAATTCAACGGAGCCAAGTAAGTGAATCTCTCACGACCTCAACCATCCTCACCACAACAGACCATACAGGACAGAAGCATCCCAAGATGTCATTGAACCTGATCTTAGTTTTGACCCAAAACCCGTAATCAGCGGCTCCGACTCCTCATTGCAGCAACCTCGAGGGCCCCAAAAGATATCTAAGTCTCCGCAAGATGACTGCATCATCTGCGAAATCAAGGTCCGAGATCTTGACATTCCCAAACAGGCACCGCAGGCTTGAATCCTTCTCCGACATCCTCCCTAAAATCCAGTCCATAACAAGTGCTGAAAAGTGGGGGCATACACACCCTGACACTCCAGATAACAAACGGGAATAAGTCAGAATGGTACCACGTACACTTCAAACAGCACTCTCAGTACCAAAGTAGAGTCAACATCAGATTCGATCAGTTTTGTCGGCACCCCACGAAGACCAAAACTCCTCCGAGGCATCCTGGATCACGAATCGAACGCTTACAGAGATCAACATAGGCTGCAAGCAGCCCCTGCCCAAAACTCTCGTCTGCGTTCGGTGAGACACGAAGAGCAGGATACGGTCAAAATCGTCTGACCTCCTTGGTGTAAAGCCTGGACTGCTCTGGACGGCTGGTGCTCAAGCAGATGGGCGAACCCTTCAAGAATTTATCCGAGCAAGACCTTGCCCGGCACTTGAGCAGTCACCCCTCTATAGTGTATGCAGCTTGGCTATCACCCTTCCCTTCCAGAGAGGGACAACAAGCCCCTCTTCCAATCAGTTGGGATGATGCCTGTGGCCAGGCAGAGCACAAAACTGCATGCAACGACACGACTGCCATTTCACCAGCCTTGCAGAAGTTCAGCATGGATGCCACAGATCCCTGGAGCTTTACCCGTCAACCGGTTCACTCGCACCCGTGTTTCCACAAACGAAGGTGGAGCCACAATTATTGGAGGCGTCAGCAACAGGAGATTGTAACACCATTGACGTCCACACTCGACAGCGGGATCAGCTGGTAACAACCGCTCAAAGTAACCGGCCCACGGGCCTTCATCGCTCCTCTGTTAAGAGCCACCACTCTCATGC
>CM068960.1:73909202-73914202 GCA_035128595.1 Eptatretus atami | reverse complement strand
CCGCTAGGGGATTATATAAGTGTTGTGCGTTCCACATGGAGGGGTTGCTGTGGCTCGTTCTTGTTCTTGGCATTCTGGTGGTCACAGTGCATTCCTGGTTGGTGGACGACGTAGCTTGGTGGAGCGGAACTGAGCGGAGCGGAGTCCACAAACAAGTCGAAGAGCCAGGTGACAGACGAAGCGCAGTATTAAACAGTATTGCAGTTCACTATTGTAATGCGATGAGAGGGAGGATGGGTGGGGGGGAGGGAGAGGGAGGATGGGTGGGGGGGAGGGAAGGTGAGGAGGGGTGGGGGAGGGGAATTTGCAAACATCCTTACACTTTGTTAAGCCTATCTCCTCACACTTTCTTTTCTTTATTTCTGACTCGTCTACTGTGGATGCAATAATAGGACGTCAGTGATTGCCTGGACGTCAGGACAGCACTTGGTAGAGTCAGTGATTGCCCACTGATCCACATCTTTTACATTTTCCTACCTGCACATCACCTGCCAATCATGCCAATCACCGCACCTCCGACTACCCACCAAAGACACCATCAGTTTTCCTCCTCCTTCCCCCTCTTTAGCTACTTGGTTTGCACAGGTCCATCAACCGAGTCTGGTAAATAAGAGGTCACAAACTTTCTCTTCTCTCTCTCTCTCTCTGAACTATCTTACTCTCCTCGGGAGTGTTTCTAATGGTGCCTGTCGTGTTGGTGCAAGATCAGATCGTAGAAGTTTTAGATCGGTATAACTTTGCACCGTGTCTCTTTGCTTTTGTAAATAATTGCATTTCTTTTGCAGCACCTCACCCATACTTGCTTTCCCTTCTGCATGTATTTTTTGTTGTATTAAAACCATTGCTTGTTTCACATACCTTTCTTTGCCCTTGCTGTAAATACACTCATTGCTTGTGTTATAAATGTACACAGTTCATCACGTCTTTTCCTTCATTGATACAGCATAGTCTGCACATAGTGTTAGCCAGGAAGTTCTACCCCACATGATTTGCTGTGTTAGCCAGCGCACACTCACTGTATTGCTCCGCAGTAGTACGGGTGTGCGCTGAGGGCACAAAACCTGCTTGGTGTGGTTGTACACCGGTAAGGTAACCAAGTGAAGTAGTGATACCCTGCCAGGATTGGTAGTACCAATCGGCATTCCTGGTTGCTTAACAACTCACCGGGCCATGTTGTTATCTGTGATTGGTGGCCTCGGGACCGGGTGTTCGCGAAGAACATAAGTGCTTCCCCTTGGGTCGAACCTTGGGCCACAACAATATTTTGAGAGATTGAAAACTGTAATACATGAGTCTGTGTAAATATTTAATGACAGACAACAGGTTGCCCACATTTGAGGAGCATATTGTTTAATGTTTGCGGAAAGTCTTTGTCCTCACATGAGAAATTACCAGGAGAGGCCTATTGTTGAATTGCAGCTTTAATTTAAAGGCGTGATTTGGTCGGAAGTGCACAGGAACTAATTTGTGTTTGGCTTTTAAAGGTTACTGGCAAAATTGTGTAGTGTATTCATTGGTTTAACAGAAACAAGTGAAGTATATTGAGATTTTGAGTGATGTGATTAAATTTGCAACCCTGCACTACAAGCCGAGGCACCCATATTCTGAATTCGTCTTATTGGCTTTGGAGAAGAGAGCAGGTGTTTCTCGCTATGTTAAAATAAGATGTGTTTTAGTGGAAGTGTTTCAACCACTGATCCCTGCCTAAGATAGTGGGTATTACTCGTGTGCAAAATATGGGAAACAATTGGATCCATCATGGCACTTGGTTTTGAAACCACGAGCAGAGGTGGTGTTGATCAACTTTCACTGAGTTTTAATTTTTTTTCCAAAGGATGGATAAGGGGCTTAAAATGAGCATAATCAGTGTTTTCAGCATTGATTTTGAGAAAATTCTTGGTCAGCCATGTATGAATTTCAGAGACAAAATTTTATATTGGACAAAAATTTATATTATATATTCAGAGAGATATGGGCATCATTGACATAACAATGAAAGCTGATATTAAAATTTTGTAAAATTGTACAGTGTTGGTGCAGATAAAGAGAAAAACAAAACTGGACCAATATCAGATCCTTTGGGGGTCACTGACATGGAGATGAAGTGTATCTGATGAATGGCCAGCAATGTTTACATTAGATTTATGGATCTGCAAGGTAGGATTAAGTCATTCAATGGTAGATTCAGCGATGGCAAAGCAGGATGACTTGAGCGTAATCTGGTTTGGCCAACTCTCAAAAGCATTTGATAGGTCCAGAAGTACAGTATTCAAATTGGAGCTTGTGTAGTTTTTGCATTACACTTGTGCTATCAAGTGCAGGAAAGGCTCACGAGTTGGCTACACACATGCTTAATGTCCCTGGCAGGATACGTGATATTTTTGGAATTCCACACAAGACATTGTAATTTGCAAACATGTTAATATGAGTATTCCTTTTCATTTATATTTGTGGTCTGTGGTTATCTACCTTTTATTTATGCATTCATTCAATTACTTAGAGAATTAGTTAATTCATTATTTTTTTCATTTTTTCATTTAATCATGTTATTTAATTATTAGCAAATACCACTCATTGTTTCGCTGCCGAATACAAAAAGGGGGAGAGTGAGGAGGTGGAAGGGGGGGTGAGGAGGGGTGAGGGAGAGAGGAAGGAGAGGGAGGAGGGGTGTGGGAGGGAGGATGGGTGGGGGAAGGGAAAGGTGAAGGGGTGGGAAAGGAAAGTAGCGAAAGGTGAGAGGAAGGGATTGCAAACGAGCGGTGGAGCGTTATATTACGATTCATACTGTCTCATCAAAATGATTCTGCATAGAAGAACAGTGAAGATGGAAACAAAATAATGTCTGAAATCCATTTTGTACCGCTCATACTATAAATATTGCCGAGAAACAAACACCGCCCGGACACTTCCGGAGACAAACTCCCATCCAGACGTAAACACCGCCCGGATGAGTCCAGAGCTAAGCTGTCTGCAGAATTACCATCCGGACTAATCACCGCCCGGACACATGAGTAGGGGGAGAGGGGAGAGAGAGAGAGAGAGAGAGAGAGAGAGAGAGAGAGAGAGGGAGAGAGAGAGAGAGAGAGAGAGATAGAGAGAAGAGTATAGTTGTTTGGGAGGTTGATGCTCTGTATTAGGTGGGGGCGGAGCGAGGATAAGACTCGTTATTTCTTTAAATTATCAGATTTCTCTCCATATTTCGACACTTATTTAGTCCGAACGATATCTGATCCTCAACCGAAATAATATTTCGATGATATACTTGAATTACTCCGTGAGAGTGGATCGTGGAAAATCATACCATATCATGTAATGCATGAAATCGCTCCAAGCTCTTAATTTAAATTATAGCACTTACAAAAGCGATTTGGAGCTATGATGAACAGGTATTCGATAACATGAGTGAGGAAGTGTGTGGGTGGGGGGGGGGGGGGGAGAGAAGAAGAAAGAAGAGTTACCATTAAGAAATGGTTGCGGCCTGCTACAAGTCAAGGCATGGTTGAACAGGCCAAAAAACATGGCGGCTTCAGACTCCAACAAGGTAACCCAGGATACGCCTTAAGACCCCAGAGAGAGAGAGGTGGCCGAGGATCGCTGATAAATGATATAATTAATAAGGTTGTTAATTTATCTTCAAGAGGGGTGTTTCATTTATGCAAACACCCAATTTTCAGTCATGCACTTTTTTTTTTGTATACCTTGTCAAGGTTCCTATGAGAGCTAACACACAATGCACACGCAAGGGGGCATGAGACAAGAGGGGTGGAGAAGGAAAACAAGTGGGAACAGAGACATTAGGAGATCTGTGGAAGGGAGAGGGATGGGGCAGGGAACATGGGGGAATACAAGATGGACACTACCTGGACTTTCAGGAAGGAAAGCAGGGATTTGAAGGTGGGTTTGGGGTGGATTCACGGGGGTAGAAAAGATCGAGGATTTGGATGGGGGGGACAATAAGAGGTGGTGGTGAACAGCCGTTTTGAAGGCTGGAGGGAAGAATGGGATTAACAGAGTGAGGGAGTTTATTCCAAAGGTGGGGAAAAAGAGGAATGAAAGAGTGAAGGTGAGCACTGATTACGTGATTTTGGTAGTTTTACCAGAAGTGGGTTGTTGGCGGACCTTGAGCGCCCTGCGGAAATATGGTGGGGACTTGGAGATTTCTTGTCATGCATGCAAAGTTTCAGGCTGATAGGTTTCATGGTTTTGGAGTTATGGAGGAGAGACACATTGACATGCACACACACTGACATTTATTAGTACAGATTTATTTTCCCCATTAATTTTTTTTATTCATTTCCTTCCTTCAACACCCTGGGAAGCAATAAGTTAATGTTTATCATTTTAAGGCTGCAAGTTGCTCCTTGACAAACGAATGTCATCTATCTGGACATGTGTAAAATGGAAGCTACTTGGGTTCATCTGTTTATGCATTGGGAGCATGTTTTGGAAAGGTATTTCCACACCTAGTAAATGCCGAAGTGCTTGAAATGAATTTATTCACTTGTCTTTGTGATTGTTCCGAGTGCTTTAACTGTCAACATTGTGGCTTCTGTGTTGTTTTTTGGCAAGTTGGAAAGTCTGGTTGTTATCCGACTTCATAGGTGTGTGTAAGATAGTCATTTTGAGTTGAACGATTCCCTGACAGTACAGGATTACTTTTATTATTATTATTATTATCATTATTATTATTATTTTCCTCCTCTTTTGGGTATATTCTGCAGTCTTCAATTCGATGAGTTGTGCTTGTCTTTTATATCATTGTGCTTAAATATTTAGTTAAAAAGTAGTGCAAATGGACTTCACCAAATTGCAGATATGGCTATGTGAATGAGAGAGTTGTGAATAGCCTGTTTGTCTGCCTATGCGAGTACCGCTGATGTTGAGCTGTGGAAAATCCAGCTACCTGTACCAGATTGCTCACCTCGGGGACAATGAGGACGAGCCAGAGTTCTCTTCTGCCATGCCACTGGAAGAGGGAGATACCTTCTTTTTCCAGATTC
>CM068960.1:73893161-73904435 GCA_035128595.1 Eptatretus atami | reverse complement strand
CCAATCTTCAAAAGAAAGCTGATGTTCTCCGTCATTATTTCTTCTCTTGCAATAATGGTCATAGGCTCGATGTTGCAGGATGTGCAGTGCAGCAGCGTAACCTGATGGGCTCTCCTGTGCGGGTGACATGAGATGCCCGCAGGAAAGACTCGGCTGTTCCAGTGTGGTAATCTCGGCTTGCACCAGTGTCTGCACCCACCACTACCATCCAGCCAGTCTCCCAGTGTTTTGAGGGCAGCCATCTCGATATGGAGACCACCAAACAGCACGCAACCTTATCTTCACCATATTCTCTGGCCACTTCCACTGAATTTGCTTTGCCAGGCAAATAGTGGGCTCGAAATGTGACCACTGGTGTTGTCCTGGATTCAGATGTTCAACAGCAGTCTTCACGACATCTATGGAGTGGCGATCATGGCCACTGTGTGGGCACTGTCCTGGAACATGGAAGCAGGGCGGTGGGGCAGATTGGTCTAACTTCTGGTGGCTGGCATGGAAAGCGGCCCAAGATATGTTCTCGCCTCCCTCATCATTTCCGTCTACGACCTGCCTTGCATTGTGTAGCCAGAGATATTCTCCCAGTATGCTTTTTAGCCTCTCTGTCAAGTGACGTCACCCTGCAGAGGGACAGGCACATTCTTGACACTGCTGGTTACAGAGGGCACGTCAGTGGAGCACTGTGGCAACTGGCGGATGAACGTGCTTGCATCCCCAGATCCTCCAGTTACGACTATGGTTCGATCCACACCTTCCCATGAAACTGGGTGTGGATCAGTGAGATATCTGTGCCATGGAAGGAGGACTTCGCTGTTGTTGAACTCGGATTGTGATCTATATTGTCTACTGCAGCAGTAGTAAAAACTTTTCCACGCATTTTTGGGCGGGCAGACAACTTGCTCCAAGTGAAACTGCTCGCAGACACAGTTCCCCATCTGTGCTGTGAGGCGGAGGACACGATCATACGAGATGCTCATGCCAACGTGTGCCAGCCTATCCACCAGTTCCTTCTTGCGCGTGTGGCATGTAACATCATCCCCACATATATTGGAAGAGGCGTTTCTTGCAGGGCTGTGCCGTACAGTGGAGGATGGTGAGGTGCTTTGCATACGCTTGTGTTTTACGCTGTTGAACTTCACAATTGAGCAATGGTAACTGCTGCATTGCTTGTGTCTGTCATCTGGTCCTTGATGCTGTCCCTCTAAGACCATGCTGACCAGGCCAAGCAGCATTTGTGGCACAGACTCTTTCTGGCATCTTCAGGGAACCCAATGAAAGGCTTGGCTTCTCCAAAACATGTGGCGGCGCACGACTTTTGCAGCACGTGCAAGATGGATAGCATCATTGTCGCTGTCCATTTCACAAGCTTTAGCAATAGCATCGCCAACATCTTCTCGAAATGCCAACAGGATGTCTCTTCCCTTGCTGTGTGATTGCATGTCAGGGAAATGGGCAAGGAGTCTCTGCTTGAGACGTGTGGAATGTACCCTTGTGTTGCTCCTGACGCCTAGCTGTTCAATTCTTGACTGGTATAGTTGAGCCAGTTCTGCTAACTTGAACACTGGCGCCGTCTCCTCATCCTGTCTGGTCTCTTCAATAAAGAGCACAAGTTCAGCAAAAGCTACTCTTGACAGCTCTTTCTCTGGTTCAGTTTCTCCTGGCGCTTCAGAAGATCGGGCCGTCTGGCACGATATATAACCCTGTACAAGCATTTGCATGGTACTTAGCTTCCAGGCCACCATGTCCCCAGCACTGAGTTTGCCAAGTGGCACTGTCTTCAGGGAGTCGCACAGTCCCTCACGTGCCTGTCAATTGTGAAGGTCGCTGCCTCATGAAGCCGTTCTGAGCCTGCAGGTTGTTCACAGAAGAAACAGGAGGGGGCCTTGACTTATCTGTGCTCGATGAGAGGGACCTGGTGCGCTTGCATGCATCAGTATTATGGCTGTCATCAGCAGTTAAGCATTCGTTTTCGGCTCTCTGTACTTTTGTCCTGTTATATTTCAGTCGACAGGTTTCGTGATAACCAGCACTGTTCGCAACCATAGCTGCTTCAATTCCGTGACCTTCGTCAAGCGGCGTAACTGAAGCGTACGTGGAAGCTCCTTTAGTTCATTGAATCTGATCAGATTTTCGGCCAGGGAACTGTAGCCGCTCCCGACATCTGTTCGCTTGACTGTGAGGGACGAGTCAGTGTCTCTTTCGTGTCGTCTTGACAGATGATACACAGGTTCCAGTTCGTTGTTGGTGGATGTGACGACGTTGAGACAGGTCGCTCTGGGTCGACCAACTTGAAGCTCTTGGACATGGCTGCTTATTAGCGACGACCACCATCACCAACCTGCAATGACAAATAAATATAATTAGAGTCCATGTTACGACTATACGAGCATATTATACAAAATTTTAATTATTTCCCCAAAAAAGGTTTCCCCCCCCCCCCCCCCTTCACAATTTCGAATTTCGAAAATCTGCTCCATACGTTTGTAGTACTCGGTGAGGCGCATCCATAGACCCATAAACGATGAAATGTTCCACAAATGTAGAAGCCCAAGCCATTTTAATTCCTCTGGTAGCCATTTTAATGTCACCTTGCGCCATTTTGTAAAATGGCTACACGGCCCTCAGGCTAAATCTGTGGTGGCCAAATATCCAAATCGCTTCATAATATGTCTTTCTACAAGTGTGCCAAATTTGGCTTTTATCACTAAATGCACATTAGTTAGCTATGCTGCCCCACTATATCCACTGCAAACCACCAAACATGATAGACAGGTGGTTGAAGCCTGCGGATAATGCACCATACATCATATTTCCCCTTCGGGACACATCACACTAAAAGTGTTGATATGGGCTGACAGTTGGTGTTTATTTATCGAATAGTGTGTACAACCGTTTAGCGCAGCATTTCTTTCCTACAGTATTTCCATATACCAATTGAGGCCATTGTGTGTTGGTTGCCATTTTTCATACACAAATCGACTTTTACTTAATTTTTTCCGGTTGTCTACCTTTTCTCCATCCTATTGAAACTTTCAAACCCACAAATTCTTGTCTCCTCTCAAAATTTTACATCAACAACACTAAAACATCTTTGTGTGTCTTTGTTCATTCTTACTCTTCAAAACTTCATATTTTTTGTGTGTAAGCTCTGCGGACACCAGCAAAATCCACGTGTGCGTTTTAGAAGTAGTTTGTGAGGTGCTGCCATATTTTAAGAATGCAGTAGATTTTTCAAACATAATGGAATACTCATCTTATAAATACTAGAGTCGGTCTGCATTGCCAGGAATATAATGACTTTCCCAAAGAGTTGTTGACAGGGATATTCTAACTGCTGTTGGGAAGGAAGCTCAGCAATCTTTCAAGTGGTACCTTCTTCAAAGTAGAGTGAGCCCTCTGGTTGGTTGGAAAGTCTTTTCTTTGGTTTGGACTTCATGTTATACCTCATCCCTCTTCCAGCTTCAGTGATTTTAAGTTTGTTTTCACATCAATGTATGATAATAAGCTGTACCCATACTCTTTGCAAAGACTTGCTGCTGCCAAAGCAGTTTATGGCAAAGGTTACACTGGGGTGGTGCCACTGCATTGCAGTAGTCAGTTATGATTTGTCAATTTGTTCAGGGTGCAGTGATAGCTCCTATCTTCACGAAGGCACCAGGGATATTTAACATCAACCAACTAATGCCAGCAGAAGGGAGGCTGAGTTTAACGTCCATCTGAGGGACGGCACACACATTGATGAATTGCCCTACCTGTGAAACACGAGACAGCACTTTATAGCTGGGGTCAGGATTCAAAACCAGGCCTAGACAATCTTAATGTAATCTAAATGCTCACCTGATGTTCACAAACCTTTACATATTCTATTTGCTGAACATTCTAACACATGGTGTTGTTTACAACAATTCCTAGTTGTCACTATGTCACTATGTGTCTCTGTATCTTTCTTCTCTCGTCTTCGTCTCCATTGCTTATCTCCTCCAGACTATCTGTCACGAGGTCTAGCTAAGCAGGACCCTCTGAGGCTGGAGGCCTTAAGACCTCCGCGACATGACCAACGACTCCCGAATCACACTGCGTTCAACCGAGATCTGCAAACAACTTATACTGTGTTCAAGTAAACCATTTACAATCCCCCCAGGATTTGTTCAAATAAAACGTAGATTGGTGGGTGCAAGCACAGGGAAGGCAGGTAGCGGGAAACCACGTTACTCTATAAATATTGTGATTATTTAAACTAAGCAAAATTAAACCCGTCACTGACCTGACAGGGGTATTAAGAGGGGAAGTTGAGAGAGGAGGGAGGAAGGGAGAGCAGTGAAAGTAGGGGAAGAGAGGGAGGAGGGGCGGAGGCTGAGGGAGGAAGAGCTAGGAGAAGGAGGAGCGGAGGGATTGG
Organism: Eptatretus atami; assembly: GCA_035128595.1. Taxonomy (NCBI): domain Eukaryota; kingdom Metazoa; phylum Chordata; class Myxini; order Myxiniformes; family Myxinidae; genus Eptatretus; species Eptatretus atami. The sequence goes on along the minus strand of CM068960.1, from coordinate 73,900,042 downwards.
GAGAGATATGCCTCAAACAATGTTGCTATACGGTGGAGGAGGGATGTGAAGCGGGGGTGGTGGGAGAGAGGGGAGAGAAGGTGGGGTGGAGGTGGTTAGTAAATGAGAAATGATCAGTTATTGGCTTAATGCCGATATAACATACACGAAAAACAAAACTCTGTCGCAGAATCAGCTGTACACACGACAACACAACAGAGTGAAAATGTAATGTGTGGCACACTGGCAACAACTTGATGTCCCAGTTCACGAAAATTGTGGAAACAGGATACAAAATAATCAACTGAAAACATGGTTGTACTTTCCTCTCACGTACGAACTTAATGACCATCAATGCATGACAATCCGAAAACAACAAAGCATTAACGATCTCATTAGGAACAAAAAACAAAAAAGAAGAAGGCATTCTGATATATGAGAGTGTTCATACCAGTTGGCATTTTGCACTAACGATGCAGAAATGCAAAGGAAAATGACAAACGACCAAGACCTCAATTGGATGAAGATGAGGTATCCTGGAAGCTGAAAGATAGTCAAGTTGTACCATGATAGCTGGACCTAACAAAGAATGCACAAAAGTCACAGAATATTAAAGATGTAGGGCGCAAACCCTGGGCACTCACTGTAGTGGACTGGATAGAAATCAGGCAACCCCACTGGTCAGGCGATGGATGACGCCACAAAATTATATTAATGAGAAGAAATATAAATACCTCATCAGGATTTTTTTTAATGCCATAACAACTGGTGATCACGGGTGATAAGGTGTTGGTAGTTTCATCGAAAATTTGCAGCATGTAGTTTGGATGAAGAAGAAGAAATGTCATATTTTGGGGGGCAACCCCTCTCCCCATCGACCTCCTGACGTCATTTTTTTAATGCCGTGAACAAAACTTTTGTACAGTATTGCGGTGTTGAAGCATGATTTGTCAAGATTCATCGGAGATTCGTGTGTATTGTTGAGAAGAAAGCAAATATCCTCTTCTCGAGAGGGTAACACCACTATCCCACCCTTCTTGCCATAACCCTCTGTGGACCCGTTCAGACCAATTTTTCTCGTTTATGCCATCATGGATGATGAAGGTTGTGTCAAATTTCATTGAAATTGTAAGTGTGTACTTTCTAAAAAGAGAATGTGACAGTATTTGTGGACAGGACAGACGTACAGATCGCGCAGGATAAGGTAACTCATCCTCTCACTCACTCTCATAAGCTCCCGGAAATACTTTACAGATGAGCTAAAAACCATCCCTGGAATATGTATAACATACGAAGCTAATCTGTGAAGCTGTCCGGGCTCGTACATCCAAGAGAGGCCCTCGGCACAATATTACCATTCGGATGCACCTACGGGAACGGCCTGCAATGTCGAATGGAGCATCAAACAAACTTTTTGGGGGAGTCTAAGTGGCAAATCCAGGGATCTTCCGGTTGCCAAACCCCTGCCCCCCCAACAAAAACATATTATTATCGGGCCAAACCCAGGGTTCCTGGTCACCTCAGAACTCCTTCTACAGGGTGCCCCACAGAAAACCAGTGAGAAGTTTGGTATACAGTTTATTTAAAACAAAACAAACGCAAACTTAGATGTAGTGTAGAACAAAATACAACCTTTATTTGTCAAACAATAAACAAAAGCAATCTTTAAGACTGTAGTTGTAAAAACAAAGATAGCACTTATTATTATATGTAGTTATTATTGATTATTGGTAAGACATACGGCAAAAATTAATCTCAAAATTAAGATATGTCTCTTGTTCTGGGGGCAGCCTTGTATATCGTCAAGAGGCCTTGTATGTCATATAGGCACTACCATCCACTCAGGTGGTCACTATAGCATGATATGTTTAAGATTTGAAATGAAGTTTATTGAATTCAACAACTATTTTTTTTTTATGTTATGCATTAAATATTAAATTATTAACTTTTTAATCTTTTTGCCACAAATACATGCGATATCAAACAGAAATAATTGTGAAGTGCATTATTTGAAAGCGCAATAAAGTTTTTCATACGTTCATATGACTTTAGATCTCTTTCTGTTATTTGAAACCCCTACCATTCCTGGATTTGCCCCTGAGTCGGACAACTGCTGATACTTCAAATCTGATCTGATCTCTAGTCTACTCAGTCACACGCAAGATGCCGTGACAGAAATCTCAATAGCGCATGCTATCTCTGAATCTGATCTCCATGAGAACATTCGGCCGTATGAGACGCATCGCATGTCGTCGTCATACAGCAATAGTCCTTATCCGCGGCAACGATCGAATACCGTCGTGGCTGTCCTGCGCAAGTCTGAACATCGTATCTCCATCGAGTCCATGACATCGACAACTCCGCTTAATGCCCCCCCCCCCCCCCCCCCCCCCCCCCCCCCCCCCCCCCCCCCCCCCCCCCCCCCCCCCCCCCCCCCCCCTCGAGTGGCGATTATATCGCGATGATGAGGGATATAAGTAAATAAGGCCGTTAATTATCTCAGAAAGGGTGTATTTAATTAACCCAAACACCAATTTTACTCTTGCCCTTCCTTGGAGTTTTCTAGTGTGCATGCAAAGTTTCAGGCTGCAGTTTTATAGTTTGGGGAGTTATGGACACCACCACACACACACACACACACACACACACACACACACAACACACACAACACACACCCTTATATTACTATGGATGAATGATGGGGGTAATGAAAGACAAGACACTATAAATATACGGAACAAAACTGGCGTTCGACAACACATTTGTCAAACGGAGCACACATACTGTTCACATAAAGGGAACCAACCCCACTAATGTTTGCAATCTATACCAGAATGTATATCTCTCCTTTTTAGGTCATCTCTTTGAGCATATCTTCTCTTCTTTATTCTTCCTCAGTATGCTTTTTAGCCTCTCTGTCAAGTGACGTCACCCTAGCAGCAGGGACAGGCACATCCTTGACACTGCTGGTTACAGGCGGCACGTCAGTGTAGCACTGTGGCAGCTGGCGGATGAACGTGCTTGCATCCCCAGATCCTCCAGTTACGACTATGGTTCGAATACCACACCATTCTCCCATGAAACTGGGATGTTGGATCAGTGAGATCAGCCTGTCCTGAAGGTAGGACTTCGCTGTTGTTGAACTCGGATTGTGATCTATATTGTCTACTGCAGCAGTAGTAAAAACTTTTCCACGCATCTTGGGCGGGCAGTTAACTTGCTCCAAGTGAAACTGCTCGCAGACACAGTTCCCCATCTGCGCTGTGAGTCAGAGACATGATCATACGAGATGCTCATGCCAACGTGTCCAGCCTATCCACCAGTCCTTCTTGCGCGTGTGGGCGTGTAACATCATCCCCACATATATTGGAAGAGGCGTTCTTGCGCAGGGCTGTGCCGTACAGTGGAGGATGGTGAGGTGCTTTGCATACGCTTGTGTTTTACGCTGTTGAACTTCACAATTTGAGCAATGGTAACTGCTGCATTGCTTGTGTCTGTCATCTGGTCCTTGATGCTGGGTCCCTCTAAGACCATGCTGACCAGGCCAAGCAGCATTTGTGGCACAGACTCTTTCTGGCATCCTTCAGGGAACCCAATGAAAGGCTTGGCTTCTCCAACATGTGGCGGCGCACGACTTTTGCAGCACGTGCAAGATGGATAGCATCATTGTCGCTGTCCATTTCACAAGCTTTAGCAATAGCATCGCCAACATCTTCTCGAAATGCAACAGGATGTCTCTTCCCATTGCTGTGTGATTGCATGTCAGGGAACTGGGCAAGGAGTCTCTGCTTGAGACGTGTGGAATGTACCATTGTGTTGCTCCTGACGCCTAGCCGTTCAATTCTTGACTGGTATAGTTGAGCCAGTTCTGCTAACTTGAACACTGGCGCCGTCTCCTCATCCTTTCTGGTCTCTTCAATAAGAGCACAAGTTCAGCAAAAGCTACTCTTGACAGCTCTTTCTCTGGTTCAGTTTCTCGGCGCTTCAGAAGATCGGGCCGCTCTGGCACGATTATATAACCTGACAAGCATTTGGCATGGTACTTAGCTTCCAGGGCCACCATGTCCCCAGCACTGAGTTTGCCAAGTAGGGCACTGTCTTCAAGGAGGTCGACAGTCCTCACGTGCCTGTCAATTGTGAAGGTGCTGCCTCATGAAGCCGTCTGAGCTGCAGGTTGTTCACAGAAGAAACAGGAGGGGGCCTTGACTTATCTGTGCTCGATGAGAGGGACCTGGTGCGCTTGCATGCATCAGTATTATGGCTGTCATCAGCAGTTACACGCATTCGCTTTTCGGCTCTCTGACTTTTGTCCTGTTATATTTCAGTCGACAGGTTTCGTGATAACCAGCACTGTTCGCAACCATAGCTGCTTCAATTCCGTGACTTTGTCAAGCCGGCGTAACTGAAGCGTACGTGGAAGCTCCTTTAGTTCATTGAATCTGATCAGATTTTCGGCCAGGGAACTGTAGCCGCTCCCGACATCTGTTCGCTTGGACTGTGGAGGACGAGTCAGTGTCTCTTTCGTGTCTCTTGACAGATGATACACAGGTTCCAGTTCGTTGTTGGTGGATGTGACGACGTTGAGACGGTCGCTCTGGGTCGACCAACTTGAAGCTCTTGGACATGGCTGCTATTAAGCGACGACCACCATCACAAACCTGCAATGACAAATAAATATATTAGAGTCCATGTTACGACTATAGAGCATATTATACAAAACTTTAATTATTTCCCAAAAAAAGGTTTTCCCCCCACCCCCCACCCCCCCCCTCACAATTTCGAATTTCGAAAATCTGCTCCCATACGTTTGTAGTACTCGGTGAGGCGCATCCATAGACTCCATAAACGATGAAATCGTTCCACAAATGTAGAAGCCAGCATTTTAATTCCTCTGGTAGCCATTTTAATGTCACCTTGCCGCCATTTTGTAAAATGGCTGCCACGGCCCTCAGAGTAATCTGTGGTGGCCAAATATCCAAATCGCTTCATAATATGTCTTCTACAAGTGTGCCAAATTTGGTGCTTTTATCACTAAATGCACATTAGGTTAGCTATGCTGCCCCACTAAAACAAAGCTGAAAAAAATTACAAAATCTTAGCTTATTCCACACAAAAATCCTAAAATGGCCCCGACAATATTATTGACACCTTTTAGAAGTTGTTTTCTCATGAGATTTCAAGCAGGTGCTTCTCCTTTGCTTTGGAATTGAACTCACCTGTGGTGAGTTGCAGGTGCCTGCAATATAAAAATCACTCATTCAACCAGTTTGAATAGAGAAAAGGAGTCGTTCTGCTGTTTTGTGCCACTGTGTGTACCACATTGAGCATGGAGAAAAGAAAGAAAACCAGAGAATTGTCTGAAGAGGTCAGACACAAGATTGTCACCAAGCATGGACAATCTCAAGGCTACAAGTCCATCGCCAGAGACCATCATGTTCCTGTGTCTACCGTACGCAATGCTATCAGGAAGTTTAAGGTCCATGGCACTGTAGCCAACCTCCCTGGACGTGGCCGCAAGAGAAAACTTGCTTGAAGATTGCAGCAAAGAATTGTTCAAATGGTGGAGAAAGCACCTCGATCAACTGCCAAACAGATTCAAACTGACCTTCAGACACAGGGTACGACAATTTCAACTCACACCATCCATCGCCAACTCAATGAAAGGGGGTTCTATGGTAGGAGACACAGGAGGACCCTACTGCTGAGAGAGAGACATAAGAAAGCCTGACTGGAGTTTGCCAAAACACCTGAACAAGCCAAAATCCTTCTGGGATAATGTCCTGTGGACTGATGAGACCAAATTAGAGCTTTTTGGGAAAACACATCATCTGCATGTTTACAGAAAACAAAATGAAGCCTTCAAAGAAAAGAACACCTTCCCTACAGTCAAACATGGAGGAGGTTCAGTGATGTTTTGGGTTGCTGTGCTGTCTTTGACACTGGATGCCTTGAATGTGTGCATGGCATCATGAAATCAGGAGATTACCAAGGCATTTTGGAGCACAATGTTCAACCCAGTGTCAGAAAGCTGGGTCTCCGTCGAAGGTCATGGGTCTTGCAGCAGGACAATAACCCCAAACACACTTCAAAAAGCATCCAGGAATGGTTCAAGGCAAAATGCTGGACTGTTCTAAAGTGGCCAGCAATGAGTCCACATCTAAATCCCATTGAACACCTGTGGGGAGATCTGAAAAGAGCAGTTGGGAGAAGGCACCCTTCAAATCTGGGAGAACTGGAGCAGTTTGCACAAGAAGAGTGGGCCAAACTGCCAGTAGAGAGGTGTAGGAAGCTCTTTCATGGCTACAGTAAGTGCTTGACTGCAGTTATTTTGTCCAAAGGCTGTGCTACCAAATATTAAGTCCAGGGTGTCAATAATATTGTCAATGCCATTTCTTTTTCTTTTCTGATTTAATAGGATATATTACGTTCTGAATCAAAAACAAAGGTTCTGTAATATTAACAGTGAAATAAAGAATTGTGGAGACCAAATACTTTTGTCAATTTCAACTTAGTTTTGGAGAAAATTGTGAGTTATTTGAAAATAGTGCAAGGTGCCAATATTTTTGATCTGACTGTGCAGACGTTGCTGATTTATACAATGGAATATTGGAAGCATAAATGACGTATAATTTTCTTCTTTGACCACAATTATTCCCACGTTCTTGTGGGGCTGGCCAGCGGAAGCTTAGCCAAGTCTCTCACAAACTGGCTGGCCAAGCGTGACATTCAACTAAGGTCAGGGCAGGATTTTTTTTTCCATTGTGCTCGTGATGTCCTGCCTACTCTTCGCGAAGGATACCATGGGATCTTTGATGTCCACCAACTCGTGCCAGCAGACGAGACGCATGTTTAAGGTCCATCGGAGGATGGCACACGCAGTGTGTGTGTGTGTGTGTGTGTGT
>CM068960.1:73874985-73888645 GCA_035128595.1 Eptatretus atami | reverse complement strand
TTTTTTTGAGGAAATCCACACAGCTGCAACACTTCATTTGGTGCCTCCAGCGACTTGTGCTTGGTTGTGTAACATTGCTTATGAGTGAGTGTAATTATCTCCACTTAATCTGTCTACTGGTGCTCGTTAGATGTGAATATTCTAGGTGGGTAGCTTGTGAGATAGAGGAATAGGTGGGGATAATCTTTAGGCCCGGTATTGATTTTAGGCGAGATGAGGGATTGGTGTGCACAGACAAATGAGGTTGGTGAGCATCGATTGTGCATTGATGTGGAGGATGATGGTAGATGGTGTTGAAATTGTTTTTAATGTGGATTGTCAGCATATTCAGCTAAGGCACACCTTGGACCACTTGGAATGACTTGTATACATTATATATTGCATTGGTACCCCTGCCACCGAAGATGGACGGAGGTTATATTTTTTTCACCCGTGTCTGTGATCAGGTTATCTCAAAAAGTTGTGGACGGTTTTGGACGAAATTTGGTGGATAGGTTTGGGTGTGTGACGAGGAAATGATTAGATTTTGGTGAAGATCCGGATCTCTGAATGGTGAAAATTTATGTTAAACTATACTCTAATTTTTAAAGTTATTCTTCACCATTGAGTGACGGCTAAAAACAATATGCAGCACACTATCTCAAAAAATTATGGATGGATTTGGGTGAAACCAAGTAATTCTTCACCATTGAGAGATTGGTCCAAAATACAAAATACAGTTTTGTACGGTGTTTCAAAAAGTTGTGGATGGATTATGACAAAACTCGGTGGATGAGTTTGTTGGATGACAAGAACATGCCAATTGTAATTTGGTTCATGTCTGGATCTGGATCCGGCCTATCAGTGGGATACAAAACATAAACTCTTCAGTCTGGTGGAGGTATGCGCTCTACCGAGTACCGTTATAGTTTTATTCTGTCATGAACCTGCTTTACATTTGATGATTGAATTGTCTCCTGGTATGAATGAGTACTGATCATCTTGCATTGTCCCTTTCAACTTACCTGCTTGTGCAGTCTGGCCAGTTGAATGAGTACACTGAACGAAAGGAGATGTCTGCTGACGTGGTGTGCATGAGTCTCGCCAGCGTCCCCACTGGCGAGCAGCGCTCGAGGTTCCTTGCTGTTGGACTTGCTGACAACACTGTTCGAATAATCTCTCTCGACCCTGCGGTAAGTAGCTGAAATGTATTGTCCAATGTCCATGTCAATGGCCCATTATGAAGACTGCTCATTTGGATGCTTTCTGCATTGTCTGATGCAGGACTGTCTCCAGCCATTAAGCATGCAAGCTCTCCCTGCTCAGCCTGAAGCGCTGTGCATCGTTGAGATGGGAGGAGCTGAGAAGCAGGATGACAGTGGTGAAAAGGGATCTCTGGGGGGTCTTTATCTCAACATTGGTTTGCAGGTTAGCTTGTTTCTTTGTTTCTTCCAGAATGATTCCATACGATTGCTTTTGCCAATAGACTGAAGAGTAAAAAGAAATAAAATTGTCTTTATAAACTCTTCTTTGCCTTTTTTCAAACAGAACGGTGTGCTGTTGCGAACAGTTTTGGACACAGTGACTGGCGACCTGTCAGACACGCGTACACGCTACCTGGGCTCACGACCTGTGAAACTTTTCCGTGTTCTTATGCAAGGCCAAGAAGCTGTAAGTACTCGCACCTGATCGTCTCTTCGTAATGCTTAGGCACATATAAAATGCAATTTAAATTATTCTTGGAAAATTTGTGAAGTATTTCTCTTGGTTGAAATTTAATTTCCAGTACAAATCTGTTGTATCTGATTTGCTGTTGGGTAATGAAGGTTTGGTGCTGCTGTTTCCCTTTGATGTGTTCATACAGTAATTATGTATGTTAGCACCCCACTCCAGCAGCCAAATTGTGTTGCGGGATTCCCATAGGTGCTGGCGATGTCCAGCCGTTCATGGCTCAGCTACTCTTATCAAGCACGCTTTCACCTGACGCCGCTGTCCTATGAGACACTTGAGTTTGCCTCCTGCTTTGCCTCTGAGCAGTGCCCCGAGGGCATTGTGGCCATTTCCACAAACACCTTGCGGTGAGGGTTGTTTGGGTTGTTGTTTTTATGCACCTCACTGCCATTTTTTGTCCCCCTATACAGAGTCCAGGCTCATGGAAGAGCAAGTACACTGGATCAAAATAAAGGGAGATTCGCCAAATATGGGATGTGTGGAGGATGAAGGGGTAGAGGAGGACACGTGGGGTGATTAATATGGATACAAACATTTTTACTTATCAATTGAAGGTGTATGATCATTGGTGTTCGCCATAATAAAATGCATAAGGATTTGGCTTGGCTTACTGATTATTGTTTGTAATCTCATTTGAAGCCCCCTCTGGAGTTTTGCAGTATTTTGTTTTTTTAAAATTCCAATGAATATTAAGCTGAAGAAGAGATGTTATCTTAATTTTCAAATACAAAGTTGACCTTGTACGTGACTGGAAGTTGAATAACGAGGCTGAAAGTTTTGGTGCAAGTCATGAAAATAAAGAAGAAGAAGAAGAAAAAAAAGATTTGTGCTGAAACAAGGAAATGCCATACTTTGGAATGGGATTCTTGATGCATTTTTTTTTTCATCATACCACACAGTATCCTTGCATTGGAGAAGCTGGGTGCCGTATTCAATCAAGTATCCACACAGCTTCAGTATACTCCACGCAAGTTTGTCATTCATCCAGACAGCAACAACCTTATCGTTATTGAGACGGACCACAACGCTTACACGGATGCTACCAAGGCACAGCGAAAACAACAGATGGCAGAGGTAAGGCTGGCTGGTCCACTGTGTACAGCTCAACCTTTATTTTTCCACATTCTTATTTGTCGCAATGCCATTTTATTTTGATCACCTTTTTTTATCGTTTCACTTATCACAGTGAAGTAAACAATATTGTGATAGTTTGTGCAGTGAATGTTGATATTGTTTTCAAAGGGAGGGAATCCATGATTGGTTTCCTCACCTCATTCCACGAGTTGACACAGTCGAGAAAGTCAGTTTGTTTAATGTTGCCTCCTGCAGGAAATGGTGGAGGCAGCAGGCGAAGAAGAACGTGAACTAGCTGCTGAAATGGCGGCAGCATTCCTCAATGAGAGTTTTCCAGAGGTGGCGTTTGGTGCACCGAAGGCAGGCCTCGGGCAATGGGCTTCACTTGCTCGCATTCTTGATCCCATTCAAGGCAGTACACTGGACTCGATACAGCTCGAGCAGAACGAAGCTGCATTCAGGTGTGTTTGTCTTTATAGATGATGAGGCCCTGTTTGGATGAGCCATATTTGTTGGGTTTGTCCTGATCCTGGACAAGATGTTTGTTCCTTTCATCATCTCCCCCACCCCCTCACTCTCCCCAATTTGTTTTTAAATACAACTAGCATATACGTATTTGGCAGTTGAGTATACATTCTTGTTCATAAGAGGTCTTTGAGAAATTTGACAAAGCTTCAAGCAAAGGAAAATAGAATTATGAATAAATAAATATTTTAAAACATTTTTGCTATTCTGCAAAATTTGTCAGAAAAACTGTTTAAAGTTAGCATCGTTGTTTATAAAATTCTCAAAATGCATAATTTCAAGTGAAGTGAATTGAGATGTATATGGCAACTTTTTTTTTTCACTTACCTCTCCCTCCCCCTCCCCCTCTCCTCTCTTCCCCTCTCCCCCCCCTTCTCTCTCTCTCTCTCTCTCTCTCTCTCTCTCTCTCTCTCTCCCATCTCTCTCTCTCTCTCTCTCTCTCTCTCTCTCTCTCCCCTCTCTCCTCACCCTCCTCCTCCCCTCTCCCCTCTCCCATCCCTATCCCTCTCTCCCCCTGCTCCTCCACTCACCCCCCTTTGTTAAGGACTGACTGTTTAGTTTTGAATATGGGGGGAGAAAGGATAGAGTAAGGTGGGGGGATTCCGGTAGATGTGACATCTAGTTTAACGGCCCATACATTGATGAATCATCCTGCATGTGAAACACCTGGATGACAGCTGTGTCAGGATTAGAACCCAGGCTCGACAGCTTGGAGTGAGCGTGCGTACCTCTCGGCTATCCTACCATGATGCAAATAAAATGTTTCATTTATTTTTTTTTATATATTTATTTATGCCATAGTGACCGCAGAACAATGCAGAGCCATCGCAGGCGAGTGCCCCTGTACATTGTTCAAGTCGATTGAAATTTCAGTATTCAGTGACAGTGTGAATATCGTATGGTGCTCGCCAAATGGCTTCAGCACTTCAACGAAACAGTTGTTGGTGAACGGCTCGCTTTGCGAGTGATTATATAGCTATCACTGAACCGTCATATTAAAAACACCTCCCGGAGACGCCCAAAATGTCAAACCTGTCCGAATTGGACAAATGAACACTTTGTTTTTTAGCAGTCGGAAATGCTGCCAAGTTCAATTCTGGAGCTTAAATTTTGTGATTCGGCTTAGTTTAAGAGATTCTCGAGGATATGGCATGTGCGGAAACGAAATAAAGCCACGAACGCTGGCATCTCCGGGCGTTTATGAGCATTGCAATGTGTTCAGCGATTCATAGTTATGATGATCAGGCATTCGATAATATGAGTGAGGAAAGTGAACAAAAACTTCATTGTTGAGCAATCATTGTAGCCTGTTCCAAATCAAAGCATGGTTGAGCAGGCCAAAAAATGTGGCAGCTTCATTCCCCCAGCCGACTCTCACATAACATAACCGTACATATTGTGACCATGATGAGCATAAATAAACCGTTAAATACCATATTAGTAGATTATAAAACTGCAAATGAATAGCACCCGACCCCTCTCCCTATCTGAGTATTCAGCAACAACCCAACAATCCAAACAGTAGCACCACATCACAAAACTAGAAGGGCACTCAGTGGATTGCATATTTCGCCACGTAATGCCTGATCCACGAGAACATATCGGGCCCAACACATTTTTGAAATATCATGCCATACAGTACTATATCGTTTTTAGCCCTATCTCTCAATGGGGAAGAATCACTTGAAAATTAAATAATTCTCGTATCCGTATCTAGTTTCGGATCTTCACCAAAATCGAATCGATTCGTCCTTGCCACACACCCAACGTGTCCACCCAGCTTCGTCTGAATCTGTCCACAACTTTTTGAGATCCTGCATACAAACAGACAGACAGAGAGGGGTGAAAACATAACCTCCTTCACCTTCAGTGGATTTGGATGGCAGATGTCAAAAGTTGATTGCTTAATAATTTGTACTCAATTTGTGAAGTGCATGCCTAGTTCTCGTCGCATTATTCAAATTTTATGAACCCGACCTGGACATCCTTGTAGGAATAATTTGTAGCATTTTCAATCTCTTTTCTTGTGGAGATGATCATGTCTTTCCATTGGGATCCTTGATTTGCTGTTAAGAGTGTTTGTCATGTGCATTGCCCTTCTTTTTTTTCTTCTGTCTATCGTATCCAGGCAATTTTATGCCGGCTCAATGACATATTACGTGTTAAACATACAGCTTTGAGGTGTAGTGCTTGATGTGATGTATCTGTTGCCCATTGGGTAACTTGTGTTTTTGTATGTGCTTTTGCAGTGTGGCAGTGCTCAAGTTTGCCAACTCCGGTGATGACTGGTTCGTTCTGGTGGGAGTAGTGAAAGACCTTATATTGGCTCCTCGTTCGGTTGCTGGTGGCTTCATTTACACGTATCGCCTGTCTGAGGAAGCAGATAAACTCACCCTCGTTCATAAGGTAAATTTTTGTTCTTTATCATACATTTTCCACATGGATTCGGGTTTCACTTTGTTCTCTCTCCATGTATCTTTGTAACAAAATAAAGTACCATTTTGAGAGCCAATAATGACACAACAACAAGCATTTTAAGGCCATTTTCCCTGCTAAAGTGGGGGTTAGCCTCGAGAGCCAATAATGAAAGTGATGAAATTAGCTTCAATTGCCATGTTCTCAGTTTGCGTAAAAATAACGGATAGTGTACCATGTATTCATCTTTTTTTTTAATATATATTTTTAATTCCTCTGCCGTATGCCAAAGTCGCTGAGGCATTGTTTTCAGGTTGCCTGTCCGTGACCGCAATAACTTAAGAACGGCTGAAGGGATCCAAGTCAAACTTCGTCGAAGTACCGTATTTTCTGGTGTATAAACCGCGGCCGTGTTTTAACCGCACCCCTGTTTTTCACCCTCAAAAATAAAATGGATAAAATTTTCCAGTGTATTAACCGCACCCATGTTTTCCACCTTCAAAACAAATGAATATATTGAAAATTTTATTTTCTGATTGAGATCTAAATAAGTTTGTGTACATTAACTTTGTACGGAGCAAAGTGACGGAGGTATTAACATGCTTACTCCCACATCCGCTAAATTTTGTCTAAGTCATGTTCTCATTTTCAAGAAGTTGAAGAGAGAGCATTGGATACCAAGAAGTTTTTATTTTTCTTTCTTATTTTTCTATTTATAAAAAGGATTTTTCTTTTGTTACTAGAAAAGGGATTCATACCGGTATCATACATATTTCTGGTGGATTTGTGGCCCTGGAAAGGGCCGTTTGGGTTTGATGAAGCTTTTCAGCTAAACCCGAGGAAATCCTCGTCAATGCTTTCCTCGTCGAAGACGGCACGTAACTCTGTGTCCGAATCAGGGTAGAGAAAGTCACCGTCGCTGTCACCGTCATTTGCAGCCTACTCCTCCAAAATTATGTCATCCTCTGTGCCGTCCATGTTGTTGGAGATGCACATTTCAGAAATGCTCGCTTGATGATGTCCGACGGTATCTCCTTCCACACCTTGACCATCCAGCCGCAGATCATCGGAAGGTCGACCTTTCTCATCCTCCCGATGAACGCCAGCAGTCTCCCAGTCAACATAATGCTCAGCCAACGTAGCAACGGGAGTAATGGTGAAAGTTCAACCAAGATGCATAGTGTAGTAGATAGTAGAAAAATCGTGCAAATTATGATACAAGCATCAAATTTGGCATTTCTGTTCTGCAGGGCTTTCTGATCAAATCTGCCCAATTGGCCATTTGAAAATCCAAATTTAGAAAAATTTGAAAAAAAATAAAAATAAATCTGAAGTCACAGCTGGCTGAAATTCTTGAAGCGCAAGTGAACATCCCAGACAGAGAACCAAGGGAGAGCAGTCATCATTGATGGCTCAGCACTTATCAATGCCCTACCTCCATGCACTTCAAAGATATTTGATGACTATGCTAAAGAAGACATCATCCCAAAGGTGGAATCCTATGGTGCCAGGTACGAGAGGGTGGACGTAGTGTTGATGTGTACAAGAAGTCAAGTCTGAAGTCCGAGGCAAGGTCGAAAAGGGGGCAAGGAATCAGAAGAAGAGTGACAGGAACCAGTAAGACCCCAAGTAACTGGAGAAGCTTTCTTCGAGATGACAGCAACAAGACGAGCTCTTTCACTTCCTTGCGGAAAAGATGTGTGAAGCACAGACGACAAGCACAGTCATTGTCACAAAAGGAGAAGATGCCATTAGCAAAACAAGGAAGTCACTGGATGCTGTGTCTCCATGTTGTCATGAAGAAGCTGACACTCGAATATTTGTACAGCCCAGGGATGCAACGCAGGATGGTAGCAAGTCCATTATCATTAAGGCTAATGACACGGACGTACTAGTCATAGCAATATCTGTACTGCCATCCTTACAGGAACTAGGTCTTGAGACCATGTGGATTGCCTTTGGCCAAGGAGCCAAGGTGCGATGGATTCCAGTCCATGAGGTAGTTTCTGCAATAGGGCCTGAGAAAGCTAGAGGGATCCCATACTTCCATGCGTTCACTGGATGTGACGTCGTGTCTGCCTTCCGCGGTAAAGGGAAGAAAATGCATGGCAGACTTGGAACGTCTTTGAATGATGTTTCTGAAACATTCACCAATCTCAGCCAGCATCCAACATTGATTTGTGATCTTGACTTTTTTTTTTCTTCAACATTTGGATTTTCAAATGGCCAATCAGGCAGATTTGATTAGAATCCCCTGGAGAACAAATGTGCCAAATTTGATGCTTGTATCATTTGCACGATTCCTCTCAAAAATTGCTGTTATCTGCTCCACTAGCATGTGTCCAATGCTCCTTGGAATCCGGGTCGAAAATCCCGGCGGGAAACAAGTCACAACATGTTGATTTTCAACTGATGAAAATTCCAAGTCCGAGAAATAGAAAAGTTCATCGGTGGTGATTCAACCGAGATGCAGCTAATGTTCCTCAAAATCTGGGTCGAATACAAAGCCCAGCGAAGTAAGAAAGTTCATCTGGTCGAAGCGAGTAATTCTTGGGAAGCAAGTTAGGAACCGCTGATAGAAACAAGGGAAAACAAAGAGAACTAAAGGAAGCCAAAAGAACTAAGCAGAACTGGTACTTCTTCAAGCTTCACCATCCTGTGGCTCCTCGCTCTCATGTGATTCTTCTTCCTTTTAAAATCCATTTCCTGGCCTCGTATAGAAAAGTACTCGGGGTTGATTGGTTGTTCCTAGTTTTGAAACAAACCCCGTTATCCAGCATTTGCTAGCATCATGTCGGCATGTAAGGAACAAGCTTGGTGGATTAATTCTGCCTGCATCGGATGTTCATGTGGAATATGATTCATGTAAAAAGATAGTCACCATGACAAGTCCCTCGTCTATCCACCCCTTCTGCTGCGCATGCACAATGACGCTGGCTGAAAACTTGTGTTTGGCAGTGTCTTCCTCTTGAACACGAGTGACGTTTGCCATGCAATATTATTTGAGGTGGGTGCTCCGTTATTGCACTCCAGCTATTGTCAATAATTCTTCTTTTGATGCGAGACCAGGTGTTCTTTTTCTTCTTCTTTTGTGCTTCATGGCATTTTCAGAGCCTCTCGGCTCTATATTCGCCACACACCTAAACTCCGGGCGTCTCTGGACGTTTCTGAGCGTGACTTATTTAATTTCCGCACACGGTTAATAATACGCTGTACAAACTCTAAACCTGAACTGATTTTCAAAATTTAGATGGCGGAATTGAGCTTAACAGCAGTTCTGACTGCTACAAAAGTGCTCATTTGGAATATAATTGAAATTCAGCATTGATTGTTTTTAAGACTGATTTTTTGTTTCCTTTTCCCATGTATAAACCGCACCTACAACTTTTACCTTTTTTTGCTGATAAAAAGTGTGGCTAATACACTGGAAAATATGGTATGTATAATGATGCAACGATGAACTGATTCGATTTTGGAGTCAAGCGGTCAGAGGCTATGTTAGGTTCAAAAAAAAATACTGTTACAGTGCTAACTTGTGAACCAGTGATTGGATTTTGACGAAACTTGATACAAGTATGTGCAATGATGTAAAGATAACCTTATATATTTTGGTGTCAAGAGGTCAGTGGTCATGTCAGGTAAAAATGTGATACTTAAAAACAGCTGAAGAAGTTTCAATCAAACTTGATGCAAGTATTATAATGATGTAGTAATGTCAGTGGAGGCATATCAGTCGACGTCGCGGTTTTGAAGAGTGTGCTCCATTACAAAGCCTTTTAAATGTCTACGGTACTCTTATCCTTTTAAATGCTGAACATCAAGCAAGGAAGCAGCACATACCTTTTTAAAAGTCTTTTGTATGATGTGGCTTGGGTTTCAACTGCTGATCTCCCAGACCTGGAGCAGACTATAACGGAAGTCTAACCATTATACCACCATGTCTGGTTAAAACGGACGCTCCTATTACACCATCGGACACTCTAACCATAATGCCACCAAGTCTACCATTACACCACCGAGTCTGTTTGTTTGGAGCATTCTACATATTATGTATGCAAGTGGGAGGGTTATGTATGTCTGGTGTTGGCTTCATGGTTAGGGTGGTGGGCTTGGGATCTAAGGATCCTGAGTTCAAATCCCACTCAGCTGTTGAATTGATACCAGGTGAGGTTGACTCGACCTTTCATCCTTCCGAGGTCGGCAAAATGATTGCCAGCTTGCTGGTATCCTGTGTCGGAGTGGCGACCTGTCCAGGATTGTGCCCAATAATCAAGGAGACTGCTTCGGCAGCACCAACGCTCTGCACCGAGTATGGTCCCAATGGATGGGATGGGAGGGTTATCCCACTATTAATTTGCAATTGGTCACTGGCTTTGACACCTATACAAATTTTTATTTCGGATCCAAGGCATCAAAAAGCTACATATATTGAACAAACAGTTTCAAATGGAGCACCTCGCCGCCATTAGAACATTTAAATTGCATCAGATGTGGCAATAAATGTGAATTGTTGCTCCCAGCTTGCCGGCTTAGACAGAAGAAGCCATTTGCATTTCTGCCGCCTCCATCCCTTCCCCCGTTGAGATTTCCATTTCGGGCACGGGCAACTTGCTTGTCTTGAAAATCATGCCTTTGAGAAAACTAATAGCTGGGAGAGTTTGGGAGGAAGGTAACGAAAAGGGAACAGAGGTTGGTTGGTAGGAAGTTAACAATGTAGGGGGCTGAGGATTACAGGAGTTAATGCTGTGTTGTGTGATTCATGAGAAGGGCATCAAAAATTCTGCCACTTGTGTGTACTTGATCAATATAATTCTTTTTATTTATTTATTTTATGCCTCTGCAGCCGAAGGCCAGAGGTATTTTGTTTTCGGGTTGTTCGTTCTTGCATCCACTCCATCTCTGTTTTTGTTACCACGATAACTTGTGTGCCCCTGCAGCGATTTCAAGCAAACTTGGCACAAGTATAAACTGTAATAGAAACATTAGCTTAGTTATCCCTTTTAAAATCATTTTGCAGATCATTACTTGAGTTTTAAGTATCTGATGTTTCTCTTCTATTTATCGCTTTTCTCTGTTTAAAAGGAGGCTCGGGAATCCTACGGGAAGCCTAACTAGTATGGAGAAAATAAAGAACAGTAGTTTCAACAAAATTTCCATGATAAAATGAGACACCGGGATCCTTGAACACCTGATGGTTTCTGAAGAGAAGCCAAAAGATAGCGGTATAGTTCTGACGTGCACACAAGAACCAGAAGGGGGGGGGGGGGGGGGGGGGATGGAATTATGAGGACCCCCCCCCCACCAAAAAAAAAATTTGACTCGCACTATACCAACATGGACTCAACGGACTGCACGAAAACCATTTTTATACACGCCAGTGAAATGCTCCCACATATAGGCATAACAGGAACGATTCTCTCACATATGTATATATCGTGCTGTCTCTCATGTGACCTTTAATTTTTCATGCGACCTTTTAATTGAGATCAAACGTAAGAGTGTTGACGTCTCATCTGGGAGAAGGGATATCAATCAATGCATTTGCATCAATTTCTATATCAGTTTGTTAAGTAAATTTAATCATTGCTTGATCCCTGTTGAAGGCCACTTTGTTTGAAATGTCCAACCTGATAGGCAATTGTTTCTTGAGTAAAATCCCCACTTGGTAACTGTTTTTGCCATTTTTGCGAACTCTGCGTTTCATTCATTTATTGGAGCATGATGTGTTGCAAGTCTACTATGTTATTTTGTAATCATTGGTTGACATACAATTTGTTGAGTTATTCACTTGGTTTATTTCTATTCATATATTTATTGTTCCTGAGATGTTGAGATTGAACTGCCAGAAAGAAGCTGCTGATGTTGATGAAAAGTTTGTTTTTCTTTTCTTTTCTTCTTTGGCACTTTGCATGCAGACCCCTGTGGAAGATGTTCCTGGTGCCATTGCACCCTTCCAGGGAAGGGTCCTAATCAGTGTGGGCAAGCTGCTTCGTGTGTATGACTTGGGTAAAAAGAAGCTTCTTCGCAAGTGTGAAAACAAGGTGGCTGATATTTAATAGCAAGATTACAAAATAATATTCCCCAACACATTGTCACATTGTTTGAGCAACTAGATATTGAATAAAATTTATGTTTTTTGTTTTATTGCCCACTGTTATGATTTTGTGTTTAATCATCATTGGCACTTAAAAAATAGCTGCTTTAGCATCAGTTTTACTGATATATAAATTTTGCACTGTCTTGCATTTCAAAATGCACTAACTTTTTTTAGTTCTCCTTTTTTATGCCTCCGTGGACAAAGTCCACAGAGGCATTGTGTTTTCAGGTTGTCCGTCTGTCCGTGTGTCTGCGATAGGTTTTTGTTACCACAATAACTTAAGAATGGCTGAACAGATCTCAGTCCAACTTAGTATAAGTATTTATAATGATGCAAAGATGAACTGATATTCCTACCATAAAAGTGGGGGATAGGTGTTCGTTCATGCGCTCTTGGTTGTGTTGGATCTCCGCACTCTGGGCCTTCTTCCTCTTCTTTGGTGGTGGAGAAGAGCTCTACCTGTGGTGTCCACCACTGCGATGTGCTGCCCATTGGATCTGGGTCTTTCCTGCCTGCTTTTTTTTTCCCCCTCTTCTTCTTTGGCACTTTGCATACAGAGAGACACCTGTGGTCATTAGATCAGGTAAGGAAGCATTTGCCAAAGCAGCACGTTGCTGCATTCACTTTCCGCCGGGACTCCAGGGGCCTCTGTCTGGCCATCCCCATCTACCCGAGATGCCGATCAACCTGCCGCAACCATGAGGCACGTGGTCGGCACAATGGCCTCCTCCACTCATGAGGCTCCCTTGCTGAGAGAATCTGGTGAGCAGGATCAGCGTAATGAAAATGAGCCACATGTCCACACAGCTACAGATAACGCTCACGGACTATGCAGGTAACAAATCTCATTTGATTCTCTCTCAGCAACCGCTCGTTGGACACAAAGTCCGACCGGCGATAGCCAAGGATTCTCCGAAGAGACCTGGTACCAAAGGAATTCAGTCTCCATCTCAGATCCCTGGTCAGAGTCCAAGTCTTACATCTGTGGAGCAAGACTGTAAGCACCAAGGACCTGAAGACTCGGGCTTTCGTCCTGCACAGGTACCAACAGCGCCACACCCCATGATCCAGTGAATCCATGACTCCCCAGGCCTGTCACAGACGTCTAATGACCTTTGGCTCACAGCCAGCAGAGACATGAATATCACTGCCAAGGTAAGTGAATCTCTCTGTGACCTCAACATCCTCACCACAAACAGGTACAGACAGGATAGCGGCATCCAAGATGTCATTGAAAGCCTGGATCTTAGTTTTGGCCTCAGAAACCCGTAATCCCAGCGGCTCAGACTTCATTCAGCCCCGCGAGGGCCCCCAAAAGAATATCCAGAGTCTCCGCAAATATGACTGCATCATCTGCGAAATCAAGGTCAGAGATCCACTAGCCTTGACATTCCCAAACGATGCACCGCAGCTCTGATCTCTCTGACATCCTCCCCAGAATGCAGGCCAGTGCACACCCCTGATGAACTCCAGTAACAACTGGAAATAAGTCGGAGATGGTATCACCACATCTCGCAGCACTCTCAGGACCAGAATATAGTTCAGACATCGGATTGATCAGTTTTGGTGGCACCCCATGAAGACCAAGAATCTTCCAGAGGGCATCCCGATTCACTCAATCAAATGCTTTGCAGAGATCAATATAGGCTGCAAGCAGCCCCTGCTGAAACTCTCATCTACCTTTGGTGAGGACCCTAAGGTCCAAGGATACAGTCAGTCTTTGACCACTTTGGTGTAAAATCTGGACACCTGACTACTCTGGACGCTGGTGTTCAAGCAGATGGGGGCGAACCCTATCGTGAATTATCCGAGCAAAGACCTTGCCCGGCACTGAGAGCA